>JAVJIX010000069.1:2735000-3337500 GCA_036785185.1 Paratrypauchen microcephalus
TTGGCCTGGGGATGTTCCTGATCTATCGAAACATTGGAAAACTGGGAGCGAGCAAAAAGTCCCCAAAGCTGTCAGCTGTCATTTCACACCACAGTGGAGCTGTTACTGACCTGGTGAAGGTATTACATCAGAAGGTGACACAGGTTGAGGACCATCTCCAGTCTGTGGATACCCCCCTATGCTTGGACCCCATCATGAGCTTGATTATGGAACTGTGTAGAAACAGCGCAGCACAGTCTGCAACCATTGCTACGCACCGGGGGGAGCTGTCTAGGGGCCTCTTGGCTCTGCAAGGTGACATGAAGTTGGGGACCTGGCAGAACCAGGGTTCTTGACTAATTGTCCGTTCGCCTGAGTTCTAAAAATGTTTTGATTTTGTGCATTTTCCCCTGGTTAATTTTCACTCTCCCAGAAAATCTATAACAAGCAGGACTGCTGTGTTCTATGTTCTCACAGCTGAGATAACCATGCAACAAAAAGGACATCATATCAATTGGCTACAACACAATGACACGTATTTACAAAAACATACTGCCCTGCCTACATAGCCTTCCACTTCAGCTTGTCAATATTTCTTCTGTATTCCACTCTGCCCCCTCCCCTCTCCCTCCCGTAATATATTCCAAATAAAAATACACCTAATGTAAAAAACCTTCCTCTGTATTGTTGTATGTGCATGTGACTATTGTTATTGATTGTATTTGCATTTTTTTCTATTCTGTTGTCTCCAAGATGCCGGCGCGCTTGGCACAGCAGCCCCTCTCTGTGCTGATACTTTTTCTTCTGCTTGGCCAGAGAGAAATGCAATTTTGATTCACTGTGAATATGAGCTAGATCCTTAGCTAGCCTTTTGCACAGTCTCCATGGATATGGGAGAATAAACAGTTCATTTCACACAATCCAACAGAAAGAGAGACATGGAGAAAGACATGGAGAGAAAGGAGAGAGAGCAGAGACAGAGAGAGAGATAGAGGGAGAGAGAGCAGAGAAAGAGAGGAGATAGAGCCAAAGAGAATTATTTAATTAGATAGACATGCACAATCAAGTTATAAATATACACTTCTTTTTTCATGAGCAATTAGATCATCTGTGATTATTGAATACATGTTTGGCACGGTGTGTTTGCAGAAATTGATCTTATTATGCACTGTCTCCGTTATAAATAAATACATCAGGTTTGTGACACAAAAGACTTGCATAGAGATTTGTAAAATTACTTAAAAATCAATTAATCACGACTTCCATGTTAGTTGAAAAAACAGAAACATATTCAGGCTTTGAAAGAATCCTTCAAACAAAGAGGACACAACCTGCCTTTTTTTTTCATTTTTAGGCCTTCTGTATTTTCTACACTAACATCTGAAATTTTCTTCATGAAATAAATATTAATTGAAAAAAATGAAAATGCATTTTTCTCTTTTTACAAGTCTGTAAACCATAACTCTTGCAGGCAGTGACCGCTCCATTTCTTTGCCTTTCATCTCAAAGTTAATCAACTCAAGCTGCACAGGGAGGGCCACATTGATGGATCCAGTTAGCTAGTGCGGCTTAATGCATGTGTAAAAGGGCTTCTGCTAACACGTGCTAATATTTAATGTGGTTTGTGTTATAGCTAAAGTACCATAGCTCCGAGTCTACTTCCCTGGAGGAAATCTGTTTGGCCCGTGCAGGAAAACTAAGTGATAGCTTCCTAGTGCGGGCCTTGATGTGCGGCTCTGTGCATGATTAGGCCTCTTCATCAGTGCGCTGTTTGGGTTATGCTATTAGTTTTAATCAAGGCCAACAGAACTTATTTTTAGAGGAAGAAAAACACTTCCTGTATTTACAAAGAGGCGATACAAAAGCAATCTAATATGGTTCACAAATGGATTTTCAAAAGTAAATAGTCTATTAGAATGCATGTGAAATCACGGAAGTCATTTAAGAGGTTGTATAACGTGTGTGTTTAACCACTGGAGTGTTAAAAATGAGGATTATGCATTGTTGGTCTTCATAGCAGAGTTTCTTACCCTGGTTTAATTAGCAGGAGAAACACAGTGGAAACCTACAGTATGTGGTCAAGGGGAGAAGTTGCCAACTACAAATTATAGGTCTAAGGAATGCACGATTCTCATGATTCTTTGTTAAAGGTTATATGCTGCCATTCCGACATACCGCCACTCCGACATTGACGTTTAATTGTTGGAGTGGAGGCATTTCCATTTTTTTATCAAACGTCCCTGCACTTCAACTTTTTTTTCCCTTGGTCGGTGGCGGTGCTTAAGCATTTTGTTCAAACATTCCGCCATTCCGACACGCAAGGTCATTATTAAAAATATGTGGGCCTACTAGAATGAGCTATATGCATGGAGTACGAAAACTTTCAGAAATATTTGTGCATAGGATAGAAATCTGTGCATATTTGGGAAATCCATGTATAATTGGCTGTAGTTGAGTATAAAATAAATATTTGTAAACTCTCGAATGAGTCCAGTCGTACATAACATGTATTGTTTGTATTTTATTCATCAAAATATGAATTGAAAAGTTATGGCATCAAGAATTACGCCCATGTTAACTCTATCAGCCTGTTCGCTTGTAAACTTCGGCGTAGACATCCGCTGAAGGTGAACAGGCTGATAGAGTTAACATGGGCGTAGTGATATGAGTGGAGAGAGACAATACGCGAATGCAAAATACGCTGCTGGATGTTTCGTGGACAACTGTTTCGGACGCAAATATATCACCTTTCTAACAACTGTTTTGTTTTGAGAAGAAAAACAAGCTTTATTTCATGTTCCAGAGAAGTTACCGGACCTACTTACGTGGGCTCCAGAAAGCGAGCCGAACCGGGATCAGCTGAGACTGTCAGAGGTAAGCTGGTGTCAACACACGTAACTTTTAGAAGGAAACCCATACAGATTAACATAAAAAAACACGCACTATCCCTTTAAAGGTCCCATGGCATGAAATTTTCACTTTCTGAGATTTTTGAACATTAATGTGAGCTCCCCTACCCTGTATAGGCCCCCCCCCCCCCATGGTTAAAAGTTGTGAAATGTCTAAACTGAGCATTTGCGATCCTTTTCTGCGTTACAAAAAATCGGAGCTCAAACGGGCGATTTTGAACAAGGCACCTTATTGACGTCAGATCGAAAAAAGAAATGCAAATGCTGTTCCACCCCCGTCTGTCTGAACTCAGCGTCTCTGTAAATCACGCCCAGAGAGTTTGGACTGCGAATGCGCTAGGCAATGCGAAATGCGTTTTTTTATTTGCCTGGAGGCACGTCCGAGTGTTTCTAGGCTCGGAAGTCCTTTATCTGAGCCTCTGGACCTTTGAACAGCAGTGGTTTGATTTTATTTTCTGTGGAAATGTGTTTATTTTTCAATGGAACGCTTCAAATCTCTCCCCCTGTGCAAAAACACGGAAATGGATCAGCTGAGAGCTCAGGCCGAGAGCGGAGAGTTTGGCCACGCCCCCACCCTCTACTATAGGCCAGCTCTTTTCTCCTCATTTGCATTCAAGCAAGAACGCCCATTATGGAGTGTTCAGAGAGAGAAAAATTACTCTTTCTCATCTTATCTCTGTTTCTCATGCACTGAGTGTTGATTTTGAAGAAGGATTCATTTACAGTATTAGGGAACCATTAAGGAGCCATATAAAAGCATCAAGAAGTACCATGTCATGGGATCTTTAACTGGCGTTATTTTAGAAACATCGATCGAGATGCCGGACTTTTGCACCGCATATGGACTGAACCAGGACTAAATCAAGCCTAAATCAAGCTTAAACTAGGATTGATCCCAGGATTAAACCAGGATTAAACCAGGACTGAACCAGGACTGAACCAGGAGGACTAAACCAGGACTGAACCAGGACTAAACCAGGACTGATCTTGGACTTCTGTCTTGGAGAGAGATCCCCGAGTCTGTAGAGCAGGGTGTCCACAAAGTGCAATCAGGCAACAGCTTTGTGCTAGTCCTTTCACTTGCGGTCACCCGACAGTCTACATGGGCACACCTCCATGCCCATCCCGACACTCACTCCTGGTTTAGTCCGGTTTAGTCCTGGTTTAGACCTGGTTTAGACCTGGTTTAGACCTGGTTTAGACCTGGTTCAGATCTGGTTTAGACCTGGTTTATTCCTGGTGTAGTCCTGGTTTAGTCTTGGTTCAGTCCTGGTTCAGACAAAAAAGGTGACACTCCAAACTATGAGTAGGTTGTAGGTTGTCGGAATGGTGGCATTGAAAAGTGTCGGAATGGGGGAATGTCAGAATGGGGACATGTTGGAATGACGGTATGTCGGGGTGGGGTTCTGTCGGAGTGGCGGTATGTCTGAATAAGGATAGTACCCCTTGTACCTGTCAAGCCACCAAACTGTGCCAAAAATATATTTCACCATTTCACCAATAATAAAATATCTGGTTTTAGAAACAAGGTTTATTTACCCATATTAGGCTGTTTTCTGATCTCTATTCTAATGTTTCTTCATCACAAACAGACCTGGAGTTGTGTTTTGTTTCATTCACACATGTTTAACACACAAGTTCTTTTCTCAAACAGAAAACAGGACAGAATGTCTTGTGATGTCCTTCAGGAAGTGCCCTACTGTGTTTTTAAACTCCATACACTAGAACAGGGCTCTCAAGTCTCACGCATTGAGAGTGTGACACACGCAATGGCATCTCTCACACTGATTTTTTGTTTGTTGTTGTGCACGATATTGAGAAAATCGGTCTGTGTGGCTCAGTTTATGCAGGCACCGCGCGTTTTCAGCAAAAAAAAACTCCCCCTGCTCCGTGCGCACGGTCCAAGCGGAGGCCGGAGCAGACACGCCGTCCCCCGGGTACGTCCTGAGCCTCAGTCCCGGTGCCACGTCTCCTCTGAGACGCACCGACTCCGGTTCCGGTGTCTCCGTCTGTGCCTAACGTGTCCCCCCCGACGGCTTACACGCGGAATACGCGCGGCCCAGAGCCAAACTGCCCATGGTGAGCCGCGGTGAGACGCGGGCCTGGTGCATAAACCAGACTCTTACATGAATCCGTTAAAAATGTCCCGCCCCCCCCCCCCCCCCGCCCCGGTCCCTCCTCCCCGCCCCTCTCAGCGAGTGTCTAAGCGCGCACTGCACTCTGTCAGTGATAAGGACAGCGACTGAATACGAGGAAAGACAAAACGGTGATGATAAAACAAACTGAGAACCATCAGGTAAAAACTTCATTTATATAACTGTCATTAGTTGCTTTGTAGTTTAAGTTTGCTCTTTAGACAAACAGGGCTCTCAACACGCAATTTGAAAAATTCGAAATTCGAAATTACAGTCTCACGCACGACCCCGCTCAAAACTTGAGAGCCCTGCACTAGAATCATTTGGATGATTTCAGAATGAAACAAAACAATGGTTACACTAATTTGTAACTTCTGTATATCACATTTTTACATAATATTTTTGATTGCTTCTCATTTAGTTTCAAGTTTCAAAATGAGTGAACCAAATAAGGAGCTAACATAATAGGAAAAAAAAGTGCTCTGTGAAATATAATAGGCAGTGCACCTTTAGTGTTCCAGTCAGAGTTTATATTTGACTCTCTAGGAATCTGCTATGTACTTGTGCAGCGACAGCCTGTAATCTGTCACTGTGTAAGACATGTGAGAGACCTGACACTAGAGAGCTCCAGTGGCACTCTGAGGTCACTCTCACTGTGGTCACACTGCGGTCACACCAGCAGAAAGAGAGTTCAAAATACTACAGCCAGTGATGTGACATAATGACATCCTGAAGAACCAAATGTACTGAACTACGATCGAGGATAGACCAGGGAAAGTCCCGGGTCAGACCTGCTCCAGACTGGAGTTGAGTGGTGAGAGAGAGAGAGAGAGAGAGAGAGAGAGAGAGAGAGAGAGAGAGAGAGAGAGAGAGAGAAGAGTGAGAGAGATACTTTATTGATCTCGAGGGCAATTCAAGTTTTCAACATTTACACTGTACTTCTTTGTGTCTCAGTCAAAGGTGTCAACAACAACAACAAACAATATTTATAAGGCGCTTTTCATACAAAATTGTAGCACAAAGCGCCTTACAGTGGTCAAGGATTAGAAGATTGACCTTTATTGATCTCGCACAGGAGAAGTTGTTTCTATATTTGACCCGGGGACCATCCCCATGATTTTGTTTTGTTATTTAGGCTTGGTCAGGCCCTAAGCTGGAGGATTTTACCTATGGCGCATGTTTAGGTTGATGGGGGAAACCGGAGTGCCTGGAGGAAACCCACCCAGACATGGGGAGAACATGCAGTCTCCGCACAGAAAGGCCCGGGCAACCGGAACCTTCTTGCTGTGAAGCATGAGTGCTAGCCACTCAGCCACCGTGCCGCCAGGAAAAAAACAAAAAAACAAAAAACAAACAGACAAACAAGCAGACGAACAAACAACAAACAGATATACAAGCAAACAAACAAAAGAACAAACAAAAGACAAGCAAACAGACGACGGAAGTCAATCAAAGGCCAAGCTAAACAGGTGAGTTTTGAGCCCACTCTTAAAAACATGAACGTTCTCTGCAGCCCTGAGGTCCTCCGGCAGGCAGTTCCATAGACGAGGGCCGTAGTACTGAAAAGACGCCTCTCCGTGAGTGTGTGTCCTGACTTTGGGAATGACCAGGAGCCTGCTGCCGGAGGAGCGCAGGGCCCGTGAAGGTTCGTAAGGGGAAAGCAGTTCTGAAAGATAAGAAGGCCCAAGACCATTAAGACATTTAAAAACCAGTAAAAGAACTTTAAAATCTATCCTGAAACTCACAGGGAGCCAATGCAGAGATTTTAAGACCAGTGTAATGTGGTCCCGCCCTCTGGTCCTAGTCAGGACACGTGCTGATGAATTTTGTAATAATTGCAAACCTGAAATACTCTTTTTGGGAAGACCAGAGAGCAGGGCATTACAGTAGTCTATACGGCTGGTGACAAAAGCATGCATCAGTGTCTCCGTATTGGCCTGAGAGAGTGTGCAGTGTCCTACAGCCCGGGCATCACAGCAGCGTCCAGGAGGAGCCAGGTGAGCTCTGTATTTCCTCTGGAAGTTCTTCTACTACATTTGCTGCCTTATTTGGTGTGAAAAGCCTGTAGCCTCAGATGTCCATAGCTAGCTCCTTAGCAGGGCTCTCAAGTTTTGAAGTTTGGTTGGAATGAGATTTGAAATGGACAGGTGTAAATGTTGGTCTAAAGAGCAAAACTACAAAGCAACTAATGAGAGTTATATAAATGAAGTTATTACCTGATGGTTCTCAGTCCTGAGTTGGATGTTCGTTTGTTTTATCATTCACCGTTTTGTCATCATTCGTTCGTCTCACTCGTGTTCAGTTGCCGTCCTTCAATTATCACTGACAGTGCAGTGCGTGCTTAGCTGAAACTAGACTCTACGGTCTGCCCGACAACAGAACAATCTAGTTTCTGATTGGCTGAAAAGGCCGTGGTGCCTGGATAACTCTTCTGAGCCACACAGACCGATGTTCTGGGCACAGAAGCGCTGTGACCAGTGGCTAGAGTTTCATTGAATTGCTTAACAAAATTTCAGCGTGAGAAATACCATGTGTGGCGTGTGAGCGTGTGAACTCGTTGAAATGCATGTGTCACACTCTCAAAGTGTGAGACTTGAGAGCGTTGCTCCTTAGCTAGCTTAGACCTTGCACAGTCTCCATGGATACTGTAAAAAACAAACAGTTCACTTCACACAACCCAACAGTCCATTACTTGTGTCCTTTGAACTGGACATGCTGCAGTTCTTAGTTGGTTAAAACCAAATGATCTGATGTTTCAAAAGCTGCTCAGTGTGTGAGCCAGGTCAATATGGAATAACACCCCTATGTATGTCATGAATGAACTTGGACCTTGGGGATAAAACTAGATTCAAGATTCAAGATTCAAGATTGTTTATTTGTCACATGCAAAATCAACACAGGGTCAACAGTGCAATGAAATGCTTAGGATCAGAATAACCATTGACTTGCTAAGATAGTCAGAAGTACAACATGCAATAATAGTACATGTTAAAAAAGTGTTGCAAAAGTGCAGGGGAAGAAGTAAACAATATAATAAAAATATGTAATAAAATGTAATAAAAATACAAGGTACAATGTACAAAGGTGCAGGTAGGATCAAATCAAAGATTAAATAAGGTGTAAGTAGAGTATTTCACAGATTGCACATAATATGGTGTGGTATGGGTGTTGCATGTGGATTTCGTATTGCACATAATATGGTATAAATATTGCACATAGTTTATTGCACAGATTATTGCACAGGTAACAGTAGTTTACAGTGAGGTAGTGACAAACATGGTACATTCATACAGAACAGCAGCAGTAAACATATTATGCATTACGAAAAGTAGTTTAGTGCAGTATTATTGAGAGTTCAGTAGTCTGACAGCTTGGGGGTAATATCTGTCTTTGAGTGTTTTTGTGCGTGCTGGCAGGCTCCTGTATCACCTACCAGAGGGTAGCAGACGGAAGAGTCCTTGTGCCGGATGAGTATGGTCCTTAGTGATGCTGCCTGCCTTACGCAGACCCCTGCTGTGGTAAATGTCCTGGATGGAGGGGAGACTGCTGCCAGTGATGTCCTCTCCAGTGAGGCTCTCAATGGTGCAATATTGATTGATCGACTGACTGATATCTTAACCAGAGAATAAATTCACTGGCAGCAGCTGCACACTCATACAGCTAACCCCATACACACATTATGCATACAGGGAGTTCCAGCACTTAGTTCATGTGTGAGTTGGAGATTAGCAGCAGCTCACAGAGAGAGACAGAGGCGACTCACACTCCATTCATCTGCCAGGACTCACACCTGCTTGGAAAATATGGCCTTTGTTTGACAGGGATCTAAGAGGACTGAACCTGTCAACAATCTGTGGGCACCTGCCACTAGTTACCTGTCACCGCTTCAACACTGGACCTGCTTAGATACTGACCTCTGCAGAACAGAAACACTCCACACCAAAGATTAAACCAAATCTAAACCAGGATTTAACCAAATCTAAGCCAGGACTAAACCAGGTCAAAAATATAGGACTGTTTAGCCCTATATTTTAGACACCAACACAGCACTGCACCAACTGTAATAAAACCAGGACATAACCAGGTCTAACCAAGGACTAAAACAGGTCTAAACATGACTAGAACCATGAGAGAAAACAGATTTTTAAATAGCTAAACTAATGCAATTTTAAAATGTAGAGGTTTTATATTTATTAATAAATACATGATATTTGAGGGACATCACAGTCTGCAGCTTTACCCATTTGAAATGAAAATCCAAATTAGACTTTAATTTTGCTTTGGAAGAATCATTGTGGCCTAGCAGTGACATAAACTTGTCTCAGTCTAGGTCCAGATCCTTTGCACTGATGTTCACTTATCATGCGGCGAAAAGTCTCACAGACCTGTTCAGTTTCCACACACTTGTGCTGTTGAAAAACTGTTGTGGTGCGTTCCTGTTGGTGTGCTGGAGAGTCTCTTGACCTTTCACCAGGGCTGGTCCGCAGAGTTCACTTGTTCAGACGAGTATGGGAGCAGCTTATGTAAGGGCAGCTGCTGTTTGTTGTGACTCCGGTGGAGGAGAGAGTGGAGACGCAGAGGTGTGAAATATCCTGTGCTCTGTACACAGGAGCTGGGCTCAGGCCAGAGTATGGTACAATTATTCAGCAAGTACTGTACCGCTGTACTTATTCACTTTTGGGCAATTTGTCATTTGCAAGATTGACTTTTATGGTTTATCCAAATAGAATAGAACTATTTATATGAAACAAATATGGTTTGTAGCTGATATTGCTCTTTTGAACAATAACAGTTTGCTAGTTTCATCCATCCATTTATTTTCTTTCACTTATCTGGGCAGCCCCAACAACCCAGCCGTGCATGGATTTTAAAAAATATTGCTAGTTTCAATATTTTTTAAATCCATGCCTGGTCCCCAATTGAAGTGAATTGAAATAAAGTTCACAAACTGTGACAGCAGTTGTTGTTATTATTATTATTACATTGGCAGTAATATTTGGCAGTATTGCAATATATATCTGTGATAAATCAAATATGAAGTACAAGTTAGTGGAGTAAAAGTACCCCCCCCCCCTCCCCCTCCCTGTGCGTGCCAGTGTTTGCCTGTTTAACCCTGTGTAATGCACCTCTACAGTAGCTCCTGTCTCTACCCTGTTATTACCTGTTGCCTTCTGATTACCTGCACCTGGCGCTCATACCTGTCCCGGGGTGAGGAGGTCCAGGCACAGTACGGTAAGACTACTAAACAGAGCTCCATAATGTTTTTTATGCTGTGAATCAGTGCCTAAGAATCCTCCAGAGTCTTATGTAAGGGCAGGATCATGCCTGTCAGGGCAGCACACACCTGTCAGGGCACGTAGCAAAGGGGGCATAGGCTCTCACACTGGGATGGGCACAGGACTGGTACTCAGGCACTGCCTGTGGTATGGAGACCTGGTTTAGACTGGTTTAGTGAAGTTACCTCAAGAAAGACTTCAGTTACTTCCAAAATAATATTACTGAATTAAAAACATTGGGGTAAAAGAGTAACTATCTGTTATAATTTGAGGTAAAATAACAAAAAAACAAAACAAAAAACAAAATCATATTTGAAGGACCTGTGCATGACTTATGCTCAAGTCATATAATATTGTTAACAAAATCTTGAAGACTTTCCACAGAGAGAAGAGAACTCTCACTATCAGTGTTATTGGTCCTAGCTTAATCTATCTATATACAAAGGGCATACATTTTTGTTCCTTACCCTCCTTCCTTCCTTTCCCCAAACCCTCCTTCCGTGACTTTTTTTTTTTTTTTTTTTTTTTTTTAGCTTAATACAGGTCTAAATATAGTGCTTTATGTTTGTTTTATCATTTAGTTTGATTTGAACAATTTAGTGTCAGCTCAGTCATGTTTAAATCTGATATAATACACATGTCATTACAATGACATTTTCCACTTTATTTTTTTAGTCCTGGCTTTTTCAAAAAGCTCAACTAATGCAATTTTAAAATGATTTTTGCACACGTGTACACTGTTGTATCCTTGGGCTAGGATTAGGGTTCACCAACCTTGTCTCCAATTGCGCTGGCGTGTGTATCCTTGTGAGCCAGCGTATCATTCATCATTAACATGCACTGATCTAACCAAATCAACTTTATCTTTTGAGTTCTGAGTTTGTGTTTGAGGTGGACTTATGTCACAATTTCAATTTCTCATTTTAAACCAGTTTTTAAAGTCACTTTTGTCCTGGTTTAGTCCCTGTTTAGAACGTATCCTCTTTATGTAACCTGTAGAGAGGTGTGGAGTGTCTGCAGGGTACACTGTGTCAGTGTGAATCCTCTGATAACAGAACCTCTCAAAACTGCTGTCTGGACCATTAGCGCCTATGGAGATCAACACACATCACATTAACACATGCTGTACATGCTCACACATTTGAGCTGCACTTAACCCAAAACATGCGCCATAGGTACCTCCAGCTTAGGTCCTGACCAAGCCGAAGCAAGAAGATCATGGAGATGGTCCCTGGGCGCCCTAATGTGTGTGCTGCCCACTGCTCCTAATATATATATATATATATATACATATATATATATATATACATATATATATATATATATACATATACATATATAGGATGGGTTAAAATGCAGAGAAGAATTTTTATTTTTATATTTACTCCATACAAAAGGGTATAGGGTCTGCCCTAATCCCTCATTAGATCTAACAAAAGAAGGTTTACCGCACGCTTGTTTGACTTTATTCTTTATCCTTTATTAGGTGAGAACGAACGTGTTTCGCTTCTACAGCGTCATCAGGTATCTCATTGGATCCAGTTTAGTCCTGGTTCAGTTCTGTCTTAATCCTGGTTTATTTCTTTCATAGTCTTTATCATTTGTTTAGACGTGGTTTAGTTCTTTCTAAATCTTACCATTATCATCTATAGATGTGACTCTATAGATGAGTTTCAAAGCTACTTCATCACTGAATGCGCGCGCATTGTTGACTCAAAACAAAGCCACTGCTGCCATAAAACCCCCAGCGAAGATATAGAAGAGAAGAGATTACCCTAAACAAATTAACCTAAATTACCCTAATCAAGCAGCATGATTAACTAGCAATGATTAACAACGACAGACACATGTAAACAAACACGAATAACTTTGTTAAAATGCATGATAAGTTTTCGCATGACCATCATAAATGGCATTTGACATGACTGAGATCACATCTGTGACTCGTGAATTAAGTCGTAGTATGTTACTTATCCCGCAACGCAAGTGCAGTTGGCGGTCAGAACGTAGTTCTCGCGCTTGTTGATGATGGCCCAAGCATTGTACATGGTCGTCTTGTGGCCTTGTCTTTGACTGGGGAGAACATCAGATGCCAACACGCAAAACTCCCCATCGATATCGTGGTATTTTACCTCCTGTACATGGTCACACGGCAACCTGGTAGGCATCCATGGATTTGTATGCGCGCACTTTCTCTCTTGTATACACGCTGGGCTTCTCCACTAAATAACAGTGGATATCTGCCCACTGTAAATCTGGCCACTTTCTGCGGTCATACTGCCAAGGATCTGGTAGTCGAACCCCGTTGCTCAACGTGAGCTTTTGAATGTAGCTCTCCCTATCGTTCAGATACTCCGCTATGGTCCACCATGGTTGATTCTGGGTCAACAGTGCGCGCACATGCCGGTGACGTCACGTCTGTTTACAAACTGTAAAGGGGTCTATTGTAATTTTAGTTTAAAGGGATAGTTCGGGTTTTTTTATGTGAATCTGTATGGCGTCCCCTTCAGCAGTGTCGTTCATTAACACTGACTTATCGCTGACAGTGTCCTGTCCCGAGTTCTGCCCCAGTTCTGGCACTGACGAAAGTAAAACCCACTACCTCTACCCCTCATATCACTGCACGCCTATTATAATTAGCCTGTTCACTTGTAAGTGGCGATGTTGACAAGTGAACAGGCTAATAAAAATTAAAGGCGCGCAGTGATAGGACTCGAGAGAAAATAGCACCAAGCGATTTAGACTACTGACTTTTTCATGTGCAACTGTTTTGTGACTCAAATATATCACTTTTTGGACAAATATTGTTTTGAGAAGAAAAACAAGCTTTATTAACTGTCCCTGATAACTTGCCGGACCTACTTTCGTCAGCGTCAGAACTGGGGCAGAACTCGGCTCAGAGGACACTGTCAGGGGTAAGTCAGTGTTAATGCACGACACTGCTGAAGGGGACGAATGGTGCAGATTTATCAGTCCAGTACGGATTACATTCTACAAAGAGTCTGAAACCCTCTTCTTCACATTGTCAAAGATAGTCAGTTTTACACCAGTTTGTCCTGTAACCTGTTTTAATCCTGGTTTAAAGATTCTGTCTTTGTCCATGTCTGAGTATGCTTTTTTTGTTTGTTTGGATATGGGTTTTCATGCCTAAACTTTGTCCTGGTCTAGTCCCTGGTTTACGTCCTGATTTATTTCTCTAGTAAGTGTGAAACACTCTTCTTCACATTGTCAAAGATGGAGTCTCAGCAGAGCTTCGTCAGGTTTAGTCCAAATTTACACCAGGTTTAATTAATTTTTAATAATTAATCCTGGTTTAACATATCAAGTTTTGTCCTATTTTATGTCTGACTTGGTCCTGGTTTAGTTCTGGTTTAGCCCTGGTTTAGTACTGGTTTATTTCTGGTATAGTTCTGCCTTTTAATTTGTCCAAATAATTTCCCTTGCAGCTAAGTCTAAGTTTGAGTTTGACCTGTAACATACACAGCCCCAGGCCTAATCAGCAAATCCCTCTTCTCCCCAGTCCCACTTTAGTTCTGGTTTAGTTCTTGCTTAGACCTTGTTTAGTCCTACATCATTCCTGGTTTATTTTCCACTAAGTACCTGGAACCCTGTTGTTCACATTGTGAAAGAGGTAGTCTGTTTTACAGCAGCTCATCCTCTAACACACACAGACCCAGGCCTCAGACCCAGGCCTCAGACCCAGGCCTCAGACTCAGACCCAGGCCTCAGACCCAGGCCTCAGACCCAGGCCTCAGACCCAGGCCTCAGATCCAGGTCTCAGACTCAGATCCAGGCCTCAGACCCAGGCCTCAGACTCAGACCCAGGCCTCAGACTCAGATCCAGGCCTCAGACCCAGGCCTCAGACTCAGACCCAGGCCTCAGACTCAGACCCAGGCCTCAGACTCAGATCCAGGCCTCAGACCCAGGCCTCAGACTCAGACCCAGGCCTCAGACTCAGACCCTGGCCTCAGACTCAGACCCAGGCCTCAGACTCAGATCCAGGCCTCAGACTCAGACCCTGGCCTCAGACTCAGACCCTGGCCTCAGACTCAGACCTCAGACCCTGCCCTCAGACTCAGACCCTGGCCTCAGACTCAGACCTCAGACCCTGCCCTCAGACTCAGACCCTGGCCTCAGACTCAGACCTCAGACCCTGGCCTCAGACCTCAGACCCTGCCCTCAGACTCAGACCCTGGCCTCAGACTCAGACCTCAGACCCTGGCCTCAGACTCAGACCTCAGACCCTGCCCTCAGACTCAGACCTCAGACCCTGCCCTCAGACTCAGACCCTGGCCTCAGACTCAGACCTCAGACCCTGCCCTCAGACTCAGACCCTGCCCTCAGACTCAGACCCTGGCCTCAGACTCAGGCCTCAGACCCTGGCCTCAGACTCAGACCTCAGACACTGGCCTCAGACTCAGACCTCAGACCCTGCCCTCAGACTCAGACCCTGGCCTCAGACTCAGACCTCAGACCCTGCCCTCAGACTCAGACCCTGGCCTCAGACTCAGACCTCAGACCCTGGCCTCAGACTCAGACCTCAGACACTGGCCTCAGACTCAGACCTCAGACACTGGCCTCAGACTCAGACCTCAGACCCTGGCCTCAGACTCAGACCCTGGCTTCAGACTCAGACCTCAGACCCTGGCCTCAGACTCAGACCTCAGACCCTGCCCTCAGACTCAGACCCTGGCCTCAGACTCAGACCCTGGCCTCAGACTCAGACCCTGGCCTCAGACTCAGACCTCAGACACTGGCCTCAGACTCAGACCTCAGACACTGGCCTCAGACTCAGACCCTGGCCTCGGCCCCTCCTCTCTCAAGTGCTCCATTAAAACAGAGTGTCATTGGTTTGTGACAGATTGGTGGAAAGGGTCAAAGGTCAGACTCATAAGAGCAGGATCTGCTCTGTGCAGCGCGGAGGGACCCTCAGCTAAACCCAGCTCCAGGCGCTCTTTCAAATGCTGCTTTCACACATTTTTGTTGGCTCTTTACTTCCTCCACTCGTGTTTTTTCAAGGCAGAGCTGATTTATGTTAAAGCCAGAATGTATTGTATAAATAAGCTTTGACTGAGCTGAGGGGGAGTTTCAAGAAATAAGGAACTTTAAGAGAAATATAGCAGTGAGGCCAATGTGTAGGGCAGTGGTGTTGTGGTACACGGTTACGTCTAATTTAGTGCCTTGCTCAGGGACACAACAACCGTATGCATTGTTTGGGCAGGCGCTGGTGGATAAAATTAGTTACAGTTTGGGGTGACAGATGCTCAGATGGTTACAGCGCTTATCCACTAACTCAGAGGTCAAACACACTAGTGCATACTGTTGATGTGTCCTTGGGCAAACTACTTCACCCATCTTGTGTATGTAAAGAAAGTCTGAGCGAATGACTTGGATTATGGCACAAATTTGCAGCCTCGTTTTTACCAGTTTTCCACAGGGCAGCTGTGCCTACAGTATATTACCAAGGCCAAATATGGAGCAACTCATTCTTACAGTGTAGCCTTTAGAGATACATCACTACCTCCCTCTTTTTTCTTCCCTCAAAAATTGGTAACTGGTACTACTACTACTACTACTACTACTACTACAACTTCTACTCCCTTTCCTGTCTTTTGTTCCCTCTCGTGTAGTGGTGGTTGTGTGGGTGCTGCTGAGTGATGTCCCTCCTGCCTGTGTGGAGACAAAGGCAGCTCTCAGCCCTAAAGGTGAAAGGCGACTTCTCATACAAACTCAGAGGTATGTAAGCCCGGTGACCCCTCCTCTTGGGCCCCCCTAACACACATTCTTCTGGCTCCACTGTCCGACCTGTTATGGTCCATATATCATCGGCGCACCACGTTGAAAGTAGGTCAATTAAAGACACTTCCAGTGGCGTTATGTTGGAGCTGAAAGGCCTTTGGTCTCAGAGGTACTACAGTTTATGGAGGAGGGAGCTAACCCACTGTGCTACTTTAATGCTTTTAGCCCACTGTAAGTTTATGGTGGGAAAAGGAACATGGAGGTATACTACTATAACTACTACTACACCACTGCTGCATTGATTCATTCTGTATTAGGAGTGATACTGTTACTCAAACTGTTACTCAAACTTCACTAACTTTTTTTCAAGTTTTGTGAAAGTAGTTTTTGTGTGCATACACTACTGCTGCTACTACTACTACTACTAGTACTACTACTGCTACTACTACTATTGCTACCACTACTACTACTACTACTACTATGCAGTCAAAACTAGGGATGCAAATTATCGATTAATTCATTAATCTATAGTTGACTGACCTTATTGATTGACTTACGATTAACTGATAAGCGGCGTTTTTCACCTGAATTTTAGTGTTTCAATAGGGTCTTTAAGAATATAAGCTATAGTATACATAACACTGAGTCAAAAATATATCATAGTATTATTATATTGTATATTCCTCAATTAATTATTCCTTAGTAAAAATCAAACAAATGTATTGATGCTGAATAACAAAATACATTCTTTATTGAAAATAAATTGAGCACTGGCTCAGTTGTTGCACTTGCAGCATGGAACTCTTGAAATTAAAAGGAACAGAAGAAATTAAATAACAGAATGTTATTTAGTCTACATATTATGATGAAACCAGTGAGTCCAGGCTATTTTTAGGACATTCTCAACATTTATTTTGAACTAAGGCATCAACAATATTTCTCTCCCTTAATCTGTGAAGGGTTACAGTACAAAATATAAATTTCACAGGGCCCCTGGACACAGCATAAAACATTACAGGACCTCAAACCAGAACAATCAAGAAATTATAAAAGCATGTAAGTTACATGCTTTTATCATTTCAAAAATATATGGTTCTAGGTCCAGCTCTACTGTGAGTTGTATGGCAACATCCAGAGAGGAAAGGGTTACATGATGTAACGCTATAGTTTTTCTCGCGAGTGGGTTCGCATCTTGTGTTCACATTCCAGAGTAGCGCCCTCTAGCGATTAGTTACAATTAATGCATTTTGTTCGGCCAACGTCTTGATCGACAATTAATTGTAAGTCGATTAATTCTTGACATCCCTAGTCAAAACTGCACATAGGCTTAAAGGTCCTGGTGGTGTTTTACTCGTGATTATACTTATTTTATTTATGTCCAATGGGGGATGATGTTTGGCCTTATGTTTCTGTGTTGAATTTTCTTTCTATTAAGCCTGTGACCCCCTGTCCCAAGACACATTTCTCCCATGGGAGACAATAAAGAATTATCTTATTACTACTGCTATACTACAACTACTACTACACTTTTATGCTGCTTGTTTTTGGAGCATAATGTGCTTTTGGTCTCAGGGGTACTGGAGTTTATGGAGCAGTGAGCAAACCCACTGAGCTTGAATGCTTTTAGGCGACAGTAGGACTGTATGGTGGGAAAACAGAGAGTATGATTCATGCATGACTTCACATGTGGTGCGGTTGAAAAACAAAAACAAATAAGTATATAGTCAGTATTGGCATCTCTGTGTTAAACCAGGTAAGAAGTATTGGTTCCTCCACTTTAAACACCCGCCACAGTCCTGCCAGTGTTTCCACTTGTATAATATGATATATGTCTAAAGCTTTATTTTAACCACAGGTAATTATAAGCTCAGTTTTACATGAGCCTCCTACAGAACCATCTGACAGGCTAATTCTGCCCTCTCTAATGACCGGAACCTGCTGTGTGCATTGAGCTCATCAGCCTGTCTGTACCACATCCCAGTGAACTACAGTGAACCCAAACCTCTCCCCTGAGGACGCCCCTATGGAAGTCTGCTAACCACCATGTCTGGAGGCCATCTTGTGTCATTTTCAGCTCAAATCTGATTGGTCCATTTCGAAGTACAGACAGGATCCAGGCGCAAATACAGGACATGAGAGCGGCTGTGCTGGTCCCATTGGAGTCAGTTATAGAAAAACACCTCGTCTTCCATCTGGGCTTGATTGGAGGCAGAAACCTGAGCATCTTCAGCATTATGCAATGCATTCAGAGCAGGTTAGACGACCAGGCTCAAGCAAACTGAAAGGACAAAGGTCAGATAGAGGTTAAAGCTACCATCTGTAATTACTGTATTTTTGGGACTATAAGGCGCACCGGATTATAACGCACTATATCAATGAATGGGTTTATTTTCATACATAAGGCACACTGGAATATAAGGTGCATTAAGTGAAACAAAACAATCAGAAGTGAAAATTTTATTCAACTATTTAACTCATTCACAATAACGCTCAACATTCAACAGCTGTAACACATAAAATACAAAACAATACACTCACTTTTTCAGTTCATTCCTCTTCCACAAATCCGATTCTTCATCTTCAGTGTCTGAGTTTAACAGTTGGGCAAATACAGCATCAAGCATCCCTCTCATCATTATCCGAGTCATTATACTTAGCTGTTCAGTGATGATTCCGGCCTTTGTGAAAGCTCGGACGACACTTGAGACTGATACCTTAGCCCGGGCATCTATCAATTCGAAGATAATAGTACTAGTATGATAAAACAGTATGTTATCACTAATGCTATCAATACTGGTGCTATCTTCAATGCTAGTGTTCAGTTTTTTATTTTATGCTGCAAATGAATCACCTCAACTCAATTTGACTTCCATCAACAACAATTGTATTTACAAATGATGGAATTTTAAAGCAGTAGTACTACTGCTGCATCTACTACTACTACTACTACTACTACTACTGTACATGTGCAACTGCTACAGGCCTACTGCTGCTACTGCAATAGACCGTGGTGTATGTAGGTCTTACTACTGCAACCTACACATGATGCTTACTACTACTACTACTACAGGACGTATTGTTTTGCAGACCTGAGATCAGCCCTGCAAGGTATAAAGTTAATGTAGCCAAGAAGGGAGAGATGCTATGAATATTAATATTGTACAATACTATACTTTGAATATGGGGTAGGAAAATATATGTTTTTTTAACTTCTACTTACTCCTTTTGAGCACTTATTTTATTTATGTATTTATTTATTTATTCATCTGAAAGGAAACAATGCACATTAATCAACATCAAAACAATGTAAATGTGCCTAAGTTAGCTGATAAGAGCTCATTTGCATCGGTAGTCCCTTTGCCAGATGTCAAAAAGGCATCCTAAAAGAAAATACACTTAAAAAGTTACACATAAAAAATTACACAAATGTACAATAACATTACAGAAATACAATAAAAGTTTTAGTGTTCACACATTTGCGTTTCTAAAAGCCACTTTTTAGCATTCTTTTTAAAAGCAGAGAATGAGGTGGATGTTCTGATGGCTTCAGGCACAGAGTTCCACTGATGGGACTCTGTGCTTCAGCTCGGTATTGAAATCACAATGCATAGACTGTAATCTATGGAAAATTGCCCAAATAAATAAATAATATAAATAAAAACTACCATAACCAGCACTGTAGCCAACCATACTAAACTCCTCAGCATTCACAGGTCTGACTCTACCCCTCGTTTAGAGCTCCAGTGCAGGTTTATTGTTGTAATGAAAGAGGAGTGGACTGATGGAGAGGCAGCAGAGCCCGTGTGCAGCCTGCTCTAGTGTCTGGAATGTATTACACATCCATCTCCACAGTTCAGCTCCCAACACTGCGCTGCATGTGGTCCCTGCCACTCTGGGCTCCGGTTACAGTGGGATCAAGGAATCGCACGCTAACAACATACATGCCTACATACAGACACTGTGGTAAAGAAAGCCTGACAAAGACTCTACTTCCTGAGGAAGTTGAGGAAGTTTGGTATGAGCACCAGCATCCTCACAAACTTCTACAGGTGCACCATGGAGAGCCTGCTGACGGGCTGCATCACAGTGTGGTATGGGAACTGCACCGCTCAGAGCCGCAAAGCACTACAGAGGGTGGTGCGAGCGGCAGAGGACATCACTGGCAGCAGTCTCCCCTCCATCCAGGACATTTACCACAGCAGGGGTCTGCGTAAGGCACGCAGCATCACTAAGGACCATACTCATCCGGCACAAGGACTCTTCTGTCTGCTACCCTCTGGTAGACGATACAGGAGCCTGCCAGCACGCACAAGACTCAAAGACAGCTATTACTTACTTTTCATAATGCATAATATATTTACTGCTGCTGCTCTATATGAATGTATCATGTTTGTCACTACCTCACTGTAAACTACTGTTACCTGTGCAATAACCTGCTTCATAACCCACATGCAATATTTATACTATACTATTTATACTATACTATATTATGTGCAATACAAAATTCATTTGAGCTACTTACACCTTATTTAATCCTACCTGTACCTTTGTATTTTATTATATTTTATTACATTTTATTATTATTACATTTTATTACATAGATATATTTTATTACATAGACAGATTAGTGGGGATTAGTGGGGATTAGTGGGGATAGTGGGGATAGTTTCCATAGTTTCAGAGTTTTTTCAGGGTAGGTAGCTCCTCCCGGCAGCTAGATTTAAACAGGGTCTAACCAGCATTAGAACCAGAGCTGACGAAGCCTCTCGGATGAGCGGCCAAACGTTTTCAACCAAACAAACTTTGTCCAGTTGACAAATTGAACTTCTCCTTTTATCATGGATTCTACCTGGACAACTGAGGGACTTTTCACGCATTTTATTACATTTTTTTTTATTATACTGTTTACTTTTTCCTATTGTATTTTTATTGCATGCTATTAGTATTTCTCGATTATCTTAGCGAGTCAACGGTTCTTCTGATCCTGAGCATTTCATTGCATTGTTGACCTTGTCTTGATCCTGCATGTGACCAATAAACAATCTTGAATCTTGAATCAATCTTGAATCAGTGCCCCAAAACAGAGCACCGGGCTGGGCTGAGAGGTGGAAGAGAGGAGCTTTTAGGTGTATTTCTGTTTAGTCCTGTGATAGACTGGCTTTGGTCCAGCTTTAGTGTCTTGTCTAGTCCAGTTTAGTCCCAGTGTGGATGAGGTGTGAGCGCCCCCTATGTGAAAGGTAATTGACAAGATTAGAAGATTGTATTTCTAGACTAGTTTTGATGGAATTACTGGTTTGTGTTGAACCAGATGCATGGCCACTTGGCAGATTTGCAACCTGGATGTCCTTCCAGATGTGTACGACTATTCTCACATGAAAGTGTCTTGCCCAGGGAAACAATGGCAACAGTTAAAAGTATATAGTGTGCAGTAGAATGTGCAGAAAAGAATTAATCATGAATATTCACTCAACTGAAAACAAGATTTTGGATTTTCTCACAGGATTCTTGTTAAAGCAGCCTTGCTACAAACACTTAAATTAAATGATTCAGAATGGCATTGTATTCATTCTTTAACTAAATCTTCACATATTTGCCTTTGGCTGTAATGCTTGTAAGACATTTATGAGCCTATTTTATTCAGAGTCGAAGCAGTGAGCAAGCCATTTGGCAGAAGTGAAAGTGAGTATAGCGTGATGCTCTTCTAGATATTGTCAGCCACTGTTATTTGAAAATGTCTTGCCCAATGACAACACCTAAAATAATATGCAGTGCAAATTGGTTGGCACTGACCCACAGGTTGTTGTTGTGGCCTTGGGCAAGACACTTAACCCACTTGACCCTCAGTGCTTGTGTACACTGGTGTATGAATGTGTGTGTGTTAGGGATGCAAATTATTGATTAATTCATTAATCTATAATTGATTGATCTTATCGATCGACTTACAATTAACTGATAAGTGGCGTTTTTCACCGTTTTACACTTTTAGTGTTTCAATAGGGTCTTTAAGAATATAAGCTATAGTATACATAACACTGAGTCAAAAATATATCATAGTATTATTATATTGTATATTCCTCAATTAGTCATAGTCATAGTCATAGTTGCTTTATTGTCGAAAAACAATCATATGTACATGTACATAGAGTGAATTCGAAATTTAGTTTCCCCACTAACCAGGCAGGACAGTGATAGAGCGGCTAGGGGAGGGGCCGCTGCACTTGCGCGTGCCGCCGACTGGAAGATGCAGAGTAGAAAAGATGCAATACAATCAATGACAATTATACACAACATGTAATGACAGAAAACAATTGGATAGGTAACATACGGTGTCTTTTTCTTTGGTGACAAGAAGGAAGGGTGTGGGGCAAGGGAAAAGATCAGAAATCCATGAAATTGATTGAAAACTGAAGAAGAAGCAGACATCCTAAAAATAGACAGGGCAGTATTACTTAATATATGTGAGTCCAATAGTGTGTGCCAATGTTTTTGTAGAATTAACCCTCCTGTCGTGTTCGGGTCAAATCTGACCGTTTTACAACTTATAATGCTCATAAATATTATGTTTTTCATCTGATTACCTCAAGACCTTATGATATCCTCCACACTGTGTACTTGAACATATAAAAGTGATGATCACCTATTTCATTCAATTTTGAGTGTTTTAATCAACCTTGTTACACCTGTGGTGTTCCCGGTCAAAAGTGACCGCCATAGGAAATGAATGGGTATCCAGAGTAAATTCATTCAACATACAGAAAACATCCACATACACACACTGCCCCAGCTCACACACACACACACACACACACACACACACACACACGCACACACACACGCACACACACACACACAGGAGCAGCTATGCCTGGGATATGCAGGTGTACATGGGGAAACCCAGTACTGGAAGGGCCGAAAAAAAACAGGGCATGCGTGTCAACCGGTCTCCAAGGGCATAATATCACACGTGACAACTTCTTCACATCACATGCTCTTGGTCAGGAGCTACTGAAAAGAAAGCTCACCATGGTAGGGACAGTGAGGAACAAGCCCAAACTTCCCTCTGCGCTGGTATTGACCAGAGGAAGACAGGCACTCTCATCACAATTTGCATTCACTGACACTCACACTCTTGTGTCATACGTTCCCAAGAAGAACAGAAATGTCATCCTGATGAGCACAGTACACAAAGACACCGCTGTCAGCACCACAGAGGACAGGAAGCCCCTGATGATCCAGGACTACAACAAGAACAAGGGAGGCGTTGACTGCCTTGATAAGGTAATGTAAAGTCTCATCATGCATTTTATTTTATTTTTATCTAGGTGAATCAGCATTTTGTGTACGACAGATTGAATATTGTTCCTAATCTCTTATTATTTATTGTTCCTTTATTGCAGCTTACTGGTACATACACCTGTAAGCGGATGATGGCTCGCTGGCCTGTGGCACTGTTCCACAACATCCTGGATGTGTCAGCTTTCAACGCGTATGTGGTGTGGACAGCAATCGACCCAACCTGGAATCAGGGGAAAAGTTTCAAGAGGAGACTTTTCCTCGCAGAGCTGGGGAAAGCTTTGGTGACTCCTCTTATACAGCGACGCCGGCACATTCCCCGCACACCAGCCTCCGCCAGTCTGGTTAGGAGCATGCAAGCTCCAGCCCCAGCCCTGGCTGCTCTCCCCCAACAAGGACATGGGCAGAAAAGGAAGCGTTGTGACCTCTGTGCCCCTAGAGACATCAAAACGAGCCTGACATGCTGCAAATGTCATGCTTATGTTTGCAAGGCCCACTCTGACCTGAGTGTCACATGCCACTCATGTGCATGAATACACACACACACACACACACACACACACACACACACACACACACACACACACACACACACACACACACTGTTGAGTTTGGTGTTTGGTTTTCCATTTATTTTTTGTATTATATGTTCATTTTGTAGTTCATTTTCAGTGCCCAATTGTACTTTCACTGATGTTATTTAATGATTACTTCTATAAATTGTTGTTAGACACTACTTTGAAACATTGTTCTCAACTAAAGAATGTTTAATAAAAAAATTGGTGGTGAAAAAAAAAAAATTGTGCTAATTTAAGAGCAGTTAAAACAGACCGGTCAATTTTGACCGGGAACACTAAAGTAGGGGGCTGGAGACGAACACGACCGGAGGGTTAATTATTCCTTAGTAAAAAGCAGACAAATGTATTGATGCTGAATAACAAAATACAGTAATCCCTCGCTCTATCGCGGTTCACTGTTCGCGGCCTCGCTGTTTCGCAGATTTTTTTTTTTTTTTTCAATTTTTAAAGTGTAACATTTTTTTTTATAGTGTAACATTGTGTTCTGCGTCCTGATTGGCTAAGAGACTAGACGAGGACTAAACGTGGACTAAACCAGGTCTAGACCAGAACTAAACCAGGTCTAGACCAGGTCTTAACCAGGTCTAAACCTGGACTGGACCAGGTCTAGACCTGGTCTAAACCTGGACTGGACCTGGACTAAACCAGGACTGGACCAGGACTGGACCAGGTCTAGACCCGGACTAAACCGGGATTAAACCACCACGTGGCGCTCTTTGCTGGTTTCGTGCAGCTGGTTTGTGGCTCGGGCTGAGAGGACGCAGTCCGGACGCCACGGATCGATCTCGTGCTCGCAGCCCCGGTGTACGCGCGGCCTCGCGCCGGTGGTGCACGTGTCGCGCATTTCTCCAAGGGGTTGGTGCGCATCGTGTCCCGGGACATGGCAGTGCCGTTGAATGAGCGCAGTGCGCCCTGCCCAGGACTAGACCAGGTCTAAACCAGAATTGCAGCTCTTTGCCTTGTTTCGTGACCGCGCACCCGCGCAGCATGTAAGTTACATGCTTTTATAATTTCAAAAATATATGGTTCTAGGTCCAGCTCTACTGTGAGTTGTATGGCAACATCCAGAGAGGAAAGGGTTACATGATGTAACGCTATGGTCTTTCTCAGAAGTGGGTTCGCATTTTGTGTTCACATTCCAGAGTAGCGCCCTCTAGCGATTAGTTACAATTAATGCATTTTGTTCGGCCAACGTCTTGATCGACAATTAATTGTAAGTCGATTAATTGTTGACATCCCTAGTGTGTGTCTCAATGTGTGTGTGTGAATGGGTGGTTCCTTGATAATTTAGCATGAATTCCCCAGAGGATGTTTTTCCGAGCTTCACATCTGCTCATTGTTTTGTGTTGACCCACAGATCTCACATCATAAACACCAGAGGAGCAGAAGTGCACAGACCAGGCACCCGGGCACCGCAGGCCCCACAGGCCGAGGAAATTACGACGTCAGCCTGAAGAGCCATCCTGTAATGTGAGAGCGCTGTAATTAGCAGATAGTTTTATTGACATACTGAGAGAAAACAACATGAGTGTTATAGCAACACACAGATACAGACATCCTGTAGGCAGGCAACGAGCACAGTAAACACATCCCAAAACAGTGTGCAGTGAGAGTGGATGATGACATGCGGGCGCAGGGCAGGACTTCTGGATGTGAGGACTAATTGTCGGCTCTGGTTGGCACACATCCATTTAAAGAGGCCATAAAGCTGTGTAGTGATTTGAACCATACAATTTTTAGCATCTGTGATTTGTTTCACTTTATTATTACTTTATTATTCTAAAAAGATGCTTAATTGGGCTATAATGTTGTTACAAAGTGCCTCTGTGCAGCCTTGTTTTCTTTCAGTAAATGGTTATTTTGCACCCCGCTTTAATTATTTGGGGGCTCAAATTCCACTATACGAGCTTTTCAATCCTCTTAAAGGTCCCATGGCATGAGATTTTCACTTTCTGAGGTTTTTGAACATTAATGTGAGCTCCCCTACCCTGTTTAGGCCCCCCCCCATGGTTAAAAGTTGCGAAATGTCTAAACTGAGCATTTGCGATCCTTTTCTGCGTTACAAAAAATCGGAGCTCAAACGGGCGAGTTTGAACAAGGCACCTTATTGACGTCAGATCGAAAAAAGAAATGCAAATGCAGTTCCACCCCCGTCTGTCTGTACTCAGCGTCTCTGTAAATCACGCCCAGAGAGTTTGGACTGCGAATGCGCTAGGCAATGCGAAATGCGTTTTTTTATTTGCCTGGAGGCACGTCCGAATGTTTCTAGGCTCGGAAGTCCTTTATCTGAGCCTCTGGACCTTTGAACAGCAGTGGTTTAATTTTATTTTCTGTGGAAATGTGTTTATTTTTCAATGGAACGCTTCAAATCTCTCCCCCCGTGCAAAAACAAGGAAATGGATCAGCTGTGAGCTACAGCGGAGAGCGGAGAGCGGAGCGTTTGGCCACGCCCCCACCCTCTACTATTGGCCAGCTCTTTTCTCCTCATTTGCATTCAAGCAACAACGCCCATTATAGAGTGTTCAGAGTGACAAAAATTACTCTTTCTCAGCTTATCTCTGTTTCTCATGCACTGAGTGTTGATTTTGAAGAAGGATTCATTTACAGTATTAGGGAACCATTAAGGAGCCATATAAAAGCATCACGAAGTACCATGTCATGGGATCTTTAAACATTACACTATAATCATTATACTCTCCCCATACTTGTGATAAGCTACTTGATTTGTAGTGACATCCCATCCATGGTGATGTTCTCATGTATCTCAATGGTGGAATGTTCAGCAGTGCAACCATCCCGACCATCACCGATCACTCACACATCACATTCAGACATATGGATGGTGGGTAAAGTGTCATGCCAAAGGACACACATTTTCAGACTAAGCATAAGACATGTCATGGAGCCCCCCCCATCAGAAAAGTTACATAATGCACCTTTAAAAGGCCCGTATTTTCTGATCTATGTTATAATGTTGTTCCATCATCACAAACAGACCTGGATTTGTGTTTTGTTTCCTTGACAAATGTTTAAGTAACACACAAACCCTGCAGATTTAGGCTGAGTTCTTCAACAGAAAAGACTTTGTTCCACCTTGTGATGCCATGTGGTAACGCAGGAAGTGCTCCACTGTGTTTTTAAACTCCATACACCTTCAATAGAATCATTGGAAATGTTGGAGCAGAGTATTCTGAGCCTGGAGATGTAGACAGACTAATAATTCAGTATTACTCAAACATGTGTGAATGAGACACAACTCCAGGTATGTTTTGGATGAGGTAACATTATTACATGGCTTAAAGAATCAAGAATCCACTTTGCTTAATAACAGACCTTTAAAGAAAGTTCTCATAAAAAAACACATTGAAGTCAAAAGTAAAACTCTTCATACTGTAGCCATGTTTCTCTCATGTTTGGATGAGCCGGACAGAGGAACAGAGGAGAGCAGATGTTTGCCAGCTGTGAGCCTGCATCAGAAGGACGACGTCTCAGAGCTACCTGGCCTTAAGCACTGTGCATCTGCTCTGGCATCCCAACTATCCCTTTGTTCTCATCACTTCATCCTGAGCCAATAAACCACAGACCATCCCCCTCTGCACACACACGTTTACAGTCTGTGCACCAAACCTCCATCTCCACATGCGCGTCTACAGTATGTGGAAGAGACATACCACAATACCACACCCGGCCTTAATAATTATGAACAAAATTCACTTCATTCACACAAAGAAATACTTATTAGGAATGATTCAGGCTTAGTAACTACTTATAGGTGTACTATGTAACTTCTCTGGTGTAGGGTTCATCACTTAGTCGTCTCTACTGAGCTGTTACTGCATTCTTATTGTGAGTGGGGTTGCCTCTACAGACAGTATCTTAGGTTTATCTGGCATCCCCAGCTTGTCTCCATAGAGATAGATATGTTTAATGCCATACTGTGGAACATAAAGAAGCAGCAGGGCCTGTCCTACCTATATGAGAAGAGTCAGCAGCTGCTTATGGCTTCGAAGTCAGCCAAGGGCCCCCAAGATTGTGAAAATCAAATTGTATGTGTTTAAAAATGTTGCATTGCAATCAAGTTGAAAACATATCAGAGAATAGGGTAAAACCCCCCTCTTGTCCAGTGCTAAGATACTGTTCTATTGGCTATTGGTGTTTTCCTACTTAGTATTACTGTTTGATTTTTCATATTTTTATTCTGAAGGCTTGGGCTGGCACTGGGAAGCAATATCATCTCCACTGACACAGTCTAGTCTAGTGTAGTCTAGTGTAGACTCTTCAAAAGGAAACTTACATGATGCAACTATATAAAGGAGAATTAACGTTTTTTTTACAATCTGAGCCTTATTTCGGTAATAAAACAAGTTGTTTTACTCACCCATAGCACTTTGGTGTCATATGGAGCACTTCCAGAGATGTTTTAGATTAGCGATAGCCGTAGCGCTAATATATGCCCCGAGCATGTAATATATGCCCCGAGCGGTCTCCATATAACACAAACTTTAGCACTTTTCAAATCATAAAAGCTTGATGTCTTAGTTTACGCTTTCGTTTGTGTAAAAAGTGGCCTGTAATCCGAGATTTATCCATAGTTTCGAGTAGATGAGGAGGCCAGTGCGCATGTGCGGAGTCACATCTTATTTCGCCCTCAGCTCCTGGGACCCAAACATGAAACGCAAAGCTGTAAACTATGGCTAAATCTCAGATTACAGGCCACTTTTGACTCAAACAAAAGCGTAGACTAAGAGCTTCTATGATTTGAAAAGTGCTAAAGTTTGTGTTATTTGGAGACCGCTCGGGGCATATATTAGTGCTATGGCTATCGCTAATCTAAAACATCTCTGGAAGTGCTCCATATGACACCAAAGTGCTATGGGTGAGTAAAACAACTTGTTTTATTACCGAAATAAGGCTCAGTTTGTAAAAAAAAAAAACATTAATCCTCCTTTAAGTGTAAAATAACCCATAGAACCACTGTCTACAACAGGCATTTCAACACAGGTATTTCTCCCTCCAAACTTTGTGAAGTCCATGTATCAGGGCTCTCAAGTCTCACGCATTGAGAGTGTGACACACACAATTCGACGCCACACATGGCATTTCTCACGCTGATTTTTATTTTTATTTTTTTTATTTTTTGTGCCCAGAAAATCGGTCTGTGTGGCTTATGCAGGCACCGCGCGTTTTCAGCGAAAAAAACTCTCCCCCTCCTCCCCGTCCCGCTCCCCGGAAAAAAATCAGCCAATCAGAAAATAGATTGTTCTGTTGTTGGGCAGACTGTAGAGTGTAGTTTCATCTGCTAAGCGCACACTGTCCCTGTCAGTGATAAGGACAGCGACTGAACACGAGGAAACGGTGATGATAAAACAAACTGAGAACCATCAGGTAATAACTTCATTGATATAACTGTCATTAGTTGCTTTGTAGTTTAAAGGAAAATTAACATTTTTTTTTACAATCTGAGCCTTCTTTCGGCAATAAAACAAGTAGTTTTACTCACCCATAGCAGTTTGCTGTCAATTGGAGCAGTATCGCAGAACTTATGTTGAGCCGTTCTGTTCTACCAATGATCCCGTATCCGTTAGCGTGAGTGCTCGGGGCATTACTTTGCAGTGTCCAAATAACACAAACTTTAGCACTTTTCAAATCACAGAAGATCGCTGTGCCAGGGTAGACTTTTAGTGGATTCCAAAACGGCCTGAAACCCGATATCCAGCTATAGTTTCATTGATGACGTCATCAGAGAGGACTGTTTTGTAAACACCGCTAGTCCGAAAGAAGCTAACACCGCTCTGAACTTTACTTTTCTGTTGCGATATCGGGTTTCAGGCCGTTTTGGAATCTACTAAAAGTCTACCCTGACACAGCGATCTTCTGTGATTTGAAAAGTGCTAAAGTTTGTGTTATTTGGACACCGCAAAGTAATGCCCCGAGCACTCACGCTAACGGATACGGGATCATTGGTAGAACAGAACGGCACAACATAACTTCTGCGATACTGCTCCAATTGACACCAAACTGCTATGGGTGAGTAAAACTACTTGTTTTATTGCCAAAAGAAGGCTCAGATTGTAAAAAAAACACGTTAATTTTCCTTTAAGTTTGCTCTTTAGACAAACATTTATGCTGACTGTGACTACGGAGCTCACCACCTCCCCCTGCTCTCCCCCAGCCCTCCTCCCTCCTCATCCCTCTCCCCTCTTCTCCCCAGCCAGTCTGTGTAATGTATATCATTGTAATCCAAACAGCTCTCAGTGGTTCAATCAGGGCTGGTGCTGCGTGCCAACTCTGTCTCCAAAACATGGGCCCCGCAATGTGAGGGTCTGCCCACCTCATTCATTTGTTATGGAGAGAGGGGAGACAGGACCTGTATAATGATCCTGCTGGTGCCAAAGCGGGCCTCGATGGATTGGTCATTGGTTGTTAGTAATCACAAGATCTATACATTTCCCCCGGAGCACTAAAGCTGGATTACATTAGGCCCTACATCCGCGGGTTAGGAGCACGGATCAGTCATATGGAAAGAGTCGAAATAAAAAGTATGTACAAGTAACTTCAAATGGTATATGAGATCAAGTTGCCTGAGCAGCCAGTCCCTTCTACATTCTGATTGAATTCAGAAGGAACCGGACAACAGAGCGTGAAAAACCCTCAGTCCAAATTTTAGACCGTCAAACCACAGCTGCTCATTTGAATCATGTCTCTTAAATTCAGAAAAATAAAAATTCTCCTAACATTCAAAACAAAATATAGAACTTCTTTTTCCTGAGAGAAATCATAGTTTGGTGCTTTGATTGTTGATACTGTAAAAATCAATGCTGTTTCTCCTTTCAGTAGATTTTTTTATATTTGACCTGTATAAGCAGCCTTGTTTTTTTTGATGTGGCTCTCTGATTGGTTGATGTGCCCGTCGATCACAGCCCCTGAAACCATGGAGACAGAATATGACTCCAGATCCATCGAAGTGAACTTTTTTTCCTATATAGGTTTTGGTCTATAGGCGCCATTTTGAGTACTTTTCACCATTCATGAGTACATCTGTTAGGTCGTTTTCACACCAGGAAAGTCCGATAGTTCACTTGCTTTGGTCCGGACCAAATTTAATTTTTTTTTTATTTTGGTGCGGTCCGCTTTCACACTGCAGTTTTTTCCAAGTGAACCAACATCTATAAACAAAAGCACGTGTGCTGAGGTCGCTCAGCCATTGGACAGAAATGAGCCGTGTCCAAACACGTGAAGGAGGAGAATCATGGTGTTATGTGCTGTTTTCAATCTAGCCTTAGCGATATGGTTTGCTCAGTTTTTACAGTTCGCACAAATGTTTGAGCAGCATCGTGAGGTTTACACTATTTTACAATCAATTTCCAAACGACAAAGTCACAGGGCAAGACGGCTACGGAGGACAGCGCTCATGTGCGCATCAAGTTCTGACTCTTGCTCTTCACGCAAAACGTAAGTAAGCCTCGTAAGTTTCGTTTTGTTTAGTTTCGTTTAGTTTCGTCAGCCTCGGTTTCCCATAATGCTCGACATACGACGGGAGCTTGTTAAGTACAAAAAGCCAACTTGTGTCGGATCGAGTCCGGTCTGCATTCTCACCTCAAACGAACCGCACCAGAGTTCGAATGGAACCGTGCCGAGACCGAGCTTTTTAGGTGGTCTCGGTTCGCTTGTTTGCTCCGGATCGAGATTTTTGGTTTTTATTCACACCAGCCCAAAAGGTCCGAATCAAAGGAGCAAACGAACTCTGGTTTATTTTAAACGAACCAAATAAGGCAGGTGTGAAAACGACCTAAGAAGCATTTATCAGTCATATGCAAATAGTCTGAATAAAAAGCAGAAGTATCTAGAAATGTTTCCTTTATTACGGAATCAAGGTGAAAAAACACACATAGGTGCAATTTTGAGTACTTTTCACCATTCAAAAGATAGAATATTTGTTTGGAATTGTTAATTGTTATTTTTTATCATTCTGAAAGCCATGGATAGTTACATTTGACTAAGAGAGTATAGAGCAGGAGGTTTGAGCTCTCTCAATTTGATGGTTCAATTCCAGCCATAACATTGTGAATGCAGTTAGTCCATTCATCACTGTAGCTCAAAGTAGTATATTTTTATAGGGCTCAAGTACATGTTTAGGTAAATTTTTTATTTATTTAAATTATTAAATTTAAATGTAATTTATTAAAGGTACAGTGTGTAGGATTCGTGGCGCATAGGTGGATGGTGGCTATTGCACTTCCTGTTTTAGCTACGGCAGACCTCGAGGGTCACCCGGGCGCGCCGTAACGCGGACAGCTCGCGTACTCGCGCACGAACGCGTGAAGCGCACCCGGCGCTGTGCGAGCCCTCGCCGACAACTACGGTATAAATAAAACGCGGTCCCGTTCACTGTTTTTTTTTTCTTTTCGCATGAGAGCACACATTCCCGATCATGTACCATGACAATCTACACATCAAATGAAACCTTACAGTCTCATCTTTTTGACTATGCAATTAATTTCCCGGCACAACAATCACTCCCCGAGCACATGGGGCTTTTATACGGAAAAGCACAAAACAAGGTTTGTTACTTAGCTTACCTTTGAAGGCTCTGGACAGGTCAAACTCTGTATTTCACCATAAACTTGCTCTCAATTTGTCCGTAAGGATCCAGCGAATAAAATCCAATAAAACAATTTAGTCCAAAACACGTGTTAGATCCATTACGACGTGTGATCTGGCAACATGCTTGTCGTTGTTTATCCAAACGCGTACTATCTCGTGTGAAAACCACGAGACTTGGCGAAGGCGAAGGCGGAGCCCAAATGTCCTTCTGCGGCTCTCGTAATCAAAATGGCTGCCTCTATATGGGGAAGATCCCCCTTTTATGTGACTATATCTAAGTCCAACAGAATACTTTGATTTCATGATGGAAGTGAAAAGGCTTGGAAAACACTGTATTTTTGAATGGGTATCTTCAATTTCGGTAATTAACGGGTACAAATCTTACACACTGTCCCTTTAAAGCATTTGGAAAATTACCTCCAGTGGTTGTTTGAAATTCAACAAAGATTTGCTCAAGTTGAACGTTATCTTCCCAGGGACACTGGTGGAGATGACAAAAGATGAAGAGGCTGATGAGGAAGATGGTTTGCTGCTGCTACGGATACAAAACTGACACAGCAGTGTGAAGGAATAGAACGAGACATGTACGCAAATGTGTGATTTGCTGACAGCTACAACCAAATACTAGAGCTAGAAACAAGGTCCTTTCTTCCTAGTCTCATTGAAGATAATCCAGACACATTATCACAAATTGACTGTATGCACTGCTCAGTTTGGAACGCTAGTGTAAACAGCCTGTTTTGAATCAACAAGTGAATCATACAGGGGTGTAACAAGGAGCCGTTCATAGAAAACATTCTTTCAAAACAAGCTTTTTATTCATGACATTCACTCACACCACATTTTCCTCTTATGGGCGCCATTTTGAGGACTGTTAACCATTTAAAGGACAGAATGATTTGATCTGAATTGTAATTTTATTTCATTTTCTCATTTATTTGAGTAATTTGTTATGCAAAGAAAACAAGAAGAAAAAAATACTAGCTTATTAGAGCAACCTGCTTTCAAATGGAACACTGGCGAAAACCTGCTGTTTACACTTTTTAAACAATGTAAGAAAGAAAATAAAAGTCGTAAAAATTGAAATCTAACTGATCAAATGGCAAGGAAACAGAATGCATCACACAGTCCTGGCCACTTTGGCAAAGACTAAATGTTCAACTGTAGTTGGTTTCCTTTAGGTGTGAAAAGACCACGTGCATCAGATGATGTCTTATATGTTTTATGCATTTTCAAAATAAACAAAAAACAAGAAATGGTCTAGACCAGCATTAAAACCTGTTCCAAATCAACAACATAAGGATCACAACAAAAGCCTTAGTTTTCATGTATGGGACCTCCTTCCACCTCAGCTCTGCCTTCGTGTCTGTGGAGGTTGGTCAGAGGAGCTGGGCTCAGACAAAGAATCTGTGTTGTCTCCTTAAAAACATGTTCCACTTTGAATGGACTGTGCCACGAGAGAAGAACAACCAGATGTCCCAAAAGTGCCTCTACTCTGCGCCATTGTGCCCTGGGCATCCACGTATTACAGCTCAGCTCGGAAAAAGGCCCCATTATTAAAGCTACAGGCTTATTTTGGTTAAGGCAGAACTCAGTCTCACCACAACACAGCAGGCTGCGTGACTCTAGTGCTGAACAGAATGGAGGAAGAACAATGGATATTCTGAAAGGGGACATATTGTGCAAAATCAACTTTTATGAGTTTTTAGTTGTATTAGAGTGGTGTTCCCTTGTAATTACTCTACTCAGGGTTGTGTTTGGATTGCTTTAGGTTTGAGTAAACCTGCATTGTTCTGCATACAAGGCTTGAGTACTCAGGACATATTTTCACCTACCCCCTATCCCCACCCACGTCCCCACATACTGCATAATACATAATGCACTGGATTTATAAAGTGCCTTTAAAGACAAAGAGCTTTACAGAGCAGTATTCACTCACTCCACACTCGGTGGTGGGAAGTTATTAGTGTAGACACAGCTGCCCTGGGGCAATCTCTCTAACTGTAACCAGGACCTGCGCACACACACACACACACACACATACACACACACACACGCACACACACATACACACACACACACACATACACGCACACACAGGCACACACACACATACACACGCACACACACATACACACGCACACACGCACACACACATACACGCTCACACGCACACACACCCATACACATACACACACACGTACACATACACACACACACACACATACACATACACACACACGTACACATACACACACATACATGCACACGCACACACACACATACACGCACACACACACACACACACACATACACGCTCACACACACGCACGCACACACACATACACACGCACACACACACTCGCACGCACACACACACACACATACACACACACACATACACATGCACTCGCACGCACACACGCACACACACACACACACATACACGCACACACACACGCACACACACATACACATGCACTCGCACGCACACACGCACACACACACATACACGCACACACACACGCACATACACACGCACACGCACGCACATACACACGCACACACACACACACATACACGCACACACACGTGCACACACACACACATACACGCACACACACACGCACACACACATACACATGCACTCGCACGCACACACGCACACACACACATACACGCACACACACACGCACATACACACGCACACGCACGCACATACACACACACATACACACGCACACACACACACACATACACGCACACACACGTGCACACACATACACGCACACACACGTGCACACACACACATGCACTCGCACGCACACACACACACGCACACACACACATACACACGCGCACACACGCACACACACGCACACACACACACACACACGCACACACACACCACTTTCATAATGAGCAATGTTTATGAAGTGTCTTGCCTAAGTACACAACAACAATTTCCACTAGAGTTACTGCCCCACTGTGGTACCTGTATTCCCAGCACTCTCCTAACCATGGCGTAGCTTCTGAGATCTTACCAGCTATAGTGACATAACTTGCATTTATTCCAAAAATTCTTACTCTGGATCAAACATATAAGGTAAAAAAAAATAATAATAATACTCAGCTGTTTTAGATACATTTTGTGGTTTACAATTAACAAAATGTAAAATGATTTGTACCTTATATTAAAAAAACAAAAAAACAAAAAAAAAAGCTGGTCTAAAGTGGACGTACTGTGCTTTATTTTGGCCTGTACTGTAGTCATGGGCAGACAGGCTTTTTTCAAAGAGCTTTTACATAGTTTAATTAACCCCATAAGCAGCCATGTGTCCTCACTTGTCCTCTGCTGTCCTTTCATCTCTTCACCCCCCCACTCCTCCTTAGCCCTCCTTCTCTCCTCTCTCCCTCACTCTTCTCCTCTTCATCTGTCATACTCTCTCCTCTCTCTCCTCTTCTTCCTCCTGTCCCTCCTCTCTCCCCCTCTCCTCCTCCTCTCTCCCCTCTCTCCTCCTTTCTCCTTCTCTCTCCCTGTCTCCTCCTCCTCTCTACATTCCTGTCTGGTGTCATATTTCAGGATGTTTCTCAGCAGGAGACCAGTGGATTTCCAAACCGTTTTTTTAATTGTCTCTAATTGCTTCAGTGTTAGGACTAGCCAGGCATGAATTCATCTCTCTCTCTCTCTTTCTCTCTCTCTCTCTCTCTCTCTTTCTCTCTTCTATCTCTCTCCCTCTTCTGTCTCTCTCTCTCTTCTGTCTCTCTGTCTCTCTCTCTCCCTCTCTTCTATCTCTATCTCTCCCTCTTCTGTCTCTCTCTCTCTCTCTCTCTCTTTCTCTCTTCTATCTCTCTCCCTCTTCTGTCTCTCTCTCTCTCTTCTGTCTCTCTGTCTCTCTCCCTCTTCTCTCTCTCTCTCTCTCTTCTCTCTCTCTCTCTTCTATCTCTCTCTCTCCCTCTTCTGTCTCTCTCTCTCTCTCTCTCTCTCTCTCTCTCCCCCTCTTGTTCTCTTTCTCACACTCTCTGTCTCTTTCTCCCTCTCTCTCTTTCTCTCTCTCTCTCTCTCTCTTTTTCTCTTCTATCTCTCTCCCTCTTCTGTCTCTCTCTCTCTTCTGTCTCTGTCTCTCTCTCTCCCTCTCTTCTATCTCTATCTCTCCCTCTTCTGTCTCTCTCTCTCTCTCTCTCTCTTTCTCTCTTCTATCTCTCTCCCTCTTCTGTCTCTCTCTCTCTCTTCTGTCTCTCTGTCTCTCTCCCTCTTCTATCTCTCTCTCTCTCTTCTCTCTCTCTCTTCTCTCTCTCTCTCCCTCTTCTGTCTCTCTCTCTCTCTCTTTCTCCCTCTCTCTCCAGACCAATTATATTTACATTTACAGAAAAATGTGAAAATAGGAAGAATCAAGCTGTGTAAGTATTTGATGAAATATAAATATGACTAATGCCGCTGGTATTTTCCATAATGACTTTAGTGTAGGGCTGCAACGATTACTCGACTAACTCGACTAACTCGAGTACAAAAAATAATCGAGGCAAATGAGGCATTGTTTAATTTTCATCACGTGGCGTTATATTTCAATTCATGCGTCATCGCGGCATTGTCAGACTACTGCGCTGTTCAGATAGACTGCATCACTGTTTCCATTAACATATAAACTATTTAAACATTTATAAAATATGTATTGCAAAATCTGTCGCCTACGGTATGTCTGTACACTACAGTACGTTTCACCCGGACTGTTGTTACTGACGGACAGCAGCAGCGAGCGGTGTGTTTTTGTCATTGCTTGCATTTCGTTCTCTATGACAGAGATTGAAAAGGGGAGGAAAAGGGTGAAAACGTCCCAAGTGTGGGACCATTTCACCCTAAAAAAAGCAAAGAACGCAGTGCAGTGTACGTACTGTAAAGTCGAACTCACGTACAATCAGTCCACAACATCAATGCTGCAGCACTTGAAGCGAAAACACCCCCACTTCGCCGAACCCCCAGCTTCTGCGAGGTATGCGATATTTAAGATTTCCGATTGCTCACTTTATCATTGACCACTTGAGTCTGTTTAAAATATAAGGTATGTAAAGCCTATAAAATTAGTCAGCAGTGACGAGGCAAGTCCCTCCTCTGTCTCTACGGTAACACGCAAAGCTCAAGTTCATTAGGCAGCGTTTGACGGACAGCGATAGCCCGTCCCTGCTCAGCGAACATATATTACGTATTAAACAGACACACGTTTAAACGTCTTGTCATCCATGAAGACACAGACTCGTTCTTAGCTACTTTGATATGTTTACAAGTCTGGCTTTCTCTCTGCGTTCATTAATTTTAAAAAAAATTTAAAAGGCAGGAATTCATGATCGGTTTCGTTAAATGAGAATGATTTTTTTTTTCCGTGTGCACAAACACGTTGGCTGCACCAACATGTTCAAAACACAATTTTCAGTGCACAAACAGTGCTTGTGCAAGCGTGTTCAAAACACAATTTTCTTCATACATTAGGTAGTGACAACACATGCAACAGCTGGACAAATATATATTTATTAGTATATATATTTACTTTGGTTGAGTTTCTAGGATTTGTTTTATTATTTTTTATAATTATTTTTCCCCCCACAGTACATCACAGCGGCGCATGGACAGCTTCATCCGGACACATCCGAAATGCACTGTGGAACAAGCTGCTTTTCTTACAAACACCATTTTGAATATGCTCATAACAGACATGCGTCCACTTTCCATGGTTGAGGACACAGGATTCAGGAATATGATCAAAGATTTCAATCCAAACTACACAATGCCTTCAAGAACACACTTCACAAATATGATGGAGCAGACACAGAAATAAAAGAGAAATTAATCAGTGTTCTGACAGTGTGTAGACTGTGTTGCACTGACAACAGACATTTGGACAAGTGTGGCCACAGAGGCATACCTAGGGGTAACATGCCATTTTTTGGATGATTGGGAGATGAAGTCTCTCTCCCTCACTACAATGCCTCTGGAGGAGAGGCATACAGCTGCAAATATTGCAGATTGGCTAGAGGAAGTCACTACTAAATTCAACATTCCTTTTGATAAGGTGAAGGCACTTGTGCACGACAATGGGGCAAATGTAGTGGCAGCTGCCAGAATTCTAAAAGAGAGACATGGATGGGCCTCTGTTAGATGTGCAGGGCACACATTGAATTTAGTTGTGCAAAATACATTAAAAGAGAACAAAAGCATTTCAAGTTGTGTAGCCTCTGCAAGATGCTTGGTGGAGCACTTTAAGAAAAGTGAACTGGCCTGCACAAAACTTAAAGAAAAGCAGCAGCAAATGGGCCTGCAACAGCACATGTTGGTGCAGGACGTTAGCACCCGCTGGAACAGTACACTTCACATGTTATCCAGGCTCCTTGAGCAGAGATGGCCTGTGTCTGCCGCTCTTTCTGATCCTGCAGTCAATCCACGGGGAAAACATCACTATTTGGATTTGAAGCCGGAGCAGTGGATCATGACTGAGGAGCTGACTCAGATCCTTGAACCGTTTGAGGGGGCAACAGTGTTCCTGAGTGGGGAGCAATATGTGACCCTGTCTACGCTTCCTCAGCTGGTGCAGAACCTGAAGAAATCCACTCTGAGTTTAGCTTGTGAATCTGCACCAGTGAGGGCATTTCAAGGCTATGCAGCAGAGCAGATCGCTGGCAGGTGGGAAGACTTGTTTGTATTCCAATATGATGACCCCTTCTTGCTGCTGCCTTGGACCCTCGCTACAAAAAAATGAAGTTCCTGCCTTCTGAAGAGTCATTTAAGGTCCAGAGCACAATTCAATCAATGGCACTTGTTGTCAAAAAGCAAGGACACGCCAAAGAAAAAGGAAATGCATCCACCACCACAAACACAGAGGACGAACCAACTTCTCAAGCCAAGGAGGGAGCAGCAGTCAGCATCAGCATCCTCGGATCATCATCAGACTCCAGTGATGAGGACGATGCTGATGAGAAGGAAAATCAAGAGGTACAGAGAGAGGTCTTGCAATTCTTTGGAGAGCATCCGATCTCCAAAAGAGGATCCACTGGTATGGTGGAGAGCAAATGCAGCAAGATACCCAATCCTAGCAAAGATGGCAAAGTCTTATCTCTGTATTCCAGCCACATCAATGCCCTCAGAGCGCTTATTCTCTGCTGCTGGGAACATTGCCTCAAAGCGTAGGGCAAGCCTTACCTCTGATCATGTCAACATGCTGACCTTTTTGCATACAAACCACCATTTGTTATTTTAAAGGCAGATCATTGCACACACATTCATATTTCTTTCCCCCTCTCTCTGAAATAAGAGAACAGCTCACACACACACAAACACTTACAGTCAGGTTGCTTAGACTAGAGCATGCTGAGTTGTTCAATGTTTTTTTTTATTTTTATTTTATTTTTTTTGGTATATACAGGAGGAACTGCTTTTGTACATTTTCAAAAATAACACATTTAGTTGTTAAGCCGAATGGGTCAGGCTCCTGTTGCATTGCACACAATTGATTTAATTGTTAAAAAAAAAAAGTATGAATCGTTAGAGTACTCGATTACTCGAAAATATAATCGACAGAGTACTCGATTACAAAAATACTCGATAGTTGCAGCTCTACTTTAGTGTATTTTGGTCTTGACCTTTTCAAAGTCAGTGCACATTGTTCCTGTTTCATTGGCTCATTTAAATCAGAAAAAAACTATTTCACTATGTCACATAACTTTTATGTGCATAATGTACATGCCCTCTCACATTGGTTGAATTGATCACAGAGTGGTTAGCATTTGGAGATTGCAAATACATTCTCCAAAGTTTCTTGGAAACACTTCAACTATTCTTCCTTTCCATCCATTCATTTTCTTTCACTTATCCAGGGCCAGGTAGCAAGGACAGCAGTATATGCAGGGACTTCCTGACTTCCCTCACCCCAGACACTTCTTCCAGCTCCTCCGGGGGCACATCCTGCAGACGAAACTCATTCCATCCGCTTGTATCCACCATCTTGTCCTTTGGGTCATTACCCAATGACCATAGGTGACCATAGGGCAGCCCTTGCAAACTCCCATATGTACTGTTCATAGTTCATACTTTGCTTTATTGTCGAAAAACCATATGTACATGACACGTGAATCGAAATTTCGTTTCCCCCTGGTCAAGCAGAGACAGTGATAAAGGGCGACCAGGGGAGGTGCCGCTGCGCATGTGCGTGCCGCCACTTGGAGATAACAGAGTGGAAAGAGATGCAATACAACAATGTTTACAAACATATTACGACAAAAACAATTGGACAGGTAACACATGGCATCTTTTTGGTTGGTGACCAACGGGAGGGTGGGGAAGGGGAGCAGTCCAGAATATTGATGAAACTGATTGAAAACTGAAGCTGAGGCGAACATTACTAAATAGACAGGGCAGCGTGATTACATAATACATGTCAGAGTGAGCCGAATTGGAATGTCCTTTGTTTATAGTGTGCTGTGATGATAAGGCCGCTGTGACCTTGGAAGTGTTTGTGCAGAAGGTGCAGAGTCAAAACAAGTCCAGTTGAATGCGATTTTCAAGGAGAATTAATTACACTGAAAGGGGGAATAATTTAACTTAATACATTTTTAGAACCCAGGTGAACAGACCCTGGTTTCTGCCAGGCCCCTCAACTTCATGCCACCAAGCAGGGCTGTGCAACTCCCGTCATGCCCTCCTGGCATGTATGAATGCATGCAGGCTGAGCCGCTGTTCTGCACAGTTCCACAAACATTGTCCGTGACGTTATCCAAGTGCCAAGGGGATTTCCACAGATTGGAGATGGTACAGTCAATCTGTGTCACCTTCTGATGTAGACCTCCCTGGTCTGCAACAACTCCACTGTGGTGTAAAACGACAGCCAACAGTTCGGGGGCTCTTTGTCCGCTGCCGGCATTCCAATTCTCTGATGGGTCAGAAAACATCCCCCAGGCCAATTCAGATGTCCTGCCATCAAAATTCCAATAAATCGTTCTGCGTCCTCTAGGAATAGCGGTGCCAGGTACACAACACGTCCCTCGTGCAACCGGCAGCGAGTTTCCGTCGGGACTGAGCATCGGTTGTCTATGGACCGGCGCTCCTCCGTGAAAAAAAGAGTGTCAATTGCGTTGAGGGACCAGCTTTATCAATTCCATAATTTACGATTTTGAAAATCTGTTCCAAATAGGAGAAAAGAAATGAGATGAGAGAAATAAAAACACCAGACAGAGCAAGATAAGGGAGGAAGAAGAAATTTAAATACTTGAAATTCCTTCTCCCAATCATAACTGTATAGCCACTGTCCACTGCAAACTCTGGAATTAATATCTGATCAGACACAAAGTCAACGGGAGGCAGACTGTGCAGTAGATTCTCTAAACATGATTCAGACAGATTCAGTTGGACCGTCTGAAGTTAGGACAGCAAATTTTCAGGCTCTCTGGTCCAGTTCCAGACCCTTCTGGACCTGAACAGAATGTAGAAGGGACTGGCTGCTCAGACAACAAGGCCATAAGACCGTTACAGTGTTACGGTGCATATGGCATTTGTCCATTTCATCATCAACTGCAACAGAGGGAGGAAGAAGAGGGCCTAAACACAACAGGACTGTTCCTCTCCACAAACTGCCCTGACACAGATCTGCTGACCCTACCTGACCAGTCCTTCTGTTAATCTCTCTCTCTTTCTCTCTGTCTCCCTCTGTATTTAACTGAATTAAATTTAAAGGGATATGCCACCCCCAGGTCAAACTTGGGCATCTCCCCACAATCCAGAGACTAAAATAAGTGGTGGAAAGCGTTTTCCTGGTCACCCAGCCATTGTCCGAGTCTGTCAGCACTGACCGCCGCGGTATCTGCAGCTACTCCGCGTTAGACTGGAGTCTAACGGCGCCAGAGAAAGATTTCGGCCAAAAGGAATTAATTTGCTCGATGCTTTTCCCAATTACTTTCTGTGTAGTGCACATTCATATCGAGTGCAAATAAATGTGCAAATCAACACGGAGAGCTTGACTTGGTCATTTTGGGTGGGAACTATTTTTCAGTGCGGAAAAAGAAAGCCGAAGCACACACCACGCTGCCAGGGGAATCCCTGTTACGCACCAGGAAGGGAGTTCCCCTGTTGCGCAGCGTGGTGTGTGCTTCGGCTTTCTTTTTCTGCACTGAAAAATAGTAATTGGGAAACGCATCGAGCAAATTAATTCCTTTTGGCCGAAATCTTTCTCTGGCGACGTTAGACTCCAGTCTAACGCGGAGTAGCTGCAGATACCGCGGCGGTCAGTGCTGACAGACTCGGACAATGGCTGGGTGACCAGGAAAACGCTTTCCACCACTTATTTTAGTCTCTGGACTGTGGGGAGATGCCCAAGTTTGACCTGGGGGTGGCATATCCCTTTAAGATTTCACTGGAAAAATAAGTTTGACAGTTTAAATGAATTTAAAGGGATAGTTCAAGTTTTTATGTGAATCTGTATGGCATCCCCTTCAGCAGTGTCGTGCATTAACACTGGCTTACCCCTGACAGTGTCCTCTGAGTCGTATCACTGCGTGCCTGTTATTATTATTATTATTATTAGTCTGTTCACTTGCAAACATTGCCACTTACAAGTGAACAGGCTAATAATAATAATAATAATATGTGCGCAGTGATACGCTCGAGAGAAAATAGCACCAAGCGATTTAGACTTTTTCGTGGGCCACTGTTTTGTGACGCAAATATATCACTTTCTGGACAAATATTGTTTTGAGAACAAAAACAAGCTTTATTTAATGTCCCGGTTAACTTGCCCGACCTACTTTCATCAGCTCTAAAACCGGGGCAGAACTCGGCTCCGAGGACACTGTCAGGCGTAAGCCAGTGTTGATGCACGACACTGCTGAAGGGGATGCCATACAGATTCACATCAAAAAACCCGAACTATCCCTTTAATGTGTTACTTCCTGGTTCACTTTAGCTTCTATTGCCTGGTGTATTCTGAATAAAAATGACACATAGTTGAGGCCTCTTTAACCGACGCGACAAAGTCTAACCCAGAATAGGAACAACAGTGTGAAAGTGCTATTTCTGACACTTTACAGCATGTTTCAAAAATAGTTCCAAAATGTCAGTGAGTTTCTGTCCTGTGGACGTGAAAGCTTGTCCAGGTTTGTGCCATGTTTGGAGACACATTCTATCCACTGTTTTTGAAAACTAATTTTAAACCTCTATCTACTTTTGATCAGAACACTCATATTTGGCAGTTTTTTACTTGGGCCCTGCTCTTAAAGCAAAACACATCTGTAGATATGACTCTGATGGCATCTGGCTTTGACCACGAGAACAAGTGCAGAGCACAGTGCATATCTGGAGTTTTAGTCACTGCACAATACTTGCTCCAGACCTTATAATTTGTGCTTCACTTTCACCCTTATTCTAATTCATGTATCTGATAATCACGCAGTCTATTCTATCACAGTCTATTCTATTGGCAGCTAACTGTAATCTAATACATGGGTTTCATCTTAAAGATAAGATAAGACTTTATTGATCTCACATAGGAGAAATTCACTTGCCACAATTGCTCCAGGCAGTTTAGTGCAAAAGAAAGTTTGAGCAAGAAAGTGCATGCAGGCAAAAAATAAAATAAGTAATAATAAAATACACTAATAATAATAAAACAGTAACTGAGAGAGTATGGAAAAATATTGCACGTTTGGACTATATATTGGAGTATACAGTCTGATGGCGGTGGGGACGAAGGATCTGCAGTAGCGCTCCTTCTTGCACTGGAGGTGCCTCAGTCGGCTGCTGAAGGAGCTGCTCAGCTCCTCTACAGTCCGGTGCAGAGGGTGAGAGGTGTCATCCATGATAGATGTAAATTTGGCCAGCACCCTCCTCTCTACATACAGGACTACAGGACTACAGGACTCTACAGAGTCCAGAAGACAGCCCAGGACAGAGCTGGCCCTCCTGACCAGCTTATTAAGTCTTTTTCTGTCCCGCTCTGTGCTGCTCGGGGCCCAGCAGACGACAGCGTAGAGGAGAGCAGAGGCCACCACAGAGTCATAAAAAGTCTTGAGCAGAGGTCTGCACACTCCAAAGGACCTCAGTCTCCTCAGGAGGTGGAGGCGACTTTGGCCCTTCTTGTACAGGGCGTCGGTGTTGTGGGACCAGTACAGTTTATTGTTGAGGTGAACACCCAGGTACTTGAAACTGTCCACAGTCTCTATGTCCTGCCCCTGGATGTGAGTGAGGTAGTGGTCTTCTCCTGAAGTCTATCACCATCTCCTTTGTCTTACTGGTGTTAAGGCTTCATGAGGTGGGAGGTCAAGGCGACTGGTCTGTAGTGGGTCGTTTCCCTGGCGTTTGTTGTTTTGGGAACTGGAACCACACAGGAGGTCTTCCTCAGACGGGGACCCTCTCCAGGCTGAGGCTCAGGTTGAAGATGTGGCAGAGAACCTCACAGAGCTGGTCTGCACAGGTTCTCAGCAGCCTGGGGCAGATACAGTCCCTGACAAAAGTCTTGTCACTTCTCCATTTGGTAAAAAGAACATCTTATAACCTGACTTTTAATTAATCCATTGGTTTTAGAAATGGCTCATATGAAAGCTAAAACTCTCCCAAATTATGTTTAATATACTAAAATAGATTTGCTTCACTCAAGAAAGATTGATCATTTAATGAACACAGAAAGGTCAGATTTTGGCAAGACAAAAGTTTTGTCGCCTACAGAGGGTAATGTGAAAATTGAACAAATAATTTACTTCAAATACAAAAATATGTTGCATAACATCAGTGAATTAAATAGTGGTGCTGTGAGATCCATATTTAATATCTTGTATGACTTCCATGAGCGTGAAGGACTGCATCCATGCGGTTTGGCAGTGATTCATACAGTTTATTGATGAAGTCATCAGGAATAGCAAAGAAAGCAGTCTTACATGCCTCCCAGAGTTCATCAAGATTCTTTGGTTTTGTCTTCCATGCTTCCTCTTTCATTCTACCCCAGACATGTTCAATGATGTTCATGTCTGGTGACTGCGCTGGCCAGTCCTGGAGAACCTTGATCTTCTTTGCCTTGAGGAACTTTGATGTAGAGATGGAAGTATGCGATGGAGCACCATCCTGCTGCAAAATTTGACCCCTTTTATAGCTGGGAATGTAAGATTTAGCTAATACTTCTTGATATTTTAGGCTATTGATATTGCCTTCCACCCTGCAAATCTCTCGCACACCGCCATACTGTATGTAACCCCAGACCATGATTTTTCCAGCACCAAACTTAACTGTTTTCTGGGTGAACCTCGGATCCATGCGGGCTCCAGTAGGTCTCCTGCAATATTTGCGGCGGCTGTGATGTAATTCAACTGAAGATTCATCTGAGAAATCCACATTTTGCCACTTTTCCAGCGTCCATCCTTTTAGCAGGCTGTGGGCCTTAGCAAATGCCACACGTTTTTTTAATTGCCTTTTGTTTAGTGCTGGTTTCTGGGCACTGATTCGACCATGGAGGGCATTTCGAGCCAGAATTCTACAAACTGTTCTGGTTGACACGGGGACTTGAGGTGACCAGGCCTGGTGGAGCTCTGCTGCAGTGGAAAAGGGGCTGGCCTTGGATTTTCGAGCCAACAAACGGTCCTCCCGAGCAGTTGTCTTGCGGGGTTTACCGGACCTGGACTTGTCAAAAACATCTCCAGTCTCTTCAAATCTTTTTCTTATTCTTTGTACTTGACGCTGAGACACATTGAAGGTGTCAGCCACTTCAGCAGTGGATTTGGTCTTCAACCTCTTGATAATCAATGCTTTGGTCTCAGGGTGAATCTTAGGCATGTTGTCAGAGGTCAAGTTGCAGTTGATGTGAAGGTCTGGTGTGTTGGGGTTCTTTTTATACACACCCACTAATTGATTGACAAATTATTGATCACAGGTGAGGCTGTAATCTAGGATTGGGTGCAAGGCGACAAGACTTTTGTCTTTGCAAAAACTGACTCAGTGGGCTTTACCAAGCTGTGAACATTAGAATGCTTTTCAGCAGTTTCATTTGGCACCAAAACAGTATTTCAAAATCTGCTGGGATTGAAATGAGACATTTCTTGTAAAAAATAAATTATTAGATATATATTTGGAGGGCACTTAAGGTCAACTTGTACCCAAACGACAAGACTTTTGTCAGGGACTGTACAGACAGGTCCTGCAGATTTCCTCTGCTTCAGCCGCCTTAGCTCCCTCCTCACCTCGTCCGGTGTGATGGAGAGGGGGGAGTGAGGGGGGACTGGGGTGGACTGCAGGGGGTGGTGGTGGGGGGTGGACTGCAGGGGGACTGGGGTGGACTGCAGGGGGTGGTGGGGGGTGGAGGGGGGCTGGTGCTGGGTTGGGTCCGTGTGAAGGAAGGGGGGGTGGCCACTGGCCTGGGGAGGTGTGAAGAGGGGGGAGTCGAAAGAGGGGCAGAGGGGTTGGGGGCGAATAAAACATGTTAAAGTAACAGTTTAATTAATCTGCCCAGCCCTGATCACCATCAGCTGTCCCTCTGGCACCAGAGATAACCTTAGTCCTCCCCACACGCCCCGTGCGTTGTTCTGGGCCAGTTGCTCCTCCATCTTCCTCCCGTAGTCCTTCTTGGCCCGTCGGATCCTCCACTGGAGCTCCCTCTGGACCCTTTTCTGCTCCTCTCTGTCCCCTGAGTTGAAAGCCCTTTTTTTCTGGTTCAGGAAGGCTTAAAGTTCAGGGGTGACCCAGGGGTGGTTGTTGGAGAAACACCGTACTCTCTGGGTTGGTACAGTGTTCTCCACTCAGAAGTTGATGTAGTCCGTGATGCAGTGGGTCAGGCCGTTGATGTCGTCTCCATAAGAGCCGCTGAACATGTGCCAGTCTGTGTTCTGGAAACAGTCCCTCAGGCTCTCACAGGCCTCGTCAGTCCAAAGCTTCACAGACCTCTTCTGTACAGGTCCCCTGGGTGTATATTCATGGAGCAGGTAAAACAGACAGTGGTCTGAGCGTCCGAGCGGGGGGCAGAGGTATAGGCGTCTTTGATATTTGCATAGAACAGGTCTAAAGTCCTATTGTCTCTCGTGGGGCATGTGACGTACTGTGTGTATGTGGGAAGAGTAGCGGAGAGAGATGTATGATTAAAGTCTCCAGTGATCAGGAAGAGGGTGCGCAGGTGGCGTGTCTGCATAAAGGTGACATTTTGAGCACTTTTCCCCATCCAAAAGATATAATAAATAATATACTCATATATACTCATTTTTCATCATTATGAAACCCAATGTTTCTCTGTAACAGAAGGATGCTGCAAAGAAGCATATTTTTTCATTGATCATTTCTGAAGTAATGGATTCTATTTGTATTATATCATCTGTGTTTTTGAAAAAAAAGTTGAATTTTATCATTTTATGGGGTTTGGGCTCACTTTTTATGCGAGTCTTGTGTCATCAAGCCTTTCCAATAACAGCAGTCTTTGATTGGATATTGCCACAACTTTTGAAGCACTTGTAAAAAATAAATAAAAAAATGATGTACTTTATTTGTGTTGATAGAGGAGATGTTTACCTGTGTTTCATGTGGATAGGCCTCAGTAATGACAGAGATATTAACCATAAACCAGGTCCAAGCATCTGGCATTTGACACTTCAAAACACATTCTATCCCTGACCTGCCCTCCAGGTCAGTGTTAAACTATGGGCACTTCAAAATGTGAGTTACCCAACCTCTGGCTTTGTATTGTAGTTCATTACAATTAGCTTACCATTGTCTGTGTCATGAACATATTCATATTTTAGTTATGGAGATCCCCTCCTACCTGACCTGGCCTGCTCTCTTCTTCTTCTCCATGTGGTTTTATTGCTGCTGTGGAATGTATGGTATGTCCACAGACAGTCCCATCTTCTGTCCACTCTCACAGACACCCAAAACAATGAGACCAGGTCTGGACATGTCCCAGAGATGGACAAAGGTCTAAAGAACTGGACTGGCATGGGCTCAAGAGACAGGACTTAAAGGGGCTCTGTCACTTTTCTGCGGGAAGGTCCGCTACTTGCTGGTACTTTGTCTAGAATGTCCCACCTCAGGATAATTTTTACAGCTCAAAATACATTAAAACAAATCTTTCTCTGTGTCCCTCCACCCATCAGCAAAAGATAAGCAAAAAGATAAGATAATAGAACCTTGATTTGTCCCACAATGTGAAAACCTCTCAGCTGGTGGCAGACTTCAGGCCTTCAGAGCTCATTTGCATGACATTAAGCTAAGCCCTCCCCTGCAGATCATCTGTCACTGTGGTGCGGCATTTACATTCAGGGCAGGCCAGAATTAGAAGGTACTTTTTTAAAAATCGAAATACTTTTATAACAAAAAGTCCATATAGTCATCTTGGAGATAACAGTAGAGAGAGAGTAGAGAAAGACAATATTCACAAACATATTACGACAAAAACAATGGGACAGGTAACACAGAGTCTTTTTGTGTGGTGAACAAACAGGAGGGTGGGGAGGGGGAGCAGAACAAAGAGTCCTGTTGTTTCAGAGATTTTCAAGTAGAATTAATTACACTGAGGGGAATAATTTAACATAATCGATACATTTTTAGAACCCATGCGAACAAACAATTAGCCAGAACCCTGGTTCTGCCAGGCCCCCAACTTCATGTCACTTTGCAGAGTCGCTAGAGCCCTCGGCAGTTCCTCCTGGCGTACAGACTGTGCCGCGCTGTTTCTGCACAGTTCTGTCAGCATGCTCATGATGGTGTCCAAACATCGAGAGGTATCCTCTGGTTGGAGATGTTCCTCAACCTGTATGACTTTCTGATGTAATCCCTTCACTAGGTCAGCAATGGCTCCACTGTGGTGCGATATTACAGCAGACAGCTTGGGCAACTCTTTGTTTGCTGCCAGCTTTCCAATTTTCCAATAGATGTCCAGCTATCAATAATCCAAATCGGTAAATGTCCTCAGCGTCCTCTAGGAATTGCGGTGCCAGACACACAACTTTCCACTTATCCCAAGCGTCCCTCGTGTATCTGACAGCGAAAGTTCCATTCGGACAGTTCGGCTCTCCCAGACCGGCATTCCTCCGAGTGTGTCAATTGCAGTGAAGGACCAGCTTATCAATTCCATAATTTAGGAGTTTGAAAAATCTGTTCCAACAGGAGAAAAAGAGACGAAAAAAAAAAAAAAAAAAACACCAGATACAGAGCAGCTGATAAGGGAGGAAGAAGAAGACACTGCCGCTCACCACAACAGCTAGAACAGAGAAAACCTTATCTTATCTTAAAATAAACCAAGCAAACTGTACTGCACTTAAATACTTTATGCCCTGTTTTTGGACCCTCACCCACAGTTTGAGAACTCCTTCTTTGATTTTTTTTTCTTTCTTTCTTTTTTTTAAACCTGTTTTTTCAACTTCCTACCTGGAGTCACATTCTCTTACTGGTTTTGCAGTGGTATTTACCGGCCTCTGCACATTTACCAAACGCATGTCGTGACAAACAGATGCATTTGTGCACTTTTATTAGGCAAAATTCAACCGCAGTAGACCGCAGTAGACCTGTGCTGTAGGCCTGCTCTGTGCGGACGCTGTAACATAAATTTAGATTAGTTTTTGCTTTGCATTTCATCTTGCTCTTCTAATCAGAGCGCATTGAGGAGGGAGCTGGTATGCGCTATGAGCAGGGAGGAGCGAGAGTGTGAAAAGGAGATGCGCGCTGACATGAGGTGGACAGACAGGTAGTTTTAAAAAGTTTAACCTGCTCTGTGATACACGCTGGGACACAAGGGTATATACACGCTGTTGTGAACAAGCTGTGTGCACTGGTGGTGCGCGTGGTGCCGAGCAGTGTCTGCGGGTTCCAGACGAGCGCACAGGATGCAGTGAGAAGCCCCACACAGTCCCGCACACCGGTTAAAGTTTATTGCAAATGGCAGCGGCTGTCATGAAATATGATCACCACACGAAAGCTGAATTAGTATTTAAACATGTCCTAAAGTCTGTAGTGACAAAGTTTAGAGGCACTTCATTCACCCAAGAAAGAGAAACTATCCACTCGCATTCTGTTCATGAGCTCCGGAGAAACGGACATCCCGTGTCCCATGTCCCAAGGAGAGAGTTCCTTCTTACGTAGCATTTAGAGTCAAAGTTACAGATTTTCTCCTTTTTCACTGTCCTTATCTCCTTCAAATGCGGCATAAATATTCACGAGCTGCTCACAGCTGATAGGTGGAAAAAGAAAACAAAAGAGCGCTACTCGTCATGTGAATGGACAGTTGCGGTAGTATGGCAATTTATACACGCCCCGTTTCTTTCCCAAAAACAAACAAATTTCACAGACAAAATGTATGCTTTTAAAGATCCCATGACATGGTACTTCTTGATGCTTTTATATGGCGCCTTAATGGTTCCCTAATACTGTAAATGAATCCTTCTTCAAAATCAAGCCTCAGTGCATGAGAGAGCCTCATGAAGACAGTCAGAGTATGTCTCTGAAACACTTTATTCTGGGCATTGTTGCTTGAATGCAAATGAGGAGGACAGAGACAGGCCAGTGCAGCGGGTGGGTTGTGGCCAAATACGCTGCTCTTTCCTGGATTAGCGGTCACCCACTTCCGTGTTTTAAGAGTGGAGGAAGATATGAGATGAGTTCCATTAAAAAAACAAATTTTCACAGAAAATAAAACTAAACCACTGCTGTTTCAGAGGTTCGGAGGCTCGGATAAAGGACATCTGAACCTGGAAACACTCTCACGTGTCTCCAGGCAAATAAAAAAACGCATCTCGCATTTCATAGCTCGTTCGGTCCAAATTTGATTTTGGCCCGCAATTGTGATTTCCAGAGATGGGGTGGACATCCAGACGGGGGGTGGAAACCTGTGACATCAGAAAGTTTCCTTGTTCAGAATCACCCGTTTGGGCTGTCTTTTTTTCAAACGCAGAAAAGGATCGCAATTGCTCAGTTTACACATTTCACAACTTTTAGCCATGGGGGTTGGGGCCCCTAAACAGGGTAGGGGAGCTCACATTAACATTCAAAAACCTCAGAAAGTGAAAATTTCATGCCATGGGACCTCTTTAAAGGTCTCAACCAGTGCTGTTATCTGAAACATGGAGTGGCTTCTTCATGATCTCAACTAGCACATTCTGCAAAAAAACGAAAATCAAATTTTGAAAAAAAGTGCTTTAAATGCGAATTTCTTGTTTTCACGAATGCCGACATGTGGCAGGTTTGGTGATGGCGGGTCACATATTCATTTTTCCTCTGTGCCCATCCAATCCTTTTCTATGTGAAAACTTAATCTCCCAAACATCTCATACATGGTGTTCCTCAGATCTTTCTTCTGGCTCCTGTAGAGACAGAGCTCTGTGCTGCTGGTGCAGACAGCACTGATAAATGATGTACCCTGTGGCCGGCGAAAAAATGCATGCGTTGCCAGTTTTGATGAAAAGATGCATTCTTCTTGTTCCCACCTTTTCTTTTTGGAGGAAGTGCACCTCCAGACCTGCCCTGGGGCAAAACCAGATCTGTGCAACTGCCAGGAAGTCCCAGAGGCGGCTATCCCAAACAGAGAGGACCTGCATAACTCATGGATCATGCACAATAAAGTACACTACAGTTGAAATGAAATAAAAAGAGTCATTACAAGTGAATTACTGAAGGGTTGGTACATACATCATAAAGTTACAGGAAACGTTTAAGTCACTGTATCATACTGCTCGGAGTAGAGCCGCTGCTCCTCCACCTGGAGAGAAGCGGCTGAGGGGAGAGCATCTGTTCTGGATGCCTCCTGATGCCTTCCTGGGGAGGTGTTCATGTCCCACTCGGAGGGGAGCCCAGGGAAGACCCAGGACCTACTGGAGGGACTCCATGACCCAGCAAATCAACGTATGTCTACTATTACTGCTAAAATCTCATGTTAACCTGAATATACACATGTATAAATCCCCTTGTACATGGAATCAGCTAAAATGCTAAAATGCTGGCTGTAGTGACCTATCCTCTCTGCTCTGCCTCTGGTGAATGAGGCGGGGTCCTCTTGTATTTCATTGGGTCCCTTGGGTGCATGTAAAAATGTCTGACACGTGTTTCCTTCTCTCACACTGGAGTTTACGGTTGTTTTCCCAAAATGAATGACGGTCCAAAAACAGGGCTATTCTGTTACTAAAGACTGTCCCAATACTATAGAGATCCCTTCATATTAGTATCAAACTTAGTTCCTTCACCTGGAGTTAGAAAATGTGCCCTTTCAGTCACAAGTGTCAACAAATGGACTCAGGACATCAAACTGGGAAATGCTGAGCAGCTGTTAAAGAAGCACTAGGTAACTTTTTTGTCATGACTCGTGCTCCCCTCCCTCCTTTCCCTTGTGTGTGTGGGCATTATTTCTTCACTCTGCATGCGGTGGTGGTGGACTTCTGTAGTCAATGACAGGCTGCCATTCTGCACCACCAGACCCAGACAGTGAAGTATCTTGCCTAAGGATACAACAACTGTATGCACAAGAGCCAGTGCCTCTGTGGGACTCGCTATTTCCAGCAGTCTCCCCTCAAGAGATTTTGCACCCTACGTAACTTCAGTTCTGAAATGAGAAGACCATGAGACAACGTCTGGCCTCCTCACAGTCGTATAAACTGATCTGGTGAAGATGATCACTGCCTGGAGATCTGTGTATGCTTTATTGTATTGTGCTAAAAACAATGACAACAAGCAACTTTAATCAAGTTGTGCAGTGAACATGGTGACTGGGAATTTGATTTGAATCTATTTTAGTGTTCCAGTTTAATGCCATGTTGTGAAATATTCTCTGCAAAGCAAAAACATCTCCATGAAAAGAAGTTGGTGGAGAAACTTGATTTAAAAAAGTGTTAAAAGTTGAGATTTTTCTCCTCTAGCTGTCCCACAAAACTCCACTAAATCCTATTTCTAAAATGAAAATGGAGCATCCTTCTCTATTTTGGCGTTTGCTTTTCGGGGTCATGTTTGTCTCTGGTTGTGTACTGAAATGAATATGAGGTTTTTAGGACACATGCTTTTTTTCAACTTTTTCCTCTTTTAGCCAGTGCGTCACAATGGAGTCAGATATACAAGGTTTGAAACTGATAAACTGTCATCCTGGTGATTTGGTGACAGTATTTAAAGCAGTGTTGTATAAAGTAGTGGAAAATCAAACTCAAGTAAAAGTATAGGTACCCCTCCCAAAAATGACTTTGGTAAAAGTCGAAGTCACTGACTGAAATGTTACTTGAGTAAAAGTCTTAAAGTATCTGGAACTTTTTGTACTTAAGTATGACAAGTAATGTAAAAATAAATGTACTCAAGTAATGTAATTAAAAGTACAAGTAAAAGTATCAAGCAAAGGCAGTCTGAAGCTAACCCTCGCTTTGTTACTTAGATCGCACAAACACACAGCGCTTGTTTAAGTAGGCACATGTTAATGTTATTTTTTGTCCTTTAGAACTCGTGTGCTCTTTCTCATTCGTTACACTTAGCCTACAGCTATGCCTTCCCTTGAGCCGAAAAAGCTAGGTAGCCTGTTAGCTCCAACATCGTCAAATACGCTTTGTGTAACCGAAACAATGTCACACAAAGTTAATTTCTACCTGTTATGCTCAAGGTTTCACAACGTGTCTAGAATGTCCATGCTATGGTTACTGAAATTGGAATATAGACGCTAACAATTTCATGAATCTAGAACTTACCTCGATGTGTTTCTTGAGGTTGGACGGGGAGTTTCTGTAAGATAGGATTTCCACGTTTCTTGGAAGGCACAAGAGGCACTTCATTCGATAGGACGAATCCTTCATATCAGCGTAAGAGAACATTGTGTTTAAGTACGGCCAGGGATGCTCATGGTCAGGTCCCCCTTCATTTGTAGCCGACGTGGATGCTGTCTCCTCTTCCATCAGGGATGTTGATTGATTAAACTAGCTGCATGAAACCAACAGGTGTAGGCTGATTGTCATGCGCAAGTAGCAAACAAGCCCAGGCACGTCCTGACTTCCTTGCAGTCAGTAGAGGTTTTTTTGTAACGAGTAACTAAACGGCACGTTGAAAATGTATCGGAGTAAAAGTATGCAATTAAATTCGGAAATGTAGTGAAGTAAAAGTAAAAGTTATCATTTTTTTTAAAACTCAAAATGTACTTAAGTACAGTAGTGAAGTATTATTACTTCGTTACTATAAAACACTGATTTAAAGGGTTATTATGGAACTTTTTGGTAGCGGTTTTACTGCTTTGCCACGAATGTTCCACGGTATATGGTATTAGACATACCTATCTTGTATGTGCTGCTCAAAAACTGCCTTGAAAACTATGCTTTCTTTATTGTGAGCAGGGTCACCTCTCCACAGATCTGTCCCATAACTTGGCCTGGTGGCATCGTCTGTCCATGGTCCATGGAGACACACATATTACTCTATTGTCCGATCTATCTATACCTGGAGTTGTGTTTTGTTCCACTCACACATGTTTAACACACAAATACTCATCAAAATCAAGTTCTTGTCTGAAACTGAAATCACTCTGTTCCACCTTGTGATGTCATGTGGCAATAGAGGAAGTGCTCCACTGTGTTTTTAAACTCCATACACCTTCAATAGAATGGAAGATTTCAACCCCCAAATGGCCAATCTCCAAGGTAAAAGGAGCTGTTAACTTGAAAACTACCACTTCATGACATCACAAGGTGAAACATTATTTCAGTATTTGGAGCTTTGGAGAAGACAGACTAATAAAAGTGTTACACAAACAAAACTGAAGAAATTCAGGTCTGTTTTTGAGGAGGTAACGATGTAACATGGCTTAAAGTTCACAAGAGTCCATTTTGTGTAAAAGAAGACCTTTAATGTTAAAAATGTTATGGTTTAACAAAGGAGGGACCCAAAGAATGGACTCAGACCAAATGGGGAAAAAGGAAAAGGTGAATTTATTTGACAGACCGGGTAGTGACAGGCTAGAACAGGCGGGGATCTCCGGAGACGGACAAACAAAAATTCAGAGGAGGTAACGTGGAACAAAAATTTAGGAGACGAGGTTCAGGCGATGTAGAACAAAAAACCTCAGGAGTCCAGGGGTAATGAAACAAAACAGAAAACAACAAAACAGTCTGGTGACAACAAAAAAGTCTCTCTGGTGAGCAGGGCTTAAATACCAGGTGATCTTGATTGCCCACCAGGTGAAGGCAATCCTAAATTTTTGGGGGTTGAAATCTTCCATTCTAGTGAAGGTGTATGGAGTTTAAAAACACAGTGGAGCACTTCCTCTATTGCCACATGACATCACAAGGTGGAACAGAGTGATTTCAGTTTCAGACAAGAACTTGATTTTGATGAGTATTTGTGTGTTAAACATGTGTGAATGGAACAAAACACAACTCCAGGTATATATATGTTTAATACCATATACCGTGGAACATTCGTGGCAAAGCAGTAACATCTCCACAGAGACCAGCAAAACCGCTACCAAAAAGTTCCATAATAACCCTTTAAATACTGTCACCAAATCACCAGGATGACAGTTTATCAGTTTCAAACCTTGTATATCTGACTCCATTGTGACGCACTGGCTAAAAGAGGAAAAAGTTGAAAAAAAGCATGTGTCCTAAAAACCTCATATTCATTTCAGTACACAACCAGAGACAAACATGACCCCGAAAAGCAAACGCCAAAATAGAGAAGGATGCTCCATTTTCATTTTAGAAATAGGATTTAGTGGAGTTTTGTGGGACAGCTAGAGGAGAAAAATCTCAACTTTTAACACTTTTTTAAATCAAGTTTCTCCACCAGCTTGTTTTTATGGAGATGTTTTTGCTCTGCAGAGAATATTTCACAACATGGCATTAAACTGGAACACTAAAATAGATTCAAATCAAATTCCCAGTCACCATGTTCACTGCACAACTTGATTAAAGTTGCTTGTTGTCATTGTTTTTAGCACAATACAATAATGCATACACAGATCTCCAGGCAGTGATCATCTTCACCAGATCAGTTTATACGACTGTGAGGAGGCCAGACCTTGTCTCATGGTCTTCTCATTTCAGAACTGAAGTTACGTAGGGTGCAAAATCTCTTGAGGGGAGACTGCTGGAAATAGCGAGTCCCACAGAGGCACTGGCTCTTGTGCATACAGTTGTTGTATCCTTAGGCAAGATGGTGGTGCAGAATGGCAGCCTATCACTGACTACAGAAGTCCACCACCACCGCATGCAGAGTGAAGAAATAATGTACTGTAAAGTGCTTTGTGTGTTGAAAGGCGCTACATAAATCTAATGCATTCTACTATTACCATAATTATAACAATGCAACAGCGTCCAAAAACATCAGTGGCACACAGTTTAGATACACACCTGCCTTTATAGTTATAGACCATAATTACCAGAATCTGCCCTTATGTAGAGTTAACCATATACCCCTGAATCCACCTTATATACAGTTACAGGAGAGTGTATGTACATCTAATGCATGGCTTTACATCCTACATAAAGACATTAGTTTTACAGCGCTGAACTGACGGCCTGCAGTTGTGAATGTGCCTGTTTGTTGGGTCTTGTATAAGAAGCAATGGCACAAACCAAACCTGAACCAGAACCACGTGAGAGCGGAGCTCGTAAAAGCAGCTGCATGTGAACAGCAGAGATGGTACAGCAGTGATTAATCCAGCAATTACAGCCCCCATAAAGACTTTGTGTTGTTTCTGAGGCAGTGAGGGCTCAGACCACATGTTTACTGATTAAATCTACTCTAATAACACTAATTGTTGCAAATTCTTAGGGACAGCCTGATGTGTGTTATTTTTATTGATTTCTTTTTTAGAGCCGATACGATAACTGATATTAGTCTTGTTCCTGTGGTTGATATTAAATGTGCATTATGTACATTTGTGGTTGGGGGTCTGTCACCACTGCTCTGCCTGAAATGTTCCACAGTATGACATTAAACAGCTGGAATTTACATTTATTCAATGACAAGTGGTTTTATAGCTAAAAACCTAGAAAAACTTGCCTGGAAGAATCCATGACTCATCGCTGTACCAGCGAGTGAGTCTGGTAACGTTTGATCCACAGAATACGCTGCGGTTGCGCGTAGACAGACAGCTAAGTGAACCAATCAGAGATTGCGCCATCTTGATTCAAAACTGAGGCGGAACTTCCGCTGCCTAAGAGTGACTTTGCGGGCAAAGGCGGGTGCACTGACGTCACCATCTTTGAACGAATCAGAATCGCGGAGTCGGTTTGGAACCGGAGGAGCGAGAGTGGATGGAGAGTGTCCAAATGGTATCGCGGTGTATAGGAAATACAGAGAGATATCATTTGGCTGGCCAGGTAATAGAAAAACAGGCATTCAGGGGAGTTGTCTCTCCATAGATCTGACCTGTAATTTGGTCTGCATGATGATAGGAAGGTTTAATGCCATACTGTGAAACATTCCTTACAAAGCAATAACATATCCATGGAGAAAAGCATCTGATGGACCATCTGATGGTCCTATATTGCACAAAATTGAATCGTGTGAGTTATGTTTTGTTTCATTCACACATGTTTGAGTAATCCTGCATTATTAATGTGTTTACATATCCAAAGCTCAAAATGCCCTGTGCCAGCTTGTGATGTCATAGCTTTCAAATGAACAGCTATCATTTACCCTTGGTTCAATAGAAATGCCCATGCAGGGCTGAATTCATCCAAATGATTCAAGTGAAGGTGTATGGAGTTTAAAAACACAGTGGAGAACTTCCTGTACTACCACATGACATCACAAGCTGGAACAATGTTTTCCGTTTGAGAGAACTCAGCCTGCAGGTAACCTGGGAAATCCCAGGCTGCTTTGCACGATTGTTCTGATCTGAAAGACAACCTGGCAACGAGGCTAAGCGAGGGATCCTGAGCGGGGGAGCCAATCAGAGAGCGGGGGGTGGAAAGACGGTGACGCGTACTACGCGACAAACGGAAGCCTTCTCTGATATCTATCTTAAACAAACGGCAGTAATCGTTCGGTGACATTTTTTAATCGTATTTTTGTTTTGCCTTCAGACTGGGGAAAATGGAGGCGTTTCCTTCTCTTCTCCCCGGCCATCGCTCTAACTACGTCATCGAGTACAACTGACATGATTGGCTATGGGCTACGTATACGCCAAATGATAGACATTTGGAACACCCAATAAACGTCCGTTGGCGATTGTAAACCACACCTCCACTACGAGATATTCAGTAGGTGACTCCCAGGCCATATATCACTGTGATATGGTGTGGTGTAAACCAGGCAAGCCTGCAGGGTTTGTGTGTCAAACATGTGTGAATGAAATAAAACACAACTCCAGGTCTGTTTGTGATAAGGAAACTACATTGGAACAAGACAAGAAAATAGTGTAATATGGGCCTTTTAAGGTTTTTAAAAACATAGTGAGGCCAACACATACAAATATAAGTTACAATAAGTTTGACAGATAAACTTTTCACTAAATAAAATAATGTATGTAAAAATAATGCATGATAAAAAAGCATTTGTGATATAAAATAACTCCTGTAATATTTTAGCATAATTTCTGATCAGCATCTCAGAAAGAATACTGGTGCCAAATATCTGCTAAATTTGAAACATTGGACTGAAACCGATTTCACCAATGCCGCTATTAGGACCGATATATCGACCATCAAGGTTTTAAAACAAAATCTTTAGCGAATTCTAATATAATTCTAATAGAAATATAATTACGTTTGGAAGAAAAAAAATATCCAGGGGCCAATTTTGTGAGCTCACCTTGCAGACTGACTCATTTACCAACGACTGTGAAAATACCACTTACCAAGTAAGAATATCACTACCTTTAATTAAAACTCAAGTAGAAGTAAAGTACAACATAATGGCCCAAGAAATTACTCAAATAAAAGTTTTTAGTTTTTTTAAATGGGGAAACTGTAGTAAAAGTCACTTTAAGAGTAACTTGTTGATTGTGGATGAATGAAGGATTACACCATACTGTATTTTGAGTAGAATGTTTGAGGTACATGTACTTGAAAAACTAATACAGGAAATATGTGCACTGTGTGAAAAATACCTGTCAACTCCTGAGAAACGTTCCATTGAAGAAAGTCTAAGCAATGTGATGGATGGCTCTGGTGAGTTGGAGTTATTATTAGTCATTATAATAGTAACAATATTTCCTCTTGTGTTTTCATAGCTGCATTCCTGCTATTTTCTTTGCTCTGTGCTCACATATTGTTGGTCAAAAACAACATTCCTCTGCCACAACAAAGAAAGTTCTCACACGCCACCACACTCCTATAAACATGTCTACAGGACACTCACTACACACCAAACTTCATTGACAGACGTGTAGTAGTAGTAGTAGTAGTAGTAGTAGTAGTACTAGTACTATAAACAAAATATAAAAAAAACACTGATGCAGCCATTCAACTATGCTTTTGTCATGAACACTATTTGGACTCACATTGAGACTTTACAGTTGCCTGGGATCCAGAACATACACTTCTTCAGTACTTTATGAAGATGTGAGTCTGATCATTGTGGATCTCATTTTCAAATAGGTGTGATTGACAGGTGGATTAACCATTCAGGAACAGGCATGGTCTGTTCATGTCCAAATAAAGGACAAAAAGATCACAGGGGACTGAAAAACATGGATTTGTGCAGAATCGATGAGCAAAACACTAAACTCTGTTCAACTGAGGTGAGAAAAAATGTATTTAACTTGTAAATAATCTGATTGGACAATCATGTTTGACTGGGTTTGAGATTTGGCTGAGACTGTGAGGGCCAGACTGATATTAGTCTGCATAAAAATACAGAGAGAGGTCAGTCTGGATATACAGTACCAGGCAAACTTTACATTGCATTATTCATACTCAGTGGTAACTACAGCTGCCCTGGGGCTGACTGTCATTTTGTGTCGACAATTTCTCCAACCATTACACAAATCATTCACACAGACACACAGGCTCATATAGGTGATGTGTCAGTATGCTCAGGACAGAGCTGTCACTGTCAAAAGTGTACATACTTTTATACTTTTGATTATTCCTGGAATCATTAGTCTACTTATTACTTCTGTTGATTTTAATTGAACTGTATTCACTTTGCCACCAGCCACCAATAGTAGTAAAATTGCTACCACCCACCACCACACACAGGCTGACCAAAAGTACTCCTCATGTGTTGTGTTACCGTAAAAGCCTGTTGTTTTGCAGCTTGCGGTACAACAGGCCTTGAAAGTGGCCTGTACTGAATCACTGCTGTGTCTGTATGTGTGAGGCAGGGAAACGCACGCTAAATATTCAGCCCACAACATAATCACTCTCCACTTCTACTCTGTAATTCTCCAAATCTGCTCCCATAATGCAACGAGCCAACCTGCGTCACTAATGCCCACAATCCAACCAAACATGTACAGGGAGCGAGACAAGAGGATGAGAAAATCCTACCTCCGAGCTCCTGTCAGTCAGCGTCCAGGGATGCGGTGACTAAGTGCCACAGATGGAGGAGGACTTAGATATGTAATATAATTATTTAAAGGTCCCATGGCATGAAATTTTCACTTTCTGAGGTTTTTGAATGTTAATGTGAGCTCCTCTACCCTGTTTAGCCCCCCCCCCATGGTTAAAAGTTGCGAAATGTCTAAACTGAGCATTTGCGATCCAAAAAATCGGAGCTCAAACGGGAGAGTTTGAACAAGGCACCTTATTGACGTCAGATCGAAAAAAGAAATGCAAATGCAGTTCCACCCCCGTCTGTCTGTACTCAGCGTCTCTGTAAATCACGCCCAGAGAGTTTGGACTGCGAATGCGCTAGGCAATGCGAAATGCGTTTTTTTATTTGCCTGGAGGCACGTCCGAGTGTTTCTAGGCTCGGAAGTCCTTTATCTGAGCCTCTGGGCCTTTGAACAGCAGTGGTTTAATTTTATTTTCTGTGGAAATGTGTTTATTTTTCAATGGAACGCTTCAAATCTCTCCCCCCGTGCAAAAACAAGGAAATGGATCAGCTGTGAGCTACAGCGGAGAGTTTGGCCACGCCCCCACCCTCTACTATAGGCCAGCTCTTTTCTCCTCATTTGCATTCAAGCAACAAGGCCCATTATAGAGTGTTCAGAGTGAGAAAAATTACTCTTTCTCAGCTTATCTCTGTTTCTCATGCACTGAGTGTTGATTTTGAAGAAGGATTCATTTACAGTATTAGGGAACCATTAAGGAGCCATATAAAAGCATCAAGAAGTACCATGTCATGGGATCTTTAAAATTCATTCCCAGTTTTGCTCTAACTTCAACCTGTTTTTTTGACATAGACAATAACAGTAATAAGGTATGATTTATGGGCTTTTGTGGTGCATGTGTTGAAGGTGCTGTCTGATCTTTTGAAGTTCCTCGTGGGTGGTACAATAGTAGCTGCTGTTCAGGTCACACTGGGGTCACACTGGGCTCAGGAGCTACAAAGAGAACAGACAGGCTCAAGTGCTGTGAATGTCTCTGCACTGTGGGACATTTCTGACTGTGCAAAGACTACAGCTGCTGTGAGCCCTGTCTGAACACATGAGTATCTATGCAGGGATCCCACTTAGACAGAGAGAACATGCAAGCAGTCTCATAATTTAACCCCAGAACCTCTACGCACCTTGACACCCCTCAAAAAAAGCATCACACATCACACTTCTCTTGTGTTGTTGCTGCATTCACAGAATCCCACACCGCTCTCTCCTGTTCCATCCTCAGTCTTGGAAAAAGTATGATGAATGATTTGAATGTGGGACAGGAAGGAGAGGTGAAAGGAGTAGTGGGCAGAAGCCGGAGCTGAAAGTCTGTGGGAAAATGTGTGTTTGGGTTCATAAATCTGCGAGGGTTTGTACAGATGGGTTGCTCCATCAGCCCCTGTCTGTGCCCCTGCCTGGGCCTGTGCGTCTTCTGAGTGCAGACACAGGAGTGAAGGAGTGCGGAGGGTGAATCTGCACCCGGAGGCCCTGCACTCTCACGCCGCAGGATGCTCTTCTCCGGCGTCTGTGTGCTGCGGGTACACCACCTTGGGGCACCTGTCAGAGCGCAGACAGCACAACAGGACCTTGTGCACTAAACAAGACACCCCAGCCTTAGGCCTACTTTGAGCACCACTAACCAACATGGACTGAATACTTATTATATTTGTTTGCGTTGTGTGCAGTGATGCTCTCCCGAGTCCTTTGTCGTCTGCCTCTCCCTTGGCTGCAGTGTAGTGATGATTCCTAGGTGCTGTCTCCTCCCCGTTACACTGGCGAGTAGCAACCGTGCTTCCCCCAGAGCCCCAGCTGTGGAGCAGTGATGTGGTGTGATGGTAGGCCGTTCGTGTCAGAGCAGCATATTGCCCTGTTGCCCTGTTAAAGTTTTGTGGCTAAAGCATAGCCTGCTGTTTATCAGCTTTCAACTAACATAATGTAATAACTCATCTTTACAGCAGGTGCCACAGAGAGTCCACCTGCGGTCTTTTGATGCTGTCTTGCCTTCTTTGTGACCATGAAATGTCCTCGATATTGAACACATGTCAAAGATGGACTTATATTTAACTTTAACTGTGATAATGAACAAAAGAATAAATTTTGTCATAACTTCATAATAACTTTAACCTTACTATACTCAACAACAAACGTGTGTGCCCCAGTTAAGGTCCTCAGGTGAGATTTCAAAAGTTACCTTTCCAAGGTGTATGTTTAACCTCATCAGATTAGATCAGATAAAGTATGATAAAAGGAGAAGTTCAATTTGTCAACTGGACAAAGTTTGTTTGGTTGAAAACGTTTCGCCGCTCATCCGAGAGGCTTCGTCAGCTCTGGTTCTAGTGCTGGTTAGACACTGCTTATATCTAGCTGCAGGGAGGCGCTCCCTACCTTGAAAAAGCTCTGAAAACGATCCCCACTAATCTGTCTCTTTGTTTTTCAAATTACTCTGGCGACTAGTTTCGCCCCCCTATTCAACGTCTAACGACCCTCTCCACCCCTCTGCCCTGGCTCGTCTGCCCTAATGTTTCTTTGTCTGTTTTGACTTGGTTTAAGAATCGAATTATAAATGGGAGACAAGTTATGTCTAACTCCCCTATTTCTGTTTAACGACGGATTCTCTTTTTTGACAAAAATAGCCTCTTTAACTCCCCTCTCAAACCAGTTCTTTTCCCTGGCTAAGATCTGAACCTCACTGTCCTCAAAAGAATGGCTTGTGGCCGCCTCCCGGCAGCTAGATATAAGCAGTGTCTAACCAGCACAAAAACCAGAGCTGGCGAAGCCTCTCGGATGAGCGGCAAAACGTTTTCAACCAAACAAACTTTGTCCAGTTGACAAATTGAACTTCTCCTTTTATCATGGATTCTACCTGGACGACTGAGGGACTTTTCACGCATCAGATAAAGTACAAATAATCTTAACATAACACAGGATTACCAGTGTGTAGGGTTAGGATCACCACCTTGTTCACTTTCTGGCTTAGTTATCAACACAGATCCATGCTTATGAGTTTTAAACAGCAGCAATCACTTTTTAATGTGGGGCAAAAAAAGAAAAGAAAATTGTAAACCTGCTCATTTTTGTTTTCAAGCAGATGATGGACTGCTAAAAAACTGTGGTGAAAGACTGTTGCTGGTGTGAGAGGACAGGTCCTCCGGGTCTGCAGGTTTATAATATTGAGTAGAGGAGTGAAGGAGAGAGGAAGAGCCGGTCTTGGATTTATGATTTCCTGCTGGCGGTGGGAGTCCTCTGACAGTAGTCCAGACCTGTGAGCTTGAGTTTGAGGAGAGTTATGGAGGTGAGGCCAGGGCCATGAACTCCCTCAGACTCCCATTGTTCCTGGGAATGCTTTGTTGAGAGGTCGAGGAATGGGAAGATAAGAAAACCGCTCACACTGAATGAATAAAAAATGGCTTGATTTTTTAGTCACACACAAGTTTGATTTTCATGAGTTTGGGAGAAATAACACTGACTATGATGTTGTTGTTGCTGCTGTTGTTGTTGCTGATGTTCCTGTTGTCGTTGTTGTTGCTGCTGTTCCTGTTGTTGCTGCTGTTCCTGTTGCTGCTGCTGTTGTTGTTGTTGTTGCTGCTGTTGTTGTTGTTGCTGTTGTTGTTGTTGTTGTTGCTGTTGTTGTTGTTGTTGTTGTTGTGGTTGCTGTTGTTCTTGCTGTTGTTGTTGGTGCTGTTGTTCTGTCGGTGCCGTTGTTGTTGCTGCTGCTGCTGCTGCTGTTGTTGCTGCTGCTGCTGTTGTTGCTGTTGTTGTTGATGCTGTTGCTGCTGTTGTTGCTGTTGTTGCTGCTGTTGCTGCTGTTCCTGTTTTGTTTTTTTTTCCTGGCGGCACGGTGGCTGAGTGGCTAGCACTCATGCTTCACAGCAAGAAGGTTCGGGTTGCCCGGGCCTTTCTGTGTGGAGACTGCATGTTCTCCCCGTGTTTGGGTGGGTTTCCTCCGGGTACTCCGGTTTCCCCCACCAACCTAAACATGCGCCATAGGTAAAATCCAGCTTAGGGCCCGACCAAAGCATAAATAACAAAACAAAATCATGGGGATGGTCCCCGGGTCAAATATAGAAACAACTTCTCCTGTGCGAGATCAATAAAGGTCAATCTTCTAATCCTTGACCACTGTAAGGCGCTTTGTGCTACAATTTTGTATGAAAAGCGCCTTATAAATGTTTGATTGATTGATTGATTGAAATGAAAAATATTTTAGACTTTTCTGGTGGGGAAAGCATGGAATGCGCCACACTATGGTATTACATTTATCTTTTCATTTATCTAACTAAACTTTAACCTGTAACTTGGTCCAGCTGCTTGTGTCCATGGAGAGATCAATGCCATACTGTGGCAAAGAAGAAAAAAAAAATCAATATCTCCATGGACACAAGCAGGTGGCAGACCGTCCTCCAGAAAAGTTCCATAGTGCATCTTTGGAAATTCAAATCCCAAAGATACTGCATATTTGACTGACCTTACTGAAACTATTATTTGTGCTGTGTTCATATTCATTCACGCTTTTCTTTCTTTTACTACAATGGAAATATTTAAACCAAGGGCAATGGTCACCAAGACAACCACATTATTTGCACCTCACTGCAAATTTTTTCAGGTCAAATTTGGTTAAAATTATTATGGTTATAACATCTGCTTTCTTCCCCCGAGGTACAGGGGGAGTATACTTTACAATGGCATATGAGGTTATTGGCATCACATCTGAAAAAATACTTCTCTGTTTTGAAGATCCAAACCAGTAATGTATTCAGTGCCACATCTGAGGACCTTCATCTGAGAGATGATCTTCTGTCAGGTAAAAAACACAAGTGAAAGCAATTTAATGTGAAAATACACTGCCCATGTAATTGTATAACACGCAGGAATGTGAGCACAGCAGCTAACCAGTAACCACATGTTATTTTGAATATTTTAGGCCAGAGTGAGTTGCCGAAAATTGTATGTTTTAAGTACAGTTACTTCAAAACAGTATTACTCAAGTAGAAGTACAATGTGATGGTCCAGGAAATCTCAAGTAAGCGTTAATAAGTATTGGGAAACTCCTGTGCTATTCAAAAATAATTGTAAATACTGTATACTGCCTGATTTATAATCTAATAAATTAAATAACACACAAACCCTGCATATTTATGAGTTCTTCTCTCAAACAGAAAACACTCTGTTCCACCTTGGGATGTCATGTGGTAATACAGGAAGTGCTCCATTGTATTTTTAAATTCCATACACCTTCACTAGAATCATTTGAAATTGACTCAAAAAAGTAGCTGTTAAAGGAGAATTAACATTTTTTTTAAACAATCTGAGCCTTATTTCAGTAATAAAACAAGTTGTTTTACTGACCCATAGCACTTTGGTGTCATATGGAGCACTTCCAGAGATGTTTTACATTAGCGATAGCCGTAGCGCTAATATATGCCCCGAGCGGTCTCCAAATAACACAAACTTTAGCACTTTTCAAATCATAGCAGCTCGATGTCTTAGTCTACGCTTTCGTTTGTGTCAAAAGTGGCCTGTAATCCGAGATTTATCCATAGTTTCGAGTAGATGAGGACGCCAGTGCGCATGTGCGGAGTCACAGCTTATTTCGCTCTCAGTTCCCGAGACCCAAACATGAAACGCAAAGCTGTATATTATGGATAAATCTCGGATTACAGGCCAGAGACATTAGACTAAGACATTGAGCTTCTATGATTTGAAAAGTGCTAAAGTTTGTGTTATTTGGAGACCGCTCGGGGCATATATTACATGCTCGGGGCATATATTAGCGCTACGGCTATCGCTAATCTAAAACATCTCTGGAAGTGCTCCATATGACACCAAAGTGCTATGGGTGAGTAAACTTGTTTTATTACCGAAATAAGGCTCAGATTGTAAAAAAAAAGTTAATTCTCCTTTAACTTGAAAACTACCACTTCATGACATCACAAGGTGGAACAGAGCATTTTGAGCTTTGGAGATGTAGATAGACCGATAATGCAAGATTATAACGTGTGAATGAAACAAAACACCACTCCAGGTATGTTTTTTGCGGAGGTAACAGCATTATATCATTCATGATTTAAAGCTCTCAAGAGTCAAATTTGCATGATATAAGGCCTTTAAAGTATTTTGAAGAAGTCAAGCTACAGTAGTAAGTGAATTTGAGTAGATGTAACTGTACTGTCTACCATTTTGGAGCCTGTGTTGAGTTCACATGGGGATCTTTCAGCTCTTGGACGAGAGCAGAGATACTGTCCTCCTCATGGCTCAGATCCAGAGGCTGTGCTTGGCCTAGTGGGCTCCCTGACAACACTGAACAAGAGAAGCAGCCAATGCACAAAACACACATTCTTCTGCCTCTCTGTATGAATGTGCACAAATCTACACTTGTATCTTGTGAAAAAACAGAACACATGAGCTAAAGTTGCACTATGTCACTTTTCTGATGGAGGATCCACCATATGATTGTCTCCATGGCGATGTTTTTGACCCATATTACACTGTTTTCATGTGTCCTCATCACAAACAGACATGCGCCATAGGTAAAATCCTCCAGCTTAGGGCCTGGCCAAGACTAAATAACAAAACAAAATTATGGGGATGGTCCCCGGGTCAAATATAGAAACAACTTCTCCTGTGCGAGATCAATAAAGATCAATCTTCTAATCCTTAACCACTGTAAGGTGCTTTATGCTACAATTTTGTATGAAAAGCAAAATTGTTTGATTGAGACCTGGAGTAGGGGTGGGTATTGGCAAAGAAGTCACGATTCAATTCAAATCACGATTCATATGCCACGATGCGATACTATCACGATGCATCACGATACTTGAATTATTTCGATGCATTGCAATATATTCGACATACTTCAGTGAAAATGTACCAAAAAAAAAGAGGATAACTTAAATATCAGTGGCTGTGTATCTGGGTAGTGTCTTCAATTGATACATAACTCTGAGCAACTGAATTCATAACTGAATTTATTGAATAACAAAAACAAATAAACCAAACCAATAACAAAAAAAGTGCATAGGATTTTTTTCTAAAACAAAAAATGATGTTCAAACATTTGCCATTTTGGAGGTAGCTACCATCATAACAAACAATACCCTTTCACAAAGAAAAAAGTGCATAGGATTTATAAAAAGAATAAACTAATCATAAATTTATTTATTTATTCATTCATTCATTCATTCATTCATTTTCTTCCGCTTTTCCATTTTCTGGGTCACGGGGGCAGCAGTCCAAGCAGTGTTCTGCTGCCCAGAACACAATGCACCAGCCCCCATGAATCCTTCCGCGGGTGGTGGGTCCACAGGAGGACGGCTCACGTCACAACAGGCCTTGATTTATCTTCTGCCATGGGGGCTACCAGTGTCCACAGACACTGGGGGCGAGGTGGGGTTAAGTGTCTTGCCCAAGGACACAACGGCAGCGCTCATCTGTGGGAGCTGGGATCATATGCGGTCAAGAGCGGGATTCGAACCGCTAACCCCTGGATCACGAGACATATGCTCTACCAACTGAGCTACTGCCGCCCCTATTTATTTATTAATAATTAATTAATAATTAATTAATTAATTAATTAATTAATTAATTAATAATTTATTAGTTAATTATTAATAAATAAATAAATAGGGGCGGCAGTAGCTCAGTTAGTAATTAATAAATTATTAATTAATAAAAATCGATTTTTGGCATCAAGAATCGATGCAGTATATTGTGAAAGTTAGTATCGCGATGCACTGTCATGACGATTATTTTGCACACCCCTAACCTGGAGTTGTGTTTTGTTTCATTCACACATGTTTAACACACAAACCCTGTAGATTTAGGCTGAGTTCTTCTCTCAAACAGAAAATGCACTGTTCCACCTTGTGATGTCACGTGGTAATACAGTTTTAAAACTCCATACACCTTCACTAGAATCATTTGGATTGCAGAGTTTGCGTGTTAATGAAACAGAATACAACTTCAGGTCTGTTTGTGATGAGGAAATGACATAACATACTGCAGATAAAAAAATAGTGTCGTATGAAATCTTCCATTTATAGCAATGCATTTGTTGTTCTTGCCTCCCAGTACGCAGCAGTTTGATAGCCGACAGTTTTACATTGACAAAAGCAGTTCTAGTTTGCAGCAGGAGGATGTGGACATAACAAATGAAATAAAAACATATAGACTAAAGCTGGGTCTGTTTCACTCTGTCTCACGTGCGTTTGACCCAGTGTGAGAGAGAGCTGCAGACAGATCGCTCCTCCGCCTTCCTGTGGTCACAGTATTTATTTTCGCAGTTCTTTGGAGGAAGGTCAGTGTTTTTTGTTGAATTTGAAGCATCTGAAGTATCTGCGGCCCCTCTCTCTCTCACTCTGTTCCACATTAAAGAAGTGCTCCATTCATTCTGAGCTGTCAGGCTTGCTAATGGCTTTTTGAGTAGACTGGCCCGAAACTGGGTCACAGTGACATTTCAAAACAACATGTAATTATATAATTAGCCTAGATATTAAAGGTGCACTGCGGATCTTTTCTAGTGGAAGGTCCGCCGTCTGCTTGTCTCCATGGATATGATGTTCAGCAGTATGGCATTAAATAAGTCTATTGTACATTTATTTATTTAGGTCGGTTGCCAGAATTAAGGTCCTGTAATAAGCATTAAAGATCCCATGACATGGTACTTCTTGATGCTTTTATATGGCTCCTTAATGGTTTCCTAATACTGTAAATGAATCCTTCTTCAAAATCAACATTCAGTGCATGAGAAACAGAGATAAGCTGAGAAAGAGTAATTTTTCTCTCTCTGAACACTCTATAATGGGCGTTGTTGCTTGAATGCAAATGAGGAGAAAAGAGCTGGCCAATAGTAGAGGGTGGGGGCGTGGCCAAACTCTCCGCTCTCCGCTCTAGCGCTCAGCTGATCCATTTCCTTGTTTTTGCACGGGGGGAGAGATTTTAAGCGTTCCATTGAAAAATAAACACATTTCCACATAAAATAAAATTAAACCACTGCTGTTCAAAGGTCCAGAGGCTCAGATAAAGGACTTCCGAGCCTAGAAACACTCGGACGTGCCTCCAGGCAAATTAAAAAACGCATTTCGCATTGCCTAGCGCATTCGCAGTCCAAACTCTCTGGGCGTGATTTACAGAGACGCTGAGTACAGACAGACGGGGGTGGAACTGCATTTGCATTTCTTTTTTCGATCTGACGTCAATCAGGTGCCTTGTTCAAAATCGCCCGTTTGAGCTCCAATTTTTTGTAACGCAGAAAAGGATCACAAATGCTCAGTTTAGACATTTCGCAACTTTTAACCATGGGGGGGGGGGGGGGGGGTAGGGGAGCTCACATTAACGTTCAAAAACCTCAGAAAGTGAAAATTTCATGCCATGGGACCTTTAATAAGCAATAGTTAGAAGGTAATAAGGCCCTTATAAGTGCATATAAGATGTATTGTATTAAATATATGTATTAAAAGTCTCGTGAAGAGTCCCTCAGTCGTCCACGTAGAATCCATGATAAAAGGAGAAATTCAATTTGTCAACTGGACAAAGTTTGTTTGGTCGAAAACGTTTCGCCGCTCATCCGAGAGGCTTCGTCAGCTCTGGTTCTCATGCTGGTTAGACCCTGTTTATATCTAGCTGCAGGGAGGAGCTACCTACACTGAAAAAAGCTCTGAAACTATCCCAGCTACTCTGTCTCTTTTGTTTAACGAATTCCTCTGGCGTCTAGTATTAGCATATCTATAAGCCCTAGGAGGTGCTCACTACACTGAAATAGCTCTGAAACTATCAACTAATCTGTCTCTTTGTATTTCAAATTTCTCTGGCGTCCATTTTCGTCTCTCTATTCAAGACAAAGTTAAAAGTCTCATTATAATATAGTTAATAGCAGACGAAAAGAGATTTATAAGAACTTATAAGAAACTTGTTAATTGTTTGTTACTGCTTAAGAACATTCATAAAATAGTCACGATATTTTATAATTGTTCATAATAACATTACAAACACATATATTGACTCAACTAACCCAACCATTATCTCTTGATTTATTAACATTAATAGATACTTTACTGCTTATCTATTATAAGCAGTGGTGAAAGTAAGCCGGTGCGCACCGGAACGGCGCACCGGTATAACATTCTCAGCCGGTGCGCAGCACCGCTAAAAGAATTGAAACTGAAAAGAATTGAGAACTGAAAGCTACCCGAGTTTCGGGCCGAAACTCTCGTGCAGATATCCGCAGTCTGTTACACAAGAATTGTCAAACTTATTTGACTGTAGCCAGAGAACTAGCCCAGATGGTGGCTAGCGCACTAGTTTTATAGCAAGAAGGTTCTGGGTTCGATCTCCGGGTGACCTAGTGTTTTTTTTTTCTACTATGCATTTATTTATAGCTAATGATTTTCACAAATTCTACATCTGGAATGAACAATACATATGATATGATGGAAAGAAAAAAAAATAACACATTTTTCATTGGTAAAGCACAATCTTTCATTTATTTATTTTTAAAAAAGTACATTTTCTCACTTTAAATATTGGGGCACATTATGCAAAACATCAGTGCACATGGAAAAGTATAATTTTACAAAGTGCAACATTAATATTTATTCCTAATAATTTAATACAAAAATAAAAATCTAAAAGCAAATATAACAAAAATAAAAAAGGACACTCTCAGAGCCTACTATACCAGTCATCAATCAACAAATGCAATATACAACTGATTATTCCACTGATCATTTTAGGTTTAAACATTTTACAAAGTACTCTTAAAACATGCAATTTGGATCAAACGGAATTAAAACGCCTTCCGCTGTCTTACAGGCAGCAGTTTCCCTTCTCTTTTTTCGCCATCTTTGAGAGGGTTGCAGGGCTTGCAGCAATAGTTTCTTCCATCATATCGACCTGTTTGAGACATAGGCCCTGTGCAAATCTATAGAAAATAACACATCAAGAGTTTTACATTTTCTTCAAAACACCGTTCCAAAGTAAATATCTAACACTTGTTTTATTGTAGAATGTATTACCTATAAATGAACTGCATCCACTGAAATTGTGAAAGTCTGGACTTGCTTAAAAGAGATTTTTCCCTAACTGATTTCACTGTTTTGGTCCGTCGGTGCACTAATCGTTGGCATGTCCTTAATAAAAGCACAGAGTTAGGCTAATGTTTGATTGGGAAAAATATTAAACAGATTACTGATATTCAGAAAACATTACTACGGTGCACCAATCACCGTTAGGTTTACATACACGGAGGCCTACATCTGGAAAGTGAATACAGTGGTACCTCACCTTACGAAATTAATTCGTTCCAGAAGTGGTTTCGTAACGTGAAAAATTCGTAAGTTGATTAGCTATTTCAATGGAAAAAGCCTGATTCGTTCCAAGGTTTTTTTATAGTGTAACTTTTTTTATAGTGTAACATTGTGCTCTGCGTCCTGCGTCCTTTTCTCACATTTGTCTCTCGTTTAAACACTCAAACTTTCATAGATTTTCAACAAAATTATTAATAGTGAAGTGTGGGGGGAAGGAGGAGGGGGGAGAAGACTGCGCTCTGACACGTGTGATAGCCCACATAACCCGGCGCGGAGCTGACAGCAGGTCTAGACCAGGACTAAACCAGGACTAGACCAGGTGGATTAAAGCGCCGCGCGTGGGTCTATTTCCTGGTTTCGTTTCGAGTCACAGCTGAGGCGAGCCGCTGCTCTAGACCTGTAAGGTGCTCACAGAGTGGCATGGATAGAACCGTGAGGTCGGTCTCTTCAAGACCTCCAAGCCGGTGACTGGGACAATCCCCGGACCCATGCCCGCTTAGGGAGCTCTTAAGGCGGGCTGGCAGTGTCCCCCTGGGTCCCTGGATGTCTGGGGCTCCGTGCCTGGAGTGGCCCTGGAGAGCAGGTCTAGACCGCGGCTCTTGCATGCGAGCAGCGGCTCGCCTCAGCTGTGACTCGAAACAAAACCAGGAAATAGACCCACGCGCGGCGCTTTAATCCACCTGGTCTAGTCTTGGTCTAGTCCAGGTTTAGTCCAGGTTTAGTCCAGGTTTAATCCTGATTTAGTCCAGGTCTAGACCAGGTCTAGACCTGGACTAGACCTGGACTAGACCAGGTGGATTAAAGACCTGCTCTCCAGGTCTAGTCCAGGTTTAGTCCAGGTTTAATCCTGATTTAGTCCAGGTCTAGACCTGCTGGCAGCCGGGTCAGCTGTCACACATGCCGCTATCACACACGTGTCAGAGCGCACACTTCTCCCCCCTCCCCCTTCCCCCCACACGCTTCACTATTAATAATTTTGTTGAAAATCTTTGAAAGTTTGAGTGTTTAAACGAGAGACAAATGTGAGAAAAGTTTAAATCCAGGCTGAGAAAAGCGTATGTGTGTGGCTGAGCGCGCATTATTTGAATTTTTGAGATTTCGTGTTTCGTAACTTGAATTTTCTTTCGTATCTAGAGACCAAAATTTACCGTGAAGGCGTTTCGTAACTTTAAATTTTCGTTTGTTGGGTCATTCGTAAGGTGAGGTACCACTGTATTTAAATTTAACAAGGCATTCCATAGATGACTGTGGCTGGTAAGTGAAAGAAATCTACTAATCACCTGCATTATTTTACCAACATTTGTTTTTGTTTTTTTTTATTTTGTGCCCTACAGACGCAGATCTTTCAAATAGGTTGGTTTAGGATCCATCTAAATAGCTACATTTTGCATCCCTTCAAATGGCTGCTAAATAAGCCTAATGAATAACCACAAACCTGCTTAGTCAATAGTTCTACATGACATTAGGGAAAAGTTATTACCAGCTGTAATGGTCTCTGCCCCTTTTCTTTGTCATCTTTCACTTCTTTTTTTTCTTCTTCCTTTGCTTTTCGCGGGCAGTCTACATCCGTTCTTGTCTTTTTGGCGCTTCTCACGAGATTTTGATAACAGACGTAAAAGCGACACTTGCAGTTTAAGCTAGCGACTGAGCCACACTTCTAAACATTCTCTGGCCACAAGATCAACATGAACATCCTTCTGATCCCGCATGCAAAATGGAGGGAGAGGACCATCATTCATCCTCAAGGAGGATGAATGACGGTATTTAGCATTAGCTTAGCCACATTGTGAATGAAGATCTGCTGCGCCACAATATGATCGCAGTTAGCAGCCGCACAGCGTGGTCCGCACAGAGCACAGCGCAATGTGATCGCCACACGAATGCTGAATTTATATTTAAACATGTCCTAAAGTTTATAAAGTCCATTTGATGCAGAAATATACAGTTCCGGTTGAGTGAACTGGACCCAGTGATTGCTTCGTGGATCAAGGATTATTTTATACCATCACTAATCTCCATTTCTCCGCCGCTGTCAGCCGAACTTGTTGGACTTTCTGGACTACTGACTTCTATCCCATCCCGTCCCTATCCACACCTGGATCCCGCCTCTTTTCTGTATCCCTTGGAACTATGTGGATTTACAATATAATGCGCTGGTTTGCGCTCACCATACTCCTTGGATCCCTTCTTCATCTGCAATCAAAAGCACTTATCCAGTATTCCGCTGCTGAACTGTTAAAACTTCAGCTAGCCAGCTTCACTCCACAGCTCCCCTCCGGCCTCCGGGTGCCTCCTGACATCGCCTACCAACCCCGTCGGAGGTATACACATCATGGATCTTGCTGTAGTTTCCAATACAATGGCTCACACTCAATAAAATCCTTCTGGTCCACAACCCGTCGCCACCGCTCCCGTAACACGGCACGTCACGCTGATCTCAGCGTGCTCTCCACTCCTCCCCGCCCGGCTCCGGCTCCTGTCTCCACGAACTCCACCAACTCCGTCAGCTTTGGTCTACTCAACATCCGCTCACTCAGCAGCAAGGGGCATCTAGTCCAGGATCTCCTCATGGACCAAAAGCTCGACTTTCTGTGTCTCACAGAAACATGGCAGCAGCCCGGTGATTTCACTGCACTCAAAGAAGCTACTCCGGCAGGATTTGTATACAGCTGTCAGCTCCGCCCATGTGGCCGGGGCGGTGGTGTCGCGATGATTCACCGCGATACCTGGAAAGTCCTGCCTGTGTCTGCCCCTGTCTTCTCCTCCTTTGAGTACACTGCTTCACTTCTCCCTGGACCCGCCCCCACCGTTATCGCTACTGTTTATCGCCCACCCAAATACAATAAGGATTTTCTGAACGACTTCTCTGCTCTCCTCACACATCTTTCTTCATTATCCCACAATACTATTATTCTTGGCGATTTTAATTTTCACATGGACAATTGTAATAATTCTCTTTCGAATGACGTCTCATCCTGTTTGGACAGCCTTGGTTTACAACAATATATTAATTTTCCCACTCACTGCAAAGGACACACCCTGGACTTAGTATGCTGTTCTGGTATCATTCCCTCTGACTGCAACCCCCACACACTCCCATTCAGCGACCACATGCTCATCACATTCAGTCTCAAACTCACACTAGCCTCCTCCCTCGCACTATATCATTTCGCAATATATAGGACATTAACACCAATACATTTTCTTCTGATATCAATAACTTCCTCAGTACAGATCCTACTACTCCACCTGATGACCTAGTCTCCCTCTACAACAACAGCCTACACACACTCATGGACACTCATGCTCCTCTCAAAACAAGATCAGTTTCCTTCTCCCGCTCTGCACCCTGGTTCACTCCCACACTACGACAACTCAAAGCCAAAGGACGACAACTGGAACGACTCAAAAATAAAACTGGTCTCACAATTCACAAGGACATGTACAATAACCACATTATTCACTACAAAGACTCAATATCCACTGCTAAATCCACCTACTACTCCGGCCTGATTCACTCCAACAAACACAACTCCAAGACCCTTTTCTCACTTCTCTCTAACATAGCAAAACCCCCTGACTCTCTGCCCAACCACGTGTATTCCACTGATTTTTGCAACTCTTTCATGTCTTTCTTTGTCTCCAAGATCACAACCATCCACCAACACCTGACAAATGGAGCTACAGTCTCTGGAGTGGACACCTTCTTCCCGCACTCACCTCTGTCACCATTTTCAGGTTTTTCTGTCCAAGTCGTCTCTGAGCTCATTCTTAACTCCAAACCCTCTACCTCCCAACTTGACCCTATCCCTACAACCCTTGTTAAATCCTGTCTCTCCTCTCTTGCCCCCATCATCACTAACATCATTCACTCTTCCCTGGTCTCTGGTACGGTTCCTTCATCTCTCAAAACTGCCTCTGTTACTCCCATTCTGAAAAAAACCCGGTCTAGATCCCAACAACTTCAATAACCTCCGTCCTATTTCCAACTTGCCCTTCATTGCCAAAATTCTCGAAAAAACTGTTGCCTCTCAACTCCACACTCATCTCACCACTAACAATATCTACGAACAATTTCAATCCGGTTTCCGCCCACTCCATAGCACAGAAACTGCACTTCTCAAAATCACCAACGACCTCCTGTTAGCTTCTGATTCTGGTTTACTTTCTATCCTCATCCTCCTCGATCTGACAGCAGCCTTTGACACAATCACCCACAACATCCTCATTCACAGACTTCAGTCCATTGGTATTTCCCACATTCCTCTCTCCTGGTTCATTTCATATCTCTCTGATCGCAGTCAATTCATCCAATTCAAATCTTGCAAATCCAACACTTTCCCTGTCTCTGCTGGTGTTCCCCAAGGCTCTGTCTTAGGTCCCCTTCTTTTTATCATTTACATCCTTCCACTTGGCTTTCTGTTCCATAAACACAACATTCTTTTTCACTGTTACGCAGATGACACCCAGCTCTACATTTCTACCAAACCTTCCTCATCTCTCCCTCCAACCTCTCTTACCCTCTGTCTACAAGAAATCCATTCCTGGTTCTCCTCCAACTTTCTCAAACTTAACAGCTCTAAAACTGAAGTCCTCCTGTAGGCACCCCCTCCACTATCTCCAAATCCAGCAGTTTTTCTATATCTATCCATGATTCCACTGTCCTTCCTTCCCCTCAGGTCAAGAGTCTGGGTGTCATCCTTGACAGCACACTTTCTTTTCAATCCCATATTAATAACATCACCCGCTCCGCCTACTTTCACCTCCGCAATATCTCTCGTCTCCGCCCCTCTCTCATTCCTCACACCACTGCCATACTCGTTCACAGCCTTGTTACTTCCCAGATTGACTATTGCAACTCCCTCCTCTTTGGTCTCCCCAATAAATCCCTCCAGAAATTGCTGCTTCTCCAAAATTCCGCTGCCCGCATCATCACCAGGACCCCCTCCTCCCACCACATCACCCCCATCCTGCAACAACTACACTGGCTTCCCATAAAACAAAGAATTAACTTTAAAATTCTCCGAACCACCTTCAAAGCAATCCATAACCTGGCCCCACCTTACATCACTGACCTCCTCCACATCTCCATTCCTTCTCGCTCCCTCCGCTCCTCCTCCTCTCTCCAGCTCTCTGTTCCCTCTGCTCGTCTCATCACCATGGGGGGCAGACCCTTCAGCCGCTCTGCTCCCCTGCTCTGGAACTCTCTCCCTCCTGACCTCCGCAATATTGACTCTCTTCCTATTTTCAAATCCAGACTCAAAACACACCTGTTCAGACAATCCTACACCACATAACAGTCACTTTCACCATCTTCCAGTTTTGTATCTCTGTTTTTATCTTTGTATTTTAAGTATTTTTATGTTTTAACTTTGTTTTGTACAGTGTCCTTGGGTGTCTTGAAAGGCGCTTTTAAATAAAATGTATTATTATTATTATTATTATTATTTGATGCAGAAATATTATCATAATTATGACTCACCCCATGTTGCAGTGTTTTCGGCGTATCTCCACGTGTAAACGCATGTGTTTCGGAGCTAAATCACACTCTGTACACGAGCTCCGGAGAAATGGACGTGTCCCGAACCTGTCCCGAAGGTCTCCCGAACGTGTCATGTGTCCAAGTAGAAGTTAAAAGTCCATTTTCATGTCCTTTAGTGTCCTGCAGTGCCGCTTACATATGCACAAGCTCATCACAGCTGATAGGCTCGCGAGCGTGGGAAAATATGTTGATTTATACACGCCCCGTTTCTTTCCGAAAAAATAAGCCAATTTGAAATAAAAAATGTATGTTTTTAACGTCACTAATGCTGCTATCTGAAACATGGAGAGGCTTCTTCATGATCTCTGACTATGTTTTTCCCGAGGACCGGGGGGGGGTTGGGGTTGGGGCCCCCCAGCTGGTCTTGGGGGCCCCCTGGTGGCGTGGGGGCCCTAAGCGGCCGCTTGGTTCACTTATGAGGGATAAAGTGCCTGTCCAATTAAAATACCGTAATTTCCGAACTATAAGCCGCTACTTTTTTTCACAGTTTGAACCCTGCATCTTATACAACGATGTGGCTAATTTATGAGGATTATTCGTTTATGAACAGAGCGGATGCGTGTGCGCAGCCCGAGTGCAGAAAGCGCTGCTGTCTGTGCGGTTAACGTAAAGTTACAGCATTAGCGAGCGCTGTTGTCAGCACTAAAATAGTTTATTGCCATTTGATAAAATAAGTTCTGATGGTGAATGATCATTACTGAGTGGGATATGTCTTAATGACCCGTATGCGTTAAATGCAGCTGAGTGCGTAAATGACGAGAAGAAATGTCTCCAACTTCAGTAGCCGGACATCCACTCATACCTGATCCATACACCTAACCCCGCCCCCCAGGAGAGCCTGAAATCTGCTGAAATCCTACTGACATGATCCCAGATGCTCTCTTTATGGAAATAATATAGCTTCTCCCTTTTTACTTTTTTTTGCTACTGTTTACATTTTAATCAAAAGCACAGTGATTTTAATCAAATATGGAAACCATGACGACATGAGTTGGTCATTGGTCATTATCATTGGTACAGGCCTTTCATTCCTCTTTAACTTCATGTAATTTGGTTGATGTTGTGGTTTTTATCTGTTTTAGATTGCCCGTATACACCCTCCCGGAAGGCATAATCCATGATTAGCATTAAGTTTGAATTGTTGTTTCTGTCAGGTGCTGTCCAAATGTCTCCTACTGCCAAACTCCAGAAGCACAAAAATGAGCTGGAGCTGGCTAAAATGAAAATAGCTTGTCAGGAAGACTTGATCAAGGAGCTAACCAAGGAGAGAGACTTTTTTAAAAGACCAGCTGTCTCAGAGTAAGTCAGCGGTGTTCGCCAATATGTTGAGTATTATGTTAATATATTTTCTTGCACAAATCATGGTGTTTTATTTGTTTTAGTTTTTTTAATGAATGTGTACACTGTGTCCTAAGCAACAGGGACACCGCCCTACTATACTAGTTCACTAGTAATATCTATTTCCAAACAGTTGAACCTGTCTCCTAACAATCTATTGTGGTCAATATTTCATTGTGTTGTCTTCATACAGCATCAAGAAACACCAACACAAGAAACATGAGAAATGATGACCCATCCCCTGAAGCATCTCCATCATATGCTGATTTTTCTGGATCCTCCAAGTCAAGCTCAGAGTCTACTGACCTTTCCTCAGGCTCCTCATGTTCCTCTACTTATGATGATAGAAAGAAGAGGAAGAAGAACACAAAGAAGAAGAGGGGGAAGAAAGGAACAAGGGAGAGACAAAGCAAATGAAGCAGTATTTTAAGAGGTCATTTTATTCATTCATCTTCTGGCTTTTTTTTGTGTGTGTGATTTAATGTTATCTGTGTCAATGAAAATGAGTGAACTTGCAGGTAAAGGTGAAAGTAACACTTTATGTAGTCCATGTGCAAGAAAGCTGGGACACTGTTGGACTGTTAGGCTATGGTGGGGCTAGGTTGTGTATTGCTTTGAAGGTGGTAATGAGTATTTTGAAGTGAATTCGCTGTTTTATGGGGAGCCAGTGGAGTTCTTGTAGTACGGGGGTGATGTGATGGATAGTGGGGGTCCGAGTGATAATCCGGGCTGCAGAGTTCTGTAGGAGCTGCAGTTTCTGAAGGGATTTGTTGGAGACCAAAAAGAAAGTTGCAGTAATCGATGCGAGAGGTGACAAGGGTGTGGACTAGGATGGCAGTGGAGTGAGGATGTTGAGAGATGCGTAAGTGGAAGTATGCAGACTGGGTGATATCGATGTGAGAGTGAAATGAAAGTGTGCTGTCAAGGATGACCCCCAGACTCTTGACCTGAGGAGAGGGATGGACAGTTGAGTTGTTAATGTTAATGGAGAAACTGTTAGATTTGGAGAGTGTGGATGGAGTGCCTGCTAGGAGGACTTCTGTTTTGGAACTATTGAGCATCAGGAAGTTGGAGGAGAACCAAGAGTTGATTTCCTGTATGCAGAGGGTAAGGGAGAATGGTGGGAGTGATGAGGAGGGTTTGGTGGAAAGGTAGAGCTGGGTGTCATCCGCGTAGCAATGAAAATGAATGTTATGCTTACGGAAGATATGGCCAAGAGGGAGTATGTAGATGATAAAGAGGAGGGGCCCGAGGACAGAGCCCTGGGGCACCCCCGCGCAGACAGGAAAGGTGTTGGATGTGTCTGATTTGAGATGAATATACTGTGCGCACCGCTCATCCGAGAGGCTTCGTCAGTTCTGAACTGACGAAGCCTCTTGGATGAGCGGCGAAACGTTTTCGACCAAACAAACCTTGTCCAGTTGACAAATTGAATTTCTTCTTTTATCTTGGTGTTATAGTGGGAAACCAGGTAGGCTAATGCCCAAAATCACTCACAGATGTGACCAACAGTAGAAAGCTCGCACAGAAATAGAAGATCGGTAGACAATCCCCACACTCTCCAATCACAACGTCCGATTAAGTACAAAATGTTTTATTTGACCGGCAAGCAGCGGCAGCAAAAGCGCGCCAGCTTTCACTCAACCGACTCACCTATTATGAAAGCCAAATAGGGGTAGTCTATTCATCCACAAATGACTGGTCACCTCATTTCTTTAAATTGCTGGCATAGTTTAGGTTATGGACATCTCTAATGTCCATCCATTTTGTTGTGAAAGTAGTATTGTTGGTGTGTTCGTGGTGCAAGCATTTTTTTTACATATTATTTTAAATTTTTAGGAAAATATTCCACAGCAATAAATGAATACAGTATTAACCTTGACCACATGTATTGTTCATTCCAGATGTGGAATTTGTGAAAATTATTAGCTATAAATAAATGCATAATAGAAGATTTATTAGACTTAATAAGGCATTGTTCTCGCTTTAGATCTGGTAACAAGTGCATAGTTAACTGTTAGTAAGAGAATAATAAAGTACATATTATTTAAATAAAACAATCAAATATGTATTTTTTAAGGCATAATAATGCACAATAAAAGATTTATCAGTCTTCGTAAGACACTGTTCTCTTAACTGTAAACAAGTGCATAGTTAACTTATAATAGTAAAGTATCTTTCATTCGTTCATTTTCTTCCGCTTTTCCATTTTCTGGGTCGCGGGGGCAGCAGTCCAAGTGTTCTGCTGCCCAGAACACAATGCACCAGCCCCCATGAATCCTTCCGCGGGTGGTGGGTCCACAGGAGGACGGCTCACGTCACAACGGGCCTTGATGTATTTTCTGCCATGGGGGCTACCAGTGTCCACAGACACTGGGGGCGAGGTGGGGTTAAGTATCTTGCCCAAGGACACAACGGCAGCGCTCATCTGTGGGAGCTGGGATCACATGCGGTCAACCCATCAAGAGCGGGATTCGAACCACCAACCCCTGGATCACGAGGCATATGCTCTACCAACTGAGCTACTGCCGCCCCCAGTATTTATTAATGTTAATAAATCAAGAGATAATGGTTGGGCTAGTTGAGTCAATATATGTGTTTGTAATGTTATTATGAACAATTATAAAATAGTCGTGACTATTTTATTAATGTTCTTAAGCATTAACAAACAGTTAACAAGTTTCTTATAAGTTCTTAAATCTCTTTTAGTCTGCTATTAACTATATTATAATGAGACTATTAATACATATATAGTCTTGTAAACACATAATAATGTTAATAAGCATCTTATATGCACTTATAAGGGCCTTATTACATTCTAACTATTGCTTATTAATGCTTATTACAGGACCGTAATATAAAGCGTTACCCAAAATAGTTATGCTTTCTATTTTTGCTTTAAAATACTCAATGGAGGTACAAAGTAGTAGTCCAGGAATTACTTTTTTCCTTACTCAAGTAAGTAAAAAACTAATTGGGTAAAACTAATATTCAAAGTAGGATGTTTATATTGCTCAAATATACTTTGATAAACCTGTTGCAAGGCAATTGCCTCTACACAGATCTAACCTGTGACCTGCATTAGCGTAAAATGTGGTGGACATATTTACTTGTCAAAGCCTGATCCCGTCAGATCTCAGAAGCTAAGCAGGGCCGGGCCTGGTTAGTACTTGGATGGGAGACCGCTGGGAATTCCAGGAGCCACAGGGGAACGCCAGTTGCAAAAACTGTCGTTGTGTCCTTAGGCAAGACTTCACCCACATTGCCTAGTATGAAAGTGGAGTGTGTGTGAGTGTTGGAGGTGGTCGGAGGGGCCGATGGTGCAGATTGGCATCCTCGCTTCCCCAGGGCAGCTGTGGCTACAGAAAGTAGTTTACCACCACCAAGTGTGGAGTGAATGAACAATGAATTGTAAAGCGCTTTGGGTGTCATGAAAGGCGCTATATAAATGCTATGAATTATTATTAGCTTTTGTAAATACTAAGTTGCTTAAAAATGGAGGTCATTATTTGTATTATAATGACAACAGTGTCTTGTCCAAGGAGACAATGTCGGAGCACACTGATGTTAAAAATCACCGGCCTTCTGTTTATCTGTTGTACTGTAGATCTCATTGTACTGAGCCAGATTCCGTATTGTTCAGTAGAAAACATGTTTAAAAGATCATGGTTAAGTTTGGCTCATCACAATTTTGGATGGCCTTAGAAAATCATGTGGTTCTATAAAAATACATTTAACAAGTCACATTTTGTTCTCAGGCTTTTAGACCATTCTTGAGAACTAATTTTAAAAAGTAGTCTAGTGTATGCAATTTTTATTTATTTTTTTCCAGGAAGTTGGGGTACCACAAGGACAAGCAGATTCCTTCTCTTAACCACCCCACCACTGTGCATCACCGAAACCATCTATCAGTATTTTATCAAAAGCAACGCAACCACAACTCCTGGCTTATTTGTGCTTGTGTTTCATATTGGACTCATTTCTCACGTTCAGCACGCTCCAGCCCCATTCTGTCTGATACAGCCCTGCCCTGTTTGACACTGAACTGTCTGCTCTTCCTCTGTCTCCTCAGATCAAATTTTATTATAATGGAGCCTGAAAGATCTGTCCAAGTCTTTAAAGGAACACTTCCAGATTCTACTGTGAGATCCGGACTTCCGCCAGGCCAAATAAAAAACATGACTGCATCCTCTGCTAAGCCAAACCAGGAGGGAAATGAACCCAGTGGCATTGAAAGATGGGTCAAATACAGCAGGGATAATTTCTTTACAGCAAACGTGAAAGACCGACCCTTAAGAATTGTGTTATTATATTGTGTTGTATTTTGGTTAAAATGGTTAAAATAAAATAGTTAAAATAAGATACAACTGCATTAGTAATAATTGAGAATGGACTAAACTCATTTCTACATAAAGGGGCATTGTGTAACTTGTGGCGATACTTGCTTGTCAAAGCCTGATCCCGTCAGATCTCACCTAGAAGCCACGGGCCATTCATTTGAGGACAGTGAGGTTCAGATCTTAGCCAGGGAAAAGAACTAGTTTGAGAGGGGAGTTAAAGAGGCTATTTTTGTCAAAAAAGAGAATCCTTCTTTAAACAGAAATGGGGGAGTCAGACATAACTTGTCTCCCATTTATAATTCCATTCTCAAACCAAAGTCAAAACAGACAAAAGAAACAATAGGGCAGACAGGTCAGGGCCAGAGGTGTGGGGACGGTCGTTAGGGTTGAACAGGTATGCTAAACTAGACGCCAGAGAAATTCGAAAAACAAAAGAGAGAATCGCAAAACAAATTAGTTGAGATAGTTTCAGAAGAATTCAGAGTAGTGAGCTCCTCCCTGCAGCTAGATATAAGCAGTGTCTAACCAGCACTCGAACCAGAACTGACGAAGCCTCTCGGATGAGCGGCGAAACGTTTTCGAACAAATAAACTTTGTCCAGTTGACAAATTGAATTTCTCCTTTTATCATGGATTCTACCTGGACGACTGAGGGATTCTTCACTCACAGATCTCAGAAGCTCAGCCGGGCCGGCCTGGGTAGTACTTGGATGGGAGACCAGTGGGGAAGCGCCAGTAACAAAAACTGTTGTTTGAAAAGTCCCTCAGTCGTCCAGGTAGATCCTAGATAGATAGGTCCTTTTATCACAAAAACTGTTGTTGTGTTCTTAGGCAAGACACTTCACCTACATTACCTAGTAAGAAAGTGGAGTGTGCGTGAGTGTTGGTAGTCGTCGGAGGGGCCGATGGCACAGATTGACAGCCTCGCTTCCATCAGTCTGCCCCAGGGCAGCTGTGGCTACAATAGTAGCTCACCACCACTGAGTGTGGAGTGAATGAACAATGAAGTGTAAAGTGCTTTGGGTGTCTTGAAAGGCGCTTTATAAATGCAATTTGCACTTTGGTCAACTGACGTGCTATAGATGTGCTATAGAAATAAACTTGAACTTGAACTTGAATTATTATATAATAAAAAAAAAAACTTCTCGTTTCCATGGAGATATTGCTTTGCCAGGAATGTTCCACAGTACGTCATTAAACCTACATATCCAGCCCTTTATTCAATGAAGTTATTGCTTAGATCTGACCTGTATTATTGGTAACAACTTCTTTTAACCTTTAGTTCAGTAGAGATTGGAAATTCCAGGGCTATAATTACCCAAGTGATTCTAGTGAAGGTGTATAGAGCAAAAAAAAACTTCTTGTATTAACACATGACATCACAAGGTGGAACAGAATGTTTTCTCTTTGAGAGAACTCCTAAATCTACAGGGTTTGTGTTTTAAACATGTGTGAGAACATAGATCAGAAAAGAGTGTAATATGGGTAATTTTACATTATTCAAGTAAAGTATCGACTGAGAAAGTTTTGCTCTGGTTTTCTGTACGAGAGAAGTTTATGTTACACTGTGGGTTTGAATAGCTCCAATATGAAACAGGCAGGCATATTTGGAGTGTAGCCCACTTTAGGTAATTGAATTTGCCTCTGAGATTTGTGTGTAGCACGATCTTGTAAGGGGCGCACTCACCTCTACTGCAGTCCGCTCTGTTTTCCAACCTTCTTTCGCACATTCACAAACATACCAGACTTTATAAGGCAGAATCAATATTGAGGCCAGCTGTCCCACAGAGATGGACTGATTTAGACTGGGCTTATTCAGATATGGGCCAGATATTCTGAGCTGCACTGCTCCTCATTAATAAACTGTGGGTGACTTCATGTAGATGGGTCAAGGGCTTTTCTGTCTTCAATACATTTAAGGGCCCATATTACATTAATTTCTGATCTATTTGAACATGTAGTTTCCTCAAAAAACACACCTGGAGTTGTGTTTTGTTTCATTCACAAACCCTGCATATTTAGGCAGTTCTTCTCTCAAACAGAAAACACTGTTCCACTTCATACACCTTCCCTGGAATCATTTGGATAATTTAATTTCAGTCCTGGAATTGCCAATCTCAACAAAACATAAAAAAGTAGCTGTTTTGTACTGCTACAAGTACCTGGGTGTTCATGTGAATAACAGGCTGGACTGGAGGGACAACTGTAATGCTTCTACAAGAAGAGCATGATCAGACTCTACTTCCTGAGGAAGCTCAGGTCTTTCAATGTGTGCAGTAAGTTACTGGAGATCTTCTACCAGTCTGTGGAGGCCAGCGCCCTGTACTCTGCTGTGGTCTGTTTGGGGGAGCAGCACCAGTAAAAGGGACATTGGGCAGATTGACAAATTGATCCGCAAAGCTGGTCACGTGATCAGTTGTGAGCTGGAGACATTTGTTACAGTGAGGGACAGGAGGACACTGGACAAACTGCTCTCCATCATGGACACTCCTGCTCACCCACTGCACCAGACCATAGAGGGACAGAGGAGCTCATTCTCCAACAGGCTCCTACAGCTCCGCTCAAACAGTGAGAGATATAGGACGACATTCATACCATACTCCATACGACTGTACAACAACTCACCCTTATGGAATAGATAATATAGCACTCCCTAGACAACACTCCCTACAACTGTATACAGCTGGTACTGTACATCTTATTTGATATTTAATTTTATTTTTTATTTTTTATTTAAATCTGATATATATATATATATATATATCAGATATATCAGATATATTTTTTTATGTATATAATTATGTCTCATCTGACACTGGAATAGTACTCATTGGTCTTTGGTTGCTATTCCATCTATTTCTTCATTTCCATCTTCTTTTTTCTTTTTTTCCTTTTTACACTCTGTCATATATTATATTTTATATTTGTTGAGTGAGCTACCATACCCAAAACCATTTCCCTTGTGGATCAATAAAGTTTGTCTCAGTCTAAGTCTCTTAACTTTGAAACCACCATTACATGACATCACAAAGTGGAACAGAGCATTTTGAGATTATCATATGAATGAATGAATTTATTGAGTATGTCACAAAGTCAATATACAGTACATAATACATTACACGTATACATGTACGTGTAGGCATATTAATATAATTTCTTTACATAAGTTAACATATCTCAAAAGGTTATGGGAAGAAGTGTTCACTTTTTGAATCCCACCCCTTACAGTCACTTAAACATTAATATTGTCCGGTTTCCTCTGAACCATCGTCACATTTATCTGGCGTTACTATACAACTTATATTTACAATGTTCACGATAAGGTATTTATAATAATTTAATACACTAACCATTACAACATTGCATCACTATAACGACTCAGAATACTATATTTGTATAATAATACTATATTTGTATAATTTTTGAAACTGCTTAAAGTTTGAGCAGTGTTTTAGTTCATTACTCATAAGGGCTTTTTCATATTTTCACCCCACAGACCGATATACAAAAACTCTTCCTTGTGGTCAGCGCTAGAGCATGTTTATATATTGCTGTTCCTCTTATGTTATATCCTACTTCTCTTTCTGTAAATACATTTTGAGTATTTACTGGTAGTTGATGATTTTTTGCTTTGAACATAATAAGTCCTGACAAATATTCTACTTTTTACTCTAAATTTTAAGAGTTTTGATTCTAGAAATAAGCTGTTGGTGTGCTCCCTGAACGCCACATTATGTATAATCCTAATAGCACGTTTTTGTAATATTGTTAAAGAATGTATGTTGGTTTTATAATTATTTCCCCAAACTTCTGCACATCATATTTTTATAACATGACTAAATGCTCACAATCCATTTAGTGTAATATAGGACATATACAAATCAGCTATTATAAGCTTTTAAAGGGATAGTGCTTTTAAAAAAAAAAAAAAAAAATCTGTATGGGTTTCCTTCTAAAAGTTCCGTGTGTTGACACCGGCTTACCTCTGACAGTCTCAGCTGATCCCGGTTCGGCTCGCTTTCTGGAGCCCATGTAAGTAGGTCCGGTAACTTTGCGGGGATATGAAATAAAACTTGTTTTTCTTCTCAAAACAAAACATTTGTCCAAAAGGTGATATACTTGCGTCCGAAACAGTTGTCAACGAAACATCTAGCAGCGTATTTCGCATTCGCGTATTGTCTCTCTCGACTCATATCACTGCGCCCATGTTAACTCTATCAGCCTGTTCACCTTTAGCGGATGTCTAAGCCGAAGTTTACAAGTGAACAAGTGATACGAGTCGAGAGAGACAATATGCGAATGCGAAATACGCTGCTTTATTTCATATCCCCGCGAAGTTACCGGACCTACTTACGTGGGCTCCAGAACGCGAGCCGAACCGGGATCAGCTGAGACTGTCAGAGGTAAGCCGGTGTCAACACACGTAACTTTTAGAAGGAAACCCATACAGATTAACATTTTTAAAAAAAACACACTATCCCTTAAACCATTCCTTCATTGTTAGCTTGCTTAGTTGTACTAACTATATACTTCATGTTTAGGTATACTATTGTCCTGTATTTGAGGCATTGTGGTGGGGGGGTTCGCTACCTGCTTATCTCCATGAATATGTTAGACTTTAAAGGAAAAGTAACGTTTTTTTACAATCTGAGCCTTCTTTCGGCAATAAAACAAGTAGTTTTACTCACCCATAGCAGTTTGGTGTCAATTGGAGTGGTATCGCAGAAGTTATGTTGGAGCCGTTCTGTTCTACTAATGATCCCGTATCCGTTAACATGGTGCTCGTATCATATGCTCGGGGCATTACTTTGCGCTCTCCAAATAACACAAACTTTAGGACTTTTCAAATCACAGAAGATCGCTGTGTCAGGGTAGACTTTTAGTGGATTCCAAAACAGCCTGAAACCCGATATCCAGCTATAGTTTCATTTGATGACATCATCAGAGAGGACAGTGCGCATGCGTGAACTCAGCTGTTTTGTAAACACAGCTAGTCCGAAAGAAGCTAACACCGCTCTGAACTTTACTTTTCTGTTGCGATATCGGGTTTCAGGCCGTTTTTGGAATCTACTAAAAGTCTACCCTGACACAGCGATCTTCTGTGATTTGAAAAGTGCTAAAGTTTGTGTTATTTGGAGAGCGCAAATCAGTGCCCCGAGCACTCATGCTAACGGATATGGGAGCATTAGTAGAACAGAACGGCTCCAACATAACTTCTGCGATACCACTCCAATTGACACCAAACTGCTATGGGTGAGTAAAACTACTTGTTTTATTGCCGAAAGAAGGCTCAGATTGTAAAAAAAAAACGTTACTTTTCCTTTAAACTTTATTGATCCACAAGGGAAATTATTTGGATAGAGTACCTCATTCATCACAATATAATATAACAGAGAGTAACAAAAATAGATGGTACCTGCTCAAAAAGTACTATGCTATGAGCGTCATCTCCTCTCCACAAATCTGACCTTTCACTTGGCCTGGACACTAAAGCTGATTGTCTCCATGGAGAGAGACGAGTTTAATGCCATACTGTGGAACCTTCTAGGCAAAACAATGACTCCATGGAGACAAGTGGCATGCCCTCCACCAGAAGGTTACTTTACAGACCTTTAAATAACAGGTCATTTAAGACTTAAACATGCACTACGCAACTTTTCTAGTAGAGAATATGCTACCTACTTGTCTCCATGGAGATGTTGTTGGTTTACCTGGAATGTCCCATGAGATGACTTAAACTTTTCCATCTAATATTTATTCATTACAAGTGTTTTGATTGCACAAAATTATTTCCTTCTGTGAATAGGGGCGACTTTCCACAGATCTGAACTGTAATTTACTGCAGTGCTGTAAACTGCTTGTCTCTCTCATGATACATAGGTTTAATCTATACTGTGGGACATTCTAGACAAAGCAGTAATATTTCCATGGAGACAAGCAGGTGGCATACCCTCCGCTAAAAATGTCACGCAGTGCATCTGTAAAGACTTTGTTCTTGTTAGGCATTCCTTTTTGCAGTGACTTCTAATAAGGTCTTTATTTATAGAGTTGGTGTGTTCTCAAAGTTATATGTTTTAAAGTAGGCTGAAGTCACTGGTGTTGTTCCACTTCTGTGCTTCTTGCTGTGTCCTGGATGTTTTGGTTTATTTTTGACTTTTGTGAACACATTATTTTTTATCTTCAAACTGTGCCGGGCTCCTTGCTCAGTGTTTGTTCAGAGTTGCACACTAACCAGGTGAGGTGCCCTAACATTTCCCTGGTGTTTTTTTCAGGAGGATTGACAAGTATGGACTCTCTTTATTTCCCTTTACTTCCCAACACCCCCTCATGGGCAAATTCGACCCTCTGCGGGACCAAGTTTTGCCCACGGGCCCCAATTTGGACACCCCTGCATAGACCGTTATACTTTATACTAGGGGTGGCACGGTTCATGAAAAACCGACGAACCGTTCGGTTCACTTGTCACGACGAACCGTTCGGTGCGCACTTGACGGTTCCGGGCATGCGCAATGTATACTTGCCTCTGGCATGCCCATACGTAACCTTGAAAGATGAATGAGTGCGGTAAATAAGGTTAGATAGAAATGGCAAGTGAGAGTGGAGATAGCGCCAAAGACATAGAGGATGCACCGGTGTCATTTAAGTCCGGTGTCTGGGGAAAAGCGGAAAGTCACGGACACCCCCCTCCCACGCCACCGCCGAAATGCGCTCTAATCAGTGGCATTGAGGAGGGAGCTTATGCGCTATCAGGGAAGCTAACAGGAGGAGAGAGCGTTGATAAGGCGGTAAGTGAGGCACGGACAGATGTTTTATAAAGTTTAACCTGCCCTGTGATACACGTTACACGTGCGAAAGAGCTGCCGCTCGCGCGCTCGCTGACGTGCGGTGTCCGCAGCTCCAGACAGAGCGCAGCCCGCACACCGGTAGAAGTTTAATACGAGACACGTACTTTTGTTTCTGTTTCTTCAATATCTAGTGAAAGGGTTTTTTCATCAGCAGGTGACATAGTTACTGCCACTAGATCGGAGAGATGGTTCCTAACCTTTTCGGTTCTCAAGTAATTGATAGTTTGAACATAGGGAAGTTTCAGCAAAAACACAGGTTTTTTTTCCACAAAGTGGAGAAAACGAGCATTTTGTACAAAGAGTCATTTCGAGCAGATCGGTGATTTTGACGTCAATATTTATGGATTTAGTGACACCTCAAACATCTAAAACAACAGAGAAAGAGATTTTTGATGACAAAGTACATTTTTTATTTACAAATATAAGAATATAAGGCTCTGTGAATTGAAAATTCCTTTAAATCAATTGTGCCAAGAGATGTTTACAGGATATAATAATATCTTTTCCTATAAAATAGAACTTTGTCACTTCACAACAATATTGAGGCTCAGAGTACAGATCCATAATACACACACACACACACACACATATATGTGTTGTATAAAGTACTGGAAAATCAAACTCAAGTAAAAGTATAGGTACACCTCCCAAAAATGACTTTGGTAAAAGTCGAAGTCACTGACTGAAATGTTACTTGAGTAGAAGTCTTAAAGTATCTGGAACTTCTTGTACTTAAGTATGACAAGTAATGTAAAAATAAATGTACTCAAGTAATGTAATTAAAAGTACAAGTAAAAGTATGAAGCAAAGGCAGTCTGAAGCAAACCCTCGCTTTGTTACTTAAATAGCACAAACACACAGCGCTTGTTTACATTTTTAAAAGTAGGCACATGTTAATGTTATTTTTTGTCCTTTTGAACTCGTGTGCTCTTTCTCATTCGTTACACTTAGCCTACAGCTATGCCTTCCGTTGAGCCGAAAAAGCTAGGTAGCTCCAACATCGTCAAATACGCTTTGTGTAACCGAAACAATGTCACACAAAGTTAATTTCTACATGTTATGCTCAAGGTTTCACAACGGTGTCTAGAATGTCCATGGTGTGGTTACTGTTGGAATTTATTGGAATATAGACGCTAACAATTTCATTAATCTAGAACTTACCTCGATGGATGCTGTCTCCTCTTCCATCAAGGATGTTGATTGATTAAACTAGCTGCATGAAACCTGAAACCAACAGGTGTAGGCTGATTGTCATCCGCAAGTAGCGAACAAGCCCAGGCACGTCCTGACTTCCTTGCAGTCAGTAGAGGGTTTTTTTGTAACGAGTAACTAAACGGCACATTGAAAATGTATCGGAGTAAAAGTATGCAATTAAATTCAGAAATGTAGTGAAGTAAAAGTAAAAGTAATCTTTTTTTTTTTTAACTCAAGTAAAGTACAAAGTCTCCCAAAATGTACTTAAGTACAGTAGTGAAGTATTATTACTTCGTTACTATACAACACTGCACATGCCCATGCATAAACCTTTACTCACACACAGCTACACACGCACACACACGCGTGCACGCGCACACACGCACGCACACACGCATGCACACACACACATAGCTTCATTCATTACAATTACCACACAGCAGCATCATGTAAACTTAATTCTTCTCATCTCATGCCTCTTTGGAGACCAAGATCTACTGATCCAAGTCAGTACTCGTCTTCTTTGGCGCTGTTGTAGTCTGATCAGAGTTCCTGCTCCGCGCAGCGCGAGCACGGCATGCCCCCTGCCCCGACCTCGCTGCTTGATCTGGTGTGTCTCTCTGCTCCTCTGATCCGGGATCCTGGGTCCCAAGAGTGATCAGATCGCTCCATAGGCGCTGATCAACAGTTATCTGCTTTTCCGGATTCCCTCGCCTCGCCATCTTGCTCCTCTGGCCAATACACAGTACACACACTACACTCCTCCTCTCTTCCGCGTCTCCGATCGCCAAATAATGATACAAGATCGCTACCTACAGGTTGGGAGACGTGAATTACACCTTCAAAGTTGCTCCAGGTCGTATTCTAGCGATCCCCGCTGAAAAACGTCCTTGACGTATATATACGTCACGGCACTCAACGTTTGGTTTCAACATGACGTCAAAACTCGTCACCGGCACTCAATGAGTTAATGTAAGATTAATGGTTATACATTAATGGTTATACATTTCATCAAAACATAGTGGGTACTGATTCAAAGATCAAAGATCAAAGTCAGCTTTATTGTCAATTCTGCCATATGTGTTCAACATACAGTGAATCGAAATTTCGTTTCTCTCTGGCCAAGTAGTGCAAAAAGACAGTGTACAAAATACAATATGAAGACAAAACACAACAAAAACTATCTAAGACAGAGATCTAAAGTTAAAACTAAAGTCTACGGTCTAAAATCTTAAAACAGTGCAACATAATAAATAAACTATACTATATACAGATTTCCAAGTGTGCAGTGTGCATCAAAATGTGCAATGGAAGATACAGCAGTGAATTGGTCATGTGCAGTAGAATGTGCATTGGAGTTAAGATAAAATAAAAATAAATGTGCAACAGTAGTAATTCTAGTGCAATAACAGGAGTAAACAACAGTACTAAAAATTCCAGTAGTAAATGTAAATGTGCAATAACAGTAGTAAACAACAGTGCAACAGGAGTAAAATCCAGTAGTAAATGTGCAACAGTGCAACAGTCGTCCTTAGCAGAAGTTTTTTAAAGTGTCTAGAGTGATATGTCTTTTTATGGAATACAGGTTATGCCAGTATGGGGGGTGGGGGGTGGGAGATGGGTAAGGTGGGAGTTCGGGTTTGAGTTCGGGTTCGAGTTTGAGATTAACGCCTCATGTTGTTATTATATTATGTTATAATATTATGTTGTGAAAAATCCTTATTCTCTCTCTTTGACAAGCTTGTAAGTTTATATTGATACTTCCTGTTTGGACACGGGCAGCTGATGTGACGTAAATGGGACCATCCAGTGCACATCAGTTTGCAATATCTCAAATAAAAGTGATCAGGGAAATTTGGAAAGTTCAGATGAATGCTCCAATCTGATTGGTCAATGTGTCACAACAAAATAAAAACAGGAAATCAAACTTAAGTGAAATCCAGCTGAGAGAACAGAGCACACACATGTTCCTCCACAACTGCACATCCTTCCTTTTTTTTCATATAGACTGTATACTAACGAAGTGGAGGAGCGTGATGCCACCCATAGGGGGGAATATTAGAAATAGGAATTGATTTACGGACAAAATAGTGAAATAAAAACACCAGGATCATAGAGTGGGTTGATAAGGAGCCTGACAGCAGCAGTTACAGAGAGAGGGGCAATGTTTTTTCAATACAAAGTGAATTGGAGCCAGAGTCAGTGGAGCCGGAAGCACGCCCTTGCTCACTTGTCCATTTATATATGCAGTGTATGTTTTTTCACAATGTCTGTATTCAATCTATGCCGCCGTGTTTTTTTGGTTCATTTGGATGCTTTACAAGAATACTGCCCTGTGAGTGTTCTTCTGATCATACAGCCGTGATGTGTTTTGATGTATGTCTTCCGCCATCTCGTCCTGTATCTCCTCCACATCTCCTCCTGTATCTTTTCCACATCTCCACCTGTATCTCCTCCACTTGTGCTCCTGTATCTCCTCCACAAATGTGCTTCTGTATCTCCTCCACATCTCCTCATGTATCTCCTCCACATCTCCTCATGTATCTCCTCCACATCTTCTCCTGTATCTCCTCCACATCTTCTCATGTATCTCCTCCACATCTTCTCCTGTATCTCCTCCACATGTGCTCCTGTATCTCCTCCACATCTCCTCCTGTATCTCCTCCACATCTCCTCATGTATCTCCTCCACACCTCTTCATGTATCTCCTCCACATCTCCTCCTGTATCTTTTCCACATCTCCACCTGTATCTCCTCCACTTGTGCTCCTGTATCTCCTCCACAAATGTGCTTCTGTATCTCCTCCACATCTCCTCATGTATCTCCTCCACACCTCTTCATGTATCTCCTCCACATCTCCTCCTGTATCTCCTCCACATCTTCTCCTGTATCTCCTCCACATCTTCTCCTGTATCTCCTCCACATGTGCTCCTGTATCTCCTCCACATCTCCTCCTGTATCTCCTCCACATCTTCTCCTGTATCTCCTCCACATCTTCTCATGTATCTCCTCCACACCTCTTCATGTATCCCCCTCACATCTCCTCCTGTATCTCCTCCACATCTCCTCCTGTATCTCCTCCACATCCCCTCATGTATCTCCTCCACACCTCTTCATGTATCTCCTCCACACCTCTTCATGTATCTCCCTCACATCTCCTCCTGTATCTCCTCCACATGAGCTCCTGAACGCTCCCTGTTCTTCTTTATCTCCTCTGACACTTGTGTTTGAATGCCCTGCCCACTCTGACAGCCCTCTTCACAAACCCATCACTACATCCCATTCATTTTACTGTACTTTGGACCACATTCCCCACAATCCTCGTCTGTCTGCACCGCTCCATGGTGTCCGGCCTCTGCGATCGTACAGGTGTTGAAATGAGCTGTCTGTGAGCACACGCAGGGAGAGTGAGGAAAATCAATGAGACATGTGGGCCAGAGAGGATTGCAGATGCTTTTTGGACGGGAGCAGAAAAACAGAGAAGTAACGACAAGTGGGACTTGATGTGGTGCTCTGTTGTGTTTAAGGGCTCCTGTGTCCGTGTATAATCCCTCATTCATCCAGACATGGTTGATACTGTCAAAGGTATGAATGAAATTTATGATTTATTATTACATTTTTCATGAATTTTCAAGTGCTCGTACTGCTTTTCTTTTAAAACATAGTGATCCAGGAGCTATATCAATCTGAAATTACTAGTCTAAGGGCCCGTTTACACGAGGACGCTTACGGGTAAAAACGACAAAATATTTTATCGGAAGTGCCTTTCGTTTAGACGGTGACGGCGTTTTTGGGGCCTAAAAACGCAAAAATCTGAAACCACCCTCCAGAGTGGAAAAGTTAAATACGCTCCGCTGTAGCGTCTCCGTGTAAAGTGCCCAAGACACAAAACTGGTCAGATCTGCTCACGTCAGTACACGTTTACGTCACATAGATGCGGCAATACAATGAGGAGGACCACCACCGGCCCCTTATCCCGGCTCCAGCGCACCGGTGGCTCCACCGCTCCAGCGCACCGGTGGCTCCACCGGTCCTGAGCACCGGTGGAGCCGCTGGAGCCGGCCCCTTATCCCGGCTCCAGCGGCTCCAGGACCCGCTGGAGCCGGCCCCTTATCCCGGCTCCAGCGGGTCCTGAGCACCGGTCAGGGATAAGGGGGCCGCCCCTTATCCCGAGCACCGGTGGACCACCACTACCGGCTCCAGCAGGTCGTGAGCACCGGTAGTTGCGTGCCGCCATGCCTCGCGCACGGACCGGACGGGGAAGTTGCCCCGGCTCCGGTATACTTGGTTCGAGACCCCGGGGCGGGGGAAGTCTCTTACGGGCAGCTTTGAGAAATAGTGTCTGACGATAGCCGGCCCCCGCTCGGTCCGTGGGATTAGGGAGTACGGTCGCCTGCCGTACCCCCGCGGAGGGGCTCCGTGATAAGGCCACTGGGAAGGATACGGTTCGTCTCGGTCTCACCTCCGAGGGGTCAAGCGCGAGCGGCCCGCGCCGCACCGAGCTACCAGCACTCGGACCCGCAGTGCCCAGGAGCCGTCTGACGTGGGTACAACCAGACAGGGGCCCTGAGATGGCGGGTCACGTATGCCCATCGTTCGAGCTCTTTAAGCGGGCTACATAGTCCGCTAATGTCATGCGTTAGACTTCCACACTTGTGTAAGGGGAGACCCCACAGCCGGTACAGTCGTGGTTAGAAATGTAACTTGACGCTGTTGTGATGTTTTTTGTTGTTTTTTTTTGTTTTTTTTTTCAGTCCAGCGCCTCCCTTCCCTGGCTTTTGCGTCCACTTTTGCGTCTTCGTATAAACGCGGATAAAAAATTGAAGACGAGACGCCACTTTTGCGTCTTCTGTTTTGATCGTCGCCGTATACAGTGAACCCTCGTTTATCGCGGGGGTTAGGTTCCAGAAATAGCCCGCAATAAGTGAAATCCGCGAAGTAGGACAATTTTATATTTTACAATTATTCTACATGTTTTAAGGCTGAAAACGCTTCACCAGACACATTATACACCTTTCTGAGACTGGTATTAACATTTTTCTCTTGTTTAAACACTCAAACTTTTGTAGATTTTCATTAAAATATATTAATAGTGGGGGGGGGGGCACGTGACACGCGGACACGTGCGCGCGGACACGTGCGCGCGGACACGTGTGTTTGTTTTGGTACCACATATCCATGCCATGTGCGAAAGTCGAGTGGAAAGCGACCTGGATATCATTTTGGGCAAGACTCAAGCCAATGCTAACAGTGCCAAACCGCTAACAGACGCCTCTGAGCACCAGTCCTCACCACAACACCAGGTAAGACCAACCTGCGCTCACAAGAGTTGGTTGCATTTCACCCCGGCTCCAAAATCAGACCGCTATCAATGCGTCGCCAATACTCCACAGTTCTCTAGGACGGGGTCGGGTTCGTTCGGGAAGAGCCACTGTCTCCTCTGTGCGCACGAGTGTCCTCTCCCCCGCTGCGGCTCCCCCGGACGCCGCGCGGCCAGGCGCCAGGCCCGTGTTGATTCTTGGCTCTTCCATGGTCCGGCTCACACTCTCTTCCATGGCTCGTGCAAGTACTTGATCTGGCGCGGGCGAGAGCCGGAGCTGGTTGCAACGCGCTCCCTTATTTTCCAACTTTTTTTTCTGCTCTTACCTGCTTGTTCGTTTGCACACTTTGAAGATTATGTGTATAAGGCTAAGTGCTTCAGATACGCGATGTTTCTGCTCCATTTCAACCTCTATTTTCTCTGGATTTTAACTTTTTCACCGTTGCTATGTGCGTTGCTATGTGCGGAGGAGCTCCTATGGAGGACGCGCAGAGGCCGACGTTACTTTTTCGTGCTGTTCTTGATCTGTGCGTTGCGGCACTGGAATTTCCCCACTGGGGGACTAATAAAGGCATATCTTATCTTATCTTAAACAAAGGCCACACCTCCTGTCACCCAGGCGCTCTCGTGAAGGACATCAGAGACTCTGTCCCTACCATCCCTGGTCTAGACCTGGTTTAGTCCTGGTTTAGACCTGGTTTAGTCCTGGTTTAGACCTGCTTTAGACCTGGTTTAGTCCTGGTCTAGTCTCTTAGCTAATCAGGGCGCAGGACAGAATGTTACACTGTAAAAAAAAGTTACACTATAAAAAAAAAAAAAAAAATTGGAAAAAAAAATTGGAAAAAAAAATCCGCGAAACAGCGAGGCCGCGAAGAGTGAACCGCGATACAGCGAGGGTTCACTGTAAACGTAGCCTAAAGTGTCATAAATTTGGTTACCAGATTGAGAAGGTTTTTGAAGGTTCCTTTGACCTTTAGTTCAGTAAAGACTGGAAATCATCCAAATGATCCTAGTGAAGACTTAGACAGACTTTATTGATCCACAAGGGAAATTACTTGCACATCACACTATATTGCAATAACACAGTAAAAAATATTTTTAAAATGGTAATAAACTAAATAAGTAGTCATAGTCATAGTCATAGTTTGCTTTATTGTTGAAAACAATCATGTACATGTACATAGAGTGAATTTGAAATTTCGTTTCCCCACTAACCAGGCAGGACAGTGATAGAGTGGCTAGGGGAGGGGCCGCTGCGCATGTGCGCACCGCCGACTGGGAGATGCAGAGTAGAAAAGATGCAATACACTCAGTGACAATTTAACAACATGTAATGACAGAAAAACAATTGGAGATGTAACATACGGTGATCTTTTTCTTTGGCAACATAAGGAAGGGGTATGGGGGGATCAGATTGGAAATCAATGAAATTGATTGAACCGAGAGCAGAGATCAGACCTTTCTAAAAGACAGGGAACATTTTACAATCATGTCAGTATGAGTGGAGTCCAAATAGTGAGTGCCATGTTTATGTAGAGTCCATAACAAACCACATCTGTGGCCTTGGGAGTGTTCTTGCAGGGAGACAAAGTCAAAAGAAAGACAAGCCGTTGGAGACACACAGATTTTCACAGGGAGACATATTTATCCATAGGGATTCATTTAGCATGATGAAATACATTTTTAGAGACCCAGGGGAACAAACAATTTAGATTGAGCTTGGGTTTTGCCAGACCCCCATCTTCATATCGCCATGAAGATTCATGAGAGATCTCATTAGTTCCACTTGGCGCACAGACTGCGCTGCATTGGCTTCACACAGTTCTGTAACCATGCCCGTGATGATATCCAAACGCCGAGATGTTTCCTTCGGTTGAAATCCTTCCAAAAGCTCCTCAACCTGTACCACTTTCTGATGTAATCCTTTCACGAGAACTCCCACGGCTTCACAGTGGCTCGAAATTACTGCAGATAGCTTGGGGGACTCTTTACTTGCTGCCAGCTTACAAATTTTGCGATAGATCATGGACAATTCCAGGCCAATTAACAGATGGCCAGCTATCAGAAATCCGAATATGTAAATATCCTCCACATCCTCTAGATACATTGGTGCCAAACATACGACTTGCCACGCACGATACGAGTCCCTCGCATATCCAGCAGAAAAAGTACCATCCAGACACGCCGCATCTCCCGGAGCGACACTCCTCCGTGAAAAAAGAGTATCAATCGTGTTGAGGGTCCATGATCACATCCATATTTTAGGAATTTGGAAAATCTGCTCCAAAAAGCGAGAAAATGATGAAAAATAAGAGAGGCACACAGACAACGGAGCAATAGATAAGGAGGAAAGAGAAAACTCGTCTGCTCTCTCTCACGGTCAGAACAGTAACAATAAAAATAGCAAGAAACTGGTGTCAATAAGATATAAATTATATAGATGTATGTACACTAAGTAAAAAACAAATATTGTAATACAAGTACAGTATGTCACAGTTACAGTATATAGAAGAGGTCTTAAGGAAACAATGCAAGATGATATGATGATTGACAGAAACACAGGCGTATCTGTTACAAAAGAGTGAGTTGTTGTACAGTTGTATGGAGTATGGTATGGTGGAAGGTGTGTGGAGTTTAAAAACACAATGGAGCACTTCCTGTGACATGACATCACGCGGTGCAACAGAGTGCTTTCTGTTTGAGCGAAGAACTCTGCAGGGTTTGTGTGTTAAACATGTGTGAATGAAACAAAACACAACTCCAGGTGCAGTGACGGACTGGGATAAAAAAACGGCCCTGGCATTTTGCACCTACAAGCGGCCCCGTACCCGTAGACCGTGGAACGGGGGTGGGGGGGTCTGACAACGCCATACATTAAAGGGATATGCCACCCCCAGGTCAAATTTGGGCATCTCCCCACAGTCCAGAGACTAAAATAAGTGGTGGAAAGCGTTTTCCTGCTCACCCAGCCATTGTCCGAGTCCGTCGCCACTGACCGCCGCGGTATCTGGTGCTCCTCCGCCTTAGACTGGAGTCTAACGTAGCCAGAGAAAGATTTCGGCCAAAAGGAATTAATTTGCTCGATGCGTTTCCCAATTACTTTGTGTGTAGTGCGCATTCATATCGAGTGCAAATAAATGTGCAAATCAACACAGAGAGCTTGCCTTGGTCATTTTGGGTGGGAACTATTTTCCAGTGCGTAAGAATGCAGCCGTATCACGCACCACGTTGTGCAACAGGGGAACTCCCTTCCCGGTGCGTAACTGGGATTCCCCTGGTAGCGTGCTGCGTGATACGGCTGTATTCTTACACACTGGAAAATAGTTCCCACCCAAAATGACCAAGTCAAGCTCTCCGTGTTGATTTGCACATTTATTTGCACTCGATATGAATGCGCACTACACACAAAGTAATTGGGAAACGCATCGAGCAAATTAATTCCTTTTGGCCGAAATCTTTCTCTGGCTACGTTAGACTCCATTCTAAGGCGGAGGAGCACCAGATACCGCGGCGGTCAGTGGCGACAGACTCGGACAATGGCTGGGTGAGCAGGAAAACGCTTTCCACCACTTATTTTAGTCTCTGGACTGTGGGGAGATGCCCAAATTTGACCTGGGGGTGGCATATCCCTTTAAGTATTTATACATTAAGCATTTATGGACACGCGCAATACCATACATTACGCTCTGATTAACCCATCAATCGTGACTTTAGTCCACAACCACAACATGCCAGCACAGAACCGCGCAGAATAAAATACCAAAACAGTGGGCTACACACACAAAGCACATCAGGTAACAGCGGCAGACGTTAGCCCCATGCATTAAACAACTGCATTAAAATCATGGAAATCAATGCTCAACCCAGCCATAATTTAAAAAAAAAAGTGTCTCACCTTCATGCTGTTAATAAATGCTCTTCTCCGCAACCCGATCACTCCCCCTTTGTGTCGTTCAGTGCCTCCTCCTCGATTCATTTTACTAAACTATAATGCTAAGTATCCGACCGTCCGTCTATCTCCTCTTCTACTTTGACTAACTTGACCACACGACCACAATCTTCACCGTTCTATTTCTCATGAAAGTGATTAAATGTTGTGTTGTACTAACTTCCTTTTAAAAGGTTTACTATTGTTTTCCGTATAAAGTGTTTTCCACTTCATATGCGAGCGCTACCAATTCTTGGTAGTAACTAGTGCCGTGATTGGTCAATTCTTGGTAATTCCTGGTAGCAACTCAGACAGACATTGGTCAAATCGTGGTAGCGCGAGCTCGACTCGCGGCCGGCCGTGGGAAATTTCCCATAAGGCAATGCTTTACTTCAGTTGTTGCAAACAAATACAAAATACAGATATATTTGTTTTATTTCAAACTGTGCACATTTTTAACATCGTAGGAAGAAATATCCTGGCAAAATATAATAATAAAAAACCTTAAACACATCATCACGGTGCCACCGTCACTGTCATATATATGTAGTTGTAAGTGGTATAAATACTGAACGGGTCCTTTCAATTATAGCAATAGAGCGGAACTTTTAAGGCGATGGAGGCACGTAACGACTGAACACCTAGCGGGTGGGCTGTGGCAATGCGGCATCAGGGCATGTGCCCAAATGCCAGACCAGAAACTACATTAGAACATAGATAGAATAGAATAGAATGCCTTTTACTGTCACTATTCATATGTACAATTTACATTATACATACTCAAATGATTGAAAGTATCTCACTTCAGTGCAAACATTTAAGTATGATCTATACAACACAGCAGCAAAAAAAAAAAAAAAAAAAAGTGCAAAAAAATTAGTGCAAAAAAAAGTCCTGTACTATGCATTAGTTAGCAGGTTATTGCAAGACTTGCTTAGATATTATAGTAGGGGTGACATATACAACCATACACACACTTGAGAGTCTCTACATTGCAGAGGGAGATGTTACACAGAACTCAGTTTAACATCTTGTACTGTATTAAATGTTGCCAACAAGCTATAGCACTGTGTTAAGTATTGCACCATGGGATATTACACTGTAATTAGGTATTGCACAACAACAGGTGGATCTGCTACAAAACCCAGTTTAAGATATTACACAGTAATGAATATTGTCCAACAAGATATATTTCACTGTGTTATGCAATTGCATGACAGGTGGAATGAAGGACAGTGCGGGATAGGAGTATGGGGTGAGTCAGTGTATATGAGTGTTCAAGGTGGTTATGGCCCTTGGGAAGAAGCTGTTTTTGAGTCTGTTAGTCCATCCTAGATCAGAAAATAGCATAATAAAGGCCCTTGACTGTCAATGATTTCTGGCCTTGTCTATCCATTACTTGAACCCCCCCGATGCTGTTACTGCTCAGATGATCAGATGACTCCCTCCAGTCCAAACATGCTGTTGACTTGTTGTGAGCTCAGATACACATGTACACAGGCAGCAGTCACACTCACAGTAAACAGTCATTTTGGGAGCTTGATTTGGGAGCTTGTCAAAGTGAGAGACAAGATTTAGGAGGTCAGCCACATAACACATACCAGGAGGTCCCATGGCATATACAGTGGTCCCTCGTTTATTGTGGGGGTTAGATTCCAGAATAACCTGCAATAAGTGAAATCCGCGAAGTAGGACAACTTTATATTTTACAATTATTATACATGTTTTAAGGCTGTACATGCCTCACCACACATATTATACAGGTATTAACATTTTCTCACATTTCTCTCTTGTTTAAACACTCAAACTTTCATAGATTTTCAACAAAATGTATTAATAGTGAAGCATGAGGGGGCGGGGGGGGGGGGGGGGGGGGGGGGAAGTGTGCGCGTGGACACATGCACCTGCTCATCGTGGTCAAATCCGTGACAGAGCACCATGACCGGCGTCCCACCCGTGGCTGCGAGCAGGAGACCGAGGCAGTGCCTCCCCCTCGGGACCGCGTCCAACGACGCAGTCTGAGCCACAAAGCGAACACGCACATCAAACCTCGTCATGAACGCAAGAGCCGCACGAAACAAGGCAAAGAGCGGTGGTTTAATCCTGGTCTAGTCCTGGTTTAGTCCAGGTTTAGTCCAGGTTTAGACCTGGTTTAGTCCTGGTTAAGACCTGGTTTAGTCCTGGTTTTGACCTGATTTAGTCCACGTTTAGTCCTGGTCTAGTCCTGGTCTAGTTCCGGTCTAGTCCCAGTCTGGTCCTGGTCTGGTCCTCATGGGTTAGTCCTGGTCTAATCCCGGTCTGGTCCCGGTCTAGTCCCGGTCTGGTCCTCATGTCTTAGTCCCGGTCTGGACTTCCTACAGATCCAGTGACTCATGTCTCGGCTCCTCGTGCATCCAGCGGGACTCCCGGAGCCCCCCCGGGTCCCCCCTCTATAACATCTGTATAAATGTGTCAAACTGAACACATTCTATACTGTACAGGAGACACGGAGGAGAAGACAATCAGGACGCACAACACAATGTTGATACACTATAAAAAAAAAAAAAAATCCGCGAAACAGCGAGGCCGCGAAAAGTGAACAACGATAGAGCGAGGGACCACTGTATCCGATTATTTATCCACTACTGCTTTAGAGCTGCTCTGACAGGATCCTATTTGTGTTCCTGTGTAAATGTCAGGGGCAGAGATGGCTGGAGTTGTAGAGTAGACTATCAGTACCTTAAAGGGACTGTACCCATTTTTATATTGTCCAAAAACAGATAAATTGTAAAAGAAGAAAGGTCTAATGAACATATGGTACATATTGTTTTTGACAATAAAGCTGACTTTGAACTTTGAACCAGGAAGCAAGGCTGGTGCTCTATTAGCATACTAGTTGTTGGTGGTATTACAGTGACGATAAAACTCTCCTCTAGCCTCTGTAAACTGATCTTTTTTCACACACCAAAAATATCTGTTTAGCGTATGTGTATGTGGTAGTATGAATGAGCAGGGCATAGTTTGTAACATTGTCATCAGGGAGGGCCTGATCCCAGGACACAAAAGCTCAGGCAGACTTTCCTCGGCCTATGGTCTCTTGTTCTTTCACCCTGGATCTGGGTCTGGCTTTGGGGGTTTGGTGTCTCACAGGAGCAGTACCATGGGTCCCAGGAGCACGTCGTAGCACTCCTGCCTGGCGATGACTCTAAATGTTCTAGTCATGGTCACCACTACAGTTGGTGTGGATCTTGAGTAACAGAAAGAGCCCTGCCCAACATCAGCCTGATTAGACTGAATTAAATTAGATTCACTAACAAGGACCACGCCACAGCAATGAAATACGATTAGATATTTATTGACGATTGACGGTGGGTAGATGTGATGGCTGGGGGGGGACTCAGGTTGGGGGCTCTGTCTCCAATCCAAAATGGTCGCCCAGCTAATTGAAGAAGAAGAAGAAGAAGAAGAAGAAGAAGAAGAAGAAGAAGAAGAAGAAGAAGAAGAAGAAGAAGAAGAAGAAGAAGAAGAAGAAGAAGAAGAAGAAGAAGAAGAAGAAGAAGAAGAAGAAGAAGAAGAAGAAGAAGAAGAAGAAGAAGTGATTTTATTGATCTCACACAGGAGAAATTCTTCTCTGCATTTAACCCATCCTGTTATTAGGAGCAGTGGGCAGCACATTACTGCGCCCGGGGACCATCTCCATGATCTTCTTGCTTCGGTTTGGTCAGGACCTCAGCTGGAGGATTTTACCTATGGTGCATGTTTTTTTTTGGTTTGGGTTGATGGGGGAAACGGGAGTGCCCAGAGGAAACCCACCCAGACACGGGGAGAACATGCAAACTCCACACAGAAAGGCTCCTTCTTGCTGTGAAGCATGAGCGCTAGCCACTCAGCCACCGTGCCGCCAAGGAACCCCCCTACCTTAAAGATGATGTCATCAGGCTGAAGGATGGACGAGCGACACGGGGTGGGAGGGAGAGGGTCGAGAGAGCTGACATGGGTGTTGTTGGGATAGGCTGTATAAATAGGGCTTCTGGGTAATTGAAGACATGGTCGAGATGAGCTGTGCTTAGCTAGCGAGGAGGTTGAGGAGTGCTCCAGCTCCTGAATCTAAGTTAATCATATTAACTCCACTTAAATGATTGTAAAATGAATGAACTGATTATCACGTGCCACGTCCATCTACCCAGAATAATGGTGGTTTGTTTCCAAACTTAACAAACACCTACCGACCTAAGAAACTAACAAATGGAATTCCGCAGCGCTCTCAAGTCTCACGCTTTGAGAGTGTGACACACGCATTTCAACGAGTTCACACGCCACACATGGTATTTCTCACGCTGAAATTTTGTTAAGCAATTCAATGAAACTCTAGCCACTGGTCACAGCGCACAGCACACAGAAGAGTTATCCAGGCACCATGCCCTTTTCAGCCAATCAGAAACTAGATTGTTCTGTTGTCGGGCAGACCGTAGAGTCTAGTTTCAGCTAAGCGCGCACTGCACTGTCAGTGATAATTGAAGGACGGCAACTGAACACGAGTGAGACGAACGAATGATGACAAAACGGTGAATGATAAAACAAACGAACATCCAACTCAGGACTGAGAACCATCAGGTAATAACTTCATTTATATAACTCTCATTAGTTGCTTTGTAGTTTTGCCCCCCCCCCCCCAAAAAAAAAAAACAATCTCACTCCAACCAAACTTGAGAGCCCTGATTCCGTCTTTTTCAATGTACTTATCTGTGTGCCATGGTTGAATGTTTCAGTCGTGCTAAGGTTTAATCTGTGTAGCAAACCCTAAATGAGATGATAAGGTTCTACATGTACTACATGCTATCCTTGCCATGTCCATCATTAAAGGGACAGTGTGTAAGATTTTTACCCGTTAATTACTGAAATGGAAGATGCCCATTCAAAAATACATTGTTTTCCAAGCCTTTTCACTTCCATCATGAAATCAAAGTATTCTTTTGGACTTAGATATAGTCACATAAAAGGGGGATCTTCCCCATGCAGAGGCAGCCATTTTGAATACGAGAGCCGCAGAAGGACATTTGGGCTCATCCTTCGCCTAGGCTCCTGCTAGCACCTGCTCGGCCGCGCTGCATGAGGGAGAGGAGAAAAGGAGAGCGGAGCCGGGGAAGGGGAGGGGGGAGGGGGGAGCCTTGTGGTTTTGGGTAAACAAGACAAGCTGCCGGATCACACGTCGTAATGGATCTAACACGTGTTTTGGACTAAATTGTTTTACTGGATTTTATTCGCTGGATCCTTACGGACAGATTGAGGCCAAGTTTATGGTGAAATACAGAGTTTGACCTGTGCAGAGCCTTCAAAGGTAAGCTAAGTAACAAACCTCGTTTTGTGCTTTTCTGTATAAAAGCCCCATGTGCTCGGGGAGTGATTGTTGTGCAGGGAAATGAATTGCATAGTCAAAAAGATGAGACTGTAAGGTTTCATTTGATGTGTAGAGTGTCATGGTACACGATCAGGAATGTGTGTTTTCATGGAAAAAGAAAAAAAAAATGTGACCGCGGGACCGTGTTTTATTTATACCGTAGTTGTCGGCGAGAGCTCGCACAGCGCCGGGTGCGCGCGGGTACGCGAGCTGTCTGCATTACGGCGCGCCCGGGTGACCCTCGAGGTCTGCCGTAGCCAAAAGAGGAAGTGGAATAGCTACCATCCACCTATGCGCCACGAATCCTACACACTGTACCTTTAAAGCTTTTTGTGTTTCTTTGGAAATGTCATGAGTCATAATCATATATTTACTATTACTTTATTGTAGCTCTTTTTAAGAGTACTCACCCCTTGAACTGAGCATTACTCAGACATGCGTGAATCATTGTAAATACATCATTGTAAATACATCTCAAAGTGCCCCTCTCAACATGCCCCTCTAACGCCACAAGACAACTAACCAAACAAACCGATGATAGATGAATGGACAGGCTCTGTTTACTAACCCCAAAGGAGACTCAGTAGTGGTGGCTGTAACAGTATAATGTAGCTATTGTGTGGAGGTGTCCAGGAAGATGAGTGCTGAGGCTGGAGCTACGTGTGAAGACCTCATTTATCATGTGCACTGGTTTTGTCCTCCTGCCTCTCCCCCTGTAGGCTCCAGGACCATCCTCTGTCTCTGTGAAAGAGGCCAGCACTTAGCCACAGCTCAATAAAAGGCCCATAGCACTTAGCCTGCTGTTAAATCCTCCACTGCAGCCGAGCCCACCCAGCTCACCCATAACTCTGTGACCTCCTCATGTTAGAGCAGGTTCACAAAACAAAGAATATGAAAGGTGCATTGTGTAACTTTTCTGGTGGAGGGTCCATCAAATGCTTTTCTCCATGGAAATGTTCTTGCTGTGTCCGGAATGTTACACAGTATGGCATTAAACCTATCTGTCATCATTTGAAACCAAACCAGACCAAGATACAGGTCAGATCTGTGGAGAGGCGACCCCGCTCATAGTCAGACTGCCTGTTTTTCTAGGTATTTTTGAGCGATAAAGCCATCTGTAATGTAATAAATGTAAGGCTGAGAGGTTTAATGTCATACTGTGGAACATTCCAGGAAGAGTAATGACATATTCATAGAAACAAGCAGGTGATGGACCCCCAATCAAAACGTTATGCAGTGCACCTTTAATATTTACTGGATATTTTAACAGATATTTACTGTGTATATTATGTATCATCTAAATATCTTTCCGTTTGACAATATAGGTGTACCTGATATTATTACTCCAAGGGCCCATATTATACTATTTTTTGATCCATATTCTAATGTTGTTTCCTAATCACAAACAGACCTGGGGGGTATTCCATCAATGCTGCTAAACATAGGGGCGCTTAAAGGTCCCATGGCATGAAATTTTCACTTTCTGGGGTTTTTGAACGTTTGAACGTTGCATTCAAGCAACAACGCCCAGAATAAAGCGTTTCAGAGACATATTTAGCCTCATGAAGACAGTCAGAGTCATATCTCATGCACTGAGGTTTGATTTTGAAGAAGGATTCATTTACAGTATTAGGGAACCATTAAGGTGCCATATAAAAGCATCAAGAAGTACCATGTCATGGGACCTTTAAGTGATTAAGCCTCATTTGAAGAAGTATCACCTTAAACTTAAGCCTGAAGCCGTTCCACTAACACAGTTCAGCTGCGCCTCAGCAGAGTTCCCTTCAGCCAGGCCTATCCAGTCTTGCACTAGGCGCGTGCACGGGGGACATGAGAAGCCCAGAACAAGCGACTGTCGAAAACGAGATCATGTCGAAGATTTGGGCAGATTATTTCAGCGCATCAGAACAGAAGGTGCTTTTGGAACTCTACAACACATTTGCAATAACCAAGGCGAGAGACATGGCGTGGCAGAAGATCGCCGAGCGCTTAAATGCGTAAGTTAAGTCCTACAGTGCTGAATGTTGTTTTTAAGTATGTTTTCACCATTGGTATCAAGACAAGTCCGTGGGGGAGACAACTCGCTACGATATGTCATGTGGGAGACCCAAGTTTGATACTCAAGGTGGAGCAGTTGATGTCATAAAATGTTTTTTGTATTGTAATTGTTATTTGTAGAGCAGTCTTGTTAGTTGTAATTTCTTTTTACTGTGTAAAAGTATTTGCACCATCTAATATGTTACATTTTGTTAGCTTGTCTTTGAGCAGGAGTGGGGTTAATAATGTAAAGAGGACTTGCAGGTAAAAACAAAGCATAAAAACATTTTGCAGAGTGGTAAGTAGGCTAATATTAAAGGTCCCATGGCATGAAATTTTCACTTTCTGAGGTTTTTTAACGTTAATGTGAGCTCCCCTACCCTGTTTAGCCCCCCCCCCCCCCCCATGGCTAAAAGTTGCGAAATGTCTAAACTGAGCATTTGCTGTCCTTTTCTGCGTTAGAAAAAAACACAGCTCAAACGGGCGATTCTGAACAAGGAAACTACGTGACGTCAGATCGAAAAAAGAAATGCAAATGCAATTCCACCCCCGTCTGGATGTCTACCCCCTGTGTCTGGAAATCACGCCCAGAGAGTTTGGACCGCGAAGGAGCTACGAAATGCGAAATGTTTTTTTTTATTTGCCTGGAGGCACGTGCGAATGTTTCTAGGCTCGGAAGTCCTTTACCCGACCCTCTGGACCTCTGAAACAGCAGTGGTTTAATTTTATTTTCTGTGAAAATGTGTTTTTTTCATTGAAATGCCTCTCCTTTCTTCCATCGCGCTTAAAACGCGGAAGTGGAAGTGTGTTGATTTTGAAGAAGGATTCATTTACAGTATTAGGGAACCATTAAGGCACCATATAAAAGCATCAAGAAGTACCATGTCATGGGACCTTTAATATTATTATTCAGTGAAATTAGTAATACTGTTGAAATGGTATCTTAATTTAATTTAAAATGAACAGTAGCTACCAAGCCACAGGAGGTGGGAGCCCCCCTCAAAACCTTTCACCTGCAGAGGAGCTGGCACTGGCCCTAAACCGGGGTCGCCCACTGGTGGAGGTAATTGAAGGAGGGACCCCATCAAAGATCCTTCCTGCGAGTTCTCGTGAAGAGTATATTCAAGGTATTCTCTAGGCTAATGCCTCAGCTGTGATCCAAGCATATGTATATTTTAATAGTATGCTTGTGTTCTAGTTACTGAAGATGTTGTACACTTGGACCCTCCTCAGCAGTCCTCCAGCAGTGCCTTGCCTGACCCTCAGCAGTCCTCCAGCAGTGCCTTGCCTGACCCTCAGCAGTCCTCCAGCAGTGGCCTCACACCAGAATGCCATACCTAATGTTTTATATTGTATATTGTGTATTGTTTATATTGTAATATTGTTTTATGCTGTTTTATGCTGTAATGGTTGTAATGTGTCACCCTTACTGCAATATATGAGCAAGACTTGCAAAAACCTGGCAACTAATGTTGTTGTAATGTTGTGTTTTGTTTCATTCACACATGTTTAACACACAAACCCAGCAGATTTAGGCTGATCTGAAAACAACTTGTGATGTCATGTGGTAATACAGGAAGTGCTGTGTTTTTAAACCCCATTCTTCTTCACAAGAAAAATTTGAATAATTTCAGCCCTGGAATTTCCTATCTCTACTTAACAAGTGGTAAAAGGGGCTGTTAATGTGAAAACTACCGCTTCATGACATCACAAGGTGGAACAAGATCATTCTGAGCTTTCATTCAATCATGGGTGAATGAAACAAAATATGAGGAAAATATGATGAGGTAACAACATCCTAACATGGACAAAAGCTCACAGGAGTTAATGTTGCGTAATATAGGGCCTTTAAATACTTTAATTAAGTTCATGTGTGGCTTGAAAGCTGAGCCCAAATGCAAAGCTCTGTATCTTGATGATCTTTACAGTATGAGTACCACCAGATCTAAATCAAAATAACAAAACTACTCCAGGTGTATTGTAGAACCAAACCAGTGGACTACATAATTTCCACTCTAGTTCTAAACAAGAAATGATTCAAAGGACGTCTACTAAGTTTATTTATTCTTTATTTAATAGGGACAGTGCATAGTAATGAACATCTACAACATTGCAGTGTAAATATGCCAGATTATAGCAAAAATGCTAATTTCCATCTGTAGTCCCTAGGCAGGTGACACCATAGCAAAAACAATAAAAACAATGACAACTGACAATAACACAAACATTAAAACATTAAACATTAAAAGTCCACAAGTCTTTAGCCACTGTTTCAAGTATGATTTGAAAGTGTCCAGTGTTGGAGTCTCGCTTATTGATGATGGGAGAGAGTTCCAGAACTTAGTGCCTCTGACTGAGAGCACAGTTTGTCCAAATGCATTGCGTCTGTGTGGGATCTCACAGTTCCCCTGGGCCGTGGCCCTAGTTCCCATCCCACTGACAGTCTTTGCTTTAATACAATCTCTGATTTTATTAAAACAAAGACCACAAAGTGACTCTAAATGAGGTCCCACAAACTCAAGAGCTGTCCAAGTCCCACCTGAAGGAGCTCACGTACCATCAGTGTTACACGTACCGCGGTTTAAAACACTGACATCTCATATACACAAGTCTGCAGTCTCTTCACATCTCCGGGCTGGGCCTGGTTTGTACTTGGATGGGAGACTTCTTGAAAAATCAGGTGCCACAGTGGGGCGCCAGTGGCAAAAACTGTTGTTGTGTCCTTAGGCAAGACACCTCACCCACATTGCAGTATGAATGTGGTGTGCACGAGTGTTGGTGGTGGTCGGAGGTGCCGACTGCACAGATTGGCAGCCAGTCTGTCCCAGGGCAGCCGTGGCTATAGTTGTAGGTCACGACCACCGAGTGTGGACTGAATGAATAAGCACCAAAATTGGAAAAGCTCTGTATAAGACGAATGCATTATTATTATTGTTGTTGTTACTATCTCAGTTTAATCTTTTGTTACAGAGGACTAATGTGTGGATTAAAGGAATATTAACGTTTTTCCAATCTGAACCTTATTTCGGTAATAAAACAACGTCATGTACTCACCCATTGTACTTTGGTGTCATTTGGAGCATTTCCTGAGATTTTGTAGTGTAGCGATATCCATTAACGTGAGTGCTTGTGGCAGGCGATTGCAGTCACCAAATAACACAAACTTGATCATTTTTCAAATTACAGAAGCTCCATGTCTTTATCTACACTTTTGTTTGAGTCAAAAGTGGCCTGTAATACGATATCCAACCATAGTTTCCAGTAGATGATCAGGACATTGCGCATGCGTGCATTCACAACTGATTTCACTCTCAGCTCTCGGTTACAGTCATAAAGAAGAAAACATCTTCGCTTGAGAAAACCCAAAATGGTGCGAACATGCATTTATCCTGGTTGTGAAAACAAAATGACAGCTTGGGCGAAGTTGAGTTTTCACAGGCTTCCTCATCACAGTCCGGAGTTATTGAAGCTGTGGCTAGTTGCCTTGAGAATGGACCCAAACATGAAAGGCAAAGCTGTAAGACGTTTGGACCATCGTGTTTGCAGTACCCACTTCAGTCCGGACGATTTTTTTACCAGCAAAGGAAAAGAAAGAAGGCCAGCGGATTCAGCGCACGATTCTGAGAAGTAATGTGATACCGATGGCTGTTCTCTGGTGCGCTGCTCCTCAAACTGTCTCCGCTTCCTTCTTTCTAATACCTCCTCATCCGTATACTCAGGCTCGAAACGGTAGGGACGGCCATCATACTCAAATAAGTCCTCTTCAGTCTCAAACTCTGAATCTTCTGCCATCTGTCGGTCACAACAGAAAAGTTATGAGCATCTTCTTATCTGCAAATCAGACATTATGTCATCTACTGGAAACTATGGCTGGATACCGTATTACAGGCCACTTTTGACTCAAACGAAAGTGTAGACTAAGACATTGAGCTTCTGTAATTTGAAAAGTGATAAAGTTTGTGTTATTTGGTGACTGCAATCGCCTGCCCCGAGCACTAACGTTAACGGATATCGCTAAACTACAAAATCTCCGGAAATGCTCCAAATGACACCAAAGTACAATGGGTGAGTACATGACGTTGTTTTATTACCGAAATAAGGTACAGATTGGAAAAACGTTAATATTCCTTTAACTAACTGAGAGCACAAACAGAACCCCCCAGCACATACAAAGAACACACGTGTGTTTATGAGCATGTGTTTGTCTGAGTGCAGTACATATATGACTGTATACAGGTCTTATACTGAATGTGAGTATAAACTTAGTCAGTGCTGTGTTTGTGAGATATGTGGCGTTAACATTAACTCGGTGTTTAAAGGGCCACATTGACACAGTGGAAAATAGCTCTGGTTTTCCCTGTTTATAAGACTATTTTAATATTTGGGTCTGAAGAGAATACAGTGTGGTTATGTAAATGAGAAGTGCAAACCAAAAGTTGTGTTTAGACACGTGTGCTGTTAAATAAATGTACAGCGAAGAGGGCACTGTGAACAGTGACGGACTGAGCGGTCTGGCATTTGGGCACATGCCAGAAGGGCCGTGGCCCCGACACCGCATTGCCTCGACCCACCCACTAAGTATTCGGTCGTTACGTGCCTCCACCGTCTTAAAAATTCTGCCCTATTGCTATAAATGAAGGGACCCATGTGGTATTTATACCCCTTACAACTACATATATATTACAGTGACGGTGGCACCGTGGTGATGTGTTTAAGGTATTACATTATTTTATTTTCCTGGGATATTTCTTCCTACAATGTTAAAAATGTGCACAGTTTGAAATACAGTGAACCGTTGCTCTATCGCGGTTCACTGTTCGCGCCCTCGCTGTTTTGCGGATTTTTTTTTCAATTTTTTTATAGTGTAACATTTTTTTATAGTGTAACATTGTGTTCTGCGTCCTGATTGGCTAAGAGACTAGACCAGGACTAAACGTGGACTAAACCAGGTCTAGACCAGAACTAAACCAGGTCTAGACCAGGTCTAAACCTGGACTGGCCCTGGACTAAACTAGGACTGGACCAGGTCTAGACCTGGACTAAACCAGGATTAAATCACTACGTGTGGCTCTTGCTTGTTCATTTGTGCGTGTTCGGTTTGTGGCTCGGGCTGAGAGCACGCGGTCCGGGCGCCGCGGTTCTATCTCGTGCTCGGAGCCCCGGTGTACGCGCGACACGTGCTGCTCTGTCACGGATTTGTCCACGATGAACCCCTCATCGTGGACAAATCCGTGACAGAGCAGCACGTGTCGCACACTTCTCCAAGGGGTTGGTGCGCGTCGCGTCCGCGCGTCCGGCGGGGCTTCTGGAGCGGTGTCTCCCCCCATGCGTCACAATTCATACATTTTGTTGAAAATCTATTAAAGTTTGAGTGTTTAAACTAGAGACAAATATGAGAAAATGTTAATACCAGTCTGAGAAAAGTGTATAATGTGTGTGGTGAGGCATTTACAGCCTTAAAACATGTAGAATAATTGTAAAATATAAAGTTGTCCTACTTTGCGGATTTCTCTTATTGCGGGCTATTTCTGGAACCTAACCCCCGCGATAAACGAGGGATTACTGTAAAACAAATATATCTGTATTTTGTATTTTTTTACGACAACTGAAGTAAAGCACTGCCTTATGGGAAATTCCCCCCGAGTTGCTACCAAGAATTGACCAATCACGGCACTATTTGCTACCAAGAACTTGTAGCGCTCGCATATGAAGTGGAAAACACTTTATACGGAAGACAATAGTAAACCTTTTTGTGGAAGTTAGTACAACACAACACTGAATCACTTTCATGAGAAATAGAACGGTGAAGATTGTGGTCGTGTGGTCAAGTTAGTCAAAGTAGAAGAGGAGACAGACGGACGGTCGGATGCTTAGCATTATAGTTTAGTAAAATGAATCGAGGAGGCACTAAATGACACAAGGGTGGAGTGATCGGGTTGTGGAGAAGAGCATTTATTAACGGCATGAAAGTAAGACACTTTTTTTAAATTATGGCTGGGTTGAGCATTGATTTCCATGATTTTAATGCAGTTGTTTAATGCATGGGGCTGACGTCTGCCGCTGTTACCTGATGTGCTTTGTGTGTGTAGCCCACTGTTTTGGTATTTTATTCTGCGCGGTTCTGTGCTGGCATGTTGTGGTTGTGGACTAAAGTCATGATTGATGGGTTAATCAGAGCGCTTCATGTATGGCGTCTACAGGTATGGGGCCGCTTGTAGGTGCAAAATGCCAGGGCTGTTTTTTGGTCCCAGTCCGTCACTGACTGTGAACTTTATGGACACACAGGTTTGCCACAAGCTTCTTTAATAAGAGCCTGAGTCAAAGAATAAAAGTGGAAACAGCATTGAATATTGTGTGAGCTATAAGTGTGACTGTTACAGTCTGATAGGCCAATGCCACAAAATGACTCCCACAACAGTACATGCCCCAGGGCAGCTGTGGCTATGCAACACGCTTACCACCATTTAGCTTATAATTACAGTATAACATGGACATGAATGTCCATTCACTCTATACTCTGTGGTAAGCTGCTATTGTAGCCATGGGGCAGACTGACGGAAGCAAGGCTACTAATCTGCACCATCGCTCCCCAAACACCACCAATCATTCACTCACATATTCATACCAGTTAAAGTGGGTGTCAGGTGTCCTGCCCAAGGACACAACAATATAACTTGATGTTTCTGACTTGTTTCAGCTGACTGTATCTTTCTCCAAGCCAAAGTATTTTGTCACAAATGTCTTGAGACTGGCAGGTCATTATTGTACATGACACATTCTATTAAACGTAACCTATTCAAAACGACTCACATCAAGATTGTGAATGGAAGTCATTTTAAGGTGGCTACGAGAGTTTTGGATTGTTAGTTTACAACACCTTAACTAAAGGAAAGGAAAGCAACAGTTAGCAGACTCAGCTAAAGGACCGTCTGCCCTCCATAAAGAACACAGAGGATCTGCACATGTGGAAGCATCAGCTCAGGAGGCTCATTCTTCAGCACCTCCATCACAATGTTCTCAGTCTGAACGATTACATCACAACACTCGCTCAATTGCACCTTTTTAACATGCATGTCTGCTTTGCATTACACAACTATTTACACATGTGGCGCTTTTTGGAGCAGTGCTTTCAAGTTTCTAACAAATGTCCCTTTATATTCTTTTTCACTACAGGGGGTCCTCGGGTTACGACGTAGATCCGTTCTTAAGATGCGTCGTAACCCGAATTTCGTCGTAAACCGGATTTTGCCTTTGATCTTCCAACCAAAGCACCAATAACATTTCCATCTCAATAATTAGACCACTACGCTGCTTGGTTATCACTGCCGCTTTCATAGGAGCAGATCAGAGCCCACATCAGGTACTTCCGCCCACATTGGGCACGCACATGAGGCTGTCTTCTTCTCCCTACAACCACAACAGAGCGTATTCTTCCGCCGTGCGCCGCGCGCCGTTCGCGTTTGTTTACATCTCTTACCACGCTAAACCGCGTAAGACGGAATGAGGCGTAATATATACATATTTTTTTTAATGGGGCCGCGTTCGTAACCACGAAACGTCGTAAACCGAGACCGTCGTAACCCGAGGACCCCCTGTATATCTATAAACCCCCTTTTGGGTTTTCCTCTAGGCCTGACCTCGGCATCCTTCTGCCGACACTATTCACTGTCCCTTCTCTGTACCTTGGTAGGCTTGGTTTGGTCTTGCTCCTTTACTAGTCCTGCTTTAGTCCTGTTCTAGTTCAGGTTTAATCCCAATTTTCATGCTGTGTGTGCAAGTGTGTGCTCTTATCCATGGTAATAAACAAAGCACGTATACATAACAATAGTCAGATTTTCTGATTATAACTTACTTCCAGACCTTTTGGCAAGATTAGTATTGATCAGCAGGACTGGGCCCCCGGCAGAGACATCTGTAGCTACACCCTCTGAGCACCTGTAAAACACTTTAATGGTGTTTTTAAAGCCTGAGTCAGCTGCAGAGCCCAGTTCAGGTTTACACAAAAATGTTCCTTTTCCTGCACAACCCTTGTCTCAACACATTTACATGCAGGTGGGGAAATCCCAATTATTCTCTGAGTCAAATAAAGCCCTCTTCCCCTCCTCCTCATATTGCTCAGCATTATGGGCCTGACTGGGTGCAACCCTCTCCGACTGTCACGCATTTCAGGACTGGGACCTGGGAGGACACAGGTTTTAGTTCCTGGTTCCTGCAGGTTCCAAGTGAGCAAAGGAACTGCTTACTGAAATGCGCTCTATAATGGCAGCATGGTGGCCAGAACTCTCTCCTCACAGCCAGAAGGTGCAGAGGGTCAAATCCTCCAGCTCAGGTGGTCCTGACCAAACAGCAAAAAAAAAACTGGAGATGGGTCCCCAGCACCCACTGCTTTCTGCAGTTTGCCCCAGTGGCATTGAAGACTGGGTTGCATGCAAAGGACTTCAACTGAGTGTATCCTTAACATTAATCAGGACTTCACTTGGTGGAATATCTATCCATCCATCCATCCATCCATTTTCTTCCGCTTATCCGGGGCCGGGTCGCGGGGGCAACAGTCTAAGCAGGGATGCCCAGACCTCCTTCACCCCGGACACTTCCTCCAGCTCCTCCGGGGGGACCCCAAGGCGTTCCCAGGCCAGCCGGGAGACATAGTCCCGCCAGCGCGTCCTGGGTCTTCCCCGGGGCCTCCTCCCGGTGGGACATGCCCGGAACACCTCCCGAGAGAGGCGTCCAGGAGGCATCCGAAACAGATGCCCAAGCCACCTCAGCTGGCTCCTCTCAACGTGGAGAAGCAGCGGCTCTACTCCGAGCCCCTCCCGCGTGACTGAGCTCCTCACCCTATCTCTAAGGGTGCGCCCAGCCACTCTACGGAGGAAACTCATTTCGGCCGCTTGTATCCGCGATCTCGTTCTTTCGGCCATTACCCAAAGCTCATGACCATAGGTGAGGGTAGGAACGTACATTGACCGGTAAATTGAGAGCTTTGCCTGGTGGAATATCTGTGGTAAATAATTTGTATGTTTAACATCTGTAATGTGTAATATTATATAACCTGCACATTAAAAGACCCATATGCTATTTTCTGATCTGATATAATGTTCCTCATCACAAACAGACCTGGAGTTTCATTTAACTCACAAACCCTACATATTTAGACTTTAGTCTTTAGTTCTGTTTTAGACCTTCTGTCAAACAGAAAACACTTGTGACACCTTGTGATGCCATGTGCTAATACAGGGAGTGCTTCACTTTGTTTTTAAACTCCATACATATTCATCATTTGGATAATTTCAGCGCTTGAATTGCCAATCTCTACTAAACAAAAGGTAAAGGGTAGCTTTTAATTTGAAAACTATCACTTCATGACATCACATGAGGTAACATTACAACATGGCTTAAAGCTCACAAGAGTCAATTTTGCATAATATAGTACTACCATATCCATATGACTGTGGTTATTGATTAAAATTAAAGTTTTAACATGTCACTTTGACACAGCTGGTCAGCTCTAGGACAATTCTATTGCCCTCTCCCCTGCATGTGAACTCAGACAAAATGAGCATATCCCAAGTCTTCTGTGCTATAAATAAACTCATGAAAATACTTCCAAGTTGAATCGGCTGAGTGCTCCCAGCCGTTATTGTGTAAACGGACATTTGTAAACACACAAACAGAAAGGGCCAAAACACAGACAGATGATGAAACAGGCTCCGAGCACTGCTCAGTCCTAGTACACAGTTACATAAGTGAAAGGACACCAGGAGAGAGTGATGACAAAACACAGGAATGTTCTAATGAATCATTAAATGACCAGTTCAGACCAGGGCACCTGCCCCTCTGATGTGTCTAATAAGGCCCCCTGGAGCACTCCAGACATGGGGACTTGAGACTTAGTGACTTGGACTCGAGTCGACTCGAGTCGCTGTTTTTATGACTTGTGACTTGACTCGACAAAAAATGAAATACTTGAGACTTGACTTGGACTTGGAAGTCTAGGACTCGGGACTTGAGTCAAGTCTGCTGCTAACCACACTGAGGACCATTTAAAGGGACACTGTGTCACTTTTCTGGTGTAGGGTCAGCCACCTTTTGCCATAGAGTTGTTATTGTTTTGCCTGTATATCCACATTATGGCAAAACTGTGGATATATATACTGTACATGGCCAGGTCAAGTTACAGGTCAGATCTGTGCACAGTAAGAATGCATGTTTTTAAAGATCCCATTTATTTATTTATTTATTTATTTATTTATTTGTATCTGTTATGATGTAGTTTCCCCATCACAAACAGACCTGGAGTTGTGTTTTGTTTCATTCATTCAGTTCATTCATTCACACTCTGTTCTACTTTGTGATGACATGTGGTAATACAGACAGTGCTCCACTGTATTTTTAAACTCCATACACCTTCACTTGAATCACTTGGATAATGTCAGCCCTGGAATTGCCCACCTCTACTAAACTAAAGGTAAAAAATACCTGTTGATTTGAAAACTACTGCTTCATGACATCACAAGGTGTAACAGAGCATTTTGAGCTTTGGAGATGTAGACAGACTAATAATTCAGGGTTACTCACACATACAACTCCAGGTATGTTTTTGATGAAGTGACAACATTATTACATGGCTCAAAGAAATAACATCAAGCAGGTCCCAACATAAAAGTTACAGAATGGACATTTAAATATGAACTCCAGAAAAGAAAAGCCACTCTGTCTGTCTTGATAAAGCTCATATGAGACACATATGTGGCATTTGGTTATGTTTAGGGGACTTAAGTTCGTTTTCATGAAGAGCACGATGTAACAGTAAACAGGAATTTCCTCATAAAAGATCCCACATGTTTTACAGAGTGGAGTCCAGGGCTCTGTTTATATATTGTGTCATTTTGGTGGTAAAAGTTATAGATTAAAGCCGTGTGTATTAGCCTTTGATTCTTGCATGGGGCGTTTATCATTGCTGATATGTGACTGGAGTGGTGCTCATGTCTCAAAGTCTATCAGCAACAAGGTCTCAGCCAGGTTTAGTTTCACTTGTGAAGAATGCAAGATGTTCTGTTCACCCTGTGTACAATACTGTTGCTCAATTTTCTTTGGTAAAGATCCTATATTACACAAAATAGACTTTTGTGAGCTTTAACCCATGTTATAATGCTGTTATCTCCTCCAAAACATACCTGGAGTTGTGTTTTGTTTCATTTACGCATGTTTGTGTACAAAGCTCAAAATGCTCTTTTCCACCTTGAGATGTCATGAAGTGGTAGTTTTTAAGTTAGCAACTACCTTTTGTCTTTAATTCAGAAGAAATTGGCAATTTCAGGGCTGAAATCATCCAAATGATTCTAGTGTATGGAGTTTAAAAACGCAGTGGACCACTTCTTATATTACCACATGACATCGTGAGGTGAAACAGAGTGTTTTCCATTTGAGAGAACTCATGTGTGTTAAACATGTGTGAAAGAAACAAACCACAACTCCATGTCTGTTTGTGATGAGGAAACTACATTAGATCAGAAAATATGTAATATGGGCCCTTTAATATTGGCCTAAATCAATAAGACAGTCCTGTAGCTACAGGTGCCATATCAACAATTTGATATGACACCAAAAAATCTACTTAAGCGGAGCTAAGATGATTAACTTATTATTAACCACCATTTAGCCTATAATTACAGTATAATATGAACATGAATGTCCACTCACTCTATACTCTATATGTGGTAAGCTGCTATTGTAGCCACATGTGCCCTGGGGCAGACTGACAGAAGCAAGGCTACTAATGTGCTAATACAGGAAGTGCTTCACTTTGTTTTTAAACTCCATACATATTCATCATTTGGATAATTTCAGTGCTGGAATTGCCAATCTCTACTAAACAAAAGGTAAAGGGTAGATTTTAATTTGAAAACTACCACTTCATGACATCACATGAGGTAACATTACAACATGGCTTAAGATTTAAGCCAAGCCACAAGAGTCAATTTTGCATAGTATAGGACGATAAAAGGAGAAGTTCAATTTGTCAACTGGACAAAGTTTGTTTGGTTGAAAACGTTTCGCCGCTCATCCGAGAGGCTTCGTCAGCTTGAGCTGATCCTTTTATCATGGATTCTACCTGGACGACTGAGGGACTTTTCACGCATAGTATAGGACATTTAAATGGGCACAACACTGCAGCTATACACCTGAGGAGCTGGACCACGCCTCAACCTCCTCGCCAGCCAACCACAGCTCATCTCGACCATGCCTTCAATTACCCAGAAGCCCTATTTATACAGCCTATCCCAACAACACCGTCGATGTCAGCTCTCTCGACCCTCTCCCTCCCACCCCGTGTCTCTCGTCCATCCTTCAGCCTGAAGACATCTTCTTTAAGGAGGGGGAAGCTCTGAATCAGCTGGGCGACCATTTTGGATTGGAGATGGAACCCCCACCCTAAGTCTCCCCCCAGCCATCACATCTACCCACCATCAATAGATAACTTTATCATATTTCACTGTCATGACAGTGTGTAACTTTTCTGGTGGGTGCCATCTGCTTTTCTCCATGGAGATATTTTTTGCTTTACTTGTTGTGTTCCACAATATGGCATTCAGTTCATTATGTTTATTGCCTCTCCACAGATTTGACCAGTAACACCAGCCTGGTGTGATTGCTCTACCTGCATGTTTCCATGGAGAAAGACACCCTCCACCAGAAACACTGTGATTGAGCAAATACAAATATAAGTGTAATGCTATACTGTGAGACATTCCATCCAAAAAAAGAACATCTTCATGGAGACAAGCACCCCATCAAAAAGGTTACATAGTGCACCTTTAATGATCCTAAGTGCAAATAGTCCTACATGTGCTTTCATGTTCTGGAGGTACTAAAACCTTCTTGACTCTCTTGTTCTTCTTTGCCAGCAGCTTCCTCTCCATGGGTTTCAGAATGAGGGAAAATTGCCAGATATGAACAATTAAAAACAAAATATCCTCTTTGGTGAAACGTACTGAAAGGTGGTGAAAGGAAGCTGAAACCCAGGAAGGACTCAAAAACATGAGTCACTTCTGTCTGGTTGTTGTAGTGAAAAATAAGCCCGTAATGGCGTGCCAGTGACGGGAACATAAATACTTGAGCTGCTCCTCCCTCCACAGGTGCTCTGCTCTGTCAGCATCACCATGAATCACACATCAGGGGACAGGCTTTCACTGGACCTGTGTGAGCTTTGAGAAGGCTGCAGGGCCTTGTTTTCAACCACAACCATCAAGAACCCTCATCCTCCCAGGCCTGACGAGTGATGAAGATCTGAGCGGGAAAGAAAGAACTGAGGCTGCAACACTGCACACTGTGGAGATGTTTAGCTGTGTGGTGGGTCCTGGGAGAGTGTCTGCAGGTACAGTGTTGTGTTAGATTTCATGTTTATTCTTAATAGTGCACTATGCAACTGTTGCTTTGCTATCAGGAGTTTATTCAATGAATGTGTTTAAATTGCTAAATACGCTGCATCCTTCTTACTGCACTGAAAAAAAAGGTTGCTGGATTTGCTTAAAAAATAATGAAGTCAGTTATGTGCAATAAAATTATGTTTAGGCTTTGAAACTTATTCGATCCCTCTACACATATTTTCCTCAGAACATGAACATCACTTTTTCATGTTGATGAAATGTGATCATATCCTGATGAATATGTATATTTATCTTACATTACCTTATCATGAAGAGTTGTCTTTTTTATGATTTTATTTTTTTATATTATTAAATTCTGTCAACACAGTTACTTTAATATGCAGAGTCAAATGTCCTTAAAGGAAAATTTACATTTTTTTTACAATCTGAGCCTTCTTTCGGCAATAAAACAAGTAGTTTTACTCACCCATAGCAGTTTGGTGTCAACTGGAGCAGTATCGCAGAACTTATGTTGAGCCGTTCTGTTCTACTAGTGATCCCGTATCCGTTAGCGTGAGTGCTCGGGGCACTGATTTGCGGTCTCCAAATAACACAAACTTTAGCACTTTTCAAATCACAGAAGATCGCTGTGTCAGGGTAGACTTTTAGTAGATTCCAAAACGGCCTGAAACCCGATATCGCAACAGAAAAGTAAAGTTCAGAGCGGTGTTAGCTTCTTTCGGACTAGCAGTGTTTACAAAACAGCTGAGTTCACGCATGCGCACTGTCCTCTCTCATGACGTCATCAAATGAAACTATAGCTGGATATCGGGTTTCAGGCCGTTTTGGAATCCACTAAAAGTCTACCCTGACACAGCAATCTTCTGTGATTTGAAAAGTGCTAAAGTTTGTGTTATTTGGAGACCGCAAATCAGTGCCCTGAGCACTCACGCTAACGGATACGGGATCATTAGTAGAACAGAACGGCTCCAACATAACTTCTGCGATACCACTCCAATTGACACCAAACTGCTATGGGTGAGTAAAACTACTTGTTTTATTCCCGAAAGAAGGCTCAGATTGTAAAAAAACGTTACTTTTCCTTTAAAGGATTTTAAAGTAAATGAATACAAGAACAGTATTTAGTACAGTACTGTCACACACATTTTGGAGCTGGACAGTGTGAAGATTTATTCCAGTGAAAACACTCTGGTCTCTGCTTGTGGACGCATGATTACATATGATGATCTACTCTACGTAGAAGGTCACCTCACATCAAGAAGGTGACCTTTCTGTGTGGAGTTTGCATGTTCTTCCCATGTCTGGGTGGAGTTTCCTCCGGGTACTCCGGTTTCCCCCATCAACCCCCCCAAAAAACATGCTCCATAGGTTAAAAAAAATCCTCCAGTTGAGGTACTGACCAAGCCTAGCAACAAGATCATGGAAATGGGTCCCCAGGCAACCCATGTGCTGCCTACTGCTCCTGAAAAGATGAGTGAAATGCAGAGGATAATTTCCCTACAGGGATAATAAAAGTACTACAAAAAAAACAACAAGAAAAAACAGGTAGGGCACCTGGTACAAAGTCCTCCTAGTGCCATATCACCCTGTAGAAACACAATAACTACATACAACATAGGTAAAATCCTCCAGCTTTGGTCCTGACCAAGCCGAAGCAAGAAGATCATGGAGATGGTCCCCGGGTGCAGTAATGTGCTGCCCACTGCTCCTAATAACAGGATGGGTTAAATGCAGAGAAGAATTTCTCCAGTGTGAGATCATAAATATTGGCTATTTTTGTTAATGGCAAAAGGAGAAATTCAGTTTGTCAACTGGACAAAGTTTATTTGGTCAAATATGTTTCGCAGCTCATCCAAGCTACTTCTTCAGTTCTGGCTAGAGTGCTGGTGGACACTGCTTATAACTAGCTGTAGGGAGGAGCTAACTACAATAAAATTACTATAAAACTACTTACTATTACTCACACCTATTTGTTTTCAGTTTCTGTTAGTGATAGCCATTCAGGACCATAATGGGTGTCTTCACACCTCTGGACCTGACCTGGCTAACTCTATTGTTTTCTTTGTTTTGGTTTAGGTTTGAGGATAGCGTTATAGATGGGAGACAAATTATGTCTGAGACCTCCATTTCTGTTCAAGGAAGGATTCTCTTTTTTGACAAAAATAGCCTCTTTAACTCCCCTCTCAAACCAGTTCTTTTCTCTGGCTAAGACCTCAAAGGAGTGGCCTGTGGCTTCACACAGAGGTGTTTTATTTTTACACTCAAATTTAGGGCCTGTCCCCACGACAACGTTTTTTGGAGGAAACGGAGAAGTTTGTGTGCGTTTGGGCCTGTCGTCCAGACGGCGCCGGCGTTTTTGGGGGTGAGAACGGAGTTTTTCAAAAACGGGTTCCAGAGTGGAGAAGTCGGAGAACGCCCCCCGTCGCGTTGGCATGTGCGCGGCAAAAAAGCGCGGCAGGTGAGAAAATGATGACGTCGCGCTGCCGTAATCATCACGTGACCGGTGACCAGAGGGTGTAACCCTGCGCCTTCCGCAGGTAATGACCAGATAACAGCCATGGCGGACAATGGACTTCAGTATATTTTACAGACATTTGGAAGTTTATTTGCACTGCTGCATCAAACTCTGTTTATCTGCAATGCATTGCGACAACAGCAGAGATACATGCACATTTACGCACGTCGGATTCTTTTCACCCCGCTGCAGCTAAACACGTATTTTAAAACTGGAAAAATCCCGTCAATGAAAAGGCAGATAGTGGACAATGACCAATTTGAGTGTGTTGTGTGCTGTAAATAAAGAAAAAGAGCAACCATTTCTTGTCGTTTTTATTGAATGAAAATGTATCTTTTACAAACAGGCACATGCAGTATCACACACAAACATATATAAAAGCATTTCTGTTTTCGCTTGTCTGAGGGGAATCCGGGGAAGGTGAAGGACACAGCGATCTCGTAGACGTGGGGTCGTCCTCTAACAAATCCCAGGTTTCCACTCCGGCTGTAATGGCTGTAGTAGCTGGCGATCCACCCCAGATTTGTTCGCACAGCTCAAAATATAACAGGACCACACGCCACTGCGACGCCCAGAGTCAAAGGCATGTTTGTATTTGTTCCTTACTGCCTACAGTTTTGTTGTTAGATGCACTTTGGTGATGGTATGGGGATCATGAGAAAAATCTTTCCCTTCGGCCGTGTCCCCGGTAGTATATTCACGCCGAAAAGCCAACATAATGTCCGAGTATTTGCTTGGGCAGGACTCCCAGTCGACGTTCTGCTGATACTGTTGTGTTTTGTAATCCAGCGTAACGAGCAAGGTTAACGAGAGTTCTACTTGTTAATGTCTATCTAATAAAACGATAGCAAGTAATACTAACTATCGATTTATAGGCAAAAACTCTGCTCACGCAGCGCAAACCTTCGTTCTGTGGCGTCTGTCTATGTTAGGGACGGTCAGCATTTTCACATTACCGGAGTGAGTCCCTGCTACATTGGTGGAGCAGGGGGACAAAATAAGTTTGCGTTTGTTGACGGTCCCTAAAGTACACGCGTTTGCTTGTTTACGAAAGAGAAAGGACTTTCTGCGCATGTGCTCTTTGTAGTCTTGCGTTTCTGGCGGCTCTGGCTCTTTCCGGTTTACAGCGCCACTTATCGGTGTGACATATGTATTACATCGTTTTCACTCAGCGCTCCGTGCTCATCTTGACGCGAATGTTTTCTGATCCAACACGTGTGTGGACGACACTTTTTTTCACCCCGGGTAAAAAAAAACAGGAACGTTGTCGTGGGGACAGGGCCTTAGTTGGGGAGTAGTAACTACATACTGTAGTATGTATGTAAGTGTAAATTAAGGTGCATTGTTTAAAAAACACACATTCAGTGCATTTAAAGCTTGTACGTATTTAAAAAAAAAAACATTGTGAAAGATTAAATTATGTACAAATCTTTATCTGAAGTTTTGTAGGAATTGTCAGTACTACAAGGCTTAGAATTTTTAAGCTCAGAAACTCTCAACAGGTTTCTTTCATATGAAAGCATAGTAATGGTCATCAAAAGAGTCAGTAAACAATTTGGAGGTCAAAAATTTAATCAACCAGTAGTTTTTTGCACTGAAATTTTAACTCTCCAGGTTTTGCTGTATAGCGTGAGGAGGTTGTGTGTGGAGACAGTGTGAGGTTGTGTGTGGAGACAGTGTGAGGTTGTGTGTGGAGACAGTGTGAGGTTGTGTGTGGAGACAGTGTGAGGTTGTGTGTGGAGACAGTGTGAGGTTGTGTGTGGAGATAGTGTGAGGTTGTGTGTGGACTCCATGTATGCTTCATTTGAGTGAATCAAACATGGTTCCACTCCACAGATGATCAGGCCCGGGCGGCGTGAAGAGGACACGGCCATAGGCAAACTTGTGATAGCATCTTCAAAACACGTCTCACACCGAGTCTGTGGAATTTTGAACAAAGAATCCTCTAATGTTGTCAGTTAAAGTGCCCTTCCGTGTGAGGGTCAAATAGGAGCTCTTGCACAACTCTCAAATTAATAAACACATGAATCAAACATAAATATAATAATAATGATATAAATTTAAATATAAAAAAATAAATATAAGATCATCAAAACTAAAACAAAATGTCAGAGCATTTTTGCGTTTTGGCTTTTTATTCTTTGTTGCTGTCATGTTTGAAATGTTTTGTTTCTTTCTGTGTTACCTGGAAATCAGGTAGAAAAACACATTATGCTATAAGCTCTTACTGTGTAACTGTAGCTCATGTTCATGAGTTCATGATTTGGTGAATCCCCGTCTGACGGCCGGGTGCGGGAAATGTGGCGTATGTGCCCGGTATTGATCGGGGGCCTGAGTCCTTCTGCTAGAGGCTCAGCCCGTGGACGGTGTGAGGCCGGTAACGGCCCCCGTCGCGCCGGGGTCCTTCTCGGAGTCGTGTTTTTTGGGAATGCAGCCCAAAGCAGATGGTAAACTCAGTCTAAGGCTAAATACCAACACGAGACCGATATTCCCTCGCGGGACCTCTCCCTGGGTGTCGCTGTCCCCCGCCGAGTGCACTTCCTCCGCGGCGGTGTGCCGTGACGACTCTGGGTTGGCCAGGAAAGGCTCGAGGCGAAGGTGGCACGCCGTCCCGACTGCGTGCTTCAAAGTGCCTCCCGCCCGGACTTCGCCTCTTCGCCGCTTCCCGGGATCAGTGCCCACTGCTAATACACGTGACTGGCACCTGACCCGAGCCTGCATGTGGAAAGAGATTGTCGCGGTTGTCGTAAAAGGTGAGATTGAGATGTATAACAAATGACTAAGCTACATGATCTGCAGTTTCTAACATTTCATTTTAGCAGCAGAATGAATGATAGAAATAATGCATCACATGAATTTGTTCATTCAAAATGGTTAAATGACTAAATCTTCTCACTATTTTGGGTAATGTGTGTTATGTTAAGTGATGCCCACAGAAAAGAGGCGGTTGCAGGAGAGAGAGAGAACCCTCAGGGAGGCAGCGAAGGGGAGCACATCACTGCAGGGTTGGCTAAGAAAAAGCCAACCAGCAGGTGAGACAGAGATGTTGCATTGTGATAAAGATGTGTGTAGACTAACTGATTAATTGATCAGACTCATATTTTAGCCTACTACTGGCAATTTTTCATAATTACATTACATTTAAGATGAGGAGCAGCTACAAGCCTCCTCCAGACACTTTATATAGCCTGTGATTTTTTTCCACCCCGGGTGGGGGGGTTGGGTTGCCCTTTCTTCAAGTCACAGCAACTGCCCCTTAAAATTCCTGTGCACATAACTAATAATTTATCTTTATCTTATTTATCTTATTTATTTATGGCATCCAGGGTGGGCAGCAAAGTAAGAATTTCATTGTACAGGGAAACATGTTTCTTTACTGTGCATATGACAATAAAAGCTTTAACTCTTGAATCTTGAATCCGTGGAGTCCTATCAGTTGAGTTTATTTTTATAATGCTCAAAAGCACAATGGCAGTCGCCTCACAGGACACAACAGAACTGCTGATTTAACCAACAGAAAGTTTGAGAAACAGTGAAACAGACATTAGTTAATAACAATAACATAAACCCCCCTCTGCAGGAACAAATCCAACAAACCCAGTGAGGAAAGACCTGGAGGAGACCCACAGTGAAGGAGACACCCACTCCCATGGACTAAACTAGGACTAAAGTGGGATTACATCAGGGCTAAACCAGGACTAAACCAGGATTGAGAAGCTGCACATGTGTCCAGGACTAACGCACATCCATTTGCAGATAAAGTTACAGAGTCCACTCAAGACTGTGGGCCAGAGAGGGGAGGGGTCATAATACATGATGAGGGTACCACTGTTAGCCTCATAAGAACTGCTTTGCAGTACCAGGTCTCGGACCAATTGCCCGTTCATCTGAGTTCTAAAGTGTATGGATTATGTGCATTTTCCCTAATTTTCCCTAATTAATTCTTCCGGAATCTCTGCGACAATCTCTGGGACTCTTTGTTTTTTGACTCCCTTCTCTCACACTCAACAGTCCCAAGGTCACAGCTGTGATAACAACGGCTCACATGATATCAAAAGCCATACCTGCCTGTCAAAGCCTGATCCCGTCAGATCTCAGAAGCTAAGCAAGGCAGGGCCTGGTTAGTACTTGGATGGGAGACCGCTGGGAATTCCAGGTGCCACAGTGGCGCGCCAGTTGCAAAAAACTGTCGCTGTGTCCTTAGGCAAGACACTTTACCCACATTTGCCTAGTATGTAAGTGAGTGAGTGTTGGAGGTGGTCGGAGGGGCCGATGGCGCAGATTGGCAGCCTCGCTTCCGTCAGTCTGCCCCAGGGCAGCTGTGGCTACAGAAAGTAGCTTACCACCACCAAGTGTGGAGTGAATGAACAATGAACTGTAAAGCGCTTTGGGTGTCATGAAAGGCGCTATATAAATGCTATGAATTATTATTATTATTATTAAAAGGACATAACATAAATTGGCTAGGACACGAGGACATGTATTTATAAAAACATTCTGCTCTTTCACAGTCTGCCGCCTCAGTTTGTCTCGCCCGCCCATAATGTATTTCCAAGCAAAAGTGTTTACCGTTCCACTGTATTACATCATATGTGTTTGTGACTACTGTGATTGTATCTGCATTTTCTATTCTGTTTATGTTCTTGTATCGCTGAGGAGAGAGGGGGAACGTTAGCGCCCACTTGTCGACTGCTTTAAGGTCCATGAACCCGTCCATTTCCAAGTCTTCTTGTTGTTTACAATGACAAATAAACACTTCCATTCACTCCTCAGTGCACCTTAGGCTGGAATCTGTGGAATCCTTTTTTAAATGACTTTGACTTGTTTCCCTGTTCACAAAACCTACAGACAGACTCCAGATCACTTATCATTGTTGATTCAAACAAAACATCTCTCTTAAGGTGAAGTAGCACAAAATCGTGAATCAAAAAGTCTAAATAAATAGACACATCCCTGACCCATCTGCCCCTCCTGTCTTGGGAGAGATGAAGAGAGATGGAGAGGAGGAGAAGGAGAGCTAGAAAGGGGGAAGGAAAGACAGAAAAGGCAAGAAGGAGATATAGGGAGATAGTATGAGGGAGAGAGGTGGCAGTAAATGGAGAGAGAGAAATATGACGCAGAGAGAGAAGAAAAGAATGATGAGAGGGGGCACACAGAGAGAAAGAGTGGAAGAGAAAGAAGTGGAAAAGAAGAGGAGAGATAGACAGATAGAGACAGACAGACAGAGAGATGGTGTGATGATGAATGCACTCTCTTTTCTACATTATAATTACCCTGATGACACAGAGAGGTGAGTGTACAGAGCTGCACAAACACGCTGCTGCAGACACACACATACTGAGCATTCCTCCCTCTCCTCCACCTCCAGCTCCACCTCCACCGCCAGCTCCAGTGTACCAGAGTGAAGACACCAGATCATAGACTGTATACACAAATGGACATCCACTGCGTGACAAAAGTATTAGGACAACTGTGTATTTCTGAACTCTGGACGAAACTTCTGGTTCCAACCAGATAATGACCCAAAGCACTCGTCCAAACTGTGTAAGGGTCATTTGGAGACGTGTGAACAGCGTCATCAACTGCAGGTTATGACATGGCCGCCCCGTCACCCATCTAAAAAGTGTGGGATTATTTGGATATTAAAGTGCGCACCAGGAAACCGACTAACAAACACCTGTGGAAATGTCTTCAGGATGAGTGGAAACTATAGAGGATGGATATCATATATAGTCCAAACGTGCAATATCTTTTTTCAATACTCTCCTAGTTACTGTTTTATTATTAGTACTTATTTTATTATTACTTATTTTATTCTATTCTTGCCTGCATGCACTTTTCTTTCTTGTTCAAACTGTCCCTACCTGGAGCTACTGTGGCAAGTAAATTTCTCCTGTGTGAGATCTCAATAAAGTCTTATTATCTTGAAAATTGTTGGACAAAATGCCTCGAATTTGTAAAGCTGTGATTAAAGGAGAATTAACGTTTTTTACAATCTGAGCCTTATTTTGGTAATAAAACAAGTTGTTTTACTCACCCATAGCACTTTGGTGTCATATGGAGCACTTTCAGAGATGTTTTAGATTAGCGATAGCCGTAGCGCGAGTTCTCGGGGCATATAATATATGCCCGGTCTCCAAATACAGGGGGTCCTTGGGTTACGACGTTGATCCGTTCTTAAGACGCGTCGTAACCCGAATTTCGTCGTAAGTCGGATTTTGACTTTAATCTTCCAACCAAAGCACCAATAACCTTTCCATCTCAATAATTAGACCACTACGCTGCTTGGTTATCACTGCCGCTTTCATAGGAGCAGATCAGAGCCCACATCAGGTACTTCCGCCCACAGTGGGCACGCACACGAGGCCGTCTTCTCTGCCCTACAACCACAACAAAGTGTATTCTTCCGCCGTGCGCCGTTCGCGTTTGTTTACGTCGCTTACCACGCTAAACCGCGTAAGACGGAATGACGTGTAATATTATTAATTTTTTTTAATGGGGGCGCGTTCGTAGCCACGAAACGTCGTAAGTCGAGACCGTCGTAACCCGAGGACCCCCTGTAACACAAACTTTAGCACTTTTCAAATAGAAGCTCAATGTCTTAGTCTACGCTTTCGTTTGAGTCAAAAGTGGCCTGTAATCCGAGATTTATTGTTAGGGCCAACTCGGGAATAGAATTCCGGGTCGCCGGCTTGGTAGGTGGGTGTGCTAACTACTGTGCAACAGTCCAGATAGAGAGAGCAGACTCAAGTGCAGAGGTTCAAATTAAAAAGATGTTCTCCATTTATTTTTCAAAAAACTCAGAAGGTCCACAAGCAACACAGAAAATCCAAAATTTGCAAAAAGCTTGGCAACAGGGAACACTGGAGGCAGAAAAACATAAAAACATCCAAAACTAAGAGTGTTAAAGTTCGAGAACGCAAAAGGCTTAATCTTTAACAAGACACAAATTCTAGAGACTCACTAGGGACGTGGACAGGTAACAAAGACTCAGTGACAAACAACAGAAAACCAGGGCTTAAATACCTAGCCCAATTGATCACATGATCACAAGAACAATTGGAAACAGGTGGTAAAGAAACGAAATGGAGGGAAAACAAAAGATCAAGCACATGTCCCACAGTGACCCCTAGTGTCCAGAAGAGCCATAACCACTAACATTTATCCATAGTTTCGAGTAGATGAGGAGGCCAGTGCGCATGTGCGAAGTCACAGTTTATTTCGCTCTCAGCTCTCGGGACCCAAACATGAAACGCAAAGCTGTAAATTATGGATAAATCTCGGATTACAGGCCACTTTTGACTCAAATGAAAGCGTAAACTAAGACATTGAGCTTTTATGATTTGAAAAGTGCTAAAGTTTGTGTTACTTGGAGACCGCTCGGAGCATTTATTATATGCCCTGAGAACTTGCGCTACGGCTATCGCTAATCTAAAACATCTCCGGAAGTGCTCCATATGACACCAAAGTGCTATGGGTGAGTAAAACAACTTGTTTTATTACCGAAATAAGGCTCAGATTGTAAAAAACGTTAATTCTCCTTTAAGGCCAAAGGTGGTTATTTTGATGAAAAAGCTATTTAACTTGATATTGTTACATTTTTGCAATAATATGCCTTTACGCATGTTGGAATTTGCTTTAATATATCAATAAATTGATTTGTTGTCATTACCAATACGTCTTGTTATCATTATGAAAGTTCAGAAATACACAATCGTCCTAATACTTTTGTCAGGTAGTGTAGCTAACCTTATAGCTGCTGTGTTCCAAATTTGGCTCCATCATCTCTGGCTCTAATTGAATTATTGAAAAACTGTTACCCCTGTCTCTGTAACAGCTGCTGTCAGACTGCTCATTTTAGTTTTAAAATGTTCGTATTAACTCGCTCTATATGATTCTGGTGTTTTTATTTCATTGTTTTGTCTGCTAATCAATTACTATTCCTAATATGGAACTCTGCTCCAAATTCACTAAGTCCACTCATTTATTTACCTTATTTGGCCCCACCCACTTTTGTCTCTAATGTTCCTAAACTGTGCTTCCACTTCCGCTTACACAGGGAACCCATTCATTTCAGAATTCATTTGAGAATTTGGGAAAAGTCATGCAGCTAAAATAGGACATAAAGTCAGTTCATTTGTGTAAAATGTTCAATGTTCATGTGACCAAAAAGTAACACTGCACTGATTCTCTGGAGGCTTTAAAACGCCTTTATATTCTACAGTATATTGAACTTATTTGCTGTTAGGTTTGGCCCCATACAAAATAATACACCCCAATGATGATGGCGGCTCACACGGAAACTTCCAGAATAAGGTGGAAACAGGCCTCCATTCCTCCCTCACCTCCAGCTCCAATGTTTCAGATTAAAGACCCCAAACCACCTTGACAACCCCACCTACACTCATGTGGATACTTTTGGAATCTTACGGTGTCTTTATTCTGGTCCTAGTTTGGTTTAGTCCTGGTTTGGTCCTGGTCCTGGTTTAGTCTTGGTGTCGAACTGGTTTGGTACTGATTAAAGGTCCCATGGCATGACATTTTCACTTTCTGAGGTTTTTGAACGTTAATGTGAGCTCCCCTACCCTGTTTAGCCCCCCCCCCGTGGCTAAAAGTTGCGAAATGTCTAAACTGAGCATTTGCGGTCCTTTTCTGCGTTACACAAAACCAGTGTTGAAACGGGCGAGTTCGGACAAGGCACCTTTTTGACGTCAGATCTGCAAATGCAGCTCCAGCCCCTCCCTCTGTCTCCGCTCAGCGTCCCTGTATATCCCGCCCAGAGAGTTTGGACTGTGAATGCGCTACGCAATGCGAAATGCGTTTTTTTATTTGCCTGGAGGCACGTCCGAGTGTTTCTAGGCTCGCAAGTCCCTTACCCGACCCTCTGGATCTCTGAAATACCAGTGGTTTAATTTTATTTTCTGTGTAAATATGCTTTTTTTCATTGCAAAGTCTCTCATCTGTCTTCCTGTGTTAAACACGGAAGCGAGCAGACAGCGGTGCAGAGCTGCGCTTCCAGCGGGGGAAACCCCCCCCCCCCCCTTCCCGCTCCTTAGCCAATCTCTCTGTCCTTCTCATTTGCACTGAAGCAGAAACACCCAGAATAAAGCATTTTAGACACATATCTAGCCTCATGAAGACTGTCAGAGTCATATCTCATGCAGTGAGTATTGATTTTGAAGAAGGATTCATTTACAGTATTAGGGAACCATTAAGGAGCCATATAAAAGCATCAAGAAGTACCATGTCATGGGACCTTTAAGCCCTGGTTTGGTTCTCGTTTGGTCCTAGTTTAGTTCTGGATTAATGCTGTTTAGTCCTGGTTTGGTCTTGGTTTAGTTCTGGTTTGGGCCTGGTGTGAATGTTGTTTAGTTCTGATCTAAACTTCTTTTTGTCCTGGTTTAGTTCAGTTTTAGATTTAGTCCCACTTCCATCCCAAATGGAAAGTGTTGTTTGTGGTGTGTGGAGTGAACGCTCTCCTATACCCTGGATTGTAAACTACAATTAAAAGACAATACAGAACTGAACCTATCAATCAGTTTCATACTTTCATACTGATGAAAATGTGATTGTTGTCATGGCAATTACTCATTGCTATGACACTCAAAAGAACAAATATTTTGTCCTCTCCCTCATAGTCAGTGTGATTCCTTATGATGGTTTCAGACACAGACTCCACAGAAGTGACAGAAGCCTCATTTCCTCTCAGCAGATAAGACATGTTCAGAAGAGGAGGAGGAGGATGGTGACTGGTTCAGGGGAAGTTCTGGGATAACTGTGATAAGAACTGGGTTAAAGAGCGTTGTTTGTGTCAGACTGACTTTAGGACTAGATCTGCCAGTGTTTGTGTGTGTGTCCATGGAGTTGTTACTGCATATTGTTACATTATGTTATTTTTCTGCGATGTTCCACAGTATGGCATGAAACATATCTATTTATCATTTACATCATGACTGTAGAGTCTGTAATGACCAAAAGGACAAGATCGTGGATACAAGCAGCCAAAATGAGTTTCATCCGCAGGGTGGCTGGGAGCACCCTTAGAGATAGGGTGAGGAGCTCAGTCACACGGGAGGGACTCGGAGTAGAGCCTCTGCTCCTACATGTGGAGAGGAGCCAGCTGAGGTGGCTCGGACATTTCTTATGGATGCCTCCTGGACGCCTCCCTCGGGAGGTGTTCTGGGCATGTCCCACCGGGACGAGGCCCCGGGGAAGATCCAGGACACGCTGGAGGAACTATGTCTCTCAGTTGGCCTGGGAACACCTTGGGGTTCCCCTGGAGGAATTGAAGAAGTGAACTTTATTGATCTCACACTGGAGAAATTCTTCTCTGCATTTTAACCCATCCTATATATATATATATACATATATTAGGAGCAGTGGGCAGCACACATTAGGGCGCCCGGGGACCATCTCCATGATCTTCTTGCTTCGGTTTGGTCAGGACCTCAGCTGGAGGTACCTATGGTGCATGTTTTGGGTTGGTGGGGGAAACCGGAGTGCCCGGAGGAAACCCACCCAGACACGGGGAGAACATGCAAACTCCACACAGAAAGGCCCGGGCGACCCGGGGATCGAACCCAGACCATGCATGCAAACTCCACACAGAACACACACAGAAAGGCCCGGGCGACCCCGGGGATCGAACCCGGAACCTTCTTGCTGTGAAGCAAGAGCGCTAACCACTCAGCTACCGTGCTGCCAATTGGAGGAAGTGTCTGGGGTGAAAGAAGTCTGGGAGTCCCTGCTTAGACTGTTGCCCCTGTGACCCGGCCCTGGATAAGTGGAAGAAAATGGATGGATGGACGGTAGAGTCTACCACGAACGTGCACTCTTATTCACATGACTTTCTTTCATTAAACTAAGTGATTGTCTTGGAGAATGTTTCCTGTAGACACCCAACCCTTATCCAGAGCTTTGCAGATATCCGACTCCACATGATGCTTACTCAATGGGATTTGTCATTTCAAAGTTGTATGTTTAAGAATTAAGATAGAGTGTAATATTGTGTTCCAGCTCATTTCCCTGGTTTACAGATTAAAGTTATAATCAGAGTTACATATTGAACATGCCTTGAAGCAGGGATGGGCAATACACACAGAGTAAATGTTTAGTTATCGAGTACATGTTTTGGGGTAATTGTCATTTTTATTAGACTTTTAAACCTGTACTTTTTATGAAGTACAATTTTAGCCATGCAATGTACTTCATTACATTTTGAATCATAGGAGTTATGGAGTACTGTACAAGTAATCGCCCAAAGCATGTATGTCTCAACTCTGTTTGTGCTCTTGAAAACGAGCTGGGATTGGACAAAGCTCTGAGAATATGCAGAATGCTGTTTAAACCAACTTAACGGTGCATTGAGTAACTTTCTGAATGTAGGGTCCGCTACTATGGAGAGTTTGTGCTTTTGCCTGGAGTTTTTCACAGTATGATATTAAACCATGAGACGAGCATCATGCCGGTTTACAGGTCCAATTTGTGGAGAGACCTGATTGGAGTAGAACATCTTTTTCAAGGTATTGTTTTATTGGGGGGGAAGCACCTATAATTGCATAGTAACCAAGTTTAATGCCATAATGTGGTACATTCCAGGGAAAGCAATCTCCCTAACATATCTTAAAGGGATATGCCACCCCCAGGTCAAATTTGGGCATCTCCCCACAGTCCAGAGACTAAAATAAGTGGTCTTCCACACTGGAAAATAGTTCCCACCCAAAATGACCAAGGCAAGCTCTCCGTGTTGATTTGCACATTTATTTGCACTCGATATGAATGCGCACTACACAGAAAGTAATTGGGAAACGCATCGAGCAAATTAATTCCTTTTGGCCGAAATCTTTCTCTGGCGACGTTAGACTCCAGTCTAAGGCGGAGGAGCTGCAGATACCGCGGCGGTCAGTGGCGACAGACTCGGACAATGGCTGGGTGAGCAGGAAAACGCTTTCCACCACTTGTTTTAGTCTCTGGACTGTGGGGAGATGCCCAAATTTGACCTGGGGGTGACATATCCCTTTAAGGGACACAACCAGGTCCTGGACTTGTACCAAAAAGTTACAAAGTGCAACTTTAAAGCCTTAAACAATGTTCAATTAATCAAGTTTTGTATGAAAGACTGTTATAAAATGCAACTAAAAAGTATGTAAACTAACTAGTACTACTTTGGGTACTATTTTTCATTTATACTTTATATTTTTACTTCAGTCTTTCTTTCTTTTCTTTTCTTGATTTATTTCATTCGTTAAAACAAAACAAAAAATATACTTGCATCTATACAATTATAACTTAAATATGAATGAATGAAGTCCAAATTTGGCAGCAGTACTATTTGTACTTGTTGTACTTATTGTTTGCGAGATTGTTGTGTTTGGTCAAACTATTGAATGTGACAATGTGATTGATCATCTGTCCTCCGATTGTCTCCCTACAGTGAGGAATCCTGGGGTGATTGTGGCCTGGATGTTCAAACTGGATAAGCACATTCGCTCTGTCATAAATTCCAGCTTCTTTCAGTTGAGGCCCCTTGCCAAAATAAAGCCCTACTCCCACAGGCGGATTTTGAAAAAGCTATCCATACATTTGTCGCGTCTGGACTGTTGCAGTTGTTTGTATGTAAGACTGGACCAGGACTCCCTGCAATGTCAGAACACTACAGCTCGTCTGCTGACTTTAAGAGATGAGAGCACCTCACACCTGTGCTGTGTGACCCGCACTGGCTCCCTGTCTTACATCAGGTCATTCTCCACACAGAGCCCTGAGGTCAACTGACCAGCTCCTGCTGCTGTGCCCAAAGCCAGGCTCAGTGTCAGTCACTCTAGACGGAAAACTCACCTCTTCTCCATGGCATTTAGACAGAATATCTTGGTGTTTTATTGTAGTTTGTGTTATCTGTATATCTGTTTCTTTCTGCTTTTGTTGACTTTTATGTGAACCACTTTGTGCAGCTGAAGTTGTTTTAAATGTGCTAAATAAATAAACTATTCTTCTTCTTCTTCTTCTTCTTATTATTATTATGATTATTATTATTATTATTATTATTATTATTATTATGATTATTATTATTATTATTCAGTTTAACTGTACTTTTCAGCTTTCTATTACACACAATTTACTCTGTAAACTTGTTGTTACCGCATCAAAAACATACCTGGAGTTGTGTTTTGTTTCATTCACACATGTTTGAGGAACCCATCTCCAAAGCTCAAAATGCTCTTTTCCACCTTGTGTTGTTATAAAGCGGTCGTTTCCAAGTTAACAGCTCCTTTTACCTTTTGTTCAGTGGCAATTGCAGGACTGAAATTATCTAAATGATTCTAGTGAAGGTGTATGGAGTTTAAAAACACAATGGAGCACTTCCTGTATTACCACATGACATCACAAGGTAGAACAGAGTGTTTTCTTTTTAAGGGATGAAGTCAGTCTAAACATACAGGGTCTGTATGTTTACAGAAAAGAAAACACAACTCTCGGTTTGTGATGAAACAACATTATAACAGCTGAATATGGGCCCTTTACGTACAGTCAGTATCAGAACTCTTTCTGCATTTTTTTCTTTTGTTTAATTTTGTTTTATTAAAAAGTATTTAATGGGAAATAAATATAGTTTTGGAACCAGAAGTCCCCGTCTTTTGTTGTGCTCCATTGTTTGTGAACAGTGTAACGCCACAAAGGCTGTTTGAGCCTTGACTCTGATGGTCGCCCTGTATCTCCCTCCCGTCACCCTGAGGATATACTGCAGCGCATGTGTTTTTGTAGTGACACATTTTTGCATGCGTTCTTTCTAGGAATCCTCTCCATCTTCAGCAGACAGGCCGGAGACGTGCTCTGGAGCTCTGTTTATTCACTTTAGCAGAGGAGCAGCCAGTGCAGTTGTATTGGCTGAAACGTTGGCTGGGTTAGAGGACTGTGAATGAGAGACGGTCACATTAGCAGACATAAACAGAGCTGATGTAGCGCTTGTGTTTGAGCAGAGTGGATCCACATGTCTTCTTAAGTGTTGGTTGAGATGAAGTGTGCGAGCTGAACGTAAACAGGGCTACACCAGTAAAAGGAGAGGGACACGCCACAGAGACGCTGTGTGTGGCTACAGCATCAGTGTAGTGTATAATACTACACAAAACTGACTCTTGAGTGCTTTTAGTAATGTTATAATGTTGTTCTCTCCTCAAAAACATACCTAGAGTTGTGTTTTGTTTGACCCATGGTTGAGTAACCCTGCATTATCAGGCTGCCTGCCCTAAACCTCAAAATGCTTTGTTCCACCTTATGATGTCATGTTATGGTAATTTTCAAGTTAAAGGTCCCATGGCATGAAATTTTCACTTTCTGAGGTTTTTGAACGTTAATGTGAGCTCCCCTACCCTGTTTAGCCCCCCCCCCATGGTTAAAAGTTGTGAAATGTCTAAACTGAGCATTTGCGATCCTTTTCTGGGTTACAAAAAATCGGAGCTCAAACGGGCGATTTTGAACAAGGCACCTTATTGACGTCAGATCGAAAAAAGAAATGCAAATGCAGTTCCACCCCCGTCTGTCTGTACTCAGCGTCTCTGTAAATCACGCCCAGAGAGTTTGGACTGCGAATGCGCTAGGCAATGCGAAATGCGTTTTTTTATTTGCCTGGAGGCACGTCCGAGTGTTTCTAGGCTCGGAAGTCCTTTATCTGAGCCTCTGGACCTTTGAACAGCAGTGGTTTAATTTTATTTTCTGTGGAAATGTGTTTATTTTTCAATGGAACGCTTCAAATCTCTCCCCCTGTGCAAAAACAAGGAAATGGATCAGCTGAGGGCTCAGAGCGAGAGCGGAGCGTTTGGCCACGCCCCCACCCTCTACTATTGGCCAGCTCTTTTCTTCTCATTTGCATTCAAGCAACAACGCCCATTATGACCTGTTCTGAGGGAGAAAAAATACTCTTTCTCATCTTATCTCTGTTTCTCATGCACTGAGTGTTGATTTTGAAGAAGGATTCATTTACAGTATTAGGGAACCATTAAGGAGCCATATAAAAGCATCAAGAAGTACCATGTCATGGGATCTTTAACAGCTCCTTTTACCTTTAATTCAAAAGAGATTTGAAATTCCAGGGCTCAAATCATTCAAATGATTCCAATGAAGGAGTTTAAAAACACAGTGGAACGAGTTCTGTATTACCACATGACATCACAATTTGGAACGTCCTAAATATGTAGGATTTGGTGTGAATGAAACAAATCACAACTCCAGGTATGTTGGTGACAAGAAGACAACATTATAACATAGATTAACAGTGTAATATACAGTAGGCCCTTTAAAGGAGCACTATGTAACATCTCTAGTAGATAGAGGGTTGCCTGCTTGTTTCTATGGAGATTTGCCAGGAATGTTCCACATTTTTTGCATTAAAGGAAAATTTACGTTTTTTACAATCTTTACAATGCCCCGAGCATATAATATATGCCCCAAATAACACAAACTTTAGCATTTTTCAAATCATAGAAGCTCAATGTCTTAGTCTACACTTTCGTTTGAGTCAAAAGTGGCCTGTAATCCGAGATTTATCCATAGTTTACAGCTTTGCGTTTCATGTTTGGGTCCCGGGAGCTGAGAGCGAAATAAACTGTGACTCCGCACATGCGCACTGGTGTCCTCATCTACTCGAAACTATGGATAAATCTTGGATTACAGGCCACTTTTGACACAAACGAAAGCGTAGACTAAGACATTGAGCTTCTATGATTTGAAAAGTGCTAAAGTTTGTGTTATTTGGAGACCGCAAACATTTGCCCCGAGAACTCACATTATGGAGATCGCAAATCTAAAACATCTCTGGAAGTGCTCCATATGACACCAAAGTGCTATGGGTGAGTAAAACAACTTGTTTTATTATCGAAATAAGGCTCAGATTGTCCTTTAAATCTAGTTATCTCCACTGAGACAAGCAAGTTACTCCACCAGGCCAAGTTACAGGTCAGATCTGTGGAGAGTGAGCCAGCTCAAAGTAAGTATGTATGTTGGCGAATCCCCTACAAGAATTTAGATGTGCGTTTTTATGTATTACTTTAAAGCCCCAGTGTGTAGGATTCGTGGCGCATAGGTGGATGCTGCTATTGCACTTTCTGTTTTAGCTACGGCAGACCTCGAGGGTCACCCGGGCGCGCACGAGCCGCGCGCCGCTACTGTATAAATAAAACGCGGTCCCGTTTTTTGTTTGTTTTTTTTTTTCTCATGAAAACACACATTCCCGATCATGTACCATGACACTCTACACATCAAATGAAACCTTACAGTCTCCACTTTTTGACTATGCAATTCATTTCCCTGCAAAACAATCACCCCCCGAGCACATGGGGCTTTTATACGGAAAAGCACAAAACGAGGTTAGCTTACCTTAGAATGCTTTCCACAGGTCAAACTCTGTATTTCACCATAAACTTGCTCTCAATTTGTCCGTAAGGATCCAGCGAATAAAATCCAGTAAAACAATTTAGTCCAAAACACGTGTTAGATCCATTACGACGTCTGATCCGGCAGCATGCTTGTGTTGTTTACCCAAAACCACGAGCCTTGCCGAAGGCGAAGGCGGAGCCCAAATGTCCTTCTGCGGCTCTCGTATTCAAAATGGCTGCCTCTGCATGGGGAAGATCCCCCTTTTATGTGACTATATCTAAGTCCAAAAGAATACTTTGATTTCATGATGGAAGTGAAAAGGCTTGGAAAACAATGTATTTTTGAATGGGTATCTTCAATTTCAGTAATTAACGGGTAAAAATCTTACACACTGTCCCTTTAAAGTGCTCATATTGTCTGATCTGTGTTCTAACGTTGTCTTCTCATCACAAACACATCTGGAGTTGTGTTTTGTTTCATTCACACATGTTTAACACACAAACCCTGCAGATTTAGGCTGAGTTCTTCTTTCAAACTGAAAACACTCTGTTCCACCTTGTGATGTCATGTGGTAATACAGGAAGTGCTCCACTGTGTTTTTAAACTCCACACACCTTCACTAGAATCATCTGAATGTCTGAATTTTTTAAATTTGAATCTCTACTGACGTAAAGATCAAAGGTCGCTGATAGGATGAAAACTGCTTGGTGACATCACAAGGTGGAACATGTAGACAGACTAATAATGCAGGATTACTCAAACATGTGCGAATGAAACAAAACCCACCTCCAGGAACATTTTTGAGGAGGTAACAACATTCTAACATGGTTTAAAGCTCATAGGAGTCCATTTTGTGTAATAGGACCTTTAAAAGAGAATTTACGTTTTTTACAATCTGAGGCTTATTTTGGTAATAAAACAAGTTGTTTTACTCACCCATAGCACTTTGGTGTCATTTGGAGCACTTCCAGAGATGTTTTAGATTTGCGATTTCCGTAATGTGAGTTCTCGGGGCACATGTTTGCGGTCTCCAAATAACACAAACTTTAGCACTTTTCAAATCATAGAAGCTCAATGTCTTAGTCTACGCCGAAATAAGGCTCAGATTGTAAAAAAAACATTAATTCTCCTTTAAACCAATGTTTAAAAGTTACAGTATGCTATATTATTGCAGGGCTCTCAAGTTTTGAAGATTGCTAGGAGTGAGACTTTTGAGGAACGGGGGGGTGCGAGCAGTAGTCGAGTTATAAAATGAAACCGGGGGGATGGTGGAAGGGCAGGGCAGAATTAGAAGGTACTTTGTTAATATGGAAATGCTTTTAGAACTAAAAGTCCATATTATCATTCAATAATGCACACGATAATATGTTATCACACACAGTCTTGGTTTAGTCCTGGTTTAGTCCTGGTTTGGTTCTGGTTTAGTCTTGGTTTAGTTCTGGTTTAGTCCTGGTTTAGTCCTGGTTTAGTTCTGGTTTAGTGCCGAAATAGATGCAGAAATAATCTGATATGACTCACCCATAAAAACGCGGTCACTCGTATCCATGTATGCACGTGTCACGGTCTTTAATAATCCGGAGCTCCGGAGAAAAGGACATATCCCGAACTTATCCCGTGTCCCGAGACGAGAGTTCCTTCTTACGTAGCATTAACGTAGCAAGTTAAAGATTCTTCTTCTCTTGGAAATGCCGCGTAAATATCACGCGGCTCGCTCACAGCTGATCGGCGAACAGGCCTCACAGCTGATCGCTCAACTCGAGTACTGGTGTGCGACTTTTTTTCGCTGAAAACGCGCGGTGCCTGCATTAACTTACCGATTTTCTGGGCACAGAAGCGCTGTGAACAGTGGCTACAGTTTTGAATTGCTTTAAAAAAATTCAGCGTGAGAAATACCATGTGTAAGCGTGTGAACACGTCGAATTGCGTGTGTCACACTCTCAAAGCGTGAGACTTGAGAGCCCTGATTATTGTAAACTTCATGTTCCACTAAAACCATTATGACTGTAGTTTATACTGTAGTGTGTCCCATATGGAACTCAACCCTGTGCATTTGCCATTAGCCAGGAACCTCAGTGTAGTGTTCATGGCCTATTTCATTATTTATTATGATGTATCAGCCAAAACATCATGACACAGGCACACCATTACGCTGAAAACTCACTTTTAATCTGCAGAGGAAAGTCTTACTCTTGTGAACAAAGTGTAGAGCCTGTTTCATTCTGGTGTATATATGACTGGTGTATTGACAGCGAGTGGGTGTGGTTCACTATAGGTCTGTTTAAGGTGGCAGCTCTACATGTTTACATTGGTCTCTTTAAGGCGGTCAGACGTTAATAGGCCTCACAACGTCTTCACACAAACCCCAAAGCCACAGCCATAAAGCAGCTTCACTTTTAAATAAAGATGAGCTTGTTATCATTATTGAACACATACGAGCGGCACAATGACCCGCTCAGATGTGTGTTTGCACTACAGCTCTGTCACTTCTCTAATGGCTCTTTCCCGTGCCATTACTTAATATCATGTCACCACATCAGAGGAACCACACATATACCAAATGAACTTCTGTGCCAGTGATTCAACTTGTAATGTGAGAGAGGCAGACACAATCCCACCACAAAAGGGCCTCTCAAAGACTGTCACTTCAATACCACCAGAATATTTCACTTTTAAACACCCATAACCCTACTTTTTTATTCCATATTTGAACAAAATGTGGCTTACCCCAGTACAGATCTATGTATAAGCAGCTCTTGAGGTCAAAATAAGTCAGCTACGTGCTGTTGTCTGCATTTAATTATAGAGTGCTTTATTGTCCAATAATTTAATAAACATTCCAATTGTTGTCAGCTATACTGTCAAACCTCCACTCTGATCTCTGAGAGCTTTGAAAACTGCTTGTAACCTCATTTTAGTGACTCTTTAAGGCTATCAGAATGCATAAAGTAAGCAAGGAATAAATTTGGTCCACTGCAAACCATTTTAAAATGCTCTAAATCAGGGATATAAATGACAATTTTCTTCCAAATATTGTGATTAGATTAAAGGAGAATTAACGTTTTTTACAATCTGAGCCTTATTTCGGTAATAAAACAAGTTGTTTTACTCACCCATAGCGCTTTGGTGTCATATGGAGCACTTCCAGAGATGTTTTAGATTTGCGATCACCCTAACGTGAGTTCTCGGGGCACATAATATATGCCCTGAGCATGTAATATATGCCCAGTGCGGTCTCCAAATAACACAAACTTTAGCACTTTTCAAATCATAGAAGCTCGATGTCTTAATCTACACTTTCGTTTGAGTCAAAAGTGGCCTGTAATCCGAGATTTATCCATAGTTTCGAGTAGATGAGGACGCCAGTGCTCATGTGCGGAGTCACAGTTTATTTTACTCTTAGCTCCCAGGACCCAAACATGAAACGCAAAGCTGTAAATTATGGATAAATCTCGGATTACAGGCCACTTTTGACTCAAACGAAAGTGTAGACTAAGACATTGAGCTTCTATGATTTGAAAAGTGCTAAAGTTTGTGTTATTTGGAGACCGCTCGGGGCATATATTACATGCTCGGGGTATATTATATGTCCCGAGAACTCGAGTTACAAATATCGCTAATCTAAAACATCTCTGGAAGTGCTCCATATGACACCAAAGTGCTATGAGTGAGTAAAACAACTTGTTTTATTACTAAAATAAGGCTCAGATTGTAAAAAAACGTTAATTCTCCTTTAACCATGAGACTGCCAAACAAAACCCACCCTCTGGAACTCTCTCCCCTTTCACATCAGAAGTTCAGACTCACTAAACACCTTCAAAAAACTGCTCAAAACACACCCTTCCCACCTTCTCTTACACCTGCGATACAGTTCTGAAGACTTCATACTGGAGATCACGTCACAGCAACATCACTGACACTGAAGAGGAAGGAGCAGAGTGCAGCCCAAACTGTGCAGGTATAAAACTTATAGAGGCGTGTACATAAGAATTTAAAGTATAAATATAGGTCTGTTTTACTCTCACCACATCCTGTCATCTAACCATAAACCAAATGTGTCCGACCACAGACACTGTGCAAAATGCCATCACCTATCTATTTTATTTTATTTTATTTTATTTTTTTTGCACTTCAAACATAAGTTTTGGGACTTGGCGCCAAAGAAATCAGTGAAGTTAAAAATAGAGTGTGTAAAAATAAGGCATTCCTTCGCAGTGACAGATCTTCCATTTAGAGCAAATGCAGAAATATTGTAGGGAGGAAGGTTCCCAGAAAAACAGCTCTACCCCTCCCTCCCTCCCTCGCTCATTATCTCTTTCACACTCTTATTACACATTTCCCTATTTGCTCTCTCTCACTCTGTCTCTCTCTCTTATTCCCATCTCTCTATCTTCTCTCTCTGCCTCTCTGTCTTTCTGTGTGTGTCTCTCTCTCTTATTCCCCTTCTCTCTATATGATTTTCTCTTCTTCTCCCCCTTTCTCTCCCTCTCTCCTTTCTCTCTCTCTTTACCCACATCTCTCATCCCCATTTGCCTTCTCCATCCCACTTCTCTCCCCTCGCTCTTCATCGCTATCTCTCTTTCTTTCATTCTAACTCTCTCTCTCCTTTTCTTTCCCCTCTCACACTCCCTGCCCCCCTCCCCCTCTCTCTCTCTATCTTTCCTCTTTCTCACTCAATCTCACAACAGTCCCTCTCTCTCTCCTCTCTCTCGCTCTCCTCTCTCACACACTCACTCACACACTCACTCTGTCCTTCTCTCTCTTCTCTCTCTTCTCCATAGACAATATAAAGTGGAGCTGCATTCTTCAGACAGTATTTTGCTGACCTCTCTGTCAGGGGGATGGGGGGTGCTCCTTAGTCCTGCAGAGCTCAGTGTTTATGGGGCAACACAAGAGTTCCAAACAAGAAAGAACTGAAGAGAAAGAAGTGAAAGAGTATGGAATAAGAAAGAGGACAAAATAATGTGTATTCACAAGAAATTAAAGGAAAAGTAAGTGTGTTAGCCTAGCGCGCGCGACTTCTAGTCATAGCTTGGGGCATATAATGAGCATTCCCCGAGCATGTAATACCCCCCCGGCGGTCTCCAAATAACATAAACTTTAGCACTTTTCAAATCATAGAAGCTCGATGTCTTAGTCTACACTTTCATTTGAGTCAAAAGTGGCCTGTAATCCGAGATTTATCCATAATTTACAGCTTTGCGTTTCATGTTTGGGTCCCGGGAGCTGAGAGCACACTCCGCACATGCGCACTGGCGTCCTCATCTACTTGAAACTATGGCTAAATCTCGGATTACAGGCCACTTTTGACCAAACAAAATCGTAGACTAAGACATCGAGCTTCTATGATTTGAAAAGTGCTAAAGTTTGTGTTATTTGGAGACCGCAAACATGTGCCCCGAGAACTCACATTATGGAGATCGCAAATCTAAACCATCTCCGGAAGTGCTCCATATGACACCAAAGTGCTATGGGTGAGTAAAACAACTTGTTTTATTACCGAAATAAGGCTCAGATTGTAAAAAACGTTACTTTTCCTTTAATCCACGCCAATAAAATTAATTTGCTCGAAAACGTGTAGTCACAAGAAATTAATCCATGCATATTTTGGATATACACGCATCTTTGGTTGTAGTTGAGCATAAAATAAATATTTGCAAACTTATGTACGAATACGAATTTCTCAGATGGAAGAAAGTGGACAAAAATACGTCAGTTATGTCATCTGGGCAGCGGTAAAACTGGCAGCGGTTACGTCAAGTCTGAAGCGGTAAAAAAGAAATTCTGGAGGACAGTCTTCGCTGAAGTTGACAGGATGGCAGACCGAAATAAGGTGGGCGTTAACTCAAAATGTTTGTGCACTTTTCTGATATACTGTAACTGTACTAGTAAAGGATTGTAACCAGCGAAGACTGTCCTCCAGAATTGTTTTTTACTGCTGCAGACTTTAAGTGGTCTCGGCCGACGTGACGTGATGACGTGATGACTTTCTTATTCCATAAAAGAGACTTTGACATAGTCATCCTTTAATTAAACATTCATTCAGCCGAATGAGAGGGGAGATAATAGAGGTGAGAGGTGATGAGAGATGAAATGAGGGAGGAGAGGAGGGGGGGGGTCAAAGAGAGAGGAGAGAATCAGTCGGGAGGAGGGAGAAAGAGAGAGTGAGAGAGAGGGAGGTAGATAGAGGAGAAGTACGGAGAGACTAAAGTAGAAAGAAAGAGCGAGAGAGATGGAATGGGAAAGAGTGCTGCCAAAACCTTACACAAGAAAAAAAAAAAAAAGAATACCTTAAAGGGACAGTGTGTAAGATTTTTACCCGTTAATTACGGAAATTGAAGATACCCATTCAAAAATACATTGTTTTCCAAGCCTTTTCACTTCCATCATGAAATCAAAGTATTCTTTTGGACTTAGATATAGTCACATAAAAGGGGGATCTTCCCCATGCAGAGGCAGCCATTTTGAATACGAGAGCCGCAGAAGGACATTTGGGCTCCGCCTTCGGCAAGGCTCGTGGTTTGGGGTAAACAACACAAGCATGCTGCCGGATCAGACGTCGTAATGGATCTAACACGTGTTTTGGACTAAATTGTTTTACTGGATTTTATTCGCTGGATCCTTATGGACAAATTGAGAGCAAGTTTATAGTGAAATACAGAGTTTGACCTGTGCAAAGCATTCTAAGGTAAGCTAACCTCGTTTTGTGCTTTTCCGTATAAAAGCCCCATGTGCTCGGGGAGTGATTGTTGTGCAGGGAATTGAATTGCATATTCAAAAAGAGGAGACTGTAAGGTTTCATTTGATGTGTGTAGTGTCATGGTACATGATCAGGAATGTGTGTTTTCATGAGTAGCTAAAACAGAAAGTGCAATAGCACCATCCACCTATGCGCCACGAATCCTACACACTGGGGCTTTAAAACACATGCATGCATAAGTGTGGCTACTGCTTCATAGACTGTACCTTGGCCTGTTGCTGCCATCTACTTATCTCAGTGGACACAGTTGAGTTAAAACCATCCACAGAGAAGCAGGTGCGCACCCTCTAACAGAAATATTACGCAGTTTTCATGTTTTATTTGGTATTTCCTGAGTAGCATTAAAGTAGAACCTGTACGCTGCATCCACCATATATGTTATGTGGTCACCCAGTAGTTTGATTAGAATCAGTGGGCTCCTCTTTATGTTGAAATGAGTTCCACCATGACAGAGCAGAGGAAGTCCAAACACATAAATCCCAGTCGACTACCATTCTCCCTCCTCCTGTGCCCTGCATAAGCCCACTGTTTACACTGGAGATGAGTGTGTGTCTGCAGGCCTCACACAGCTCCAACACTGTCTCAGCACAGGGTCACAGGGAGAATTACAACTAAGACTATAATAGAAGTCACCTCTGTATGAAGAACAGTGGGCCAGTGTTAAAGGGGAATTAACGTTTTTTACAATCTGAGCCTTATTTCGGTAATAAAACAAGTTGTTTTACTCATCCATACCACTTTGGTGTCATGTGGAGCACATCCGGAGATGTTTTAGATGTTTTTAGATCTCCGTAATGTGAGTTCTCAGGGCACATATTTGCGGTCTCCAAATAACACAAACTTTAGCACTTTTCAAATCACAGAAGCTCGATGTCTTAGTCTACGCTTTCGTTTGAGTCAAAAGTGGCCTGTAATCCGAGATTTATCCATAGTTTCGAGTAGATGAGGAGGACAGTGCGCATGTGCGGAGTCACATCTTATTTCGCTCTCAGCTCCCGAGACGCAAACATGAAACGCAAAGCTGTAAATTATGGATAAATCTCGGATTACAGGCCACTTTTGACTCAAACGAAAGTGTAGACTAAGACATTGAGCTCAGGGGCGGTTCTACATTGAATTACTCCCTGGGCGAGACCCCCCTCCGAGCTTTTCTTTTTTTTTCTAAATTGGGCACCTGACGGGTTTGACCTCTTTCTGTCCATCATACCACGGAGGGTGAACGATCGATTTAAAAGTGATTAAATGTTGCGTTATACTAACTTCGTTTACTATTGTCTTCTGTAGTTTCCGTGTTCCCGATGCGAGCGCTAGCGATTCTTGGTAGGAGCTAGTCCTACCATTGGTCAAATCCTGATAGCAACTAGTGCCGTGGTTGGTCAATTCTTGGTAATTCATGGTAGCAACTCGGGCAGACATTGGTCAAATCGTGGTAGTGTGAGCTCGACTCGCAGCCGGCCGCAGAGAGGAGGGGGTGAATCCTCTATCTTCTCTCTTTCTCTCTTTCTTTTCCTCTCGCGCCAGTGTAGGCGCCAGCAAGTCTCTGCGCTGCGCATTGGCCCGCGTGGAAGGGAATGTATTGCGCTTGCAGCCAGAGGGGGCGCCAATTTGCTAATTTCCTACACAGTGATATGATAGATCTTTTTTTTTTTTTTTTTTCAAGCGCTCGGCACGGCGCCCCTCACGAAGTTGCGCCCTGGGCAATTGCCCCACTCGCCCCCCCCCCCCTCAAGAACCGCCTCTGATTGAGCTTCTATGATTTGAAAAGTGCTAAAGTTTGTGTAATTTGGAGACCACTCGGGGCATATATTACATGCTCGGGGCATATATTATATGCCCTGAGAACTCGCGTTACGGATATAAACATCTCCGGAAGTGCTCCATATGACACCAAAGTGCTATGGGTGAGTAAAACAACTTGTTTTATTACCGAAATAAGGCTCAAATTGTAAAAAACATTCATTCTCCTTTAAAGAGTAAACTATACTATATACAATTTTTGCATCCCCTTAGTGAAGGAAACTTAGATTCTGGACTAAAACGATTCTGGACAGGGCATACTAAAAATATAAAGAAAATGCATTTAATTCAAGACTAAACTTGGTCTAAAGCTGAACTAAAGGAGAAGTTATGCTGACCTCTGATGTAGACCTGATCTGATCCCAGGACTAAACCATGTTTACCATGCACAAAAAATGGCACTGAAAGTAATCTGTTTTATCTGAGAATCATGAGGTGTGCTGTTTGCTTGCTAGTTATTGTTAGCTTTACCTTGATGGCAAAACTGAAAGTTGTGCTGAGTGCCTATAAACTCCTCAGTGAATATTTAGGATGTTCAGAAAAGTCCCAGGAATGTGAGGAATAACTTTGAAAAACAAACAAACTCACTCAGTTTTGTTTTAAGACAGTAAAAATCACGTAGAGCTCCTTTAACATTGGAATGATCTACTCGTTGAGACACACTCGTGGAAAGTGCCTGTGCCCTCTCTCCGGCGGACATTCTCTGTGAGGAGGAAGTCTGGCCCACTGCGTCTCATGCGCAAACTGCCTTTCCTGTTTATGCAGCTGTTTAATTCGGCTCAAAAATGTGAATTAAACGCTTTGAGAGGAAACCATTTCACACAAAGGAAAATAGCATGTCTAAATATGCTCAGCACCTGCTCACACTCCATCAACATCTGTGGGATCTGACCCACAACCAGTGACGGACTGGGATCAAAAAACAGCCCTGGCATTTTGCACCTACAAGCGGCCCCGTACCCGTAGACCGTGGAACGGAAGGCGGGGCATTTATGGACACGCGCAATACCATACATTACGCTCTGATTAACCCATCAATCGTGACTTTAGTCCACAACCACAACATGCCAGCACAGAACCGCACAGAATAAAATACCAAAACAGTGGGCTACACACACAAAGCACATCAGGTAACAGCGGCAGACGTCAGCCCCATGCATTAAACAACTGCATTAAAATCATGGAAATCAATGCTTAACCCAGCCATAATTTTTAAAAAAGTGTCTTACCTTCATGCCGTTAATAAATGCTCTTCTCCACAACCCGATCACTCCCCCCTTGTGTCGTTTAGTGCCTCCTCGATTCATTTTACTAAACTATAATGCTAAGTATCCGACCGTCCGTCTGTCTCCTCTTCTACTTTGACTAACTTGACCACATGACCACAATCTTCATCGTTCTATTTCTCATGAAAGTGATTCAATGTTGTGTTGTACTAACTTCCTTGAAAAGGTTTACTGTTGTCTTCCGTATAAAGTGTTTTCCACTTCATATGTGAGCGCTACCAATTCTTGGTAGCAACTAGTGCCGTGATTGGTCAATTCTTGGTAGCAACTCGGATAGACATTGGTCAAATCGTGGTAGCGCGAGCTCGACTCGCGGCCAGCCGTGGGAATTTCCCATAAGGCAGTGCTTTACTTCTTACCTGGCCAGCCAAATGATATCTCTGTATTTCCTATACAGCGCGATACCATTTGGACACCCTCGCTTCACCCTCGCTCCTCCGGTTACAAACGGACTCCGCGATTCTGATTCGTTCAAAGATGGTGACGTCAGTGCACCCGCCTTTGCCCGCAAAGTCACTCTTAGGCAGCGGAAGTTCCTCCTCAGTTTTGAATCAAGATGGCGCAATCTCTGATTGGTTCACTTAGCTGTCTGTCTAAGCACAACCGCAGCGCATTCTGTGGACCAAGCGTTACCAGACTCACTCGCTGGTACAGCGATGAGTCATGGATTCTTCCAGGCAACTTTACTTCAGTTGTCGCAAACAAATACAAAATACAAAATAAATGTTTTATTTCAAACACATTTTTTAACATCGTAGGAAGAAATATCCCGGCAAAATAAAATAATGTAAAACCTTAAACACACCGTGCCACCGTCACTGTCATATAAATGTAGTTGGGTCGGGTCCTTTCAATTACAGCAATAGAGCGGAACTTTTAAGATGATGAAGGTACGCAACGACCAAATACCTAGCGGGTGGGCCGAGGCAATGCGATTTCGGGGGCTCCCCGACAGTGCCCACTGTCACGGCCACTGCCACGGCTCTTCTGGCATGTGCCCAAATGCAGGGCTCTCAAGTTTTGAGGGGTCGTGCGTGAGACTGGGAGGGGGGGGTGCGAGTGAACAATTATTTCCAGCTTGAATTGCGTGAGAAATGCCGTGTGAGCGTGTGAATTGTCGAATTGTCTCTCTCAATGCGTGAGACTTGAGAGCCCTGCTGTAAATGTTTGTCTAAAGAGCAAACTTCAACTACAAAGCAACTAATGAGAGTTATATAAATGAAGTTATTACCTGATAGTTCTCAGTTTGTTTTATCATCACCGTTTCCTCGTGTTCAGTCGCTGTCCTTATCACTGACAGGGACAGTGTGCGCTTAGCAGATGAAACTACACTCTACAGTCTGCCCAACAACAATCTATTTTCTGATTGGCTGATTTTTTTCCGGGGAGCGGGACGGGGAGGAGGGAGGGGGAGGTTTTTTTTCGCTGAAAACACGCGGTGCCTGCATAAGCCACACAGACCGATTTTCTGGGCACAGCGTGAGCGTGAGAAATGCCATGTGTGGCGTGTGAGCGTGTGAACACGTCGAATTGCGTGTGTCACACTCTCAATGCGTGAGACTGGAGAGCCCTGCAAATGCCAGACCGCCCATTCTGTCAATGCCCACAACTCACGTGCAACCTACCACAGGGCACATTGTGAACTCAGCACCAAGCAAGAACTTTAAATAGTAGTAAAAAATTATATTAAAAATGTATTGTTTGCTAAGAAAAAGTCTTTGTGTACTGGAGGACAAGAAATATGCAGACAAAGAAAGATGCATTTACATTTTTCTGTCAAAATAGATGGATTTGTTTTGTTGTCGCAGGCACAATTATATGAATTCATCCACACAAATTAAAAGTGTTAAAAACTGGACCATTACATCATTGCAGTGCATTAAGGGGCCCATAATACACCATCCTTCCATTTTTTTCACTTATCATGCAACCGCTTGTGTTGGTAGCAGGCCAAGCAGGGACTCCCAGACCCCCCTCTCCCCAGACACTTCCTCCAGCTCTTCCTCCAGTCCTGAGGTGTGCACAGGCCAGCCCAGAGACATAGTCGCTCCAGCATGTCCTGGGCAGATCTGCCGGGGGAGTCCTGGGGTGTTCTAATGTTATTTCTTCATTAAAAATATATTTTCATCATTCACAAATGAGTTTTTCTCTCAGACAGAAAACACTCTGTTCCACCTCGTGTTGTCATGTTATTCAGCCCTGGTATTGCCACTCTCTGCTAAACAAATGGTAAAAAGTAGCTGTTAACTTAAAGGTCCCATGGCATGAAATTTTCACTTTCTGAGGTTTTTGAACGTTAATGTGAGCTCCCCTACCCTGTTTAGGCCCCCCCCCCCATGGTTAAAAGTTGCGAAATGTCTAAACCGAGCATTTGCGATCCTTTTCTGCGTTACAAAAAATCGGAGCTCAAACGGGCGATTTTGAACAAGGCACCTTATTGTCGTCAGAACTAAAAAAGAAATGCAAATGCAGTTCCACCCCCGTCTGTCTGTACTCAGCGTCTCTGTAAATCACGCCCAGAGAGTTTGGACTGCGAATGCGCTAGGCAATGCGAAATGCGTTTTTTTATTTGCCTGGAGGCACGTCCGAGTGTTTCTAGGCTCGGAAGTCCTTTATCTGAGCCTCTGGACCTTTGAACAGCAGTGGTTTAATTTTATTTTCTGTGGAAATGTGTTTATTTTTCAATGGAACGCTTCAAATCTCTCCCCCCGTGCAAAAACACGGAAATGGATCAGCTGAGAGCTCAGAGCGAGAGCGGAGAGTTTGGCCACGCCCCCACCCTCTACTATAGGCCAGCTCTTTTCTCCTCATTTGCATTCAAGCAACAACGCCCATTATGAAGTGTTCAGAGAGAGAAAAATTACTCTTTCTCATCTTATCTCTGTTTCTCATGCACTGAGTGTTGATTTTGAAGAAGGATTCATTTACAGTATTAGGGAACCATTAAGGAGCCATATAAAAGCATCAAGAAGTACCATGTCATGGGATCTTTAAAAACTACTGCTTCATGACATCACAAGGTGGAACAGAGCATTTTGAGCTTTAGGGATGTAGATAGACTAATAATTAAGGATTACTGAAACATTTTTGCACCATTTTCCTTCAGTCATAAAGAAATCATATTACTCACACCAGAACAGATTTCTTGACATTTAATCAGATAACTCCAGAAATCAGATAACGATCAGAGTTTTGGTGTAGCCACTGACACATTATCAGCCCTCAGACTGCACTGGCGTCAGCGTTAATAATCAGGGCTTCAAATAAGAGACATTATAATGTGTATAAAGACAGCACAGGACATAAAAAACATGAACGCTGCCAGAAAACTTACATAACATGATCACACAATACAGCCCTTACTGGTACACTGCTTTCACCACGTCATGTGTTTGGAGGTGTACGGCTCCAGCTCTGGGTTCTGTGTAAAATGATCTGAGTATTTCACGCTCAGGTCTCACACTGCTCTCACTGCACACTCGTATGTGTTTTATCAAGTCACTACAAAAGTTTTATCAAATAGTGTTGCATAATCCTTCTTCATTATTGAATTTGGTCATATTTTAGAAACCTAAAGACTTTATAGTATCAAAGTTCACATGTTTGTCAGATAATGCTCCTCTGGGTGATGTTCAAAATCAGGACATGATTGTATTGTTGAAGGTACATTGCGACGTTACATAAAGGACCTGCACACTGAACCTTCTGAACTTTTACTTAAAGGTGCATTGTGTAACTTTGTGTAACTTTGTGTAACTTTGTGGTATTATTGTTTTGCCTGGAATGTTTCAGAATATGTCCTGAAACGTATCTATACTGTATGTATTCTTTAATAATAATAATAATAATACATTTTATTTATAAAGCGCTTTTCAAGACACTCAAAGACGCTGTACAAGAGGTAAAATCAGTAATAAAACAAGTAACAAAACAATAAACAATCAGAAAAACATTAAACATTAAGAAACATTAAAAGCAGTTTTAAAAAGGTGAGTCTTGAGCAATTTTTTGAAGGTGGGGAGGTCAGAGCAGTCACGGAGAGGTTGTGGGAGTGAGTTCCAGAGGGTGGGGGCAGCAGTGGAGAAGGCTCTGTCACCCCAGGTTCGGAGCTTGGTCCTGTAGGGGAGGGACAGGAGGTTGGTGTCGGAGGAACGGAGGGAGCGGGATGGGGTGTGGCGGTGCAGAAGGTCAGAGAGGTATGATGGGACCAGGTTATGGAGGGCTTTGTAGGTCATGAGGAGGACTTTGAATTGGATACGCTGAGGGATGGGGAGCCAGTGGAGGTTTTGGAGGACAGGAGTGATGTGGTCTCGGGAGCGGGTGTGGGTGAGGAGGCGGGCAGCAGAGTTTTGAATGTATTGGAGTTTGTTGAGAGTTTTGGAGGGTAGACCATAGAAAAGGCTATTGCAGTAGTCGATTCGAGAGGTGATGAATGCATGGATGAGTGTTTCGGCAGCAGAGAAAGAAAGGGATGGGCGGAGTCGTGCAATGTTTTTGAGATGAAAGAAAGCAGTCCGGGTTATGTAGTTTATGTGTTGTTGGTATGAGAGTGTGGTGTATGAGAGTTAGTATTCTTTATTGCTTTAAAGGTGCTCTATATAACTTTCAGAGTGGAACACACTACAAAAAAGATACACTAGAGATATCTGCCTAGAATGTTCCACAGTATTGTATTAAATATATCTAAACTGCATTCAATCATGGTTTTATTACTCAAAAATACTTTGAATAAAATGTTTCTAATTGTGAGTGGGGTAGAACCCTCCATGGATATAACCTGTAACTTGGTAGGATCTCTCTCCATGGAGATAGATAAGTTTAGTGTCACATTGTGGAGCATTTCAGGCAATGAAATTGTCTCCTTGGACACAAGCACCCTCCAGCAGAAAAAGGACACAGCGCACCTTTAAAAAATAACTCAACAAACATTCTTACTGTGAGATCATCCACAGCTCTTACCTGTCAGCACCTGCTTGTCTGCTTGGAGACAAGCAGGTAGTGGACCCACTACTGCAAAAGTACCACAGTGCACCTTTAAAGGTTCCATAGCATGAAATTTTCACTTTCTGAGGTTTTTGAACATTAATGTGAGCTCCCCTACTCTGTTTAGGCCCCCCCCCCTGGTTAAAAGTTGCGAAATGTCTAAACTGAGCATTTGCGATCCTTTTCTGCGTTACAAAAAATCGGAGCTCAAACGGGCGAGTTTGAACAAGGCACCTTATTGACGTCAGATCGAAAAAAGAAATGCAAATGCAGATCCACCCCCGTCTGTCTGTACTCAGCGTCTCTGTAAATCACGCCCAGAGAGTTTGGACTGCGAATGCGCTAGGCAATGCGAAATGCGTTTTTTTATTTGCCTGGAGGCACGTCCGAGTGTTTCTAGGATCGGAAGTCCTTTATCTGAGCCTTTGGACCTTTGAACAGCAGTGGTTTAATTTTATTTTATGTGGAAATGTGTTTATTTTTCAATGGAACGCTTCAAATCTCTCCCCCTGTGCAAAAACAAGGAAATGGATCAGCTGTGAGCTACAGCGGAGAGCGGAGCGTTTGGCCACGCCCCCACCCTCTACTATTGGCCAGCTCTTTTCTCCTCATTTGCATTCAAGCAACAACGCCCATTATAGAGTGTTCAGAGTGAGAAAAATTACTCTTTCTCAGCTTATCTCTGTTTCTCATGCACCAAGTGTTGATTTTGAAGAAGGATTCATTTACTTTTACAGTATATGGCTCCTTAGGGGAATCATTAAGGAACCATATAAAAGCATCAAGAAGTACCATGTCATGGGATCTTTAAATATGTTCATCTTTTTCTCAAGAGCTCAAACTGCTCTGTGCCATCATGTGTCTGCACACAAACTACACACATATCTCTCTTGTTTTAGCCTTATTTAAATGACTTCACTTCTGTCAAATCAACAGAAAACAGTCAAAAAGCCAAAATCAACATGACTCCAACTCCAAAATCAGTAAACCAAACCAAGCATTGCAAAGGAAGACCAGAAACAGCATCATGAGCTGTGCTCACTGTTCATGTTACGAACTGATACATCAGTAAAACAGCTCAGACACTGTCCTGAAGGTTTTCTGGATTTATCCAGAGGTTTTATCTGGAGCTTCAAAACACTGTTTGTGTCTATTGTCATGGGTGCTTTCTCTGGAAATTCAGACTCATCTCTCTGTATTTTTTTAATCTATCATCAGTCTGGTCCTCACTCCCTCCATCACCCGTCAGGTCCAGTCAGATATGATCCTCCATTCAGATTTGCTTAGTTCAGTGTCACATGTGAAACAAAGGAACTCATTGGTCACATGTGAATGGGGGTGCCTCTCCACAGATCTGAACTGTAATGTAGCGTACTGCTGTAACCTGCTTGATAGATAAGTTTAATCTATACTGCGGAACATTCACTGGTAGCCCCCAGGCAAAAGTACATCAAGGCCAATTGTGGGCTGTCTACAACTGTGAGGCCTGAACTTATTTCTCTGCTCATGTCCAAACAAACAGACTCTGGAGTGTCCTCCTCTCCTCGTCCTCTCCTCGTCCTCTCACTCTCTCTCTTTCTCTTTCCTCTGCCTCTTCTCTCCTCTCCCCCTCTTCTCCATCCTCTCTCTCCTCTTCCTCCTCTTCTGCCACACAGGTAGTGTCCTGCTCATGCCCCTCACAGTGTGTGTGTGTGTGTGTGTGTGTGTGTGTGTGTGTGTGTGTGTGTGTGTGTGTGTGTGTGTGTGTGTGCGCGTGTGTGGTCTGAAGTCTGTGATTCACATGGGCAGAGGAGAGGCTGTGGTGGGTGGGGTGACACTGTATTTGAATTAGGGATGTCAACAATTAATCGACTTACAATTAATTGTTGATCAAGACGTTGGCCGAACAAAATGCATTAATTGTAACTAATCGCTAGAGGGCGCTACTCTGGAATGTGAACACGAGATGCGAACCCACTCGCGAGAAAGACCATAGCGTTACATCATGTAACCCTTTCCTCTCTGGATGTTGCCGTACAACTCACAGTAGAGCTGGACCTAGAACCATATATTTTTGAAATTATAAAAGCATGTAACTTACATGCTTTTATAATTTCTTGATTGTTCTGGTTTGAGGCCCTGTAATGTTTTATGCTGTGTCCAGGGGCCCTGTGAAATGTATATTTTGTACTGTAACCCTTCACAGATTAAGGGAGAGAAATATTGTTGATTCCTTAGTTCAAAATAAATGTTGAGAATGTCCTAAAAATAGCCTGGATTCACTGGTTTCATCATAAATTCCTTTTAATTTCAAGATTTCCATGCTGCAAGTGCAACAACTGAGCCAATCCTCAATTTATTTTCAATAAAGAATGTATTTTGTTATTCAGCATCAATACATTTGTCTGATTTTTACTAAGGAATAATTAATTGAGCAATATACAATATAATAATACTATGATATATTTTTGACTCAGTGTTATGTATACTATAGTTTATATTCTTAAAGACCCTATTGAAACACTAAAATTCAGGTGAAAAACGCTGCTTATCAGTTAATCGTAAGTCGATCGATGAGGTCAATCAACTATAAATTAATGAATTAATCAATAATTTGCATCACTAATTTGAATATAAATCTGTTCTTTGCATAGACTGTATATATAAGTGGACATAGCTACCCCACTGGCCACCTCCTTTGAAACAGGACGTGAGCACAGGCACACTTCCGGCTTCATCGACTCCAGCTCCAATTCACTTTTTACTGAAAACGTGAATTGGAGTGGATCTGTCTCAACATCAGATCCTGGGGTTTTTATTTTGCTATTTTGTCCATAAATCAATTCCTATTCCTCATATAAAACTCAACTCTAAATTTGCGCCTAGAACTGCTAGCCTTTTGAGCTTGGTTTCACTGGAGTCGCACACTCAAAGTGAACAGCTCCTTTTACCTTAAAGGAAAAGTAACGTTTTTTTACAATCTGAGCCTTCTTTCGGCAATAAAACAAGTAGTTTTACTCACCCATAGCAGTCTGGTGTCAATTGGAGCAGTATCGCAGAACTTATGTTGAGCCGTTCTGTTCTACTAATGATCCCGTATCCGTTAGCGTGATTGCTCGGGGCATTACTTTGCGGTGTCCAAATAACACAAACTTTAGCACTTTTCAAATCACAGAAGATCGCTGTGTCAGGGTAGACTTTTAGTAGATTCCAAAACGGCCTGAAACCCGATATCGCAACAGAAAAGTAAAGTTCAGAGCGGTGTTAGCTTCTTTCGGACTAGCGGTGTTTACAAAACAGCTGAGTTCACGCATGCACACTGTCCTCTCTGATGACGTCATCAAATGAAACTATAGCTGGATATCGGGTTTCAGGCCGTTTTGGAATCCACTAAAAGTCTACCCTGACACAGCGATCTTCTGTGATTTGAAAAGTGCTAAAGTTTGTGTTATTTGGACACCGCAAAGTAATGCCCCGAGCACTCACGCTAACGGATACGGGATCATTAGCAGAACAGAACGGCTCAACATAAGTTCTGCGATACCACTCCAATTGACACCAAACTGCTATGGGTGAGTAAAACTACTTGTTTTATTGCCGAAAGAAGGCTCAGATTGTTAAAAAAAAAACGTTAATTTTCCTTTAAGTTCAGTACAGGGTTGAAATTATCCAAATGATTCTAGTGAATGTGTGTGGAGTTTAAAAACACAGTGGAGCACTTTTTGTATTACCACATGACATCATAAGGTGGAACAGTGTTTTTTGTTTGAGAAGAAGTCAGCCTAAATACACAAGGTTTGTGTGTTAAACATGTGTGAATGAAACAAAACACAACTAATATGGGCCCATTAAGTTGAACAAAAAGCGGTTTGGATTGTAATATTATTTAGACCAGGGATGTCAAACATGCGGCCCAGGGGTCAGATCTGGCCCTCAGCTGATTTTCTATTAAAATATTCAAATTTTTAATTATAATATTGGTAATTTTCTGCCTCTTTTCTGCGCAGTTTAGCATAGCAGTGTCTCCAGCGCCTCTGTACGTGCCCTCTCCCACCAGAGCAGCACAAATGAAGACTCGCCTCTTTCCAAACGCTCTTACAGGACCATCGTTTTGACTGTTGACCGTGACACCCTCATCAGCAAAATGTCAAAAATGAGAAAAGTGGACGCCGAGTGCAGGATTTTCCAAGAAAAATTGACTAATTCCTATTTGTTCACCTGCTTGGAAACTTGTATGCTTGTGTTGAAATAGCATCAAGTTTTAGGTTGTTCATAATATTATAAAAATAATATTATAAAAGAAAGTGTTCTACATTAGATTCTGTAATAGATTTGCGTTTCTCTGCACAAATATTTGGACTTATTGCTAGTTTTGGGGTTACCTGGCCAGCCAAATGATATCTCTCTGTATTTCCTATACACCGCGATACCATTTGGACACTCTCCATCCACCCTCGCTCCTCCGGTTACAAACGGACTCCGCGATTCTGATTCGTTCAAAGATGGTGACGTCAGTGCCCCCGCCTTTGCCCGCAAAGTCACTCTTAGGCAGCGGAAGTTCCGCCTCAGTTTTGAATCAAGATGGCGCAATCTCTGATTGGTTCACTTAGCTGTCTGTCTACGCGCAACCGCAGCGCATTTTGGACCAAGCGTTACCAGACTCACTCGCTGGTACAGCGATGAGTCATGGATTCTTCCAAGCAAGTTTTGGGGTATATTTGCCATGAGTTTTCTGATCCGACCCCTTTGGGATCAAAGTAGGTTAGATACGGCCCCTGGACCAAAATGAGTTTGACACCCCTGATTTAGACTATTTGACACAGTGATAGCACAATGGTGGTTTGGAACTATCTTCTTTAACTAAACATGAAACGCCTCTTACAGTGTGGCTTTACAGTTTATTTTAATTACATGGGAGTGGATTGCAGATCCTAATCTCTGTCCACGCAGCACATTCTTCACCATGTCTCATCCCTGTGCCGGACTTCCCCATAACTGTCTTTAGCCTCCAAACGATTAGCGCGTCAGACTAGTGCAGAGACTAGAGGGGAGCTGTCAGGTCTTGTTCACTCACAGGACCTCTCTGCCCTCTCCACAGTGAGACATCCAGTACCTGACAACTTCAAAGAGCTCCTACAGAGACCAAACCTCCCACTTGTCTCAAAACACAGCGTTTCAAACCCCAATGACACGCTATGGGAACAAGCTGACAGACATTCCAATCATCTGAGGTCACTGTCTTATGTTTAAATATGCTCAATATGATGTTACTAATCTACAGACTCAAGCCTGGCTGATGTGAGAGGGTTTGGGATAGTGAGGGTGGTCCACGGGACGTTCCGGGAGGTCCACATCATAAGTGCTGAATTAGGGAGTCCCCCAGACTCATGTGGACGCAACGAGCAGTATGAACAGAATGACATGTTCCCACAACCTGCAGAAGATAAATATTTGAAGGTTGAATATTTGAATCTGATGGTCGAAGCGTCACAACAGAGGAATGGACAGAGAGGTCAAACTTTTGTTGAATCCAGTTAAAGGGCCCATATTTTCTTAATACGATAGTTTCCTCATCACAAACAGACCTGGAGTTGTGTTTTGTTTTATTCACACATGTTTAACACACAAAGCCTGCATATTTAAGCTTCTTAGTTCTTCTCTAAAACTATCCTATCTTGTGATGTCATTTGGTAACACAGGAAGTGCTTCACTGTGTTTTTAAACTCCATACAGGTTCATTCGAATCATTTGAAAGATTTGAGCTCAGGAAATGCCCATCTATACTGAAGAAAAGGTGAAAGGTAGCTGTTAAGTTTAAAACTTTAAAACCCCCCAGGTCAGGTCCAGAGGTGTGAAAACACCATTATGGCCCTGAATGGTTCTACTAACAAGACCCACACTCCACTCCCACTGCATATTTAATAGGCCCAGCTAACTAACAGAAACTGTAAACAAACAGGTGATGTAGTCTCAGAGTCATTTCACTGTAGTTAGCTCCTCCCTTCAGGCACATATAGGCAGTGTCCACCAGTGTCTGACCAGAACTGAAGAAGCAGCTTGGATGAGCTGAGAAACGTATTTGACCAAATAAACTTTTGTCCAGTGGACAAACTCCTTTTGCCTTTAAAACTACAACTTCATGACATCACAAGGTGGAACAAAGCATTTTGAGCTTTGAAGATGTAGACAGATTAATAATAAAGAATTATTTAAAGCCCCAGTGTGTAGGATTCATGGCGCATAGGTGGATGGTGCTATTGCACTTTCTGTTTTAGCTACGGCAGACCTCGAGGGTCACCCGGGCGCGCCGTAACGCGGACAGCTCTCGTACCCGCGCACGAGCCGCGCGCCGCTACTGTATAAATAAAACGCGGTCCCTGTTATTTTTTTCTTTTTTTTCTTTTCTCATGAAAACACACATTCCCGATCATGTACCATGACACTCTACACATCAAATGAAACCTTACAGTCTCCTCTTTTTGAATATGCAATTCATTTCCCTGCAAAACAATCACTCCCCGAGCACATGGGGCTTTTATATGGAAAAGGACAAAACGAGGTTAGCTTACCTTAGAATGCTTTCCACAGGTCAAACTCTGTATTTCACCATAAACTTGCTCTCAATTTGTCCGTAAGGATCCAGCGAATAAAATCCAGTAAAACAATTTAGTCCAAAACACGTGTTAGATCCATTACGACGTCTGATCCAGCAGCATGCTTGTGTTGTTTACCCAAAACCACGAGCCTTGCCGAAGGCGAAGGCGGAGCCCAAATGTCCTTCTGCGGCTCTCGTATTCAAAATGGCTGCCTCTGCATGGGGAAGATCCCCCTTTTATGTGACTATATCTAAGTCCAAAAGAATACTTTGATTTCATGATGGAAGTGAAAAGGCTTGGAAAACAATGTATTTTTGAATGGGTATCTTCAATTTCAGTAATTAACGGGTAAAAATCTTACACACTGTCCCTTTAAACATGTGTAGGTGAAACAAAACACAACTCCAGGTCTGTTTTTGATGTGGTAACAACATTATTACATGGATAAAAAGTCACAAGAGTCTATGTTATTTAATATAGGCCCTTCAAACATGAATGCAAAAAGTGCCTCTGCACATTTTCACAAACAGTACTATCTGTAATTCTGCTGGAATACTGCGTATTGACACCGTCACCATGTTTGTTTTGGTTTGTTCCACTCAAACTACAGCACTTTGGTTGAGCGTATCAAAAGTCCATGCAGCAACAAGAAACAAAGAACAGAAAATACAACAGCATGAGAATAAATGAAATGTTTTTGTCAAATAATCAGAACAAAATGTGTTCAGACAAGATGAATTTTCCCATTTAAAGAAAGTCAGTTACTTTATTAATTCTATCACAGAGCCCCATACAAAGTCACAATACAAATAACAAATCTGGTGTATTTAGGACAAAGACAAGTTTAGAATGTTGGAAAGTAAATGTATTTCAGACAAATTAACAAAAAAATGTTGCATAGCATAGTTTTTTATAATGAGGATGGGTCAAACCAGGCCTGGACTGGTAATTGGGCATGCCGGGCATTTTCCCGGTGGGCCGACAGTCCTAGGGGCCGATGCCCTTCTTTTTTTTTTTACATAGAGACCGGCCCACAATTTAGGACTGAACCAGGACTAAACCAAGACTAATCAGGTCTAAATCAGGTCTGAACCAGGACTAAACCAGGACTAAATCAGGTCTGAACCAGGACTAAACCAGGACTACATCAGGACTAAATCAGGTCTGAACCAGGACTAAACCAGGACTAAATCAGGACTGAACCAGGACTAAACCAGGACTAAATCAGGTCTGAACCAGGACTAAACCAGGACTAAATCAGGTCTGAACCAGGACTAAACCAAGACTAATCAGGTCTAAATCAGGTGTGAACCAGGACTAAACCAGGACTAAATCAGGACTGAACCAGGACTAAACCAGGACTACATCAGGACTAAATCAGGTCTGAACCAGGACTAAACCAGGACTAAATCAGGACTGAACCAGGACTAAACCAAGACTAATCAGGTCTAAATCAGGTCTGAACCAGGACTAAACCAGGACTAAATCAGGACTGAACCAGGACTAAACCAAGACTAATCAGGTCTAAATCAGGTCTGAACCAGGACTAAACCAGGACTAATTATGAAGGGCCGGTCTAAGCCAAAAATGCCAAGGCCATTTTTTTGTCCCAGTCCAGACCTGGGTCAAACGCTAAACCATTTTACCAATGCATATCTCCAGCACATGTATATTTAATAAACAAAGAGCCCACGTCTTCTGTCCCATGACCTTCTCACACTCTCCTCCCATAATCATTTCTTTAACACAGTCCTCAGACATGTCCGTGCTTATTTTGGCCGATCTCCCCAAACACTTGAGAGGTAAAATAAGTAAACGTGTCCCGGTGAGCATTTGATCCTGCGCTTCTCACATATTTCAGGGCAGAGAGTATTTGATGTGACAGGACTCTTAGTCACTGAGTCCTTTTGTGGTGCATAGTGGAATAGGAAGAATGTTCACAGGGATTTGAATGTGGAAAACCAAGATAAAAGAAAAAAGTTTTTGTCAAATATTTTTCTCATGTTACCAAACCAAACCACCTGTCTCTCCACAATGGAAAAGAATATACCACACAAAACATAAATACAAACCAGTCGTGTAATCTGTGATGGAGTCTAAGGCCTGCTTACCTCAGTTGTTCCACTCACAGTTGTTGTGACCCCTCAGTGAATGCATTTCTATTTTTGTTTTGTTCGTTTAGAAGCATCGGACAGTGAGCTACTAAGTAAGGAGTTTGATTCCAGCAGGGATAAAAAGTAAAGTTTTATCACTTGAGTTAAATTTGACTATTAAGATTAAGATATTTAGACAATCTGAGGCAATGAATGAGAGATAAATAACCTCCACCCCAGCAGACCACCGGGGTGAAAAGGACACTGGAGATGGTCTCTGGTAGAACCTGGTAGGACTTCAGCCTCCTGAGAAGTAGAGCTTTCTGTACTGATTATCAAACTTGTAACATAACATTTTGAACTGGTTCCAAGAACAACAAGCTTCAAATTAGAAAATAAAATTGCTAATAGAAAAAGCATTTATAGAGACCAGTTCCTTTAGTTTCCAGACCTACAAAAAGACTGGAAACTAAAGGAACTGGTCTCTATAGGACAGTTTAAAATCTTGCTCAAAGGTTTGGAATTGAAATCTATGGTTTGTAAATGTTTTTTAATTCTGAAACATTTTATTGGTTGTAATTGCTTAAATTGTTTTTGAAATGATTTTGTAATTGTATTGATCTGTGCCGCTGTCTTGGCCAGGACTCCCTTGAAAAAGAGATTATTAATCTCAGAGGGACTTTCCTAGTTAAATAAAGGTTAAAGCCCCAGTGTGTAGGATTCGTGGCGCATAGGTGGATGGTGCTATTGCACTTTCTGTTTTAGCTACGGCAGACCTCGAGGGTCACCTGGGCGCGCGCACGAGCCGCGCGCCACTACTGTATAAACAAAACGCGGTCCCGTTTTTTTTTGTTTGTTTGTTTGTTTTCTCATGAAAACACACATTCCCGATCATGTACCATGACACTCTACACATCAAATGAAACCTTACAGTCTCCTCTTTTTGACTATGCAATTCATTTCCCTGCACAACAAACACTCCCCGAGCACATGGGGCTTTTATACGGAAAAGCACAAAACAAGGTTAGCTTACCTTAGAATGCTTTGCACAGGTCAAACTCTGTATTTCACCATAAACTTGCTCTCAATTTGTCCGTAAGGATCCAGCGAATAAAATCCAGTAAAACAATTTAGTCCAAAACACGTGTTAGATCCATTACGACGTGTGATCTGGCAGCATGCTTGTGTTGTTTACCCAAAACCACGAGCCTTGCCGAAGGCGAAGGCGGAGCCCAAATGTCCTTCTGCGGCTCTCGTATTCAAAATGGCTGCCTCTGCATGGGGAAGATCCCCCTTTTATGTGACTATATCTAAGTCCAAAAGAATACTTTGATTTCATGATGGAAGTGAAAAGGCTTGGAAAACAATGTATTTTTGAATTTTCAATTTCAATAATTAACGGGTAAAAATCGTACACACTGTCCCTTTAAATTAAAAAAAGGTATCATTTTTACAGCACTGGTAGTTTTTTTTTTTACTTTTTTTTTTTTTTAGCTTGGAGATTTTAACCAAATAAGAAGTGCAGCATGTGCAGAGCAAAGGAGGTTGGATTTTGTGAAATAAGCTGTTTGTTTTTCTTGATCCATGGAGACCATGCAAGAGGTTATCTAAGGAGCTACCTATGGACATTTGAGATGCTACATGTTTTTACCACATATGTGGCAGCAAATGTGGCAGAAGAGGAAATACTTTGAGAAATGAACCATTTTGTCACCAACTGAAACACCAGAGCAAAGAACAAGGCATCTTAAACTTCACTGAGACTTTTGACTGAGACACAAAGGACACTGAGACATGCAGTGGAAATGTTGCTGGAAAACTGCAACAGTTTGCTGCAGCAAAACTTGGATTTCCCTTTGGATCAATAGCATCTCTCTCTCTCTCTCTCTCTCTCTCTCTCTCTCTCTCTCTCTCTCTCTCTCTCTCTCTCTCTCTTAAAGATCCCATGACATGGTACTTCTTGATGCTTTTATATGGCTCCTTAAAGGGACAGTGTGTAAGATTTTTACCTGTTAATTACTGAAATTGAAGATACCCATTCAAAAATACATTGTTTTCCAAGCCTTTTCACTTCCATCATGAAATCAAAGTATTCTTTTGGACTTAGATATAGTCACATAAAAGGGGGATCTTCCCCATATAGAGGCAGCCATTTTGAATACGAGAGCCGCAGAAGGACATTTGGGCTCATCCTTCGCCTCGGCTCCTGCTAACAGCTGCTCATGTGGGAGAGAAGGAGCGAAGGAGAGAAGGGGAAGGGGAGGGGGGAAGGGGGGAGCCTCATGTAAAGAAGCATGCTTCTGTATCACACATCGTAATGGATATAACACGTATTTTGGACTAAATTGTTTTACTGGATTTTATTCGCTGGATCCTTATGGACAGATTGAGACCAAGTTTATGATGAAATACAGAGTTTGACCTGTGCAGAGCCTTCAAAGGTAAGCTAAGTAAGCTAAGTTTTGTGCTTTTCTGTATAAAAGCCCCATGTGCTCGGGGAGTGATTGTTTTGCAGGGAAATGAATTGCATAGTCAAAAAGAGGAGACTGTAAGGTTTCATTTGATGTGTAGATTGTCATGAATCATGATCGGGATTGTGTGTTTTCATGCGAAAAGAAAAAAAAAAAGTGAACGGGGGACCGCGTTTTATGTATACAGCGGTGCGCGGTTCGTGCGCGGGCACGCGAGATTTCGGCGCTACGTCGCGCCCGGGTGACCCTCGAGGTCTGCCATAGCCAAAAGAGGAAGTGGAATAGCTAGTAACCACCTATGCGCCACGAATCCTACACACTGTCCCTTTAATGGTTCCCTAATACTGTAAATGAATCCTTCTTCAAAATCAACACTCAGTGCATGAGAAACAGAGATAAGATGAGAAAGAGTAATTTTTCTCTCTCTGAACACTCCATAATGGGCGTTATTGCTTGAATGCAAATGAGGAGAAAAGAGCTGGCCAATAGTAGAGGGTGGGGGCGTGGCCAAACTCTCTCGGCTCTCGGCTCTGAGCCCTCAGCTGATCCATTTCCGTGTTTTTGCACGGGGGGAGAGATTTGAAGCGTTTCATTGAAAAATAAACACATTTCCACAGAAAATAAAATTAAACCACTGCTGTTCAAAGGTCCAGAGGCTCAGATAAAGGACTTCCGAGCCTAGAAACACTCGGACGTGCCTCCAGGCAAATAAAAAAACGCATTTCGCATTGCCTAGCGCATTCGCAGTCCAAACTCTCTGGGTGTGATTTACAGAGACGCTGAGTACAGACAGACGGGGGTGGAACTGCATTTGCATTTCTTTTTTCGATCTGACGTCAATAAGGTGCCTTGTTCAAAATCGCCCGTTTGAGCTCCGATTTTTTGTAACGCAGAAAAGGATCGCAAATGCTCAGTTTAGACATTTCGCAACTTTTAACCATGGGGGGGGGGGGGGGCTAAACAGGGTAGGGGAGCTCACATTAACGTTCAAAAACCTCAGAAAGTGAAAATTTCATGCCATGGGACCTTTAATTAGCATGAAAGAAGTGATATAAGACAAATCAAAATCAAACCAGTAGAGATTACAACATAACTCACAGTAACATTTGTCCCTTGCACAATCTTTATTCTCTTTGCCACTCTCACCAACCCAGGTCTCTCTCCCTCCAACCCCCCCTCCTCTCTCTCTTTTTCTCCATCTATCCTTCTCTCTCTCTCCTTTCAACATCTTGTTCTTTTGTCACCAGTGTGTATAGAAAAAATCATTTTGAATCCCTTTGTCCCCTCTCTGTGGCGTGCAATGGACAGAGGTGTTCTCTTTCTTCAAGCCTGCACAGGCGGGGCATTCGAGGGGCAATAGAGATGGGGGGTGGGGGGGTCTCCTGCCGCTCAGACAGATCCTTTTTCAAAGTACTGTCTCAGCATTTTTTTTTTTTTTTTTTTCAACATCTCAATTTTGTTTCAGAGACAGACATGGGGATGGAGGGAGCCAAAAGTGACTGTTACAGGTACACATACAAGTTGATAGATAATAATAGAAGTGCCAAAATCTGTTTAAATCTTCTGGACAGACATACACAGCAAGACAGAGAAGAGGACAGGAAAGAGTGCAGTCCAAACTGTCGAGGTATGAAACTGAATTCTAAAGTAAGGTCCTTGCAGAAGACCTAATGAACCTAGAAATAGAAATGAATTTGGAAAACGCTACAGAAGGATTTAGAAACTGGGGATCTGACCTCCAGTTCTGATTTTGGAGGATATAAAGAAGCAAAAGACAGACATTATAATAATAAAAATAAAACAAATATATATATTTTAAAGATCCCATGACATGGTACTTCTTGATGCTTTTATATGGCTCCTCAATGGTTCCCTAATACTGTAAATGAATCCTTCAAAATCAACACTCAGTGCATGAGAAACAGAGATAAGATGAGAAAGAGTCATAAATATCTCTCTCAAACACTTTATTCTGGGCGTTGTTGCTTGAATGCAAATGAGGAGAAAACAGATGGCCAATAGTAGAGGGTGGGGGCGTGGCCAAACTCTCCGCTCAGAGCTCTGAGCCCTCAGCTGATCCATTTCCTTGTTTTTGCATGGGGGGAGAGATTTGAAGCGTTCCATTGAAAAATAAACACATTTCCACAGAAAATAAAATTAAACCACTGCTGTTCAAAGGTCCAGAGGCTCAGATAAAGGACTTCCGAGCCTAGAAACACTCGGACGTGCCTCCAGGCAAATAAAAAAACGCATTTCGCATTGCCTAGCGCATTCGCAGTCCAAACTCTCTGGGCGTGATTTACAGAGACGCTGAGTACAGACAGACGGGGGTGGAACTGCATTTGCATTTCTTTTTTCGATCTGACGTCAATAAGGTGCCTTGTTCAAACTCGCCCGTTTGAGCTCCGATTTTTTGTAACGCAGAAAAGGATCGCAAATGCTCAGTTTAGACATTTCACAACTTTTAACCATGGGGGGGCCTAAACAGGGTAGGGGAGCTCACATTAACGTTCAAAAACCTCAGAAAGTGAAAATTTCATGCCATGGGACCTTTAATATACAAGGTGTATTTTGACAGTGCTACACTTGTCTTATGAAAATGATATTGCTTTGCCTGAAATGTTTCACAGTATAGCATTCATCTTATCTATATTACATTTATTCAGTCACAGGCCCTTTTATTGCTAAAAAATGATACCTTGAAAAACATACATTCCTGTCCTCTGGATATGGGACCACCCGCACTGGGGGGTCCTGGGGTCAAAGGGTTTTACTGGAGGAGTTATGTCAAGACTTAGGTGAGGTTAGGCAAACACACACGCCTCGAGATATGAGAAGTTAAAGGTTGTGTCATGTGCATTTTTCTACATTGTGTTCTGTGGAGGACTGGGAAGATGAACCGGGACAAAACCAGGACTGAACCAGGAGTAATCCAGGACTAAAAAAAGGACTGAACCAGGACAGAACTAGGTCTATATGATGACAACTGAGCCACTGAGTCAGGACCAAGATCGGACTAAGCAAGGTTTAATTAAAGTAAAACAGGAACGCATATGGGCCTCTAGATATGGGAAATTTATGGGAAGCTGTTTTTTGTTGAACTGTTTTCTGTGGCAAGGGCTAGAAGGTGAACCAGGACTGAACTAGGACTGAACAAGGTCTAAAAAAGGAGTGAACTGGGACTAAACCAGGAATGAATCAGGTCTAAACCAGGACTAAACTGGGACATAACTGACACCACAACCAAACCCAAACTAAGCTTAGTTTAAGTACAGCAGACATACTTAGATCATCATTTTGAAAGTATAATATTCGTAGTGACCCACCTCTAGCCCAGGTGCAAGCTTGTATTGAACCAGGTTGTCATTTTGGTACAAATGAAAAAAAAAAAGACCTTTACGGCAACTTCAGCTCCCATTGGGCACCACAGTTTGTATGAAGTAACTTTAGATTAACATTGTTATTTAAAAGGTATCCACAGATGTCTGAGATTAGAGAAGGATTTGAAACAGGTAGTGCATCTGACATAAACCATACTTACAGTAATAGTTAATACTCAACTGATACATTTAATTCATACCTTCATAATAGACGTCAATTTGTCATTTCATATGATGCTCAGTCAGACAAATGCATAATGGATAAAGGTGTGCCTCAAGGCTCCACCCTTGGCCCACTTTTAGTTTCAATTTTCATCAATGATCTTCCACCAGTAATTTCAAGCTGTTCAATAAATATATGCTGATGATACTGTAATTTATACCTCTAGTTCAGTAGCAGTTACAGCTTGATTTTAATAAAGTTCAAAACTGGCTTTATAATAATTGATTAATCTTAAATATGAAAAAATCTTGTTGTTTACTTTTTGGAACTCACCATAATCTAATCCATTCCCCTGATCTTCACATTTAGTTCAGTGATGGGTCAAGGATGATTCAAACTGAATCCATCAAAGATCTTGGTCTTTGGCTGGACCCAGAACTTAACTTCAAACCTCCTATTGATTACATCATCAAAAGAACTTATGCTACATTAAGTCCTCTTTAGCGGTCAGCTAACTGATTCACTCAAGAAGACAGGAAAACAATTATTACTCAATTAGTTCTACCCATCACTGACTATGCTGATACAATTGATCAAAATACACATGATGTACATCTCAAACCACTGAATGTTCTCTTCACTCTCTCTGTAGAATTATTTGTAAATGCCCACACCAAACTCATCACTGTATTTTATGTAGAAAACTCAACTGGCTACAACCATACAATAGGCGCAAATTTCATTGAATTCTACTCATTTTAAAATGTATTTACTTTTAATACCCATTATCTATTATACTGTATTGTACTGTATTGTACTTTAATATTTTGTGCTTTTGAACCCCCTCGAAAATGAGATGGCACATCGCATGAGGCATTCCAATCAAATAAATACATTTCATATCCTGTGAAGGACAGACAATAATGAAAATTGTCCATGTTTAGTTTATTTGACAGCCTCTGGACACAGACCAGCACTCACACACTGAAGGCAACTGTCTGTAACATGGTTCTGTAAATAAACACACCACCCAGGGAGTTTAGTGAAATAACAAGTGAAATAACATAATTTAGGTTCAAATGGAGACTAAAAGTGGATCAGGAAATATTTAACCCATAATAGATCATATGTTATGGATTGAAGTCACCAACTAACCAACTCGCTTTTGGCATAGATATGTAGATAATTATTAGTTTGGTTTAATTGTTGGCCTATTATATGGTACCGAGGAGTAATAGTGAATACAGAGGGACAGTGAGTATATGGTACAGATGAGCACAGTGAGTATGTGGTACAGAGGAGCACAGTGAGTATATGGTACAGAGGAGCACAGTGAGTATATGGTACAGAGGAGCACAGTGAGTATGTGGTACAGAGGAGGACAGTGAGTATATGGTACAGAGGAGGACAGTGAGTATATGGTACAGAGGAGGACAGTGAGTATGTGGTACAGAGGAGGACAGTGAGTATATGGTACAGAGGAGCACAGTGAGTATGTGGTACAGAGGAGCACAGTGAGTATATGGTACAGAGGAGCACAGTGAGTATATGGTACAGAGGAGCACAGTGAGTATGTGGTACAGAGGAGGACAGTGAGTATATGGTACAGAGGAGCACAGTGAGTATGTGGTACAGAGGAGCACAGTGAGTATATGGTACAGAGGAGGACAGTGAGTATATGGTACAGAGGAGGACAGTAAGTATATGGTACAGAGGAGGACAGTGAGTATGTGGTACAGAGGAGGACAGTAAGTATGTGGTACAGAGGAGCACAGTGAGTATGTGGTACAGAGGAGCACAGTGAGTATGTGGTACAGAGGAGCACAGTGAGTATATGGTACAGAAGAGGACAGTGAATTGAACTATGGTGCATATTTTGGGTTAATGTGGAGATCCCATGAGAAATCCACCAAGACACAGGGAGAATATGCAACCTCCACACAGAAAGGTCCAGGAGTTAAACTGACTATCTTCTTGCTGTGAGTTGTGAGTGCTAACCAACATAATACGATATTGTGAGAAGCAGTTTTGAATATTGTTTTTAGTATTAAGAGCTGACTGATGTGGACAAAGATTTAGTTTTACACAAGTGGACAGACAGGCGGAGGGTGTAAAAATAGCCATGAATGGAAAGAGAAAGAATGAAAAAAATCACAGAGGAGAAAAAGTTTAATCACATGCTGACACAGGCAGCCGCTGCAACAGACACAAGTGGAAACCTGAGGAATGCGCCCTGCTACGGGATGAATTCAGACACTAGAGATATATACTGTGGGGCTGGACAGGGACTAAACCAGGACTACACCGAGACTAAACCAGGATTATACCAGGACTAAACCAGGACTACACCGAGACTAAACCAGGATTATACCAGGACTAAACCAGGACTACACCGAGACTAAACCAGGATTATACCAGGACTAAACCAGGACTACACCGAGACTAAACCAGGATTATACCAGGACTAAACCAGGACTACACCGAGACTAAACCAGGATTATACCAGGACTAAACCAGGACTACACCAAGACTAAACCAGGATTATACCAGGACTAAACCAGGACTACACCGAGACTAAACCAGGATTATACCAGGACTAAACCAGGACTACACCGAGACTAAACCAGGATTATACCAGGACTAAACCAGGACTACACCGAGACTAAACCAGGATTATACCAGGACTAAACCAGGACTACACCGAGACTAAACCAGGATTATACCAGGACTAAACCAGGACTACACCAAGACTAAACCAGGATTATACCAGGACTACACCGAGACTAAACCAGAACTACACCAACCCTAAAACAGGACTAAACCAGGACTACACTGAGACTTAAACAGGACTAGACCAAGACTAAACCAGGATTATACCAGGACTACACCAAGACTAAACCAGGCCTAAACCAAGACTAAACCAGGACTAAACCAAGACTAAACCAAGACCAAACCAGGTATGGCCATACCTGCCTGTGTGGCCATACCTGCCTGTCAAAGCCTGATCCCGTCAGATCTCAGAAGCTAAGCAAGGCAGGGCCTGGTTAGTACTTGGATGGGAGACCGCTGGGAATTCCAGGTGCCACAGTGGGGCGCCAGTTGCAAAAAACTGTCGCTGTGTCCTTAGGCAAGACACTTCACCCACATTGCCTAGTATGAAAGTGGAGGGTGCGTGAGTGTTGGAGGTGGTCGGAGGGGCCGATGGCGCAGATTGGCAGCCTCGCTTCCGTCAGTCTGCCCCAGGGCAGCTGTGGCTACAGAAGGTAGCTTACCACCACCAAGTGTGGAGTGAATGAATGGTGAACTATGGAGTGCTTTGGGATGACAAGGCATGTCATGAAAGGCGCTATATAAATGCAATGGAAAAAAAATAAAATAAAAAAAATAAAATAAAAAAAATAAACCAGGACTAAATCGAGACTAAACCAGGACTAAACCAAGACTAAACCAGGACTAAACAAGGACTACACCAAGATTTAACCAGGCCTAAACCAAGACTAAACCAGGACTAAACCAAGACTAAACCAAGATTAAACCAGGACTATAGCAAGACTAAACAAGAACTAAACCAGGTCTAAAAAAGGACTAAACCAGGGTTACACTGAGAATAAACCAGGACTAAACTAAGACAAAACCAGAACTAAATCAGAACTAAACAAGGACTAAATCAGAACTAAACCAGGACTACACCAGGTCTAAACCAGGACTAAACTAGGAATAAAGCATGTCTTAATAGAAACTAAACCGGAATTAAATGAGATGTATTCATCACACCACGGCTGTTATTTATCTGTCTGTCTCTGTGTGTCTCTTCTCCTCTCCTCTCCCTAAATGCCCTCTCTCTTTCATTGTCTCTCTTTTACTACTCCATCTCTAACTCCATCTCCATCTCTCTCTCCTTTTTTCCCCCTCTCTCCATCTTCATGTCTCTCCCCTCTCTCTCCCTGTCCATCTCTCTCTCCTCTCCCTAAACGCCCTCTCTCTCTCCCCTCTCTCTCCCTGTCCATCTCTCTCCTCTCCCTAAACACCACTCTATCTCCTCTCTCTCTCCCCCTGTCGATCTCTCGCTCCTCTCCCTAAACGCCCTCTCTCTCCTCTCTCTCTCCCTGTCTATCTCTCTCTCTCCTCTCCCTAAATGCCCTCTCTCTCCTCTCTCTCTCCCTGTCTATCTCTCTCTCTCCTCTCCCTAAATGCCCTCTCTCTCCTCTCTCTCTCCCTGTCTATCTCTCTCTCTCCTCTCCCTAAACGCCCTCTCTCTCTCCCTGTCTATCTCTCTCTCTCCTCTCCCCAAACGCCCTCTCTCTCCCCTCTCTCTCCCTGTCCATCTCTCTCCTCTCCCTAAACACCACTCTATCTCTCTCTCTCTCTCCCTGTCGATCTCTCTCTCCTCTCCCTAAACGCCCTCTCTCTCTCTCTCTCTCTCCCTGTCTATCTCTCTCTCTCCTCTCCCTAAACGCCCTCTCTCTCTCCCTGTCCATCTCTCTCCTCTCCCTAAACACCACTCTATCTCCTCTCTCTCTCCCTGTCGATCTCTCTCTCCTCTCCCTAAACGCCCTCTCTCTCCCCTCTCTCTCCCTGTCCATCTCTCTCCTCTCCCTAAACACCACTCTATCTCCTCTCTCTCTCCCTGTCCATCTCTCTCTCCTCTCCCTAAACGCCCTCTCTCTCCTCTCTCTCTCCCTGTCTATCTCTCTCTCTCCCTCTCCCTAAACGCCCTCTCTCTCTCCCTGTCTATCTCTCTCTCTCCTCTCCCCAAACGCCCTCTCTCTCCTCTCTCTCTCCCTGTCCATCTCCATCTCTCTCTCTCCTCTCCCCAAACAACCCCCCCATCTGTCTCTCCATCTCTCCTTTCCCTAAACGCTCTCGCTCTCTCTCTCACTCTCTCTCTCTCTCTCTCTCTCTCTCTCTCTCTCTCTCTCTCTCCATCTCTCTGTCTGCTCTCTTCAAACACCCTCTCTCCTCCTCCAGCTCTAGCCCACATCCCCTTTCTTTGAGCCAAGGCAAATTGCTCTTGGCCATTCCTGTCAGCTGCTGACTGCTCCTTTTCTCTAATATCACAAACTACAACGAGATGTTCGGGGACAGGAGTTTATCACCGGATTCCTCACACTCTGGTCATAATGAACAAAAGCAGAATGTATGCTGACTTTTATTTGTTTCTGTTTTAGCAGAGGAAATAGCTTTTCTGATGGAGGATAGTATTTATTTGCAATGTTCCACAGTAAGGTATTAAACTTAAGCCCTATTCGGACGGGATTAGTTTTATGGGGTGACATGGGGTGAAGTAATAATTACCAGGGAATTTAGTCCTGTCTGAAAGCGCCATGTCCGTAAACATAACGGAGTATGTCGGTGAAATTTACAGCGAGTTTCACCTTCTGTAAAACGGTCTGGGGGAATTACCATAGGTAATATTAATCCCGTGCGAATGCGACCCTCGGTACAGATGTATGTAATATTTCGTCACATCCGTTTAAAGAAATAATTTACCGCAATTTTCAAACACGGAGGAGCTTGAAGCGCTTTGTTTTGCCGGCAAACAAAATGATCTACCGGTACTCTCAAACAAACGCACACATCGACCAATGAAAAAGACCAAGAGGTATAAATCAGTCGTCAGAGGCATGAAACCTGTTTGTTTTAGGTCATGTATGCTCTATTAGTCCTGATTATGGGCAATAATTTGCATAGTTCGCTAATATTACACATAGGCTAATCATGACGTGCACGGCAACGAATACGTGACGGCAGAGCGTAAACAAACTCCTCCCATGTCAAATGAATATTACGGACATTTCTTGTCCTGTGTGAATGGGGTCATTTATATTACAGAGGTCCTGTGATAAACCGACATTACTCTACATCCCCCTGTAAAACTAATCCCGTCCGAATAGGGCTTTAGGAAATAACCAGGTGAGGCCCCCAGGCCATGATTATAGATCTGTGGAGAGGCGAGCTTGCCTCTACACAATTTTGAGCAATACTGTAAGTGAATAAATGCAATGTAGCTAAGCTTCAACATTCTGGGCAAAGCGAGAACATCTCCATGGTGACAAGCAGATGTTGAATCCCCCACCAAAAAAGTTACATAGTGTGCATTTAAAAGCAAATCTAAACACCACATCAACATGAACTAAACTGGAACTAAACCAGGGCAACAGTTTGTTCAAATGACTTGTTAGTAATCCTAATTTACAATGTTCTTTTTTGATATGCTGGTAAGTGTGGTATGAAATTAAATTTAATATTATGTATCACCAGTAGTCGAGCTGTAAAATGAAACCAGGGGGGATGGTGAAATTTTTCATTTATGTGACATACTTTCCAGTTGGGGGTGTTGGTCCTCCCCCAGAAAATTTTGTATTTCTTAGATGCAATTTCCTGCATCCTAGTCCATTTTACTTGCTAGACATGGCAAATCCCAAGCCCCATCTGATTCAGAGCTTGCATTCTCAGTTGCATGGCCTGCACAAGACAATACTATTTATCCTTAAGATGTATGAAGAATCCCTCAGTCGTCCAGGTAGAATCCATGATAAAAGGAGAAATTCAATTTGTCAACTGGACAAAGTTTATTTGGTCGAAAACGTTTCGCAGCTCATCCACGCTGCTGAAGCATGGAAACTAAACTCCGATCTCCTAAACGACCTTATATTTAAACAAGATATTAGAAGAGAAATAAAGACTTTCCTAGAACTAAATGACAAGTAACACCCCCCATACTATGGGATATGATGAAAGCTGTCCTAAGAGGGAAAATTATAGCAATAGCCTCACATAAGAAAAAAGAAAGACGGGAAGCACTTAAAAGACCAACAAAAATTAAAGGAGTTAGAACTAAAGCATAAAACTGATTCAGATAGGAATACACTACGATAAACTGATAAAGTCAGAAATGAAATCAGAAATGTAACTACTCGTGAAGTCAAAAGAAACCTTATGTACCTATAAGAAAGAGATATTATGAAAGTGGTTCAAAATCAGTGAAATTACTTGCATGGAAGCTAAAGAAAAAGATACAAAAAAAATACAGTTCATAAAATACACGATCCAATAACAAAAGAGCTTAAAAACAATTTAAGTGAAATTCATGAAGCTTTTGAGGTATTTTACAAAGGTTTATATGCCAGAGTTCCAGGGGGAAGCATAGTTCAGATTGACTCCTTCCTGGATTCACTGCAATTACCTACTCTGACAGAAGAACAGAATCTGGCGCTGATAGCTGAAATAACAGAAAATGAATTGTTAGCCACTATTAGTAAACTGAAGGTGGGCAAATCTCCAGGCTCGGACGGCTACACAGCGGAATGGGACAAAGAATTAGTTCCTATCATGCTTCCCACACTAAACTGGACCTTGGAAAAAGCACAAATACCCCCTGGCTGGAAAGAGGCAATAATAACAGCTATCCCAAAAGAAGGCAAGGACAAAACAGACTGCGCATCATTCAGACCAATATCAGTCTTAAACATAGATTATAAGATATTTACTTCCATAATGGCCAGACGTTTTAAAAAACTTATGATCAACCTGATCCACAGTGATCAGAAAGGTTTCATACATCAGCAGCAAACACAAGATAACATAAGACGGACACTACATATTATTAATCATATAATGAAAACCAAAATAGAAGCAATAGTAGTTAGTATCGATGCAGAGAAAGCATTTGACTCTGTCAACTGGGTTTTTCTCTACAGAGTCCTACATAAATTTGGTTTCCATGAAAAAATTATTAGAATCATACAAACACTATACTACAACTCTACAGCAAGGATCAAGGTCAATGGACATTTATCAAATAGTTTCATATTGGAACGAGGAACAAGACAGGAATGTGCTTGGTCACCACTATTGTTTGCACTTTTCCTAGAACCATTTGGCCAATATATCAGACAAAACACAGAAAATAAGGGAATACATCTCGCAGAAAGAGAACATAAACTAGCTTGCTACGCTGATAATGTGATAACCTCCGTCAGCAACCCAACACACTCCCTGCCCCAGCTAATGCTGGCACTTGAGAAATATGGGGAACTGTCAGGATATAAGGTCAATGTAAGTAAAATCCAAGTGTTAACATATAATTATGACCCACCAATGGAAATAAGGACAAAATACACATGGTCATGGCAAACAAAAACCTTTAAATACCTTGGTATTACTATCCCAAAGGATCTTTCAAAACTTTCAGAATATAACTACTTACCTTTAGACAAAAAGATCATAAAAGATATCTCAAGGTAGAATCTCATCCCTCTATTTAGCTTTAACTCAAGGATACAATCTATTAAAATGAACATATTACCAAGGTTGCTATACCTATTTCAGACTCTACCTGTAGAAAGCCAAAGCCAATTTAATGAATGGGATAAAATGCTGTCCAGATACATACGGCAAGGGAAGAGACCAAGGGTCCGTCTCAAAACATTACAATTAGTAAAAGAAAAAGGAGGTTGGAGTTTACCCTCCCTTAAAGAATATTACTTTGCTGCTCAGATGAGAACTATACTATGTTGGTGCAATCCATCATATTTGGCACAATGGAAAGACATTGAGAAAGGATTGTTCTCCATTCCTGTACAAGCAGTTGTAGCAGACCCAAAATTGCAACAATATACAAATAATACAGATAACCCATGGGTCAAATTCACTTTGAAAGTGTGGACAAATATTCTTAAAAAATACAATCTAGAAGGAGATATGCTTCCCCTCAATTGGTGCTCATATGACTCTGATTTTACACCAAATAAAATGGATACCAAGTTTAAAACGTGGAGAGTTAATGGAATAACAGTTCTATGCACCATCATGAGGGGAAACACACTGTTTAGTTTTGAGATGCTTCAGGAAAAATATTTACTGCATAATCAAGACACTACATCAATACAAAGATTAAAAATGTAACAGAAACTAACCACAACCTTATAGAATTGTTTAGAAAGGGATATAAATCAGAACTCAATAAAGGTATTATATCAGCTACATATAACTGCTTACTAGAACTTAATAACCACTCTACAACATATATCAAAGCAAAATGGGAAGGGGAATCAGAGATTAGAATATCTGATAAAGAATTGTCAAAAATATGGCAATATCAATGGAAATGCACCAGTTCAATGAACTGGCGCGAATTTAACTGGAAAAACGTCATCAGATATTTTATTACACCATCACAACAATCCCAATTTAATGACACTACACCTATTTTTTGGGAATACAATATGGTCATCAATGTGCAAATCACTACCATGTTTTCTGGGACAGCCCCAACATTAAAAGTTTCTGTTCAGAGATTCATAATGCCCTAAAGGACATTTTGCAAGAGGATTTTCCACCGGACTTTAAGACATTGTACTTGAGGTATGTTCCTCAAGACTGGCTGAAAGTGGACAAATACCTCATGAATATTCTGCTGGTGGCCAGTAAAAAGACCATCATGAAGAAATGGCTACAACCGGAACGCCCGACAGTTAATATGTGGAGAGACATTGTGTTTGATATTTATAAGATGGAACAACTCACAGCTCATGTTAATCATAAAATGGAAAATTTTCTCAATCAATGGATAAAATGGCGTAATTATATCACAGCCAAGTGGCCAAACTGCACTATGTTATTGCACTAGGGGTATAAGGTATGTGTAATTGAGAATTGCTCCCTGTCTGTATATAGTTTTGTTGTTATTGTTTGTTACTATTTGTTAATTTTTCATTCTTGTTCAAAAAACAATAAATATAAATTAAAAAAAAAAAAAAAGAAAGTGTAAACTAGACTCCAAACTAGCATTCATTATTAGCTGTGTTGTTATCGTTTTGTCGGTCCACAAATGAAATTAGCCTACATGTTGGTAATTGGTTGTATGATAGGCTCATAAAAAGCGTGACTGATGATACTTGACTTACCTTCTGAATCGTTGTTCCTTAGAATGTTAAAACCAAAGTTCCTTAGCTGGGCTGGGCGATATATATCATCTGCGATATTATCGTGATTGTTGTTTTAACGATGTGCAAATTTACATTAAATTAGGTCGCCAAAACCAATGAAACGCGCGCCGACACTGACTGCGTGCACATGGTAGGATTGGATCAGGATTGGATTGGTTTTTTCACACTTGCTCGGCGGGTGGTCTGTCTTCCAATCCGAGTGCACATGCATTTTGCGCAATCAGATTCAGGTCAGCGACCTGGCACGCTCCGCAACGCTATGTGGCGCTGTAGTCCAACTACTTCCGGGTGATGACTGCTCAATATAAACACAACACAACACAGCTATCTGGCAGTATACTGCGATGGCTTTTCGAGGAGTTTGACGGAGCGGCATTGGCGTACTTGTTGTGCGTTTGATACTACAAGCAATCGAGGACAACGAAAACTACGAGGATTGGGAGCTATACCGCACATGTTTTAATCATGTTCTGCCTTGTTTTTTGTTGCTTGCATCTTTTGTGCCACAAATAAAGGCATTAAATTTGTAGCTATGGGTTTATCGTTCATTTATGTAAGGTCTGGGGTAGTGAAATTACAACTTAAGTAAATTTCCACACTGATTTTTAATATTTACAAGTGTGTGTGTGTGTGTGTGTGTGGGGAGGGTATTGTCATAATATCGTTATCGTTAAAATCCTACAAATATCGCAATTTTTTTTTTTTTGCCCATATCACCCACCCCTATTCCTTAGGTCCAGCTGTCCACTCCGCTTGGCCATGATGCTATGCCATTCATCTGGTGAGAGCCAGGTTATTAATAAAATTTCCACATGCACTGATAAAATGCCACAAGGGATGGAAGAAAGGATGAAATATATATTTTATATATATATATATATATTGAAATATATTGAAATATATTGAAATATATTGAAAGTGTATGCTAACTACTTGCTAACTACTGCATTCTAACACTTGTACCTCCACCTCATCTTGACAACCACTATTTTATGTCATCTCCAATCCTGGTTTCATTGCACCACATTCGCCCTGTGGTCACTGCGTCACTGCTCAGGAGCTAAAGGTCAGGTCATTATATATGGGCCCTTGTGTAAAACACTCAGTGGCTTCAGACCGTACCTAACTAACATAACAGGATTCTGTCCATGGCTTTCAAAATGTATGACCATTGTCATAGCAATTCACAATTTAAATAAATGAATGGAGAAAAGTCCTCAGTGTTGCGACAGGAAGCTGAAACCTATACATAGCTCATTTGGCTGTATTATTAAACACTGAATAACATTTTAAAATTCTGGACCTATTTTAGGCTTGTTCAAAATATTTTCAGTGTCAACATCACACTGTTCCCTCTGAATATTTATAGGAGCGGTCCCAGTACAGAACCCTGCGGGGCGCCTTTCCTCTGTGCGGCTGTGATAACAATGGGGCTGGATTTGCAATGGAATAAAATGACCAATCCTTTCCGATTTGCCTCTCCTCCATCACATCTCAGACACTGGGATTTACAGCACTGACTTTTTACATAAACACCACTCCTAAGAATAATTGTATCACATTAGTAATAAATGTGGTGTGAACCTAAAATCCTATTCTTTACTTCAATAATTTGTTTCAGAATTGAAAAAGTAAAAAAGATTTATGTTGTTTTGTTTGTATTTTTTTTTCTTCCATGGGTGTGTATGCTTTGTATACTGTGGTTATGTCTTTAGGCAAGACACTTCCCTCATCTCAGCAGTGTTGAAGAGTAACGAAGTAATAATACTTCATTACTGTACTTAAGTACATTTTGAGAGACTTTGTACTTTACTTGAGTTTTTAAAAAAAACGATTACTTTTACTTTTACTTCACTACATTTCCGAATTTAATTGCATACTTTTACTCCGATACATTTTCAATGTGCCGTTTAGTTACAAAAAAAAACTACTGACTGCAAGGAAGTCAGGACGTGCCTGGGCTTGTTCGTTACTTGTGCATGACAATCAGCCTACACCTGTTGGTTTCATGCAGCTAGTTTAATCAATCAACATCCCTGATGGAAGAGGAGACAGCATCCACGTCGGCTACAAATGAAGGGGGAGCTGACGATGAGCATCCCTGGCCGTACTTAAACACAATGTTCTCTTACGCTGATATGAAGGATTCGTCCTATCGAATGAAGTGCCTCTTGTGCCTTCCAAGAAACGTGGAAATCCTATCTTACAGAAACTCCCTGTCCAACCTCAAGAAACACATTGAGGTAAGTTCTAGATTAATTAAATTGTTAGTGTCTGTATTCCAATTTCAGTAACCATAGCATGGACATTCTAGACACCGTTGTGAAACCTTGAGCATAACATGTAGAAATTAACTTTGTGTGACATTGTTTCGGTTACACAAAGCGTATTTGAGGATGTTGGAGCTAATAGGCTACCTAGCTTTTTCGGCTCAAGGGAAGGCATAGCTGTAGGCTAAGTGTAGCGAATGAGAAAGGACACACGAGTTCAAAAGGACAAAAATTAACATTAACATGTGCCTACTTTTAAAAATTTAAACAAGTACTGTGTGTTTGTGCTATAAGTAACAAAGCGAGGGTTAGCTTCAGACTGCCTTTGCTTCATACTTTTACTTGTACTTTTAATTACATTACTTGAGTACATTTATTTTTACATTACTTGTCATACTTAAGTACAAGAAGTTCCAGATACTTTAAGACTTTTACTCATTTCAGTCAGTGACTTCGACTTTTACCAAAGTCATTTTTGGGAGGGGTACCTATACTTTTACTTGAGTTTGATTTTCCAGTACTTTATACAACACTGCATCTCAGGCATGTTTGAGTGTCCACAAAGGCAACCATTCAAAACATATAATAATACATGAATATAATATTTCATCACTCTAAAATGAATTTACTGAAGGTCCTATATTACACGAAATTGACTATTGTGAGCTTTAAGTCATTTTATAATGTTGTTACCTCCTCAAAGGCAGACCTGGAGTTGGGTGTTGTTTCATCCACACATTGTTGACCTTTATTACTCCATCTACATCTCCAATGCTCAAAATGTTCTGTTCCACCTTGTGATGTCATGTAGTGATAGTTTTTATTTTAACAGCTACTTAGCTTTTGTTCAGTAGAGACTCACAATTCCAGAGCTGAAATTATCCAACTTAATCTAGTGAAGGTGTATGGAGTTAAAAAAACACAGTGGGGCACTTCCTGTATTACCACATGACATCACAAGGTGGAACAGATTGTTTTCTGTTTGAGAGAAGAACTCTCAACAATTAGTGTGTTAAAGATGTGTGAATGAAACAAAACAGAACAAAAAATAGCAGAAAATAGTGTGCATTCGCAATATGCACCAAATATGTTTCTAAAGCATTATTTGAACTACTTCTTTTTACCTCTGCTTTTGTATTTTTACAAACTCTACACACCTCTACAGGATATGGAAAGCAACAAAATGATCTGTAATTTCTGACCTTTTATCAGTCCACCCAACGCCTATGAAGTCTCTCCCCATCCTGTTCCTGTCCACAACTCAGCTATTTTTAGCTTGGCGTTGCTATTCTGGAATTTGTTTGTGAGTGGCTGCTGCTGCTGTGTGCATGTGGGGCGGGGGTGAGTCTGGCCCCTCTCACAGGACGGGATCAAACCTGCTGGAGCCTCACACTCCACTGTCTACACCAGAGGCCAGAGACTTATGGAGGTATTCACATTGCAATGAAAAGAGAGCAATATTGACTGACCATCTCTAATGAAATGTCTGCATTTAGAAAAGAAGCAGTATATAAATTACCTCCATCCATTTTCTTTCACTTATCCAGGGCCAGGTCACGGGGGCAACAGTCTAAGCAGGGACTCCCAGACTTTCTTCACCCCGTACACTTCCCCCAGCTCCTCTGGGGGGACTCCAAGGCATTCCCAGGCCAGCCCAGAGAAACACTCCCTCCAGCATATCCTGGGTCTTCCCCAGGGCTTCCTCCCGGTGGGACATGCCTGAAACACCTCCCGAGGAAGGCATCTGGGAGGCATCCGGAACAGATGCCCAAGACACCTCAGCTGCTCCTCTCGACGTGGAGGAGCAGCGGCTCTACTCCGAGCCCCTCCTGTGTGACTGAGCTCTACATCCTATCTCTAAGGCTGCACCCAGCCACTCCGCAGCAGAAACTCCTCCACTTGAGGCAGGGACTCTCCACCCACCCGGAGAGGGCAAGCCACCTATTTCTGGTCGAGAACCATGGCCTCGGATTTGGAGGAGCTGATTCTCATTCCTGCCGCTTCACACTCGGCTGCGAACTGCCCCTGTACACATTGGAGGTCCCGGTTCAAAGAAGCCATCAGGACAACGTCATCTGGGAGAGAAGGGGAGAAGGGTGAGAGAAGATGGCGCCAGCGTGTTGGGCCAGCCGTCTACCGTCCTTGTTACTTTTTATAATTGCTGCTCTGTTATTATGCTGGCACTGCCAAGATGTCTCTGCCTTACTGATTTATGATCGCCAAACGCTTCTGGCCATCAGAGACTCCCAAAACTTTTTGGCTCAATATGAGTTTTGGGACCAACAAAGAATCCTTCCCCCTCACCTGTCTGGTGTCCCGGTGTGTCTCTGGCGCTTACCTGTGTCAACGCGGAGGAAGCGTTCCAGACGCCGTGGGAAACGCGCTGGGATTTTAGTCAAACTAAGGACATTTTCGAGATCCTCTAGCGGCTCTGCATCGTATGGTCACCGATGGGATGGTTCTGCACTCAAACAGCAGCCGGGCCTGCGATGGATCCAGCCTGTCTTCCCTGCGCTAGAAGCCGGGCCGCTGCGTGCGTGTCATCTGCCGCTGGAGACGCGGCTCTACAGGAGGCACAGACCCGGTCGCCGCCGTGGGGTGAATCTCGGCTGTCTCCGGCAACTTAGCCGCTCCTCCTCGTCTTGCCACGAGCATGTCACCCTTCGATTCGGCCTCATGAATGTTAGGTCGCTTACGAATAAGACATTTCTTCTTAATGATTTGTTTACTTCACGCCACTTGGATTTTATGCTTCTAACGGAGACCTGGCAGCAAGTCGGTGAGTCCACTGCATTTTCGGAACTTTTGCCACCGAGCTGTTCCTTCATTAGCTCCCCTCGGGCTACCGGTAGAGGAGGTGGGCTAGCAGTGGTGTTTAAAACTCTGTTTCAGTGCACTCCGGTACCGTCTGAGTGCTTCTCCTCTTTTGAGTTACAGACATTTTTAATCTCGGAGCAAACACCGGTCTTCTGTGCACTTGTATATCGCCCTCCTAAATTTCATAAAGATTTTATCCAGGAGTTCACTGACTTTGTTACAGGGCTCGTGCTGAAATACGATCGTTTTATCATAACTGGTGATTTTAATATTCATGTTTGTTGTGAGTCGAGGCCACCAGCCAAAGAGTTTTTAAATGTACTCGATACTTTTAACTTGACACAGTCAGTTTCGGGTCCTACACACGAAAAAGGACACACTCTAGATCTTGTCCTGTCCTTCGGACTGACGTTGAATGTTACTGACATTTGTGACACGCGGATTTCTGACCACTTTGCAGTCCTGTTTACGCTGACGCTGCCTAAATTGGGGAATACACCGTGCGCCCTGACCCGTAAAGCGCGCACAATAAACTCCCAAACCGCAGTAATGTTCTCGGCTTCTTTCAATGACTCTTCATCTAATTTACGGAATGACTGTTACACCTTAAGCACGGACGAAATGTTGTCTTTGTTTAATACTACGTGCACTGATATTATGGATTTAGTGGCCCCACTTAGAGTGAAACGAGCCAAGCCAAAAACAGAACCCTGGCTCAATGAATCCACTCGTGCTTTGAGGCGTGCATGCAGACGCGCAGAAAGACGCTGGAAAAAGGACAAATTGCAAATCTCTTTGGACATCCTCAAAGACAGCTTGCAGACTTATCAAAGAGCAGTCAAAGTGGCCAAATCACAGTTTTTGGCCAATATCGTCTCCGCTAATAGTCACACACCCCAGGTTCTATTTAATACACTGAACTCTCTGATAAATCCCTGTAACTCTCCTCCTGTTGTGGCTTCACCTAAACTGTGCAACGATTTTCTATCATTTTTAATGACAAAATATCCTCATTAAGGCCATTCTCTGTTCTTATGCCCAACTGCATTGACCTGTTTTATGACTGTCAAAATTTCTTTGAGTGTTTTGAAAATGTATCATTTTCACTTGTGTCAGAAATTGTTGCTAAGCTGCGCCCAGCCTTCTGCCCACTTGACCCCATTCCATCTCGTCTTTTTAAAGAGATTTTTAATTCACTTGGTTCCTGGGTAGTTGAAATTGTCAACTCTTCCTTAATGTCAGGATGTGTCCCAAATGCTCTTAAACATGCAGTGGTGCAGCCCATTTTAAAGAAGAGCAATCTTGATTCCTCACTGATGTCAAATTTTAGGCCCATCTCGAAACTTCCTTTTATATCTAAAATTTTAGAGAAAATTGTTTTAACCCAGCTGCAGTCGCACCTCGATATGAATAGTATCACTGAAAAGCTCCAGTCAGGTTTTAAGTCCAAGCACAGCACAGAAACTGCTCTTTTAAAGGTTTTTAATGATTTGCTTTTAATCTCAGATTCTGGCCGACCTTCTGCACTAGTGCTTCTGGACTTAACTGCAGCTTTTGATACAGTGGACCATGCCATCCTCTTGGCTCGCCTGGAACAAGTGGGCATCAGGGGCACCGCACTGAAATGGTTCCAGTCCTATCTAACAGACCGGACCTTCTCTGTTCAGTTAGGGCAGTTCACCTCCGTGGTGTCCAAGCTTAAGTGTGGTGTTCCCCAAGGAAGTATACTGGGCCCTGCTTTATTTGGCCTTTATATGCTTCCTTTGGGGTCAATATTTGAAAGGCATAATATTTCGTATCATTGTTATGCGGATGATGTGCAAATCTACCTGCCACTTCAGACCAGCTGCTCTGTTCAAGCTCTGGTAAACTGCTTAAAGGAATTTCATGAATGGATGCAGTCAAACTTTCTTAATCTTAACAAGCTGAAGACTGAAGTCATTGTTTTTGGTCATTCTGACCTACTGAACTGTGACAGTGCCATAGGCCCACTGAGCTCCTATGAAAAGGACTATTCTAGAAATCTTGGTGTCATCTTTGATTGTAATTTTAAATTTGAAAAGCAAGTCAGCTCTGTTCTTAAATCAAGTTTTTATCAGCTAAGGGTTTTAAGCAAAATTAAATCGTACATTCCACATCTGCACTTTGAAAAGGCCATTCATGCATTTGTGACATCACGACTCGATTATTGTAATTCATTGTACGCTGGCATTGACCAGGCCCAGCTTAGGCGCCTACAGGGGGTCCAGAATGCAGCTGCTCGACTTTTAACTGGAAAAAAGCGGAGAGACCATATCACTCCCATTCTCAAATCCCTGCACTGGCTTCCTGTTCATTTTAGAATTAATTTTAAAATTTTAATGATTGTTTTTAAGAGTCTTAATGGCATAGCACCGGTGTATTTATTTGAACTCCTTCAGCCCCAGATCCCATCCAGAGGTCTGCGTTCTGCTGACCAGCACCTCCTGGTTGTCCCTAGGACCAGACTGAAGACCAGAGGGGATAGGGCCTTCTCTGTGCTCGGTCCACGACTGTGGAACACTTTACCTTTGCACATTAGAACTGCACAATCACTGGAGCACTTTAAATCCCTGCTAAAAACGCACCTTTTCTCATTGGCCTTTACTCCGAGTTAGGAAGAGACACCTTGGCACCTTCTTGCTGTTGATGTTGTTGTTTTATTATTATTTTATTATTGTCACCATTGTTATTATTGTTGTTATTTTAACTCTACCTGATTTTTATGTCACCTTTAATGTTGTTCAGCACTTTGGTAAGCTTTGGCTGTTTTAAATGTGCTATATAAATAAAATTGATTGATTGATTGATTGATCTGCAAACAGCAGAGATGAGATCCGTGGTCCCCAAACGAGATCCCCTCCGGCCCCTGACAGCATCTAGAAATTCTGTCCATAAATACAATGAACAGAACCGGTGACAAAGGGCAGCCCTGGCCCTTAGCAAAGAGCCCTGGACCCCATACTCCCAGAGCATTCCCCACAGGACCCCATGAGGAACACGGTTGAATGCCTTCTCCAGATCCACAAAGCACATGTGGACTGGTTGGGCAAACTCCTATGCACCCTCGAGCACCTGAAGGAGAGTATAGAGCTGGTCCAGTGTTCCGCAGCCAGGACAAAAACCACACTGCTCCTCCTGGATCCGAGGTTCGACCACTGGTCAGATTCTTCTCTCCAGTACCGTGGAATAGACCTTTCCGGGGAGGCTGAGCAGTGTGATTCCCCAGTAATTGGAATACACCCTCTCCCTTCTTAAACAGAGTGATCGCCACCCCAGTCTGCCAGTCCAGAGGTACTGTCCCCGACCACCACGCGATGTTGCAGAGACGTGTCAGCCAAGACTGCCCCACAATGTCCAGAGACATAAGATACTCAACACGGATCTCATCCACCCCCGGAGCCTTGCCACCGAGGAGCTTTCCAGCCACGTCAGTGACTTCAGCCAGGGTGATGGATGAATCCGCCTCTGTCTCCAGCCTCTGCTTCCATCTCAGAAGATGTGATGGTGGGATTGAGGAGATCCTCAAAGTATTCCTTCCACCATCCGACAACATCCATAGTTGAGGTCAACAGCTCTCCACTCGCACCGTAAACAGTGCTTCACCAGCACTGTTTACGGTGCGAGTGTTTCCTGAGGTGCCAGACGGTTTGCCAGAATTTCTTTGAGGCCATCCATTAGTCCTCCTCCATGACCTCACTGAGTTCCTCCCAACCCTGAGTTTTTGCTTCTGCGGCCACCCAGGCTGCAGCATGCTTGGCCACCGGTACCTGTCAGCTGCCTCAGGAGTCCCATGAGTCAACAAGGCCCGATAAGACTCCTTCAGCCTGACGTCATCCCTTACTTCCAGTGTCTACCACCGGGTTTGGGGATTGCTGCAATGACAGGCACCACAGACCTCACGACCACAGCTACGAGCAGCTGCATCAACAATAGAGGCCAATAACAAAGCCCACTCGGACTCCATGTCCCCAGCCTCCACCAGAATCTGGGAGACGCTCTCCTGGAGGTGTGAGTTGAAGGTCCTCCACAGAGGGCTCTGTCAGACGTTCCCAAATGGACCTTCACTATATGCTTGGGCCTGCCAGTTCTTTCCGGCTTCCTCCCCTGCCAGTGGACCCAACTCATAACCAGCTGGTGATCAATTGACAGCTCTGCCCCTCTCTTCATGTCACGGGGGCTAGTCAGACCCAAAAGCAGAAACACCAAGAAAGGTTTAAACGATTTATTTTCAAAGAGTATGAGCTGGTAAGTATTGGGCTGGGGGGCCAGAAGGAACTGGTAGGTATCGGGCCAGGGAGCCAGGAGGAGCAGTTTGGTATCAGGCTGGGGGACCAGGAGGTGCGGAGTGGTGAAATGGTTCCAAGATGAGGAGCAGAAATGGAAGCAGGTAGAGGTCCAAGGTAAACTGGAAACAGGGAAAAAATTCAATGAAGTTCACAAAAAAATCCAAAGGGCTAGAATGAACAGGCTTGAGCTGCGAGACTTTCCTGCGAGAGGAAAGTTGGGTAAATCCTCACTGACCTGGGCAATTGCAATTTTACAACAGTGGAGTTGATAATGCTGTCAATAACGAGCAGACCAATATAATGGGGAGAGAGCTTCTTGGAATCAGTTTGTAAAGGAATGTCCTTAGAGGAAAGCAAACCTTCTGACCTGGTATGTAGGCAGGAGATGGTATAGGATGCCAATCGGCAATCTGTCGATTCTGGAGGGCTGTGCATTTCAAGGCAGCCTGTGTATCATTCCAGATCTTGCGGCATCGGCGAAGGTGAGCCTGAACAGACGGCACTGCAATATCCATCTCTTGAGCTGGAAACGAGGGGGGCAAATATCCAAGTGAGCATTCAAATGGGGACAAACCAGTAGCTGCACTTGTCAAAGAATGTGAATATTCCACCCAAGGTAAAGGAGAGCTCCAAGAAGATGGATTCAGGTCTGCAACACACAGGGCTGCCTCCAGGTCCTGGTTCACTCGTTCAGTTTGACCATTTGTTAGAGGATGAAAAACCAGAGGATAGGCTCACCTTAGCTCCAAGTATTTCCCATACTTGGGAAATAAACTGAGGACCCCGGTCTGAGACAATGTCCAGTGGAATCCCGTGAAGACGAACTACATGCTTGGCAAGTAAGTTGGCGGTCTCCAGAGCAGATCGAAACTTAGGAAGGCCAACAAAGTGAACAGCTTTGGAAAACCGGTCAACTATGGTCAATATAACTGTGTTACCTGACGAATTGGGAAGACCAGTGGGGAAATCTAAGGCTATGTGTGACCAAGGACGTGATGGAATGGGAAGCGTAGTAGTCATGCTGGTGGCCAATGGGAGGCCTAGCCTCTAGCACAGACCTGTCCTCTCTGGGTGGGTTTGGAGTCCTTGTCTCAAGTGGAGGAGTTCAAGTATTTCGGAGCTCAGTCACATGAGAGGGGCTCAGAGTAGAGCCGCTGCTTCTCCACGTCAAGAGGAGCCAGCTGAGGTGGCTCGGGCATCTGTTCCGGATGCCTCCTGAATGCCTCCAAGCATGTCCCACCGGGAGGAAACCCCAGGGAAGACCCAGGACACGCTGGAGGGACTATGTCTCCCGGCTGGCCTGGGAACAACTTGGGGTCCCGTTGGAGGAGCTGGAGGAAGTGTCCGGGGTGAAGGAAGTCTGGGAGTCCCTGCTTAGATTGTTGCCCCCGCAACCTAGCCCCGGATAAGAGGAAGAAAATGGATGGATGGACCACACTGTGGCAGGTTTGGGGGGCTCATTGGTTAGCACTTCAGAAGGTCCCAGGCAGCACCTTTGTGGATGGAGTTCGCTTGTTCTTTCTGTGTCTGCAAATGTGTTTTACAGGGTTATGAGTAATGAATACAGCTCTGCATTTCCCTGCATTATATGGTCACATTTTAGGCTCTATGGCCATACCATGCACAGTGCAATTAAACACATTATAGCAAAAGAGTTTTGTGTAAGTTTGACCAGCTAATGTTACTCAGATCTTCAGACGTTCCCCATCTCCTTCAAAGACATCTATTCAGTACAGAACAACATACACAGATGTATATTGGTGACATAGTCTAAACAAATGTTAAACACGCTATCACCGTGGTCAAACTCTGCAGGAAGCCACTGCACTGTGGGTGTGTGGTCTTTGAAAACCAATAGGCAGCGTTCACAGTGCCAGTTTCTCTCCTGGGCTGAGCTCTGGGCTGGAGGAGTCACAGTGGTCCTGTCCTGGGCTGCTGGGCTGGAGGAGTCACAGTGTTTGCAGTGGAGGAACCGGGCAGCTGGAGTTAATAATGACACAGACCTGCAAACCTGCTCATACCAGACTGATGTGCGTGTCACTCTGAACTGAGTTCTACACATTAACACCATGATGACTATTTGGATCTGATTGGTCGAAGCAACACAGAACAGTGTAACAAGCAGAAAAATTGAAATAGTCCATATTGATAGACTGAAGTATGTCTGTCCATGTTTGTTTTGGTTTGTTAGGGCACTTTGTCTTTGGTGAATTTCATACTTTAAAGGTGCACTATGTAACTGATAGTAACTGATGGATTGTGTGCCACCTATTTGTGCAGGCTTACAGATTTTCTTGAGCCAAACCTGTTTTGGAGACATGCAGCTGTATACCCATTAGCCAACAATTACACAATTACACACAAACAGGCCAATCTGTGCCTATGAGTAAGTTGTTCCTTTGTATTACAAAGGAACAACTTACTCATAGGCACAGATTGGCCTGTCACTATATATATTCTACTACAGATCATCTTGCAGTACATGATCACATTGAAGACTACTGTAACCTCCTGATATAAGGAATAAAACTGGATGAATCACAAAAATAATTTCACACATTTTGGGAAAGTCACCAAGACTTTTTGGTGTATTTTTAAGGTGCTCTATTTATCTTTCCAGAGGAAATAGTTAAAAGAAATGTCTCCTTTCATCACCAGCTGAAACACCAGAGCAGAGTAAGAACAAGGCCTTTTCTGTTGCGTTCACCTGGTTCCCCTGAACACTGCTGTGATGCTGCGGGACACAGAGGAGGGACACTTTTGGCTCTTCCACAGGATCTGCTGAACCTCCACCAAGACCTTTGACTGACTAACCTTTTACCTCCATTGAGACAAGCAGGTGACACCAGCTGACCATGCCATATTAAAGATCAGAAGTTTTTTCAATGTATCTATGAGTAATAAAAACATGTGTAATTCAACAAATACAAAGTAGAATGGTTTAATGCCATATTGTGGAACATTTCAGGTTATTCACATTTTCATGGAAAGGCAGTGAGCCTCCAGAAAAAGTTGCATAGTGCATCTTTAAGCTTCTTTTGACTTGAAAACAGTAACTTGTCAGGGGCAGTAGTGACACATGGACAACTGATTCAATAGCAAAATATACAAAAGTCTCAGAAGCAGGGCCATGCTGTAGGTTTGGATGAGAAAGAATCCAGACAACAACACTTTGCCATGAATGTTTTGGTAGGGCCAGAGTAAAGACTAAACCATTAAGACTGGGAATGGCTCAGTGGTTTGACCAATAGCCCATTAACCCAAAGGTTGACAGTTCAATCCTAGTGCCGACATATGTGTGTTGTGTCACTGAGCATGACTCTTCCTACACCAATTTATGAATCAAATCAGCAGATTGGCAGCCACACTTCTATTAGTGTACTCAAGGGTAGCTAGGGCTACATAAGTAACTCATCAGTGTGGGAAGAAGTGGATAATGCCACTCTGAGCATCTGGAAAAGAAGAAATAGTCAATGTCATAGTTTGCTTTATTGTCGAAAACAATCATGTACATGTACATAGAGTGAATTCGAAATTTCGTTTCCCCACTAACCAGGACAGTGATAGAGTGGCTAGGGGAGGGGCCGCTGTGCATGCGCACACCGCCGACTGGGAGATGCAGAGTAGAAAAGATGCAATACACTCAGTGACAATTTAACAACATGTAATGACAGAAAAACAATTGGAGATGTAACATACGGTGATCTTTTTCTTTGGCAAAGGAAGGGGTGTGGCGTAAGGAAGGGGTGAGGGGGGAACAGATTGGAAATCAATGAAATTGATTGAACCGAGAGCAGAGATCAGACCTTTCTAAAAGACAGGGAACATTTTACAATCATGTCAGTATGAGTGGATCCAATAGTGTGTGCTATGTTTATGTAGAGTCCATGATAACAAACCACATCTGTGGCCTTGGGAGTGTTCTTGCAGGGAGACAAAGTCAAAACACAGATAAGTCGTTGGAGACACAGATTTTCACAGGGAGACATAATTATCCAAAGGGATTAATTTATCATGATAAAATACATTTTTAGAGACCCAAGCGAACAATTTAGATTGAGCTTGGGTTTTGCTAGACCCCCATCTTCATATCGCCATGAAGATTCATGAGAGATCTCATTAGTTCCTCTTGGCGAACAGACTGCGCTGCGTTGGCTTTACACAGTTCTGTAACCATGCCCGTGACGATTTCCAAACGTCGAGTTGTTTCCTTCGGTTGAAATCCTTCCAAAAGGTCCTCAACCTGTACCACTTTCTGATGTAATCCTTTCACGAGATATAGACGAGAAATAGACCATTCACATTTTGAGTATGCTTTAAGGTGCTTTATTTACCACCACCATCTCTCCGTGGGGACTTTAATTTTGCACTCACACAGCATGGCATTTAACGTATCTATCTCCATGAAGACAAACAAGTGACATCACCAGGGAAAGTTAGTAAGCCCACTCACAATAAGAATGCTGTTTTTTCCAAGGTATTTCTTTAGCAACAAAACACCTGTATTTATGCATACAGACGTTTAAACATTAGAGTTATACTATGGAACATTCCAGGCAAAGCAATAACATGAGAAAGTTCTATAGTGCATCTTTAAAGGTGCATTGTGTAACTTTTCCAGTGCAGGGACTGCTACCTATATATGTCTCTATGGACAGTAGAAACATATTATGTTACTACTTTGCGTGGAGTCTTTTAGAAAAAAAAAATGTCTTCATGGAGACAAACAGATGACACCACCATGCAATATTAGAGATGAGATCTATGGAGAGGTTACCCCACACAGTTTTTCTATTACGTATACGTATACGTATCTATTTAGCAGATCCTCCAGGAATTCGCGATGTTGCGATTTGCAACTTCAACGCAACTGAATCCCCGTGAATTCAGGGCGGTGTTGCAATTTTGACCAATCACCGCAACTTTCCCGCAATTTTTACCAATTTTGACCAGTCATCGGCAACGTATTGAACTCATGTCGACCAACTTCCTTATGCCTTACTTCCGTGTGACGAAACGAAACTGCGGCCGTGTCCCCAGTTCGGAGCGTGGTTTGAAGGGGGCTCAGACTGCAGTCAAGGTGGTGCACACTCGCTCAGCCCTGAGTGCACTCCACGGACCGCATGGCCGTCTGCGAAATGCGACAGGTCTCGCAACTACGGGAAGCAGCCGCCGACTCCATTTTCTCCCGTAGAAGAAGTAGCGCGCGGTGCATGCTGGGATATATGAGTGTGCAAAGCGTGCATTTTCACGCGCTTGGTCCACACCCCGATTTCCATGGAAACGACTGCGGTCTTCGGACCGCATGTTAACTGCGCATGGGACAAAAAAGAAATGACGCACATGCCATTCAAACCACGCTCCGAACTGTGCACTCTGGGAATTGGGACACGGCTTCTAATGGCAAAGAAACATGTCTGCGGCGCCATTTGCCCACAACAATAACAGCAAAAGACCGGGCAAAACAGTTCCCCTCCTAGTAGTCATTTATTTTCGATGTTGGTAAGGTTGTTTTAGGACCATATCTGTGATCTCTGTGTCCTTGTATTATTCTTTGTCAGTAATAACTCAGTATTCAAAATATTACTCAATTTTAATTACAAAAAGGGAAAATTGCAACTATTTATCGCAACTTTCACTTCCTCGCGCAACAAAATCGCAACAAAAACCTTTCATCGCAACTTTTTGGAAAAGTTCACGCAAATTCAAACATTTTAGCCCTCAACAATCACAAAAAATGCCCGCGAAATCCTGGGGGGTCTGATTTAGCAAAGAGATCACCTGTATTGGAACATACTGTATACTAAATAGATACATTTCATGCCATACTGTGACACATTGCAGGCTGAGAAATGTTCTCTCAGTGAAGACATCTCAAGTGGCACATCCCTACTAGTAAATCCACTGTGCGTCTTTAAAGTGTGTGGGTAAATATGTGCACTTGTAACATGTCTACAGTATTTGTGTGCCCCGTCCTAATGCTAAAACAATCAGTGAGTGAGCACACAGAGCTGCAGAGCCTGCTCTCTCTGTTTATTTTTTCTGCACAGAACGAGCAGATAGGTTTACAACAGCACCCCAAAAACATGCCAAGGCAGCACTCACCTCGCCAGATTCTCCCAGCACGTTTTGCTCAATTTGCAGAATATCTTTCCTTTAACTTTTCCTTCATATCCAGCTCTTTTACTCTGGGAAACAAAGAAACTGCAAATACAACTCTGAAGCTCACCACATCTGCTACATTTGCTATTCAGAAAAACACACAATACTATATTAGAAGCTGTGGGAACTGTATTTTGAATGTTGTTTGCACTTTTTCTCACCTGTCAGCCAATCACAGTATGTTCCTGCCAAATTGTGTCTTTATTTCCTCTCTGTTAGAAGTCAAAATCAGCTTTATAATAAATGAAATGCTTGTGTTTTATTCTGAAATGTATCCTGCATCTTCACCTTATTTCTAACATTTCCTTTATTTTTCTATATTTGTATACTTTTCAATGCATGTGTACTTTCAAATACTTTGGAGTGGTGGAGCAGTACATTCTCAGATTTCCATGTGCGTGTGAATAGCTGGCTCTGTTTGGTCCAGGCCCCATTTCTTCTGAGGCTGAAGGAGCTTATATCCTTGAACATTATGCAGGCTTCTATATAACTGCAAGGCATGGAGTTTTTCAGGGTCACGCCAGCAGGGCAGATGGGGTACTTTGGAGAGAGGGGTATTGTGTTTTGCCCCTTCTAGCTCTGTACCTTTTGCACACGGAGGAAGGAGGAAGGGAGAGTTCAGAGGGTTTTCCACAGCTGGGCTTTATTTAAGGGTCAAAAAGTCAAACAGAAATTGCTCCAAAGACATAAAAAATTCCTTTGAAACTCAGATGCTATCAGTGTCAGAGGTGAGAGGGCTGCATTTCTCAAAGATCCTATAGTGAATGTATATTCCCTTTGATTTGATAGACATGTCCAGGAAAGTTTATATTTGATATTTACTGAATTAAAAAGACATGTTTCATCATCAGGCAACAAGACCAGCATGTTCTTTCGCTAACAGTGAATGTGGCGCCATGCATGAAACTCAAAGACACTTCATACTGCATTAATGATCCGCTCCACACTCTGTGATAGGAAAGTACTGTAGCCACACCTGCCCTGGGGCAGACAGACAGATGTAAGTATGCACCATTGGTCCACCAGTGAGTCACACACACCACATTCACACTAGGCAAGATGGGTAAAGTGTCTTGGCTAGGGACACAACAACAGTTTCCACTAGAGTCACTGCTGCTCATGTGGCACCTGCTGGTCCCAGTGGTCTCCCATCCAACCTGTCCTGCTGAGCTTCTGAGATCCTACATTCTCACTATGGCCTCTGTTCTCACTTGTTGGGGTGTAATGTTGTGACCTATTGCTATTATTTCTTCAATATATATTAAAAGCAGAAAATGATTTGTGTATAATATATGATTAGATGTTTTATGAGTGTTTATCCATGAGCTCTCACCTTGCACAACTCTCACTATAGATGCAGTTACACTGAAGCCTTTTATAAACCCTCTGCTTTGAAGTGACATCTAAACCTGTTCATTACAGAATGACTGTCTAAAAATGTAGTTAATACTTCAGTCCTTTTGACAGAATACAAGCTTCTCTCAGGCCTGGAGAATGTCCCTTTGTTGTGCAATACCTAATTACAGTGTAATATCCCATGGGGCAATACTTAACACAGCAACATTTAATACAGTACAAGATGTTAAACTGAGTTCTGTGTAACATCTCCCTCTGCAATGTAGAGACTCTCAAGTGTGTATATATATGGTTGTATATGTCACCCCTACTATAATATATGAGCAAGACTTGCAATAACCTGGTAACTAATGCGTAGTACAGGATTTTATTTATTTTTTTCTTATTTTTTTCAGTAATTCTTTTGCACTTTTTTATTTTTATTTTTTCTTCCATACTGGGTTCTAAATATCCTGTTGTTTTATATATATATAATATATATAATACACCCCTAATATATATATATATATATATATATATATATATATATATATATATATATATATATATATATATATATATATATATATATATATATATATATGACTACTTAAAGGAGAAGTAACGTTTTTTACAATCTGAGCCTTATTTCGGTAATAAAACAAGTCGTTTTACTCACCCATAGCACTTTGGTGTCATATGGAGCACTTCCAGAGATGTTTTAGATTAGCGTTAGCCTAGCGCGACTTCTAGCCATAGCTCGGGGCATATAATATATTCCCCAAGCATGTAATATGCCCCGTGCGGTCTCCAAAAAATACAAACTTTAGCATTTTTCAAATCATAGAAGCTCAATGTCTTAGTCTACGCTTTCGTTTGAGTCAAAAGTGGCCTGTAATCCGAGATGAAACGCAAAGCTGTAAATTATGGGTATAATTTACAGCTTTGCGTTTCATGTTTGGGTCCCGGAAGCTGAGAGTGAAATAAACTGTGACTCCGCACATGCGCACTGGCCTCCTCATCTACTCTAAACTATGGATAAATCTCGGATTACAGGCCACTTTTGACCACACGAAATCGTAGACTAAGACATTGAGCTTGAAAAGTGCTAAAGTTTGTGTTATTTGGAGACCGCAAACATGTGCCCTGAGAACTCACATGACGGAGATCGCAAATCTAAAACATCTCCGGAAGTGCTCCATATGACACCAAAGTGCTATGGGTGAGTAAAACAACTTGTTTTATTACCAAAATAAGGCTCAGATTGTAAAAAACGTTACTTCTCCTTTAAATGTCTGCACTGAAGTGAGATGCTTTCAATCTCATTGTATGTATAATGTAAATTGTGCATATGAATAGTGACAATAAAAGGCATTCTATTCTATTTAACAGGATTTGGTCATTAGTGTATTAATAACAGGGGTCTATATATATTTGTGCATGGGCTCAAAATATACTATTACATCATAAATATTGTTTTGCTCTTTGATGCCGCAGCAGACACATGGGGTTGATCAGTGAATAAATGTGACTTCTGGCATATTTTGCGGATAAAAATGCTTTTTAGATATCAATTTTTTTCATTTTAAATATGACAAAAAGACTCATTGAAGTTGGATGTGTATCAGAATTGTTTAGTGACACTGTAGACATCCAGTAACTCATCCTGCGTGTCGTGCTCTGTCTGAAGCTGCTCTGTTCTGAAGCTGTTCTCTGTGTATGTGACGTAGTCTTCTTCAAGGCCCTGCAGCCAGCATCTGGCCCACCACACTCACCCAGCCTCTGAAAGACAGCACAGATCCTCCTTTCACCCTCCAGCAAAATATGGATCACATTAGGACCTAGACAACTGAGTCCAGCGGAGGTGCTCACAGCTTCATGGTGCTTGTGATGATGTTTACCGTGATGTCAGCTCATCGTTAAGATTTAGATGAATATTGCAACTGTCCAAATTAAAACATAATGATCCACAGATGTCATAGATAATAGCTATGTAGCTGCAATAAGCACTATATGTCTTCTTCAATTCATTCATGCATGTTTGAGTAATCTGTATTGTCCTGTCTTTGAGGCTTGAGTGCTCATAAAATTCCTGTTTTCACCTACCCCCCATCCCCACCCATAGCTCTGCACTTGCTTACGATTATTTAAAATATTGAGACTCGCAGTCACATGTAGGGTTTTACCCGTAAAATACATCTACTGTGTGTTATTGTTTGTTATTGATAAAACCTTTTTACACTTCTATGTGGACAGTGTACAGTTCTCTGATTTTGTTCAGTGACCGTCCATTAACACTTTAAAACATTCATTTTCAGAGGTTCTTGCACCTTATTGTATACATTACAGTAATATTACTGCAGTATCTCTTGTCACAGTCCACTTGTAAAATTGTCTTTTAAAAATAACTTTTTACAGGTATTTTCTGTCATTGATTATGAATTGCTGTTATTTTGGGTTGAGACTGCGGGCTCCTACCGCCAATTCACAACCAAAACTGAAAACTGTCCAGCAAGTAATCCTGAGAATATCTATGAGCCCTCCCCTCTCTGTCCACCCCATTAGTCAAAATATGGCTCAAATTTAACTTGTCTTAACAATGAACTCCCCAAAAGCAGAATGTGTGATTTACAGACATGCCCTGTGTCCCCTGCTCTCTGTGTCCTCCCTGTGTCCCCTGCTCTCTGTGTCCTCTGCTCCCTGTGTCCCCTGCTCTCTGTGTCCTCTGCTCCCTGTGTCCCCTCCTCCCTGTGTTTTCTGCTCTCTGTGTCCTCCCTGTGTCCTCTGCTCCCTGTGTCCCCCGCTCTCTGTGTCCTCTGCTCCCTGTGTCCTCCCTGTGTCTTCTGCTCCCTGTGTCCTCTGCTCTCTGTGTCCTCTGCTCCCTGTGTCTTCTGCTCTCTGTGTCCTCCCTATGTCCTCTGCTCCCTGTGTCTTCTGCTCCCTGTGTCCTCTGCTCTCTGTGTCCTCTGCTCCCTGTGTCTTCTGCTCTCTGTGTCCTCCCTATGTCCTCTGCTCCCTGTGTCTTCTGCTCTCTGTGTCCTCTGCTCCCTGTGTCCTCTGCTCCCTGTGTCTTCTGCTCTCTGTGTCCTCTGCTCCCTGTGTCCTCTGCTATCTGTGTCCTCCCTGTGTCCTCTGCTCCCTGTGTCCTCTGCTCCCTGTGTCCTCTGCTGTCTGTGTCCTCCCTGTGTCCTCTGCTCCCTGTGTCCTCTGCTCCCTGTGTCCTCTGCTCCCTGTGTCCTCTGCTCCCTGTGTCCTCTGCTCCCTGTGTCCCCTGCTCCCTGTGTCCTCTGCTCCCTGTGTCCTCTGCTGTCTGTGTCCTCCCTGTGTCCTCTGCTCCCTGTGTCCTCTGCTCCCTGTGTCCTCTGCTCCCTGTGTCCCCTGCTCCCTGTGTCCTCTGCTCCCTGTGTCCTCTGCTCCCTGTGTCCCCTGCTCCCTGTGTCCTCTGCTCCCTGTGTCCCCTGCGCTCTTTCTGTCCCTGCTTAATGACGCTGTATTAAAATAATGGTTTACAGGTGCAGCTGCTCACACAATAATAATAATAACTCCATTCAGTGTAATATGAAAAGTCAACACGAACATGACTGTGTGTGTGTGCGTGTGTGTGTGCGTGTGTGTGTGTATGGGGGGTTGTCCATCATATATTTGACAGTAGAGGTCATTTTGAAAGGGCATCATCACAATATTCTTGAGTGGGGGATGATGGATTACTGGCTCCAGGGTTATTTGTAAAGCAGGGACCCCCGAGTGCATGTTTTTCAGTGTGTAAATACCTGTCGTGCACCCTGCCCTGTGAATTATGCTAATTGCTTAAAGTTTTTTGTCAGATTTATTATGAAAACAAATGTGGAGGAAACCCTGATGTTTTTGTGAACAGTTTTATGAATATGTATTTTTCTTCACATTAGACTTTGCCCTGACAAAACATGGTAATTACTACAGATTGTTTATAGAACTCTAAAGAAAATGAACAATGTTTTGGGAACTCCTTTGTAATAATGTGGCTGACTGCAACAGGTAGGTCATACAGGTTAAAAATCTGCAAAATCACCAAAAAAAAAAAAAAAAAGAAAAAAAAAGAAAAGAAAATGTTAAATAATTATATAATAATTTAATAAATGTTATTCTTATAATATGAAACCCTAAAAAACAGGTGATAATGAGTGATTCCATTGTACATAATATAAAGAATATGCTTAGATACAACTATTTACAATTCCCATTTCTATGTGTTTAACCTCTAAAAATGAGACTTTTGGACACACTGGGCATGATTGACAAGTGGACTGACCAATCAGAGAAACATGTGGTCCACATGGGAATTTGTGTAAAAATAAAAATGGCTTCTTACAACTAAAATGAAAGAAAAAAATAATAGCCCAGAGACAATAAACTCTAAATCAGATGTAAGTAATATATATCGTGCTCATAGTAGAGACAAATAAGCAGCTGGGATTGGACCATCCCCAAAGTGTCTCTGGTTTCTGTCTGCTTCTACATCCTCCTGCATTCATCTATGAAACAGAAGGGACTGACTCTCCACCATCCTTCCACAACACACAGAGAGAAAAAAACAACAAAGTAAAAGCCATTAAAGAGCCTAATAACTCGTATGAATGGAGGGCAGAGCCTAACCAGCCATGCTAATGAAACCCAAACAATGTTCATATTCAAATATGCCTATTGTTAAAGTCATAAAAGGTTTCCCAAGCCTATTTACACAAAATAAAATGATAATGAAACAGACTGGGTGAAGCGCCATTCAAATCCTGTTCCAGTCATTAACTTTCCAAAGGAGGGTGGATCCGTGGTCAGCTGTTAAAAGACTGCACCACAAACTCATTCAGCTTAATATGGAAAAAAGACCCTTATACACAAGCGTGTCCCGGTGGCAGGAGCACTAGAGATGCACTTAAGCATTTTACAGGACAACTCTTTCTTTCACTCAACATACAGTAGGTTCAGTTGTGTCTCATTCATTGTTGTCGTCGTCGTTGTTGTTGTTGTTGTTGTTGTAAGGTTGAAGTAAAAGTATTAAAGATCCCATGACATGGTACTTCTTGATGCTTTTATATGGCTCCTTAATGGTTCCCTAATACTGTAAATGAATCCTTCTTCAAAATCAACACTCAGTGCATGAGAAACAGAGATAAGATGAGAAAGATAAAAGGAGAAGTTCAATTTGGACAAAGTATGTTTTCACGCAAGATGAGAAAGAGTATTTTTTCTCTCTCTGAACAGGCCATTATGGGTGTTGTTTCTTGATTGCAAATGAGGAGAAAAGAGCTGGCCTATAGTAGAGGGTGGGGGCGTGGCCAAACTCTCCGCTCTCGCTCTGAGCTCTCAGCTGATCCATTTCCGTGTTTTTGCACCGGGGGAGAGATGGGAAGCGTTCCATTGAAAAATAAACACATTTCCACAGAAAATAAAATTAAACCACTGCTGTTCAAAGGTCCAGAGGCTCAGATAAAGGACTTCCGAGCCTAGAAACACTCGGATGTGCCTCCAGGCAAATAAAAAAACGCATTTCGCATTGCCTAGCGCATTCGCAGTCCAAACTCTCTGGGCGTGATTTACAGAGACGCTGAGTACAGACAGACGGGGGGGGGGAACTGCATTTGCATTTCTTTTTTCGATCTGACGTCAATAAGGTGCCTTGTTCAAACTCGCCCGTTTGAGCTCCGATTTTTTCTAACGCAGAAAAGGATCGCAAATGCTCAGTTTAGACATTTTGCAACTTTTAACCATGGGGGGGGCCTAAACAGGGTAGGGGAGCTCACATTAACGTTCAAAACCTCAGAAAGTGAAAATTTCATGCCATGGGACCTTTAAAAGTCCACTATGGAATTTTATGGTGCACCTGCTTTCTCCATAGAGATGCTATTGTGTGCAAGAAATGTTTCACTGTATTGCATTAAAGTGGAACAGGTGGTAGAGCGGGGGTCTCCTACCAGCAGTGTTGTATAAAGTACTGGAAAATCAAACTCAAGTAAAAGTATAGGTACCCCTCCCAAAAATGACTTTGGTCGAAGTTTTTGTACTTAAGTATGACAAGTAATGTCAAAATAAATGTACTCAAGTAATGTAATTAAAAGTACAAATAAAAGTATCAAGCAAAGGCAGTCTGAAGCTAACCCTTGCTTTGTTACTTAGATAGCACAAACACACAGCGCTTGTTTACATTTTTAAAAGTAGGCACATGTTAATGTTATTTTTTGTCCTTTTGAACTCGTGTGCCCTTTCTCATTCGTTACACTTAGCCTACAGCTATGCCTTCCCTTGAGCCGAAAAAGCTAGGTAGCCTGTTAGCTCCAACATCGTCAAATACGCTTTGTGTAACAGAAACAATGTCACACAAAGTTTCTACATGTTATGCTCAAGGTTTCACAACGGTGTCTAGAATGTCCATGCTATGGTTACTGAAATTGGAATATAGACGCTAACAATTTCATTAATCTAGAACTTACCTCGATGTGTTTCTTGAGGTTGGACGGGGAGTTTCTGTAAGATAGGATTTCCACGTTTCTTGGAAGGCACAAGAGGCACTTCATTCGATAGGACAAATCCTTCATATCAGAGTAAGAGAACATTGTGTTTAAGTACGGCCAGGGATGCTCATCGTCTCATCTACACCAACAGGTGTAGGCTGATTGTCATGCGCAAGTAGTGAACAAGCCCAGGCACGTCCTGCCTTCCTTGCAGTCAGTAGAGGTTTTTTTGTAACGAGTAACTAAACAGCACATTGAAAATGTATTGGAGTAAAAGTATGCAATTAAATTCGGAAATGTAGTGAAGTAAAAGTAAAAGTTATCTTTTTTTTTTTAAACTCAAGTAAAGTACAAAGTCTGCCAAAATTTACTTAAGTACAGTAGTGAAGTATTATTACTTCGTTACTATACAAAACTGCCTACCAGTAGCTCTCCATGCCCTTCCAAAAAGTTTGACAAAGGATTTCAGAACTATACACATTGTGCTGAATGAACTACCATTGCTAATCAAAGTTGGGAGGGTTACTTTAGAAATGTATTCTGGTACAGTTACTAGTTCCCCCTTAAAATATGCATTCAGTAACGTAATCCAAGAACCATAATATTGAAGTAATGTATCTTGATTACTTTCAAGTACTTTTGGATGACTTTAACACCAAATATCCGATAACAACAAGAAAACAATAACATTTTGTGCATTATAAAAGAAATTGAGGAAAGCTCATTTGAACAGTAGCTTATAGTGTTACAAAGAAAGTGCACAAGTCTCAACCACATAGTTCAGTTTATTAAGAAAATAATCCCCATGCCTTCTTTAAAAATAAAATTATGTCAAAATTTCCACCACTAAATGTGTTCTTCTCAGTCGAAGCCATGCCAGTTCCAAGTTTGCTCCATAGTACTGCCATAATGTGAGCGCATGTCTGTACGAGTTTGTTCTGTTTCCCTCCATCTCCAGCTTTAAATGAAAAAATTAAATAACATAAAATGCTTTCAAATTGTAATCCTGCTAAATAATCCCCATTTTTACTAAATGTGCCTGTAATCTGAGTACATCTTCTTTCCTTGTAACTGTAGCAGAATACAGTTGTGACCTGGCTGAGTGGATCCTGGACTACCTCACAAACCAGCCCCAGTTTGTGAGAGTCCGGGACTGTGTGTCTGACCTCATGACCTGCAGTGTGGGGGCGCCCCAGGGCACGGTCCTCGCGCTCTTCCTCTTCACCCTCTACACTGCAGACTTCAGACACAACACGGACAGCTGTGTCCTGCAGAAGTTCTCCGATGACTCTGCCATCATTGGTCTTGTCACAGACGATGATGACGTGGAGTACAGAGGACTAACGCAGGACTTTGTGGACTGGTGTCAGCGGAACCACCTTCTCATCAACGCGGGGAAGACCAAGGAGATGGTGGTGGACTTCCGCAGACGCCATTCTACTGCCCCCCCACCAGTGAACATCCAGGGAAGGGACATTGAGAGAGTGGACTCTTACAAGTACCTGGGTGTTCATTTGAACAATAAACTGGACTGGACTCATAACACAGATGCTCTGTACAGGAAGGGCCAGAGTCGGCTCTATCTCCTGAGGAGACTGCAGTCCTTTGGAGTGAGAGGGCCACTCCTGAGGACCTGTGGTGGCATCAGCCATCCTGTACAGTGTGGTCTGCTGGAGCAGCAGCATCACAGAGAGGGAGAAGAAGAAACTGGACAAGGTCATCAGGAAGTCCAACTCAGTCCTGGGCTGTCCTCTAGACTCGGTGCAGCAGGTGGGGGACAAGAGGGTCCTGGCTAACTCATGTCTATGCTGGACCATGAGTGTCGCCCCCTGCAGGACACTCTGTCGGCTCTAGAGAGCAGCATCAGTGACAGACTGATTCACCCTCGCTGTGTTAAAGAGAGATTTTGCAGATCTTTCCTTCCTGCTGCTGTCAGACTGTACAATGATCAATGCTAGTCATGTTCATCTCCATAGCAACAATGTATCATCTCCATAGTAATAATTACAATGTGCAATATTATTTAAAGTCACTTTACCTGCTACTTATTTATTTAACCACCACTGCCCATCACTGCACTGTACACAATCATCTGAGTCACTTTATTGTAGCGATATTATATATTACTACATTTGAGGACAAAATGATTAGCCCCCCTATGAAATTTGAAGTTTCCCCAAGATTTTCCCAAGTACCTATTTAACAGAGCAAGGAATTTTTAACACAGCATTTCTGAACATACTATTTTTCGTTTGAAGGACCAAAATACTTATATTTGCACACCAAAACAGTGTTTTGTAAGAAAAAGCTAAAATGACCGGGGACATTATTATTAGCCCCCTTTAAGAAATGACCATTTATTAAGTCATCACACAAGCCACCTTTGTGCAGTGATGTGCTTTACCTTGACAGGTGATGTGCGGAAAGGTGATCAGGTGAAACGGGTGATTGAGCTGACAGTTGAGGAAGCAACATGCCAAAAACAAAGGAAATCAGTTTGGACTTGAGACAAAGAATTATTGATGCACATAAAACAGGAGAAGGATATACAAAGCTATCCAAGTGTTTCCAAGTCTCAAGAACTGTAGTGAGAGGCATAATCCAGAAATTCAAAGACAGCCACACAGTGCAGAATAAGCCTGGCAGAGGTAGGAAGCGAAAAATTTCAAAGACATTGGAAAGAAAACTAGTGAGAAATGTGTCTAAAGACCCCAGAACAACTGCCAAGACCCTGGTGAATGATTTGGCCACATCAGGAATCATAGTGTCTAAGAACACCATCACTGGAGCTCTGCACAGGAATGGACTGCGAGGTTGCAGACCAAGAAAAACTCCACTTTTGAAGAAAAGACACCTTCAAGCCAGACTTAAGTATGCTCAGGACAACCTAGAGAGAGATTTTTCATACTGGAAGCATGTCTTATGGTCTGATGAGAGTAAACTAGAGCTCTTTGGCCACAGAGACACTGCTTACGTTTGGAGAAAAAAGGGAGAGGCATTCAACCCAAAGAACACTGTCCACACAGTGAAACACGGTGGTGGGATTATTATGCTGTGGGGATGCTTCAGTGCATCTGGAACTGGAAACCTTGTCAAGGTGGAAGGGATCATGAATAAAGAAAAATATGTGGATATTTTGAAAGAAAACCTTAAGCAGCCAGCAGTGAAACTGGGTCTGAGCCGTCGCTTCATCTTCCAACATGACAATGACCCTAAACATACGTCTCTCTTGGTGAAGAACTATCTGCAGACGAACAAGGTAAATGTCATCGAATGGCCTGCACAAAGGCCTGACTTAAATCCAATAGTAAATATGTGGGGTGACCTAAAGAAAAATGTCCATGCCAGGAAACCATCAAATCTGGAGGAACTTGAGAGATTTGAGGCAAGGATTCCTCAAATCCAGCAAAAATGGTACACAATTGACTATTAGAATGTGGGGGCTAATAATTTTGACCCTGGTAGTTTTTGTGTTTTGTGATTTTTTTATTTTTTTTTTCTGTGTGGAAAATAAAATAATGTAAGCACCCAAAATAAAACTATGATGTCTACAAAAGCTGTGTTTTTGTTTTGTTTTTTGCTCTGGTTAAAAGCACTTTTGAAATACTTTTAAAACAATGACTATTTTGTAGGGGGGCTAATAATTTTGTCCTCAACTGTATACTGGAGTCACTTTAACTGCTGTTTGTTCACTGCTCAGAATCAAAGACATTTATTGTGCAGCGTTCCTGTGCCTTTTAACCTTACAGTGTTGTGTTTTTTAGTTGATTGTACATACTTATTATTAATATTTATCTTAATTTTGATGCATGCTCATATTTTCCTACTGTTTCTGAAACTTGCATTGTGACACTGCAAAATTTCCCCATTGTGGGACAAATAAAGGATTATCTTATCTTACCTTTTTTTGTATCCTTTTACTTAACGCCGTTCCTTGTATTCCATTACTCCCCAAGCCTGTTGTTAATGTATCATTTTTATGCACTAATAAATGGATATATTTTTGTGTTTTATATTTTTATGTTTTATAGGTATCCCCTATAAATGTTCCCCATCTAAGGCTTTCCCTTTTTTTTTTTTAATTTATATTTTATTGTTTTTTCAAAATAGAAAGAAAAAAAAGGTAAAAAAAAAATAAAATAAAATAAATAAATAAAATAAAATAAATAAAAAGATAAATAAATAATATCAACAAAAACTATATACAATGCTGACAGGGGAGTAATTTTCAGATACACATATATTATACATTTAGTACAAATACATAGAACAATTTGGCCATTTGGCTGTGATATAACTGCGCCATTTTGTCCACTGGTTAGTAAAGATCTCCATTTTATGGTTAATATGGGCTGTAAGTTGTTCCATCTTATAAATGTCAACCACTATATCTCTCCACGTATTCATTGGTGGGCACTCTGGTTGTATCCATTTCTTTGTAATAGTCTTTTTGCTGGCCACCAACAGAATGTTCATGAGATATTTGTCCATTTTCAGCCAGTCTTGAGGGGCATATCCCAGGTACAGGGTCTTAAAGTCCAATGGTAAGTCCTCTTGGAAAATGTCCTTTAAGGCATTGTGAATTTCCGACCAGAAATCTTTAATATTGGGGCAGTCCCAAAAAACGTGATAATGGTTTGCGCGTTGATGACCACATTGTCTCCAACAGACAGGGGTAGAGTCACTGGATTTAGATTGTTGTACTGGTGTGATAAAATATCTAATGGAGTTTTTCCAATTAAATTCACACCAGTTCATTGAACTGGTGCATTTCCATTGATATTGCCATAATTTTGTCCATTCTTCATTACATATTTTAATCTCTGATTCCCTTTCCCATTTTGCTTTAATATATGTTGTGGAGTGGGTATTGAATTCTAGTAAGCAGTTATATATAGCAGTTATATATAAGGCTTTCCTATGCTGCCAAAATGAGTAGCTCTTTGGCATTTTCTTTTTGTAAAGGTAGCGGAGGAAAAAGGGGGGAGACCCGTGTGCTAGAGTCTTTACTGGAGGTGCCTTCAGTGAGTGTCAGCTCAAGAGGACGTCAGTCTGTGATCACTGACTCAGGTGATTTTAGCTCTAATGTTCTGTTGTCATGGGTTTACTCTGTGTTTGTTATTGAGTTTCTGTACAGAGCTAAATCTTGTCTGTTGTTCTGACTTACAGGGACGACAGTTTAGTTTAGTTTAGTTTATTAGTTTATTTGACAGGGACAATGCACATAAAAACATTGACCTACATAAAAGAGGTAATATGTTTGTGCCAGGTTATAGCAAATATGCTAATTTCCACCTGCAGTCCCTGGACAGGTTGATATAAAATGACATAAATACCAATAAAATACCATAAAAAACAACTTACAAAAACTCAGTCATAAAGATACATACATCACAACCACACGTACTATATACATATATACATTTCATATTTGTGCATTCACGCAGTTCATTAATGTGTGCATGTTTGATTGGATAAAAGCCATCGTTTGGTCAGACGTGCAAACATTGCATAACTTGTGCATGAAACTATTTCAGATGGCAGTGTGTTCCAGAGGCTTATGGCTTTGTATGAAAAGGAGGACTGACCAAACGAGGTTCTAAACTTTGGAACAGTGCACTGTCCTTGGATTGTGGAGCGTGTGGCTCGGGAGCTTCTCTCTGACCTGAGCGCCACAAACTTTTTCAGAGGGGGAGCAGCAGTGTTATGAATGATTTTGAACAAGGTTATAATTTGATTAGTACTGCCCAGTTCACTGACTGTTTTTTAAGTAAAGATGTAGCCTCAGCTATGACTGCAGCAGCTAATGCCTCATGTAGCTCTGACAATTTAATTGCTTTATTTAATTCATCCTGCTCAGAGATTCTGGATTCAGTGGCTCCTCTCAGATACAAACACCCTCATTTTAAATCTAATGTGAGGCTCGATGATCATACCCGCTCACTCAGGCAGGCCTGCCGCAGAGCTGAAAGGAAATGGAAGAAAGACCATCTTACTGTCTCCTTTCAAATTTTCAAATCTGCCCTGCTATCTTTTCAGGCCGCCGCCAAAGAAGCCAGAGCCAGATATTTTTCAGATATCATTAACCGGCATTCAAATAGACCAAAAATCCTGTTTAACACAATAAACTCCATCATCAACCGACCTCGTTCTCCAGCTCCCATTATAAATTCGGATCTCTGTGAGAACTTCTTACATTTTTTCATTGAGAAAATTGAGAACATCAGAGCTCTATTTCCTCCTCTTGTTCCATCGCCTCATCCACCCCCACACCCTATAGGTACTCTCTGTCATTTTAACCCTGTCTCCATGGTCGATTTAAAGGACATTGTCCTACACATGAAAACCACCACGTCCCCTGTTGATGAGGTTCCATGTTCCGTTTTAAAGGAGGCTTTTGACATCGTAGGACCCTCCCTTCAACTCATTATAAACTCTTGTCTGTCATCTGGTACTGTCCCTGCTTGCCTCAAACATGCAGTTGTCCAACCTCTACTCAAGAAACCCAACCTGGACTCAAATTGCTTGAACAACTATAGGCCCATTTCTAAACTCCCGTTTATTTCTAAAGTGCTCGAAAAAGTAGTGTTGTCCCAGCTCTCCCCCTTCCTCTCGCAGCACGCCATCTTGGAGCCCTTTCAATCAGGTTTCAGGGCCTGGCACAGCACCGAAACCGCATTGCTTAAAATAACAAATGACTTGCTTCTCACACTCGACGCGGGTCAAAATGCAGTCCTGGTCCTATTGGACCTCAGTGCGGCCTTTGACACAGTGGATCATACCATCCTCCTCAACCGCCTTGAAGAGTGGGTGGGCATTAAAGGGACAGCACTGCTATGGTTGAAGTCCTATCTCCAACATAGAACTTTTTCAGTTTCCATCGGCCATTCCTCATCTGCTTCTGCTCCGGTCTCCTATGGTGTCCCCCAAGGCTCAATTTTAGGGCCAATACTCTTCTGCCTATACATGCTCCCCCTAGGGGACATTATCCGTAAACATTTTGTTTCCTTTCATTTCTATGCCGATGACACACAATTATACTTACCATTAACATCACAGGACTCCGCCCAATCTCTCCTAGACTGTATAGTATATGTATAGGCCATTAAGCTTTGGATGTCCAACAATTTTCTACAACTCAACGACAGCAAGACCGAGGTCATAGTTTTTGGATCCCCTAAATCAATACCCACAGTTACTGGCAATCTATCTCACCTCTCCTCTTCTGTTAAGCCTTCTGCCAAAAGTCTTGGGGTTATCTTTGACTCTGACTTGTGTTTCAAAAAACAAATAAATAAAATAGTTACTACCAGCTGAGAGTGATCACCCAGCTCAAGCCTTTACTCTCTTTTCAAGATCTGGAAACAGTTATCCATGCCTTTATAACATCTCGGCTGGATTACTGCAACGCCCTCTACTTTGGCCTCCCCCAGACCCAGCTAGCTCGCCTGCAGCTGGTGCAAAATGCTGCTGCTAGACTTTTAACAGGCACCAAGAGGCACACATCACTCCTATCCTCTCCTCTGCACTGGCTTTCCATTTGTTTTAGAATTCAATTTAAAATACTTCTTTTGGTTTTTAAGTCCTTTCATGGCCAGACCCCCAAGTACATCTCTGACATGCTGCGACATTACTCTGCACCCAGGTCCCTCAGATCTGCCGACAAAGGTCTCCTTTGTGTTGCCCGTTCCCGCCTCAAGCACAAAGGGGACCATGCTTTTGCTGTGGCAGCTCCACGTCTCTGGAACAGTTTACCTGCTGACATCAGATCTGCTCCAACAATCACCACTTTTAAATCCAAGCTAAAAACTCATTTGTACACTGTGGCCTTTGCCTCTTAGCTCTTTTATCTCTTTTGTCCTGTCTTTTATTTCATCTTATGTGTACTTGTGCCATGTCAAATGTTCTTATGTATTTTATGCTGCCGATTTATTTATTATTATTTTTAGCTTTTTGACATTGTACAGCACTTTGGCCAGTTCTCACTGTTTTTAAATGTGCTATATAAATAAAATTTACTTACTTACTTACTTACTTACTTACTAAAATTAAGCAAGTTTTGAAAGTTCAGCAGTTTGTATTTCTCCAAAATTGGGCAGTGGTGGTACAGACGAGATTTTTTTGTCATGTATTTTTAGTGCCCTTTTATATAGAGTTTCAATTGGGTTGTTTTACAGGCCTGAGACCAGCTGGTGATGCAGTAACGAAGATGGGACATTACCATGGCATTAAAATATGCAAAGGAGGCCTCGGTTGTTAGGGAATTTCTAATATGTTTGAAATTCATTAAACTGAACTTGAGCGTGTTTCCAAGTCTTTTTATGTGATTTTTAAAGCTGATATTGGAGTCAATCATTAAACCTAGATATTTAAATTCATTTACATTTTTAATAATTTGACCATTTACTGATATTTCAAACGTTTGGGAAAATTTGCGCTTGTTTGTAAACAGCATTGAGACTGTTTTTTCAATGTTTAATGTAAGGCAAGAATTTTGTAGCCAGACTGACACCTTTTTTACACATGAGAAGTGACCACTGGGCTAATTCTGGCATATATATAAATATACTGTATGTATATATTCTATACATACATATATGTACTATATGCGTGTATACTGTATGTTCATTAATATGCATTGTTCCTTTAAATAAATACATCTAAATCTAAAGTTATCTATCTCTGTGGAAACAAGCAGGTCATGCACCTGGCCAAGTTACAAGTCATATCTGTAGCAGGACCAGTTCTCGCCAGCTGAATTTGGGGGAGCAGACAACTTTTTGGTGGGAAAACATGGAGCTATGTGTATTCATATCAGGGAGTAGGTTTTATTCAATGGAATCCTTGTCTATAGCTAGAGGCGGTCAGATCTGTAGAGTGAAGAGTCTGCTCACAGGAAGAGGAGGATTTTTAGCTGTTAAAACATATGCATGTTAGCTGTTGAATAAATGCAAGTTTAATGCCATTCTGTGGAAGATAGAAGGCAAAGCAATAATTTCACCATGGAAACAAGCAGATAAGGTAAAGGTGTTAGTCTTAAACCACTGTGACAATTTGAAGATATGGGAAACCTGGTGAGTAGCAGTTCCTCTGTACTGTCCATTCATCGTTACTCTTTATAAAACATTTTATTGAGCTTGATAGAGCCTGGTGGAGCGGAGTTTGTCCTTTGTCACATGTGAAAGAAAACAAACGAGACTATTGTCCAATTAAGAAAAGGCTTCATGTGGAAATGTGGTCAGCTACACAAAGCTGGGACTTTCTGAACTGCAGTCATAAAAAGAATACATCTCAGGATTTTATTAGATTCATAAAAAATAAAACATTTTTGATTCTCAGACTTTGGTGACTTATTTTTTATATTTAAGTTATTCCCCAAAACCTACACTGTATTATGTGGTATCTACCACTCATTTTCATTTAAAAATATACAGTTAATTTTTGTGTACCAGGCTTGTCTAATGTTGGTGTGACTGAATAGTGTCGAATTCACAATATATTATTAGTAAATGAATTAATCTGTCACCTGCTTGTCTAGATGCCATTGATTTATCTGAAATGCTCCATAATGGGGCATTAAACTTAAAGATCCCATGACATGGTACTTCTTGATGCTTTTATATGGCTCCTTAATGGTTCCCTAATACTAACAGGAGAAGTTCAATTTGTCAACTGGACCAAGTTTGTTTGGTTGAAAACGTTTCGCCGCTCATCCGAGAGGCTTCGTCAGAAGAATTGGTTTGAGAGGGGAGTTAAAGAGGCTATTTTTGTCAAAAAAGAGAATCCTTCTCTGAACAGAAATGGTGGCGTAAGATATAATTTGCATCCCATCTACAATTCCATTATTAAGCCTAGATCAAACAAACAGGGAAACAATAGGGTTAGCCAGGTCAGGGCCAGAGGTGTGAAAAAGCAGGCGTGTAGGGATGAATAGGGATCGTTAAGCTAGACGCCAGAGAAACAAAAGACCGAAACCAATGAGATAGTTCCGGAAAGTAGTTAGCTAGGTAGCTCCTCCCTACAGCAAGATATAAGCAAGTGTCTTACCAGTATTCTTATTAGAGCTGACGAAGCCTCTCGGATGAGCGGCGAAACGTTTTCAACCAAACAAACTTGGTCCAGTTGACAAATTGAACTTCTCCTGTTATCATGGATTCTACCTGGACGACTGAGGGACTTTTCACGTTCCCTAATACTGTAAATGAATCCTTCTTCAAAATCAACAATCAGTGCATGAGAAACAGAGATAAGCTGAGAAAGAGTAATTTTTCTCTCTCTGAACACTCTATAATGGGTGTTGTTGCTTGAATGCAAATGAGGAGAAAAGAGCTGGCCAATAGTGGAGGGTGGGGGCGTGGCCAAACGCTCCGCTCTCTGCTCTGAGCGCTCTCTGATCCATTTCCTTGTTTTTGCACGGGGGGAGAGATTTGAAGCGTTCCATTGAAAAATAAACACATTTTCACAGAGGTCCAGAGGCTCAGATAAAGGACTTCCGAGCCTAGAAACACTCGGATGTGCCTCCAGGCAAATAAAAAAACGCATTTCGCATTGCCTAGCGCATTCGCAGTCCAAACTCTCTGGGCGTGATTTACAGAGATGCTGAGTACAGACAGACGGGGGTGGAACTGCATTTGCATTTCTTTTTTCGATCTGACGTCAATAAGGTGCCTTGTTCAAAATCGCCCGTTTGAGCTCCGATTTTTTTTGTAACGCAGAAAAGGATCGCAAATGCTCAGTTTAGACATTTCGCAACTTTTAACCATGGGGGGGGGGGGGGGCCTAAACAGGGTAGGGGAGCTCACATTAACGTTCAAAAACCTCAGAAAGTGAAAATTTCATGCCATGGGACCTTTAAGAATATTCATTTCTCTGGATAGGCCACCTCGCTCACAGTATGAAAGCATGTTTTTAAGGTACAGTGGAGAAAATAAGTATTTGATCCCTTGCTGATTTTGTTGGTTTGCCCACTGACAAAGAAATTAACTGTTAGGCCGTCTGCTGAAACATGGGGGATGCCTTACAATGTGATTCTGTTCCAACCTCTGGGAGTATACATGTTTAGTGTTTTTTCTCATCTCAAGATCATAAAGAACAATGTGGTAGAAGTCCACAAAAATATTCCCTGCAGTTACTGAGATCCATGATGTTAAAGCTGACAAAAGGTGCTTAAAAATGGAAATTTTTAGCATCCACAACCAACTTTGAGGAATAATAACTCAAAAAGTAATGTAAATAGAGTACTCGTGTTTGTTAATTGTCATTAAAAGTTCACAAATATGCAGTATCCTAAATTAAAGATATGTGAAATGAACAGCTGCAGAATAAATGCAACTTTAAAATGCATAAAAGCTTACGAAGAACTGACATTTCAGCATTTTGGACCAACTTTGATGCCAAATAACTCAATAACTACAGACAGTACACGAACCTTACTAGTTGATCATCATGACAACTCTCTATATATGTGTTACCCTTAATCTAAAACGTTTGGAAAATGGAGCAGCTGAATAAACCTAAATTTAAATTTGTAAAAAAGTTGTTGAAAAATGACATTCCTGCACCCGAGACCAATTTTGATGTCAAATAACTCGGAGAATACCTAAAATACAGCTATAACGCTTATTGGTCATCATGATCTGTTGCCAAATATATATCCTGTAGAATGCTAGGCATATGAACTTAACAGTTACAGAAAAAATGCAAAGGGAATATATTAAAAAATCTATTTTCTAAAGATTTGGCAAAACATTCTTCGGTTATTTCAACAAGTAATTGCTTAATACACTTTTTTACCATCCAAGTAATTAAATATCAATACTACCTAGCATCATACTATTAATTTCTACACTCCTAGATAGGTACTTACCGTACATGTATTGACATACATTGTAAATGTAGAGTTAAAAAATCAAATTCCTATATTGACAATAACTATCTACATGTAATGAACTAAATCACAATACTGATATATGGGTATTATTAACCATTATAACCATTATACAATTAAGCTTGCATATTAGAAAGACGGATTATTCAATGTCACTAAGGTCATTGTCAGAATCAGAATGAATATCATCAGTCCTATTATCTGGCTGATTGGAGCAATTGCTGCATCAGCATAACTTGGTACAAGGAAGTTTTGACAATTTACAAGAGCATACACAAAACCACCTGACCAGACGCACAAAACCACCAGACGCACAAAACCACCTGACGCACAAAACTCCCTTAGAGATAGGGTGAGGAGCTCAGTCACACGGGAGGAGCTCGGAGTAGAGCCCCTGCTCCTCCACGCTGAGGTGGCTCGGGCATCTGTTCCGGACGCCTCCCTCGGGAGGTGTTCCGGGCACGTCCCACCGTGAGGAGGCCCCGGGGAAGATCCAGGACACGCTGGAGGGACTATGTCTCCCGGCTGGCCTGGGAACGCCTTGGGGAGGAGCTGGAGGAAGTGTCTGGGGTGCACGAAGTCTGGGAGTCCCTGTTTAGACTGTTGCCCCCGCGACCTGGCCCTGGATAAGAGGAAGAACATGGATTAGGGCTGTCAGTTTAACGCATTAATTAGATTAATTTATGTACTGTAAAAGTACTTTGTACACTGTAGAAGTACTGTATATACTGTAGAAGTACTGTATGTACTGTAGAAGTACTTTATATACTGTAGAATACTGTGTATACTGTAGAAGTACTTTATATACTGTAGAAATACTGAATGTACTGTAGAAGTACTGTATGTACTGGAGAAGTACTTTGTATACTGTAGAAGTACTTTGGTCATAGGCAGCATTTCTCTTCCTCCAAACACGGCGAGTTGACTTAATGTCAAAGAGCTCGATTTTGGTCTCATCTGACCAGAGCACCTTCTCCCAATCACTCTTAAAATCATTCAGGTGTTTATTGGCAAACTTCAGACGGTTCTGCACATGTGCCTTCTTAAGCAGGGGGACCTGCAGGATTTTAATCCACTGCGGTGTAAAGTGTTACCAGTGGTTTTCTTAGTGACTGTGGTCCCAGCTGCCTTGAGATCATTGATTAGCTCCTCTTGTGTAGTTCTAGTTCTAGGCTGATTTCTCACTGTTCTCATGATCATTGAAACCCCACAAGGTGAGATCTTGTGTGGAACCCCAGATCGAGGTCGACTGATGGTCATTTTGTATTTCTTAAATTTTTGAACAATTGCACTAACAGTTGTCTCCTTAACACCAGCTTTTGCTTATGGTTTTGTAGCCCATTCCAGCCTTGTGCAGGTCTACAATCTTGTCCCTGACATCCTTTCACAGCTCTTTGGTCTTTCCCATGTTGGAGAGTTTAGAGTCTGATTGACTGATTCTGTGAACAATGGTCTTTTTTTACAGGTGACTTGTTAAAACAGGAGTCTAATTCAGGTGGCGGGTTGATTAGTGTCTAACCAGTTAGACCAGTGTCTAACTGGTCTGTGGGAGCCAGAACTCTTAACAGTTGGTAGGGTAACAAATAATTATTTCAGTCGATGAAATGCAAGTGAATTCATATATTTTCTATATAAACCTACCATTAAAACTGTAGATTGTTCATTTCTTTGTCAGTGGGCAAACCTACAAAATTAGCAAGGGATCAAATACTTATTTCTTCCACTGTATTTCTGAGTAATTATGTGTTAATAACCTTAAAGCCATATTGTGGAACATTGCACAATTCTATCCAATCAGTGACACTGTTGAATGAGAACTAAGTGGAAACAACTACATGTGGGTGGAGTTAACAGTTCATTCTGGAACATTCTCTTCACTCACGGTTCAAAGTTTATGGCGAGCATTAAAGGGACAGTGTGTAAGATTTTTACCCGTTAATTACTGAAATTGAAGATACCCATTCAAAAATACATTGTTTTCCAAGCCTTTTCACTTCCATCATGAAATCAAAGTATTCTTTTGGACTTAGATATAGTCACATAAAAGGGGGATCTTCCCCATGCAGAGGCAGCCATTTTGAATACGAGAGCCCCAGAAGGACATTTGGGCTCCGCCTTCGGCAAGGCTCGTGGTTTTGGGTAAACAACACAAGCATGCTGCCGGATCAGACGTCGTAATGGATCTAACACGTGTTTTGGACTGAATTGCTTTACTGGATTTTATTCGCTGGATCCTTACGGACAAATTGAAAGCAAGTTTATGGTGAAATACAGAGTTTGACCTGTGGAAAGCATTCTAAGGTAAGCTAACCTCGTTTGTGCTTTTCCGTATAAAAGCCCCATATGCTCGGGGAGTGTTTGTTGTGCAGGGAAATGACTTGCATAGTCAAAAAGAGGAGACTGTAAGGTTTCATTTGATGTGTAGAGTGTCATGGTACATGATCAGGAATGTGTGTTTTCATGAGAAAAAAAAAGAAATAAATAACCGGGACCGCGCAGCTCGTGCGCGCGCCCGGGTGACCCTCGAGGTCTGCCGTAGCTAAAACAGAAAGTGCAATAGCACCATGCACCTATGTGCCACGAATCCTACACACTGGGGCTTTAAAGAACAGGCAGACAAGTGTTAACATTTTCCACTTGTTTATTTGAGTTGATACAGTACAGAGGCTTTTTGTTGAGTAGAAATATCCCCCAATGTTTGAATTAAGACATTTTTTTTACAGTTTTGAGAAAATCTTACCGATTTCATATCACACGTATCCTTACAATGAGATGATACCACTTTGTTCACAACAAGAATGGCATTTAGCGTTTTACAGTTTTTCTTACATATTGGCCAAAAGTTCTTATGCAACAAATTCAAAATGGCTTGATCACCAATAAATACAAGTATAAAACACAATGTAATAGTACATTTCATTGTAAAAAAAAAAAAAAAAACATATTGAAGGCACAACCACAACTTCTACCTTGGCAGTCCAGAATCCCATTCAAAAACTTGCAGTAAAAGCCAATAATGAGCCTTACCCAAAATAACACTTAAATAACATCATAATGCTACTACTTAATATTATTATTAATGTCATACCAAAATCCAGTCAAGTCTTCCTATGATTAGGCCTTATGCTAACAGATATGCACCAGTAATTCCAGTTTGGGCAGATGTTTTTCTTTCCTTTCTGTCTGTGGAGCGCTCATGTCTTGGTACAAAGGTCAATGGACAAATTAAATATTGTTTTTAATCAGTCAGAGTTTAGCTTTGGAAATGTTACACTGACCTACAGAGATAGAGACGTGACTCAGTAGCCTCAGAAGTGGGTAGTGAGGAGCTGACATGCAATTAAACTAGTAGTACTTTTAAGATGATATGAACAAGGTTGTTTGCTCATTTATTTTTTTGTCAAATCTTAAAAATATATATATGTTAAGGCACTATGTCACTTTTCTGGCAGAGGTTCTATTGTGAATGTTCCACAGTACAGTATGAGTACAATAAACTTCTCCATAGACAAAACCAGGCCAAGTTACCAGTATCTGTGGAGAGGCCTAAGTATGCAGGTATGTTTTCAGTATTAAAGGAGAATTAACATTTTTTACAATCTGAGCCTTATTTCGGTAATAAAACAAGTTGTTTTACTAATCTCCTTAATGTGAGTTCTCAGGGCACATGTTTGCGGTCTCCAAATAACACAAACTTTAGTACTTTCCAAATCATAGAAGCTCGATGTCTTAGTCTACGCTTTCGTTTGAGTCAAAAGTGGCCTGTAATCCGAGACTTAGCCATAGTTTCGAGGACGCCAGTGCGCATGTGCGGAGTCACAGTTTATTTCGCTCTCAGCTCTCGGGACCCAAACATGAAAAGCAAAACTGTAAATTATGGATAAATCTCAGATTACAGGCCACTTTTGACTCAAACGAAGGCGTAGACTAAGACTACACTTCTATTATTTGAGCTTCTATTATTTGAAAAGTGCTAAAGTTTGTGTTATTTGGAGACCGCACGGGGCATATATTACGCGCTCAGCTATCGCTAATCTAAAACATCTCCGGAAGTGTTTCATATGACACCAAAGTGCTATGGGTGAGTAAAACAACTTGTTTTATTACCGAAATAAGGCTCAGATTGTAAAAAACATTAATTCTTAATGTAATAGATAAGTTTAATGCCACACTGTGGAACATTCCAGTCAAAGCATTTCTATTGAGCAAAACAGGTGGGACACCCTCCACCATAAAGGTTACACAGTGCTTCTTTAACTGTTCCTTCCTTTGTACTTTTACATATAGGTGAACAATGTTATTTTGAAATAACAATATTACTAAGTGCCTGCTCTACCCACTTCTCGTAGGTTTAACTGTTAACCAAGACAAGAGATGTGTACCAATACAAAATTCATTTAGTCTGACACTTCAAGCAAGGAAGTTCTTTTCTGCCATAACATAAAGCAATACGTTTCTTATATTTTGTAAAATCAAAAACAGAAGCATAATAGAACAAAATACTAACATAGTATAATTTTCTCACTGTAAATCCAGTTGACAATAAAATGCAATACAAAATAAAAATCGGCAATAAAATGCAATATTATAATACATTTTTTTGGAACCCAGGATCTTTTCTAACACACGCAGGATCCCCATTGGTTAAAACATTCAACAGTATTCACTTGGGGGTCATTGGTTTTCCATGTTATTTGGTATTTTTGATGATGTCACTGAGTCTTGCCCCATATTTCAACTCCTGATGAAATTTGTAACGCAAAAATGTCCGGGCCAAGACACAGACACTGGAATGACCCTACAAGCTGTACAAACAGCCTCTGGCATCTCGAGCAGGAGACAAAGTAAAACAATGTACTACAGATAACACTCAAATCATGTCATTCTCTGCCCAGAGGGATTCTCAGGGGGTCTCAAACAGCGGGGGCGTGTACAATAAGTCATGTGCAGTATTTCTGAAACTTTAAGTCCTGCTTTAGACCTGGTTTAGACCCAGAGTAGCCATAGTTGGTGGTTTAGTTCTTGTTAAGAGCTGCTTTTGTTCATTTCTAGTCCTGGTTTAAGCTGGGGTTGTCCATGTAAATATAGACCTTGTTTAGTTGTACTTTACAGCTAATTATGGCAGCTATATAATCTCAAAATATAACAAAAGATACACAATTACTCAAAACAGTTGCAAATAACGTTTTGTAATTGATTTATCCCCAGTTTAGACTTGGTAAAATTCTGCTTTAGGGCATGATATCAACTCGTGTTTTAGTTTAGTCTAGTTTAGTCTCGACTTGACATGGCTACATACTTTAATGCTGGAACAATACAGGCTGCAAATACTTATATTTTGCAACACATTATTATTGTTGGATATATTGTACGCTATGTTCTCATGGATATTTCCCAAGTCAAGTCTCCAAACTCCAAAACACTTTCACTTCCTGATTCTTTGGTAAAAACAAAAACCTTCCAACTCTCCTCATGTCACTTACTAAACTCTTACTACTCTACATTACAATTCCTTCAAAACTCTCCTCCATCTTTGTTATTTTTCCAAAACAAAGCCCCTTCTTGTCTCTGCACTATCTGTCGCATCCTTCTATATTATTTACACACTGAACCTTCTACACTGCAAAGAAACATAAGATAAAATGACTTGCATATTCTAGACTTTTTAAGCCACTTTGAATAATTTTAAAGGTCCCATGACATGGTACTTCTTGATGCTTTTATATGGCTCCTTAATGGTTCCCTAATACTGTAAATGAATCCTTCTTCAAAATCAACACTCAGAAACAGAGATAAGCTGAGAAAGAGTAATTTTTGTCACTCTGAACACTCTATAATGGGTGTTGTTGCTTGAATGCAAATGAGGAGGAAAAAAGCTGGCCAATAGTAGAGGGTGGGGAGGTGGCCAAACGCTCCGCTCTCTGCTCTGAGCGCTCTCTGATCCATTTCCTTGTTTTTGCACGGGGGGAGAGATTTGAAGCGTTCCATTGAAAAATAAACACATTTCCACATAAAATAAAATTAAACCACTGCTGTTCAAAGGTCCAGAGGCTCAGATAAAGGACTTCCGAGCCTAGAAACACTCGGACGTGCATCCAGGCAAATAAAAAAACGCATTTCGCATTGCCTAGCGCATTCGCAGTCCAAACTCTCTGGGCGTGATTTACAGAGACGCTGAGTACAGACAGACGGGGGTGGAACTGCATTTGCATTTCTTTTTTCGATCTGACGTCAATAAGGTGCCTTGTTCAAACTCGCCCGTTTGAGCTCCGATTTTTTGTAACGCAGAAAAGGATCGCAAATGCTCAGTTTAGACATTTCGCAACTTTTAACCATGGGGGGGGGGGGGGGCCCTAAACAGGGTAGGGGAGCTCACATTAACGTTCAAAAACCTCAGAAAGTGAAAATTTCATGCCATGGGACCTTTAAGAAGTACAATTTTCTTTATTAAAAACAAATGCTATTTTCTCAATGTGTGTTCATGAATCTAGGTTAGCCAACTAAAAATACTCGTATTTAAGTTGTGAATAGCAAATCATCTGAACTCATTTAGATGCTTTCTTTGCAGTACCGCTAAAACTCTACTCGCTCTCTCTCACACTCTAATGAAAACAATAGCTGACTAATGGCGCTTGAATGGTATAATGGACTCACACACACAGCTGGAGGGCGCAGCTACACGCACCACCACCTGCACCTCAGTGATAAAATCTATACAGCAAGCCAGAGGAATGTGCCTGGTCATCAGCGGCAATTTAAACCAGCAACCTCATGTGGCATTTCAGCAAAGGTGGTACACGTAAGTTACTAAAGTGTCCAGCCTTTGAGCACAATGCAGTTTCAATTCATATCTGCAGTGACAATACATTTGGCTACTCGTCCCTCACATATATTTTGGTTTAAAAGCTGATGCATCTTGAAAAACGTACTGTGTGTTATAGTTTTATTTTTCATTTCATTGCATCAAAACTGAAAATGACAAACTGCTTGTGTATCTTTGTCCCCTATAACACCAACACTAGACCTACAAAAGCATGTATTTTGGCTTCTCTTCTTCACCTTGGATCAAACATTAACTTATAAGACGCAGCATATCTTTGGCACAAATAAAAAGACGATAAAATGTCAGTGGCGTTTTTGTTATCAGGTATCAGCTTGAAAACGATCAAGGTCAAACTCCAGGAGTATTCCAGGACTATGAGAATGTGTCTACAAGGCTAGCAGGCTACCCCACTTAAAGCATGTTAAAAAAACAAAAACAAAAAAACACTGATGAGAATCATAGAGACTGTTTGAACTTTGACCCCAGACATTTAAAGCTATCATTAGCTGCATGCTGAAAGGTCCTGGGTTAGCTTCCACATTCATAAAACAAAATCAACAACACTGGGGGCGTATTGACTTCAGCTTGGAAATGACATACATAATTTCATTTGTATGAATAAAAAGGCACTTCCTATATATCCCCTTATATTTTACATAGTACTACACTTTTATAATGATACTAATATAGCCGCATGTTACATCTGCAGACTTAGTTATAGTTAAAAAGAGAATATAAAGAGAGAAGTTATTATATATGTCAATTCCAGCTTCCAGTAGCCTAAAAGCCAGCCGCCCTCCAGTTTAGCACTTAACCTAACAATTAAAAGCTACACATTTTTTTAAAAATAAATAATCAGCAAAAGTCAGATATTTTTGGAACAAGACCCTGGTTTTTGTTGAAGTAAAGATCACAAAAGCGTAATGTGTGTGTGCTCTTAGTGAGTTTTTTAAGGTGCTTTTGTAAACTTGGCGCACTACCCAGAGGCGGACTTACCATTAGGCAAACATAGGCATTCACCTAGGGGCCCCACCAAACCTGTCCGATGAGAGGGGCCCCAACTGTCGCCCCTGACACGGTACACGCACAAAAAATTTTAAATCTTAATTCAAACACACACGCGCACCCTTATTTTGTGTGCACGTGTGTGTGTTTAAAGAATGACTTTTGAGGGCCCCATGTCTATATTTCGCCTAGGGCCCCAAAATGGCTAGATCCGCCCCTGGCACTACCAGTTGCTAAGTTTGAGGATCTAAACTTGCCTTCTTGCAGAAAATGTAAACATGGCGAAAACAGCAAAGTCTATGGGTGGGCCAAGCATGAGGAAGCGGTCTCCTCTCACGTTCACAAAATCCTAAAAATCTGGTTTGTTCAAATGTGTTTCCATTTTGTTTTCCATCGATGGTTTAAAGAGGAACAACGCAACTTGTATCAATGTCTTTAGTTAATCTTCAAATTTCATGAGCTGTTGACTGATCTAGTGTTGTGTTGACGTGCATAAAAACAATGTAATTTTGCTAGTTTCTCTGCTCTCTGGTTTTAATATTTCACAACACCACCGGCATTCAACCACAATTGTTCAAATTTCAAGGTTCAGTTCTTGGATTCCTTGGATGATTTTGTTGGTAAATTGGGAAAATCAGAAACTGTAGCTTGTTAGCAAACCTCATAACTAGGTCATTTAGATTTTAAGGGCAAGAAAAGAACTTCAAAACAAGTTGCACTGTTCCCCTTTATCCACATTAGGAAACTTGCCAAAATAGATGTATCCCAGTAACGCACTGGTCGTTAATGCCATTCACTTTGTTAACACATATGCCCATCATAATTCTATGTATATCTCTGCCACCCAGTCTTTATAATGTCCCTATGTGAGATTGTTGCTGATGTCTAGGGCTTGCTGATAAACCTGAGTCATATCCTCCAGGTCTCCCAGCAAAGAGAAGCTGCCGTTGTCCCCTGGCGAGCCTTTGGTCTTGGCACTTCGGCTAATTTTGGAACCCTGAAGCGGCGGGGCAGCCTGGAAACCCTTAAAATTGGCAAGTTGGAGGAGATTTTCGGCCGATACGCATGCTCTGATGTTGGGATGGCAGTGAGGGGTTGATGAATGCCACTCTGCCCCGCTAAGAGAGGTGGGAGAGAGGGAGAGGACGGAGCTATCCTCCCCTACGATACTGGATGGTCGACTCTGGCTTCGCGACAATCCTGCGTCAGTTGAACTCGCTTGATCGGCTAAACCGCTAACCACCGCAGCTGCTCCGGATGGTAACCCGCTGTACGTCGAATACTTCCCGTTTCGCTTCAAGATCCCTTTCCTTCCCATAGCTCTTTTGGGAGGAGATGTGGCCATTACAGACATACTGGCGCCACCTAGCAGTTCAGAGGACTCACTACGCTCTGGAGATGAGTAGTACCCTGATTCCCGTTGTTGGTTGTTCTTTAAAATGCCCTTCTTTGGCATTGAGGGCACCATTTTGGCAGGCGAGCCCCCTCCTAGTGTTGGTTCCTCGTCATCTTTGTCCTGACTTGAAACCTCGTTCCCTCCATCAGCTTGTTGCGGCAGTGCGGTCTGACCCAAATCCACATCATCTAAATTCACGCTTTGCTGCTCTTCGGTCACCCTTGTCTTCAGGATCCCCTTTGGCCTTTTAAGCCCTGGTTTATCCTCTGCACCACCATGGGACTGTCCCGTTTCTACATTCTCCTTCTTAGATTTTTTGGGGCGTTGGCGTAGGGGTATAGCAGGGGCGGGCTTGGTGGTGGCGGCCCTGGGTTCAGTGCGGTTTTGCCAGTCGATGAAGCGGGCGAGCATGGGGGAGCCTCCGTGATCTCTTTGGGTGTCACAATCACAGACACTGTTCTTCCAGCCCCAGTTGACCCACCAGTGGTTAGCGATGTCCTCCACGGTGGCTCTGCGCTCAGGGTTCACCATCAGCATCCAGCGAATCAGCCCACGGGCATCTGAACACACACAAGAGGGTACACGGTATTCTAAATGTTTGTACTTCCACTATGCACTATGCAATTTTTCAGGTGGAGTCTGCCAGCTGCTTGTTTCCGTGCAGATGTAATTGCTTTTGTTTGGAATGTTACACAGAACGGCATTAAACTGATCTATGTCTATGAAGAAAGCAAAGGCAAGTTACAGGTTAGATTTGTGGAGAGGCAACCCCACACACAGTAACAATATATGTTGTTGAAGGTGACTGCAAGCAATAAAAACACCTGTAAATGGGACAGATGGGTTTAATGCCGTATTGCGAAATATTCCAGGCAAAGCACTAACATTCCCACGGAGAAAAACAGTTGTTGGACCATTCACTATACCAGTTACAGTGCACCTTTAAAGCCAGCAGCGTTGTACATAAACTTCAAACACTGCTTTACCTGAGGACTGGGTGGGCTCCTTGTACTCTCCGTTGCTGATCTGGCGAATGAGGTTCTTGTGGTCTCCTCCATCAAAAGGCATCGTCCCATAGACCAGAGTGTACAGCAACACCCCCAGAGCCCAGCTGTCAACCTGGAGGAGAGAAGACATGGTTATAATACTAGCATGTACTCACGTTTTCATGCTAGTTCAAGTACAATAAGTCCAACTGCATTACATAATACATTTTCTTTCTTTTTTTTCTTTTTTCATTTTGCATTGTTTGATCCTTTTGCAAGTCACTTTGGTTTGCAGTGCAGGGAAAAGTACCCATGGAGTAAACTAAATGTGACTGAGCACGCCAAAGTAAGCCGCAACTCGGGATTAGTGAAACCCAGATAATCGAGTTTTTAGTATTTTTTCAAAATCTGTGATTTTCATTTTTTTGCAGAATGTGCTAGTTGAGATCATGAAGAAGCCTCTCCATGTTTCAGATAACAGCATTAGTGACGTTAAAAACATACATTTTTTATTTCAAAAGGGCTTGTTTTTGGGAAAGAAACGGGGCGTGTATAAATCAACATAATTTTCCCACGCTTTGGCGTCTGCCAATCCTGTTGTGAGGAGCACAGAGGGGGGGCTTCCCCTGTACGCCGATCAGCTGTGAAGAGCTCGTGCATATGTAAGAGGCACTGCAGGACAATAAAGGACATGAAATTGACTTTTAACTTCTACTTGGACACATGACACATTCGGGAGACCTTTGGGACAGGTTCGGGAAATGTCCATTTCTCCGGAGCTCGTGTACAGAGTGTGATTTAGCTCCGAAACACACGATACGTGTTTACACGTGGAGATACGCCGAAAACACTGTAACACGGGGTGAGTCATAATTATTATCATATTACTGCAAGCCCAAGTAATATTTTAACAAAGTACGTTCTAACTCTGACCTACCCTGAAACACCACACCACAGTAATGTCAGTGATGGGGAAGGGCTTAGCTTAATGTCATGCAAACGCGTTTTTTTCTCAGCTAGTCGTTTTCAGATGTGCTGCTTTCAAATGGCCACAAATTCTTCATATGTTCTCAGATTTCCATGTGTAAGGCATCGAATCTTGAAGTACATTAAAGTATCTTCTAATTCTGACCTGCCTGAACATTAACACCACACCACAGTAATGTCAGTGATGATCTGCAGGGGGAGGGCTTAGCTTAATGTCATGCAAATGAGGCAAGAAGGGCTAAAGTGATGAAACTTTATGAGCTGTTTTCACTCCTTAGCAAAATCCAATGTGCATGTTTTCAAATGACCACAACTTCTTCAAATGTGCTCAGATTTCCATGTGTAAGGCATCATTTGAAAGCTTAGAATCTACACTTTCATAATCTGTAACTCAAAATTCCCCCGGGACAAGTTGTGTGCTTTTTTGCTGCGGTTGGTCACAAATTCACTATGACTAAACCACTACATTTCCACTGGAGTAAATGCTGACCAGTTCCCCTCAGCAGACTATCATTCACTCTTATACAACAACAATTCACAATTCCCAAGAATTTATTGCACTTTAGTATGGATTTTATGCCAGATGCCCTCTCTCACTTCATTATACATATTGTGGAGTAGGCATAGGGTCATGGAATGGACAACAACATAACAAAAATAGAGCAGCAAAAACAATCACTGTTCTTATATAAGCCTTATTACTGGTCTATCTCTGCCTCACTTCAGACTGTTATGTGTTTGATAAGCTTTCGAGTTCAGGAATTAGTCACTGCCTTATGTTACCTTGACATCTAATGACAAATGACAGAAATCTGGTGGGAAATAGCCTGTTTCCACGCGACCAGCAATCCTCTCTCCCCCTTTGCTCCTTCATGCAGAATCTAGGATTTTTTGACCACTAAACAAATGCAATGTGGCTTCCTAAGTAGGCCGTTGCATAAGAGGTGGTGTGTGTCTGGGCAATGCTAGATAACCACAGGGGACAGTGTGGGAGTGGGCTAATGACTGGGTACAGGCCCCAGATCCCGGTTGAGATGACATTCAGTGATTAGCGGATGCCCTTTAAATGTGTATGCCAGATATAAGACATTGAAAAGGCTGAAGGAATGCTGTTGCAATGCTACACTGCTAAACATACTATAGATTTAGACTAAGATGGGAAGAACATATTCAAAATAGTCTAATTGCAAAATAACGAAGACCATTTGAAACTTGAATTTGGAAAGCATAGACCTCTAACAAGGCATGGGCTCTATCCTGCAATGGTTACAATATGTATTCATTTATTTATCTATTTATGGTCACCAAAGCAAACCAGTTGGACAGTATTTTATGCAGGACAATTTTACCCATTGACAAGTGGATAATATGGATGAAGTTTCTTAGTTAGTGATACAATGACACTGCACTGTGTGAAATTTGAAATTAATTTGAGATTTTTCTTATTACTTTACTTATTACATTACTTATTTCCACAATATACATTCAAAGACTAAAGAGCTACTATCTCCACTTAAAACTTTTATTTTTCCACAAATTAATCTTAGTCTTAGTCATTGAAATACTTAAGAATAGGCCATCTCACACTTTTCAAATGAACAGCAAATAGGCTTTCCATGTACCACAAGGTTTAAACCAGGGACTAGACTACCAGGTCCAAAATATCACATAGAAACAGATATATTTCCAGAAAGTTTTCCAATGATCTGGATACAAATTTAGTAAAAGACCTCATTGTAATAAAAGGAACTACTTTCTATTGTCTAATAAATGTGTTTTTGTTAAGGATGTCAACAATTAATCGACTTACGATTAATTGTCGATCAAGACGTTGGTCGATTAAAATGCATTAATTGTAACTAATCGCTAGAGGAGAGGGCGCTACTTTGGAATGTGAACACGAGATCCAAACCCACTCGGGAGAAGGACCATAGCGTTACATCCGCAGCCGGATCGAGAAGCAGTGCAAAATGTTCTCCTGCGAACCCAATTTTTGCGGCTTGGTTCGCTCCGCGTCCCGCTGTCTGCGTGAACACGTACGCGGCGTGCTGCACGTGCTCCTCCGCTCCGTAGCAGGCTCCACGTGAAAGCGCAGTGGAAGCAGCCCGCTGTCCGGCCCGTGTGCGTGTGTGTGCGACTGTGTGTGTGTGTGAGTGAAATGTTTTCCCCGATCAATTCATTTTTTTATCATTTCATATCACGGAGCTTTTACAAAAAACATCCTCAATTGATTTTCAATAAAGAATGTATTTTGTTATTCAGCATCAATACATTTGTCTGCTTTTTACTAAGGAATAATTAATTGAGGAATATACAATATAATAATACTATGATATATTTATGACTCAGTGTTATGTATACTATAGCTTATATTCTTAAAGACCCTATTGAAACACTCAAATTCAGGTGAAAAACGCCGCTTATCAGTTAATCGTTAATCGATCGATAAGGTCAATCAACTATAGATTAATGAATTAATCGATAATTTGCATCCCTAGTTTTTTCGTGAAAAGTCCCTCAGTCGTCCAGGTAGAATCCATGATAAAAGGAGAAGTTCAATTTGTCAACTGGACAAAGTATGTTTGGTTGAAAACGTTTCGCCGCTCATCCGAGAGGCTTCGTCAGCTCTCTCAGGGAGCTCTCAGGCAGCTGACGAAGCCTCTCGGATGAGCGGCGAAACGTTTTCAACCAAACATACTTTGTCCAGTTGACAAATTGAACTTCTCCTTTTATCATCCCTAGTTTTTGTTCATCACTGACCCATGTACCATTAACACATACCACGACAGTTTGAGAACCACTGCCTTGGAGACCTGGCTTGTGATTGCATCGGAAGGGAAAATCAGATAGGAGCTCGTTAGGGAGAGTATACCTCCTCCTGGGCCTGCACCGAGAATACTGCAGTCTGTCCCTGTCCCTGTTCCCATGGGCCAGACTCCATTGTTTTGTCCCTTGTTCTATTTTCGTCGCAGATGTTTGCTGTAATTTTGCGGCCTCACCCAAACTCACTTCTGTAATTTTGATAGAGATCGGGATCTGGGCTGCTTCTCCTTTTAGCACACAGGAGAAAATTACAGTGTTTTATGCTAAATTGAATGCTTGGGATTTTCAGTGTACAAAATCAGGCATTTCGCTGCACAACTATGTTTTTCTGTCACTTGCGTTTTCTTCGGTGACTACGCCCAAAACTTGGGGAAATACCGGTGAAGCAATGTCTTTTTGGGAAGATAGAGGAGTTTTTATTTTACCAAAACTATTCAGATGGTTACCTCAGAAGTTCATTCCTAAAGACATAAAAGAAGCCGAACTATCCTTGAGTAGTTTACGTCAAAGTTGTCAGACATTTGAAGTAAAATATGTAAGATATGTCATAAACTGCTCTGTTGTATAGTCATAAGAATGGACCTTCAGCTAATCCCATCAAAGAAACTTAAATTAAACCTAAGATTAGACTAGAAAAAAGCCCAGCAGAAATTTTATGAATGGGCTTTTATATAATACAGTAGTGATTTTCAAGTTTCAAGTTTTCACAACAAGGGTTGAGGTAATGACTGGAAAATATGTGACGTTCCAAGAATCCGCTTCAATGGGATAAAAATAATGGAGTATAAATCAGGAAGATTTGTGCAAGGCTATCCCAGGACAACAAATACAAGACAAACTCAAGATCTAAACCAGGACTTAACAAAGGACTAAACTAGATCTGAATCAGAACTCAACAAAGGACTAAATGAGATCTAAACCAGGACTGAACGAAGGACTAAACTACACCAAAACCAGGACTCGCAAAGGACTAAATGAGATATAAACCAGGACTCAACAAAGGACTAAACAAGATCTAAACCAGCAATCAACAAAGGAATAAGCTAGATCTAAATCAGAACTCAACACAGGACTAAACTAGATCTAAACCAGGACTCAACACAGGACTAAACTAGATCTAAACCAAGACTCAACACAGGACTAAACTAGATCTAAACCAGCAATCAACAAAGGAATAAACTAGATCTAAACCAGGACTCAACACAGGACTAAACTAGATCTAAACCAAGACTCAACACAGGACTAAACTAGATCTAAACCAAGACTCAACACAGGACTAAACTAGATCTAAACCAAGACTCAACACAGGACTAAACTAGATCTAAACCAGGACTCAACACAGGACTAAACTAGATCTAAACCAGGACTCAACACAGGACTAAACTAGATCTAAACCAGGACTCAACACAGGACTAAACTAGATCTAAATCAGAACTCAACACAGGACTAAACTAGATCTAAACCAGGACTCAACAAAGGAATAAACTAGATCTAAACCAGGACTCAACACAGGACTAAACTAGATCTAAACCAGGACTCAACACAGGACTAAACTAGAACTAAAACAGGACTCAACACAGGACTAAACTAGATCTAAACCAGGACTCAACAAAGGAATAAACTAGATCTAAACCAGGACTCAACACAGGACTAAACTAGATCTAAACCAGGACTCAACACAGGACTAAACTAGATCTAAACCAGGACTCAACACAGGACTAAACTAGATCCAAACCAGGACTCAACACAGGACTAAACTAGATCTAAAGGACTAAACTGAGGATTAAATGAGGTGTTACCCAGAACAAAACTGGGACTTAACCAGAGATCTCACTTGGGTCAATCCAAGTTGGGACTAAAAGGGTAAGTAGAAGTAATTTAAATCTAAATCTCTTGTAGAGTATGCAAAGTAAAGTAGGTGCTGAAGAGTTGAGGGAGACATTCACTGTCAGAGCTGGGAATTGATGTACAGCATCGATGCCAGTACACAGCAAAGTACTGGTCTAATAATCTTCTCTAAACATGGAACAAAACTTGATACAGCCATATTTACCAGACTACTGCAAGATGCCTGTGTACCACTCATGTTCCCAGTACTGCAATTTAAGAAATATTCTTCCATATTGACTACCATTTGCAAATAAATTCTCACCTCCGGGCCTTGATATGGTCTTCCATTCACAATTTCAGGTGAGGCATAGAGCGGACTGCCACAAAACGTCTGCAGTAACTTGTCCTTATGGTAGAGGTTGGACAGCCCAAAATCAGCAATCTGGAAAAAAGTATATTTATATATTGGTCAATGAGGCTAACATTTTGAGACAGTAGAAGTGAGAAAAAGACAGCAAGACAGAGGAGGGGCAGTGAATATACGTTACAGAGGAGGTCAGAGGAGGATGCAGAGGAGATGTACCCTAAATCTTACCTTGATATTACAGTTTTCATCCAGTAGCACATTTTCCAGTTTCAGATCTCTGTGCACCACTCCATTCTGGAAGAAATACAGTACATTATTGATTAGTCTTGGTTTAGACCTTATTTAGTCCAAAAAAGGTACTAAATTATGCAGTCTATATTAGGCTTGTCAGACAACTAGTTCAGTCCTGTTTCAGTTTTGATTTATACTTGGTTTAGTCTTGTTTTAGTCTCTGGTTTAGACCTGGTTTAGTTCCACATTCTATTCTTGACAATTAGACCTTAGTGAGTCCTCATTCGGTTGTTTTCTTTTACTGAGTAAGATAACATTTAGTCTTGGTTTGGTCCAGTTTTGGTTTTGCTCTGTCTATTAACACATCATTCAAAAAATCAACACTCTGTTGTACACTGATTTATGATGTCAAACGTAGTACTAAACTCCCATAGGAAATCATTGCAATCTGTTGATCCTATTTTAGCCCTGGTCTGTCTTGGTTCCCTGCATGACATCTGGTGTAATCCTCCAGATTCATGCGTCATAAAGATGAGCCTGTAATTACTGTTTTAATGATTTATGTTCCACCAAATGTACACCAAACTCTGATCCAAAGTGTTTCTCAAAGTGTGTTATGTCAAAACCTCCTCCTGTTTAAGTTGGTATTTTTAAATAGTTCTGGGATAGTGCTGCTGCAGACATGCTACAGAGAGGGTTTAGGTTTTTAGTTTTTTATTTCTTGGTTCAGATTAGTTTTAGTCCTGCTGTAGTGCTTGACATGGCATAGAGATTAGATTTAGACCTGATTTAGTCCTGGTTTAGTCCAGGTTAGTCCTGGTTTAGTCCAGGTTTAGTTTTGGTGTAGTCCTGGTTTAGTCCAGATTTAGTGCTTAATTTCTCATCTCATTCCTGGGATATACTCTTGCTTTTTACTGCTTTAGTCTTTAAAATGAGGAGAAAAATAATGACATTACAACATACAGTGTTGGAAAAAATGCTGGCGATATCATTCATCTTTAGATACTAATAAATACTAAGATTTGTATAGAATCAAGTACTCATTTGGAGAAGAATCAATACTGGAAAAACTATAATAAGACAAACTGGAACTTGAGTAGTTTTAGAATTGTCTTGATATTGGAACTAGTCAATGTCAACAATTAATCGACTTACGATTAATTGTCGATCAAGACGGTCGATCAAAATGCATTAATTGTAATTAATCGCTAATCGCGGACACGAGCACCCGCATGGTCACGAAACAAGGCACCGCACTGCTCCAAGCTCAACTCACAGCCGGCCGCAGGCGCCAACGCCAGGGCTCAGCAGTGGGCCTCACGGGTACACCGGGGCTGCTGAGCACGAGATCGAACCACGGCGCCCGTGCGTCGTCTCAGCCCGAGCCACAAACCAGCCGCACGAAACCAGCAGCGGCACGTGGTGGTTTAATCCTGGTTTAGTCCAGGTCCAGTCCAAGTTTAGACCTGGTTTAGTTCTGGTCTAGACCTGGTTTAGTCCACGTTTAGTCCTGGTCTAGTCTCTTAGCCAATAAGGATGCAGAACACAATGTTACACTATAAAAAAAGTTACACTATTTTAAAAAAATTGGAAAAAAATAATAAATCCGTGAACCTCGATAGAGCGAGGGATTACTGTATTTTGTTATTCAGCATCAATACATTTGTCTGCTTTTTACTAAGGAATATAATTGAGGAATATACAGTATAATAATACTATGATGTATTTATGACTCAGTGTTATGTATACTATAGCTTATATTCTTAAAGACCCTATTGAAACACTAAAATTCAGGTGAAAAACGCTGCTTATCAGTTAATCGTAAGTCGATCGATAAGGTCAGTCGACTTTAGTTTAATGAATTAATCGATAATTTGCATCCCTACTAGTGACACATCAAATATGGGCCGTATTTTGTGTTGTAAATGAAAATCTATTGTGAAAAGAAAAGAAGAAAAGATTTATTGACATGTGTTACTGAAATGTGTTTCCTTAGTAACAGAATAGTTTGAAACATCAGTAGTTGCAAATATACTACAGAAGACATTAAGATGTGGTTCATGTCTGCAGCTCCTCTGGGCCTGGATGTGAGTGTGGCAGTGGGGGCAGGTTGTGTTGGGCTGGGGCTGTACACACACATGTTTGTGTGAGTGATTCACACAGCCCCACCCACACCACTGTGTGATTGTAACGATGATTCATTTGACTTTACTGTTTGCCCCCCACCACACTCTCCTCCCATCTCTCCCTCTCTGTCTCTCTCCACCCTTCCCTTGTTGTCTCTATCCCTTCATTTCCCCTCAGTATCTCTCTCCCAACACCTCCCTTTGACTTTGTCTTCCTCTCCAACCTCGTTCACTATGCTATCTCTCTCCCTCTCTGTCTCTCTTCCACAACCCCCTACCCCACTCCCACTCTCTCTCCGATCTTTTGTCCTCTTGATCACCTTCCTCCCTCACTCTCTGAAAGTATCTCACTCCTCTTTCTCTCCACCCCCCACCAGTCTCTCTCATCTATCTCTCCTAACACCTCCTTTCTATCCTTCGCCTCCTCCCTCTCTGACACTCTCCTTATTTCTCTTTCCTGTCTTAACACCTCCTCTCTATTCCTCTCTCTCCCTCTTTACCCCTCTCTCTATATCTTTTTTCTCTCTCTCCCTCTGCCCCTCCCACTCTCTATCTCTCTATCTCTGTGGACTATGACATCAGCCCTGTCTCCAGCTGGTAAAACCCCTGTAGCAGCACATTTGACTGGAGTGAACAGTTTCTTTACTCCAAACAGCCCTGCTGCTTATGGCAGTGATACTCTTAGAATGACATGAACAAAATACTCTGTACATGCATCATAAATCAGTGCTTCTGTCTGGAATGGAGGCCTCCCTTGTGTTAAGTAGATTTCTTCTGCAAATAACCAAGTGTTTTCACTACTTGGGTTCAAATTAAATTAAATTTGTTTACTACGACTACTACTACGACGACTACTACTACTACTACTACTACTACTACTACTACCTGGTTTAGTCTGATGTACTACAGATATAGGCTAGGTTTAGTTCAGGTAAAGTCCTTATTTAGTCCCTGTTTAGGCTGGGTATATATTGGGTTTGGTTCTGGTGTTTGGTCCTGGTGCAGTTCTTAAGTGTAGTCTTGGGTAGTCTTGGTTTAGTCCCTGTGTACTTCTGGTATAGCCTTGGAGTAGTCTTGGGTCAGTCCTGGTCTAGTCCTTAGTAGTGCTGCGTAATCATGGTATAGTCCTAGATTAGGCTTGGTATTTAGTACACCTGGTTTAGTCCGGGTGTAGTTCTAAATTTGTGTTTGTACTACTACTATTCCAGATAGCGTTTTGCTTTTTACGTATTGACTAGTTTATTTTTCCAATATGCTGCTCAAAAAGCCACATTTAAGCTTTTTTTTCTGAATAAAATGTTTCAGAACCCCTGGACTAAAATCTTCCCACATACCCGGCTTTGGTTTTCTAGTCCAGTGCATTCCTATGTAACACTAACCATGCCCCTCTAATAGAGCGGCCTATAGCTGGAGTGAATATAGCTGTCTTTACCCAGTCTGCTGTTCTTGGCACAGCCTCATGGGGAGGCATGTGTTTTTGAGTGAGACGAAACCCAGGCTCATTTAATTCAGGTTTAGACTCCAATTACGCTGCTCCCAACACGCACTGTATCAAACCGCTCCTATCTGTTGACATGGTGATAGATGTCCTGACATAGCCTCCAAGTGTTACTGGAGGGACAGAGGGATAGAGGAGGAGGAGAGAGGATAGCTGGAGAGCGAGAGAGGGGCACTCCAATTCTACACTTCATCAAGTTCCTTCAAAACTGACAAGACTGTTTTGAACGTAGTTTGTAGCTGCTGTGAGTTGGTGCTGCTGGAGTCTTACTTTAGTCCTGGTTCAGTCTAGGTTCATTCCTGGTTCAGTCCTGCTTTATTCCCAGGTCAGTCCTACTTCATGTTCAGTCTTGGTTCAGTCCATGTTCAGTCCTGGTCCAGTCCTGGTTGAGTCCTGCTTTAATCCTGGTCCAGTCTTGGTCTTACCTTGTGGCAGTGGTGCACAGCGGAGACGATTTGTCTGAAGAAGTGTCGTGTTTCTCTCTCACTGAGACGCCTCCTCTCGCTGATGTAGTCGTACAGTTCCCCTTTACTCGCGTACTCCATCACAATGACGATCTTATCCTTGTTCTCAAACACTGTAACACAAGAGCACGTCTGCTTTAATAGTTCCGTCGTACTCTGTACATGGACTAACTACAACTATCAATCTAAGCACTGAAAGTTCAAAAACAAAGAAAAAACTAATGAATAAAATACTTGGAATACAGACACACGACATGTTTCTGTTATCAAAATATTTCTTTGAGTGCATTATATTATACTTGTATGCACACTACTACTACTATTACCACTACTACTACTACTACTACTCATTTTGTGGAGTGGTCCCAGGCAAATCATCTGTTTCTGAATGTTGACACCCTTTTGTAACAGATAATATACTCTATACAACTCTACAACAACCCAATCTTAAATAATAATTTCGGATGTCACGCACAGGAATTCCAAGTATTACTAGTCGCAATAGAATAATATTTTGTCTTTAGGGAACAAGGAGCAGACCACCCGGCTCATTGAGCTGAGGCGGGACCTGTTCCATCTCGCAGATGGCCATGCGGTCCACGGACTGCACTCAGGGCTGAGCGAGTATGCACCGTCTCGACTGCAGACTGAGACCACACTCCGAACCGTGCACTTTCTGAATTGGGAAACGGCGAACATCGCAGAGTAGCAAGTGTAAATAATGGGTGGGGATTTATGACGATTTATGCAACGAAAGGAGGACAAAACGTAAAAAAAGGAGGACACGTGACAGACGGCCGGACAGACAGCTCTAAAACCGGACTGTCCGGACGAAATCCGGACGAATGGTCACCTTACACACAACACACTCAAATTGGTATGGGCTCCTCATTGTCCACTATCTGCCTTTTCATTGATGGGATCTTTCCAATTTTGAAATACACGTTTACCTTTGAATTGGCAGTATAAATAAACTTAGAAATGTCCGCATAACAAACTCAACTCCTTTGTCCGCCATGGTTGTTGTTATCTGGTCGTTACCGGCCGAATGCAAGGTTACCTTCTGGTCACTGGTCACATGATGTCATGTTTTCCCAAAAGTGACGTTTTGCCCGCCCACACGACAACGCGACCCCCGGCGTTCTCCGACTTCTCCACTCTGGAACCCGTTTTTAAAAAACACGGGCTAAAACTGTTGTGTGTGATACCCATGCTGTATGGGAGGACATATTTCTTGTTGTTCTCTATGTTCAGATCACACATGTCTGTGATTATGTAAAGGCCCCCCCCTCCAGTCCCCTTTAAAGTTCTCACACAAATTCCACAGAGGTGTACATTACTGCACATCTTAAAAGGCTTACATCACCCTCACCCCACCGTACGTGTCCACATTCTCCATAATACAGTGAGGAGGGGCTGCGAACTCAATCAGACCCCTCCTCTGAGACCAGACTGAGAGGACAGAGAGAGAGAGGACAGAGAGAATGGAGAAAGAGAGGACAGAGCAGAGAGAGAGAGACAGGAGAAAGAGAGGACAGAGAGAGAGAGACAGGAGAAAGAGAGGACAGAGAGAGAGAGAGGAAAGAGATAGGAGAAACAGAGGATAGAGAGAATAGTGAGAGGAGAAGAGAGAGTAGAGAAGGAGAGAGAGAGGAGAGAGAAGAGAAGAGAAAGAGAAAAGAGAGAGAAGAGAGATAGAGAAGAGAGAGACAGATGAGAGAGGAGAGGAGAGGGAGGAGAGAGGAGAGATGAGAGAGAGAGAGGAGGGAGAAAAGAAAGTGAGGAGAGAGGAAAGAGAGGAGAGAGAGAGGAGAGAGAGAAGAGAGGAGAAAGAGAGAGAGTAGAGAGAGGAGAGAAGGATGACCCCTCTGGCCCCTGTGCTCAGGTAATGGCTTTAACACCTTGTAGAGAAATGTGTTTAGCAAAGCACTCAGAGATGGAGCCTGTAAAGAACGAGTGCAGTTATGCACTTACAGGAAATACACTGTACACCAACAGGCCATTAGGACAGAAGACATTCTGTATTCTCTATGGAAGACTATTAGAAAGGCTGCAAAAAGAAATGATAAGAATAATACAGCTTATAGATGCACTGATTCAGTATTGTATAAAACACTGTATATAAAACAATGACATCTCTATGGGGATGAGCAGGTCCCGCTCTCTCCATCTGAGAGGTTGCATGGTGCTCCTTTAACACCATAATGCACCAGACTAGGCCAAAACTAAACAGGTTATCCAAGAGCTCAGAGAGAAATGATGTCATGAAAGTTATGTCATGTGTTATACCAGTGTTCCCAAATCAGCGGGTCAGTAGGGGTCAGCTCCTCTGCTGTCTGCACCCTTCACTGGGCACCTTCCTCCTGTGTCCCTCCTTTTTCCTGAGCTTCCCCTCACGGCCTTTTAAAGATTTAATCCTTTTACAAAAACACAGTCGCTGAGTGAAGCTCATTCTCCATTACTGTGACTGTTGGGAAATCGCAGGCAGGAGAATCAAAACATATACGCCTATCTTGTTGCACCTGTTTGTTTGTTTTAATGCAATTGAAAAGGGAACACAGCTATTTGTCCTACTGGCAAGTCTAAATGTATTGAAATGGTGGCCTGCTCGTCGGCATAAACAACTGCTTTCCCTGCAGTGTTCCACAATAGGGCATTATCTATACAGTGAACCCTCGCTCTATCGCGGTTCACTGTTCGCGGCCTCGCTGTTTCGTGGATTTTTTTTTCCAATTTTTTTTTTTTTTTCAATTTTTTTTTTATAGTGTAACTTTTTTTACAGTGTAACATTGTGTCCTGCGTCCTGATTGGCTAAGAGACTAGACCAGGACTAAACCAGGTCTAAACCAGGACTAAACCAGGTCTAAATCAGGACTAAACCAGGACTAAACCAGGTCTAAACCAGGACTAAACCAGGTCTAGACCAGGGATGGTCACGCCGGGTGGTAGGGACAGAGTCTCTGATGTCCTTCACGAGAGCGCCTGGGTGACAGAAGGTGTGGCCTTTGTTTACTTGCACAAGCCATGGAAGAGACTGAGTGCGAGCCGGACCATGGAAGAGCCAAGAATCAACACGGACAGGCCTGGCACGAAAGCGGGGGGAGGACACTCGCGCGCAGAGAGGAGACAGTGGCTCTTCCCCGTCACGCCTAGCGGACGAACCCGACCCCGTCCTAGAGAGCTGTGGAGTATTGGCGACGCATTGATAGCCATGCCCCGAACTCCGGGGCGGACTGATTTTGGAGCCGGGTGAAATGCCACCAACCCTTGTGAGCGCAGGTTAGTCTTACCTGGTCTTGTGGTGAGGACTGGTGCTCAGAGGCGTCTGTTAGCGGTTTGGCACTGTTAGCAGTGGCTTGAGTCTTGCCCAAAATTATATCCAGGTCGCTTTCCACTCGACTTTCGCACATGGCATGGATATGTGGTACCAAAACAAACACACGTGTCCGCGCGCACGTGTCAGCGCGCACGTGTCAGCGCGCACGTGTCCGCGTGTCACCCCGCGTCACTATTAATATATTTTGATGAAAATCTACAAAAGTTTGAGTGTTTAAACAAGAGAAAATGTGAGAAAATGTTAATACCAGTCTCAGAAAGGTGTATAATGTGTGTGGTGAAGCGTTTTCAGCCTTAAAACATGTATAATAATTGTAAAATATAAAATTGTCCTACTTCGCGGATTTCACTTATTGCGGGCTATTTCTGGAACCTAACCCCCGCGATAAACGAGGGTTCACTTTATCTAGCTCCATGGAGATAAACAGGTGATGACACAAGGCTATGTCACAAATCAGATGTCTGGAGAGATGACCACACTCACAGTTACAATGCATTTTGCTTGAGCAATATAAAGTAAACAATAACATCTCCATTGAGACAAAAGGGAGACGGATTCTCCAGCAGAAATGTTACACAATGCACCTTTAAAGGGATATGCCACCCCCAGGTCAAATTTGGGCATCTCCCCACAGTCCAGAGACTAAAATAAGTGGTGGAAAGCGTTTTCCTGCTCACCCAGCCATTGTCCGAGTCTGTCGCCACTGACCGCCGCGGTATCTGCAGCTCCTCCGCCTTACTTTCTGTGTAGTGCGCATTCATATCGAGTGCAAATAAATGTGCAAATCAACACGGAGAGCTTGCCTTGGTCATTTTGGGTGGGAACTATTTTCCAGTGCGGAAGAATAAAGCCGTATCACGCAGCACGCTGCCAGGGGAATCCCAGTTACGCACCGGGAAGGGAGTTCCCCTGTTGCACAACGTGGTGCGTGACTCATCACTCGATATGAATGCGCACTACACAGAAAGTAATTGGGAAACGCATCGAGCAAATTAATTCCTTTTGGCCGAAATCTTTCTCTGGCGACATTAGACTCCAGTCTAAGGCAGAGGAGCTGCAGATACCGCGGCGGTCAGTGGCGACAGACTCGGACAATGGCTGGGTGAGCAGGAAAACGCTTTCCACGACTTATTTTAGTCTCTTGACTGTGGGGAGATGCCCAAATTTGACCTGGGGGTGGCATATCCCTTTAAGACTGACGTTTATATGAATGACTCCAACTCTCATTTACAATTTATAGTCAATACTAGGGCTAGGCGGTATATCGGTTCATACCGAATACTGGTGTTTTTTTTTTATTAAATTATATTCATTTTTCATATACCGCAATCCCGGTGATTGTGTGTGCGTACAAAACATCGGGAACACAGAGCGGTGGAACGTCGTGCTGGGGGGCTGTTTTGCAGTGGCACGAGAGCGGTGGAAGAGTAAGCTGTGTCCCAATTATAGGGCTGCAGCCTCCGCCTCCCGTCGCCCAGCGCCCAGACACACTGCTAACACTAATGCTAACAATATGCTCCATGCAAATTAGACACACGGATCAATAATCCTGGAATTGGGACATGGCTACAGTGCGTGTTGAGCGGTGAACAACATGGACGTTGTCGTTAGTAACAGAAGAACTTACACCGAAAAGAGGAGCCGTGTCAGTTGTGTGGAAGTACTTCGGCTTTAAAAAATCTGATGCTGATCAAACAATTGTATTCTGTAAATGCTGTTGGGCTGTTGTAGCCGCAAGAGGTAACACAAGCAATTGGCTTCCCCACCTCCCTCACAAACATGTCTTGGAATAAAAATGCATGAAACTAAGATCTGCATCCTCTTCCACGTCTGCAGGGAACGTTCAAGTTGGCACTGCAACACAAAACGCCACTCAGACATCACTCAAAAACGTGTTTGCTAAGGGGACTGCCTACGACAAGAAAAGCAAACGGTGGAACGACAAGAAAAGCAAACGGTGGAACGATATTACCAAACGCTGTTACTGTCCACTTAGCCAAAGACATGGTATCACTTAGTACTGTTGAGAAAGGTGCTTCAAGGAGATGATTAGACTCAAACTAGACTCAAACTTTATTGATCCACAAGGGAAATTGTTTTGGGTACGGTAGCTCACTCATCAAATATAATATACAATATAAAACAGAGGGTAAAAGAAAAAAAAAGAAAAACAGATGGAAAAGCAACCAAAGAGCAATAGACCTGTGTCAGATGAGACACAGTTATATACATAAGATAATGATAATAAAATATATACAGTATGTACAAATCAGATTTAAGTAGTAGTAAAGTAGGAGTCAAAGCTAAATACAGCACTGGATCCCAGATGTGTTTTACCAAGTCGAATTTACTGCAGTATTCATTCTCTAAATTATTAGGAAATGGGGTTAACACCTAGTCAGGCATGAAAAAAAAGCCAAATACTGTGAAACGGAGATGATTTTGAAAAATACCGTGATACCAATTTTTGGTCATACCACCCAGCTCTAGTCAGGGCCCACACATATATTGTCTTTTGCTATAGGGCCAGTACTCCTGTTCCTCACAGCCCCCTGACCTCCCAGCTTCAGTCATTACCTGTCTTATGTAACGTGTGTGTTTGAGCTTGTTGGGTTTAAACAGACTAAATCACTTAACTATGTGCGTGTGTGTGTGTGTGTGTGTGTGTGTGTAGCATATCCAGCCCTGACCATAAACCATCCACACCAGGAGTCCATCACATTTGAATAAAGACCAAAGAGTTTTCCTTTTTTAGCATTTTGCACTCTGATGTTTTACTACCATCACACCCCGGCCCCCAAGAGCCAGTGTGCCAGTGTGCATGTCATCTGGAGAGAATGCAAAAGAACAATTAGAATAGAACAGTGTCTATTTGCACGCAGCAGGGCCAGTTCACCAAATTGACTTTTATTTCTCAAACTCAATGCCCTTTCGCCTTTGCCAGAAACAGTCCATAAAAATTTAAATAGGTACTTGAAACAACGGGAATTGCATAATGGTGGTAACTAGCTATATATGTAGCTATATTTATTTATTGTGCAGCGTTCCTGTGCCTTTTAACCTTACAGTGTTGTTTTTTTAGTTGATTGTACAGACTTATTATTATTTTTATTTATCTTAATTTTGATGCGTGCTCATATTTTCCAACTGTTTCTGAAACTTGCGTTGTGACACTGCAATTTCCCCATTGTGGGACAAATAAAGGATTATCTTATCTTATCTTATCTTATCTTATAGCTTTAACTAACTAACTACCACTACTACTTGTTTTAAATTGTTAATGGCTAGGGTAACATTCTTAATTTCTCATCCTCATCATCATCATTCTCATCATACTTTACTAATACTAGAACTACACCTTCATCAGATTTGACATGCTTAAATACGGGTGAAGTGCACACTTAAAGTGCACACTACATCTCATACTGATGGGATGTCCAGTGTATGGGAGTGGTGAAAATCCATCTGGTCACATCTGGTTCAGTTTTGCCTCGTGCTGGGCAGTTAGCATTTAGCACTTTTAGCATTTAGTGAAGGGAGAAGGCAGTAGTCCATGGATCCAGAGCCCTTCCTCTGGTATCTCTGAAGCACAGCTGGGTATAGGCCTGACCACAACTCTGGCTTAAGGGGAAAATGCCAAAGAGAAAAGAGAAGAGGTGCTACAGACTTCTATACAGACAATTCAAAATATTGTCTATTCAAAAAAACTTTAAATACACATTAGTGCAGCAGTTTAATAGTTATTGTTCATTTTAAAGAGGCTGTACCATAGATTTTTTCATTTAGTAAAGTATAAATGCTTTTCCCCCTGCACAGATCTATTGTAAAAGTAGCTCTTAGGATCAAAATGCTGATGTCTGATTCCAATTATAAAAGCTTTTATCTTCCGCAAACCAGGAAGTGCACTGTTAGCATGCTAGTTGCTGTCAGCGTCAATGTGGCACTTATAAATTCATCATGGTGAATAAATAGGATGCTAGGAATGCGTTAGGAAATTGCGGAATAACTTTAGACTGTTGGAAAAGGTTTCAAACAAACTAATTCTGTTTTTCATTTTTTTAAGACGGTAAAAATCAGGTACAGCACATTTTATTAATACAGGAATATAGTATTATTTTTGATATAGTGTTATTTTAAGTATCTATTCATTCGCCACTGATAGTTTATAAAGCAGTGTGTTCCTGTAATGATTACCAGGTGTTTGTCCCATATCCACACAGCAATACTGATAACAACAAGAATCCACACAACATTTCTGATAACAGCACAGGGACTTTGAACTGCAGATAGTGAAAGGGCCTGTAGAGCCAATGGTACTGTATATGTGCCCGGCCGTGGCAAAACCAGACACAACTCATCCCGGAGGCATTTTGAGTTATTCACACATTCTATTCTGAAAGTGTAGATTCTAAGCTTTCCAATGATGCCTTACACATGGAAATCTGAGAACATCTGAAGAATTTGTGGCCATTTGAAAGCATGCCCATCTGAAAACGACGAGCGGAGAAAAGCCACGTTAAAGATCTGCTTGTGGAGCAGAAAGGAACTCATTTGCATGTCATTAAGCTAAGCCCTCCCCCATCACTGACATTTTGTGTTTCAGGCAGAATTAGAAGGTACTTTGTTAAAATGGAAATGCTTTTATAACAAAAAGTCCATATAATAATTCTATAATTCAATACAGGATAATATGTTATCACACATGCACACACACACACACACACACACACCTTAGTCCTGTTTTAGTCCTGGTTTAGACCTGATTTAGTCCTGTTTTAGTCCTGGTTTTGTCTTGGTTTAGTCCTGGTTTAGTCCTGGTTTAGTCCTGGTTCAGACCTGGTTTAGATCTGGTTTAGTCCTGTTTTAGTCCTGGTTTAGACCTGATTTAGTCCTGTTTTAGTCCTGGTTTAGTCCTGGTTTAGTCCCGTTTTAGTCCTGTTTTAGTCCTGGTTTAGTCTTGGTTTAGTCCTGGTTTAGTCCTGGTTTAGTCCTGGTTTAGTCCTGGTTTAGTCCTGGTTCAGACCTGTTTTAGATCTGGTTTAGTCCTGTTTTAGTCCTGGTTTAGACCTGATTTAGTCCTGTTTTAGTCCTGGTTTAGTCTTGGTTTAGTCCTGTTTTAGTCCTGTTTTAGTCCTGATTTAGTCCTGTTTTAGTCCTGTTTTAAGTACCGGTTTAGCCCCGGTTTAGTCCCGGTTCAGAACCGGTTTAGACTTGGTTTAGTCCTGGTTTAGACCTGGCTTAGTCCTGGTTTAGTCCTGGTTTAGACCTGGTTTAGTCCTGGTTTAGACCTGGTTTAGACCTGGTTTAGTCCTGGTTTAGACCCGGTTTATTCCCGGTTTAGTCCCGGTGCAGACCCGGTTTAGACCCGGTTTAGACCCGGTTTAGACCTGGTTTAGTCCTGGTTCAGACCTGATTTAGATCTGGTTTAGTCCTGTTTTAGTCCTGGTTTAGACCTGATTTAGTCCTGGTTTAGTCTTGGTTTAGTCCTGTTTTAGTCCTGTTTTAGTCCTGATTTAGTCCTGTTTTAGTCCTGTTTTAAGTACCGGTTTAGCCCCGGTTTAGTCCCGGTTCAGACCCGGTTTAGACCTGGTTTAGTCCTGGTTTAGACCTGGCTTAGTCCTGGTTTAGTCCTGGTTTAGACCTGGTTTAGTCCTGGTTTAGTCCTGGTTTAGTCCTGGTTTAGTCCTGGTTCAGACCTGGTTTAGACCTGGTTTAGTCCTGGTTTAGTCCTGGTATAGTCCTGTACACACACGCTGACACAAGGCCCCTGCTGTCAGCTAATCTGTCCCTTTGATGCAGAAATAATCTGATAATCTGACTCAACCCATAAGAACGCGGTCACTCCGTTGTAACAGTTTGCCGCGTTGTCCGATAATTCGCGTATCCACGTGTATGCGCGTATCTCATATATCCACGGTCTTTCAGCAGCTACAGTATCCGGAGCTCCCGAGAAACTGACGTATCCCGAACGTGTCCCGAACATGTCCCGAGGCGAGATTTCCTTCTTACGTAGCATTTACGTAGCAATTTAAGGATTTTCTCCGGTTTCACTGTCATTCTCTTGAATTGCAGCGTACATTCACGAGGCTCGCTCACAGCTGATTGGCGAACAGGCGCAAACACAACAGCGCTAATCGTCATGGAGCAGGAGCACGATCGGTGGGTAATTATGGTGATTTACACACGCCCCCTTTTCTTTCCGAAAAACAAGCCAATTTAAAATACAAAATGTATGCTTTTAATGCAACAAATGATGTTATCTGAAACATGGAGTGGCTTCTTCATGATCTCAACTAGGGCATTCTGCAAAAAAAAATGAAAATCACAAATTTTGAAAAAAAAAACAACTTCTAATGCAAATATCTCCGTTTCACTAATGCCGACATGTGGCAGATTTAGCGGTGGCGGGGTCACATATATATCATTCTCCTCCTAAGAAAAGCTATAGAAATGGCTGTGTTGACTTAAGAACATAAGGTTTCACTCTCATTACAGAGGTCTGTGGGCTAATTGTTTGTTATAGGTCGAGGTTATATAAAATGATGAATGTAAAGCACTATACTGGGGGAAATTCAATAGGTATTGTTCAGCCTGTAGGGTGTCATTTATCCTTATACAGATTTACGGCCAAAAAGAAACATTCAACATAATACAAAATTATTCTTCAAGGTTAACTACATGAAAAATATTTTGTATTTAGTGATTTCCTGGTGTACATTTCATGTTTATTGATACAGTGTACGTCAAGTCATAAATCTGTTCATGCAGACTTCTGTTACACACTGTTAAGATCTAGTTAAGTGGTTTGGTCCAACTTTTTAACCTGGTTTACACTTAAAGTTAGTCCTGGTTCAGTCCTGGGGTAGTACTGGTTTAGTCCTTGTTCAGTCCTGGTTCCATTCTGGTTTAGTCTCGGTTTAGATCAAATTTGATTCATTAATTTCTTAAAGGAAAAGTAACGTTATTTTACAATCTGAGCCTTCTTTCGGTAAGAAAACAAGTCGTTTGACTCACCCATATCACGTTCGTGTCATTTGGAGCTGTTTGAAGAAAGTTATGTTGAGCCGTTCTGTTCTAGTAATGATCCCGTATCTGTTAACATGGTGCTGTATTCGGGGCATTACTTTGCGGTGTCCAAATAACACAAACTTTAGCACTTTTCAAATCATAGAAGCCCGATGTCTTAATGAAAGATTTCGTTTGAAGCAAAAGTGGCCTGTAATCCGAGATTTATCCATAGTTTTCAGCTTTGCGTTTCATGTTTGGGTCCCGGGAGCAGTCCGCGCATGCGCGGACTGCTCCGGGGACCCAAATAGGAAACGCAAAGCTGAAAACTATGGCTAAATCTCGGATTACAGGCCACTTTTGCTTCAAACGAAATCTTTCATTAAGACATCGGGCTTCTATGATTTGAAAAGTGCTAAAGTTTGTGTTATTTGGACACCGCAAAGTAATGCCCCGAGCATATGATACGAGCACCATGTTAACGGATACGGGATCATTACTAGAACAGAACGGCTCAACATAAGTTCTGCAATACTGCTCCAATTGACAGAAAAATGCTATGGGTGAGTAAAACTACTTGTTTTATTGCCGGAAGAAGGCTCAGATTGTAAAAAAAAACTTAATTTGCCTTTAACATCAATAAGGAAGAAATCTGGCTATTGTTTGTTTTACATGTTAAAGGAAAAGTAACGTTTTTTTTACAATTTGAGCCTTATTTTGGTAATAAAACAAGTTGTTTTACTCACCCATAGCACTTTGGTATCATATGGAGCATTTCCGGAGATGTTTTAGATTAGCGTTAGGCTAACGCCGTTAGCCTAGTGCGACTTATAGCCATAGCTCGGGGCATTCCCCGAGCATGTAATATGCCCCGTGCAGTCTCCAAATAACACAAACTTTAGCACTTTTCAAATCATAGAAGCTCGATGTCTTTAGTCTACGATTTCGTTTGGTCAAAAGTGACCTCTAATCCGAGATTTAGCCATAGTTTCGAGTAGATGAGGACGCCAGTGCGCATGCGCGGAGTGTGCTCTCAGCTCCCGGGACCCAAACATGGAACGCATAGCTGTAAACTATGGATAAATCTCGGATTACAGGCCACTTTTGATTCAAACGAAATCGTAGACTAAAGACATCGAGCTTCTATGATTTGAAAAGTGATAAAGTATGTGTTATTTGGAGCCCGCACGGGGCATATTACATGCTCGGGGAATGCCCCGAGCTATGGCTATAAGTCGCGCTAGGCTAACGGCGTTAGCCTAACACTAATCTAAAACATCTCCGGAAATGCTCCATATGACACCAAAGTGCTATGGGTGAGTAAAACAACTTGTTTTATTACCGAAATAAAGCTCAAATTGTAAAAAACGTTACTTTTCCTTTAAGAATAAAAGTTTATTTTCAGGAAATAATACTTGAAATTCATGTTGAAACAAAGTAAAATGTACTTGAAAATGAGTGCATAGTTTTGCCATAGTTGACTGGGTTTAGACAACTTTCTTTGTCATTTTTATACAGCGCTTTTCCACCTTCAAGGCTCAAAGCACTTTTACATCGGTGAGTGGTTCGTTACTCACCGATTTACACACAGTGTACACAGACACTGGGGGTGAGGTGGGTTAAGTGTCTTGTCCAAGGACACAACAATGACATTCTATGGGAGCTGGGACTGGAATTGCACCGCCCAAACAATGATATGAACAACGAGAACAGGATTTGAACCTCACTCTAAACTACTGTTACCTGTACAATAATCTGTGCAAAACTTATACTATATTATGTGCAATGCGAAATCCACATGCAACACTTATACTACACCATATTATGTGTAATCTGTGAAATATTCTACTTACACCTTATTTAATCCTACCTGCACCTTTGTACATTGTACTTTGTATTTTTTATTACATTTTATTACATATTTTTATTATATTGTTTACTTCTTCCCCTGCACTTTGCAACACTTTCTTACCATGTACTATTATTGCTGCTATTAGTACTTCTTGACTATCTTAGTGAGTCAACGGTTCCTCTGATCCTAAACATTTCATTGCATTGTTGACCTTGTGTTGATTCTGCATATGACAAATAAACAATCTTGAATCTTGAATCTTGAATCTAACCATTGGGTCAGTGGATAGCAACTGAGCTACTGTCGCTTTCTTTATCAATTCCTAAATCTACATCAATAGCCCACTAAAAACACAAAGCAATGAATACATATTACTTGTTGACCATTTTGCAAGTATTTTTTCCATACTAAAAAGTAGAATCCATTCTCCACACCTGTAGGCAGCCATAGCATGTATAAAGACACACACACAATCGCGTAGACCTAGTATAATGTGGTATGCAGCTGCAGTCCTTTGGAAGTTTTGCACATGTCTGGCATTCAGATCAAGACCAGCGCGACGAGAGACGAGACAGAGGCCTTCTCACATGTGGAATCCCCCGAAACACCCCCTGCACCTCCCCCGCACACACCCAAACACACACACACACAGTTACATTGAAAAGGCTTATGGGGATATTATAGACAGAGGACTGCAATTTTACACGGTCATGAAATATTTGGCTTTCTACATTCACCAGGACTAGACAGGTTAAATCCAGACTAAACCAGGTCAGAAACTGGACTAACACTGCAGTAAATGACGACTAAAGGGTGACTATACTACCCTGAATGTAAACTAGGCATAAACCAGGTCTAACTAGGATAACGCCACCTATAGTTTAGATTACAAAACAACAGCATGAATAATATACCATAACAAGAATGAGTGCTTCTCAGCATGGCAAGTTCTAGTTCAGATCTGTGGATAGGCAAGCCCACTCACAGTAAGAATGCATGTTTTTTCCACAAAGATTTAAATAAAGGCCAGCTAAATATGTGTCAAACCATACTATAGAACATTTCAGGTCAAGTAATATACTGGAAAGTTACATCTTCAACTGTGACCTAAAGTGACCCAGATTTCAATTTGAAACTATCTCATTGATCAAACAGTGAAGGAGATACCTCTTGGGGGGACCTCATTTTCCAAAGCCAAATGTCCTCTCACATTGATTTTATACAGATTTCAGTCCTCACATCGTGATGAAAACTGGCCCATAAAAGCACACTCATATTAACATTAAACACATGCACAGAGCTGGGAGACAGGCTCAAAAGAATCCAAGAAACTCAGCAGGTCGCCAGACGGTGCTGAAAAGAGAAATAACATGAGTCCCGTAGTGGAAGTCTTATTATGATGTGTGTGTGTCAAAACAAGACTGTCCCACAGTGAGGACAGGGGCAGGGCTGCTGTGTTTACACTTAAATAAGGAGTGTAATTCATATACAGTAATCCCTCGTTTATCGCAGGGGTTAGGTTCCAGAAATAATAAGAGAAATCCGCGAAGTAGGACAACTTTATATTTTACAATTATTCTCCATGTTTTAAGGCTGTAAATGCCTCACCACACACATTATACGCTTTTCTCAGACTGGAATTAACCTTTTCTCACATTTCTCTCTCGTTTAAACACTCAAACTTTCATAGATTTTCAACAAAATGTATTAATAGTGACGTGTGGGGGGAGACACGGCCCCGGAAGCCCCGCCGGATGCGTGAGGAGCACTGCCACGTCCCGGGACGCGACGCGCACCAACCCCTTGGAGAAGTGCGCGACACATGCACCCCTCATCTTGGCCAAATCCGTGACAGAGCAGCACGATCGGCGCAAGGCCGCGCGTACACCAGGGCTGTGAGCACGAGATCGAACCACGGCGCCCAGACCGCGTTGTCTCAGCCCGAGCCACGAACAGAACACGCACAAACGAACGCAAGAGCCGCACGGAGTGATATAAAGTCACTTCTTCTTCTTCTAATCCTGGTTTAGACCTGGTCTAGTCTCGGTTTAGTCCAGGTCTAGACCTGGTCCAGTCCTGGTTTAGTCCAGGTCCCGTCCAGGTTTAGACCTGGTTTAGACCTGGTCTAGACCTGGTTTAGTTCTGGTCTAGACCTGGTCTAGACCACGTTTAGTCCTGGTCTAGTCTCTTAGCCAATCAGGACGCAGAGCACAATGTTACACTATAAAAAAAAAAAGTTACATTATAAAAAAATTTAATAAAATAATAAAATAATAAAATAAAAAAATCCGCGAAACAGCGAGGCCGTGAACAGTGAACCGCGATAGAGCGAGGGACCACTGTATACAGTGTTTCTATTGAACGCTTTTAATGTAAGTGAATGGCTGTGAGTAGTATCATGTATACATAAGATGGAGATGTTACTGTTTGGCCTGGAATAGACCACAGTATACCATTTATTCATTTGCACACATTATTTTTTTTAGCTCAAAATACCTTGAAAAACATGTGGGGGACACTTCTCCACAGATTTGACCTGTAACTTGGCCTGGTGGGGTCACCAGTTGTAGTAGTAAAAGTTGTAGTAGTAGTAGCAATAGTAGTAGTAGTAGTAGTAGTAGACTCACCTTCATATATAGAGATGATGTGGGGGTGACGCAGCGCTGACATAATCTCGATCTCTCGGCGGATGTGAACCATGTCCTGCTCATCTTTGATCTTGTCTTTTCGAATGGACTTGATGGCCACCTACAAACATACACACAATATTGCAGTTAAACCTGACTTTTCCACAGGGAGAGATCAAGATGAACATAAGAAAACCATTGGAACCAACTGTGGACCCAGTCATGAGCTTTGTGAACAATGCTGTGAGCAGAATGTTTGTGCTTTGATGAATATTACTGAGCTATAGATAAAAGTACACAGGGAAAGTTGTATTTAAAAGGGTACAGGTTATGGAGATCCTAGCATTGCTTTCACAACTAGTAGTCTATACTACTATTGAGGTGAACTACTTTTACAAACCGCTTTTCCATAAACAAACAATTCTATCTACTGCTTGTAACACTATTATTTTTACTACTGCTACTGCTACTACCACAACTACAGCTACCACTGCTGCTACTACTACTATTAATGCTAGTACTGCTACTATTGCTTCTACTACTATTACTACTACCATTCCCATCAGAATTCGAGCAAGTCAATAATTTTAAATATACATTTTTTTTAAAGTTGTGTTTATTCCAATTATGCACTGAAATCACTTTACTCCTCTGACCTCAGTGGCCCTGTCTGGTTGAACTATGTGATAACAAACAGCACAATGTCTATCTCCAGTCTGTGGTCTGCAGTGAGGTGTGTACACAGAGGGGCATTGTTCCTCTGCTCACGGCTCCTATATTTAATCAGGGAATCACCAAAGCATCAAAATGACTCCAATCCTCTTTTAATGGAGGATCATGGGGAGGTTCACACGGGGTAGGATAGCAGCGCCTATAAGCAGAGGCCAGATACAAAATGTGATACAAATGTTATAAAATATTCAAGAGGAGGTTAGAACCTTTAAGTTATAAGACCACATTGAGTTAATAGACTGGAAATGGACTATACCAAAAACAGTATTAAATAAATGATAGTTGTGCTGCCCCTTCAACAAATCACTCATTCACAGAACACGTGTATCTGAGCTAGGGATGTCAACAATTAATCGACTTACAATTAATTGTCGATCAAGACGTTGGCCGAACAAAATGCATTAATTGTAACTAATCGCTAGAGGGCGCTACTCTGGAATGTGAACATGAGATGCGAACCCACTCGCGAGAAAGACCATAGCGTTACATCATGTAACCCTTTCCTCTCTGGATGTTGCCGTACAACTCACAGTAGAGCTGGACCTAGAACCATATATTTTTGAAATTATAAAAGCATGTCACTTACATGCTTTTATAATTTCTTGATTGTTCTGGTTTGAGGCCCTGTAATGTTTTATGCTGTGTCCAGGGGCCCTGTGAAATGTATATTTTGTACTGTAACCCTTCACAGATTAAGGGAGAGAAATATTGTTGATGCCTTAGTTCAAAATAAATGTTGAGAATGTCCTAAAAATAGCCTGGATTCACTGGTTTCATCATAATATGTAGACTAAATAACATTCTGTTATTTCATTTCTTTTAATTAATTTTCCTTTTAATTTCAAGATTTCCATGCTGCAAGTGCAACAACTGAGCCAGTGCTCAATTTATTTTCAATAAAGAATGTATTTTGTTATTCAGCATCAATACATTTGTCTGCTTTTTACTAAGGAATAATTAATTGAGGAATATACAATATAATAATACTATGATATATTTATGACTCAGTGTTATGTTACTATAGCTTATATTCTTAAAGACCCTATTGAAACACTAAAATTCAGGTGAAAAACGCCGCTTATCAGTTAATGGTAAGTCGATCAATAAGGTCAATCAACTATAGATTAATGAATTAATTGATGATTTGCATCCCTAATCTGAGCAAGTGTCTTGCCAAAGGACACTATGGCAACAGTGAATAAAAATATATTTTATTTATAAGAGCCATTCAAAACACAAGTTAAAAACAGGTGTCAGTATGCACTAGCTGGAGCTGAGATTGAACCAACCTTCCAGTTATAAAACAGTCACTCTACAGTCACACTTAAGCCACTGTCGCCTATAGCTACAGCTCATCTACAAAAAGTATTCACTTTTTGTACACCCAAAAAAGTCCAAAAAGCATACACAACTAATATATGAACTTGACATTTAACTGGCTTCAAGACACAAAACACTTTCTGTGACTAAAATAGCCAGCAGAGCACATTCTGAAGCTCTTTTATGAAGGACAAGTGAGCCGAGGTGAAGGAGGGGTTTGCCAACGGCCTCTCAGCGTGACTCTCCACAGTCCGCTACATTTTATTTGGGAATATTTCACTGTCATGGCGATACCACCAAGGTCGAGCTAACGTGGCTCCTTCAGCTCCTCATCCTGTTCCAGGCTGAAATGAGAGGTTAGCTTCCTCCAGTCCAAATAAACCAATCACAGAACACCGGCCTGCACATGGCTCTGGAAGTGTAGCCTAAACAGAACAATTGGACAGCTCTTTTCTTTGATCACATTTTTTTATAAAGAAGGATCAGTCTGAAGGTTGTTAGTTTAAACTTTTGCCCTCTTTCAACAGAAACCACGGGATGGTACGAGACTAAGTCGAACTAAACCAGAACTAAAATAGGACAAAACCTATTTCTAAGGATGAATGAGGACTTTGTCACAACTAGCTCTACATCATCTTAAACTAAACCAGGACTTAAACCAGTCTAAACCAGGACTCCATCAATAAAACCACTAAACCAATGCTAAAGTAGGTCTCAAATGGGACTTTTGGCTTTGCTATTACTACTACTGCCACTAGTACTTTTTTTTATATATCCCCAAAAGCTAGTGTATTTCAATTATGCAATGAAATATCTCAAGTCTCCAGTTCCTTTACTTCCCTGACCTCAGTAGCCCTGTCTGGACAAACTATGTCATAACAAAGAAACAGTCCAAAATATCTCCAGCCGCTGTGATCTGCAGTGAGGTGTTTACAGAGAGGGAGAGAGTACATAAGTTTAATGCTATGTCCTTTTGTATTTCCGTCTTAAAGGAAAATTAACGTTTTTTTACAATCTGAGCCTTCTTTCGGCAATAAAACAAGTAGTTTTACTCACCCATAGCAGTTTGGTGTCAATTGGAGCAGTATCACAGAACTTATGTTGTAGCCGTTCTGTTCTACCAATGATCCCGTATCCGTTAGCGTGAGTGCTCAGGGCATTACTTTGCGGTGTCCAAATAACACAAACTTTAGCACTTTTCAAATCACAGAAGATCGCTGTGTCAGGGTAGACTTTTAGTGGATTCCAAAACAGCCTGAAACCCGATATCCAGCTATAGTTTCATTTGATGACGTCATCAGAGAGGACAGTGCGCATGCGTGAACTCAGCTGTTTTGTAAACACCGCTAGTCCAAAAGAAGCTAACACCGCTCTGAACTTTACTTTTCTGTTGCGATATCGGGTTTCAGGCCGTTTTGGAATCTACTAAAAGTCTACCCTGACACAGCGATCTTCTGTGATTTGAAAAGTGCTAAAGTTTGTGTTATTTGGACACTGCAAAGTAATGCCCCGAGCACTCACGCTAACGGATACAAGATCATTAGTAGAACAGAACAGCTACAACATAAGTTCTGCGATACTGCTCCAATTGACACCAAACTGCTATGGGTGAGTAAAACTACTTGTTTTATTGCCGAAAGAAGGCTCAGATTGTAAAAAAAACGTTAATTTTCCTTTAACTGTCTCTCATGACTTGGTTTAAAGGATAAATCTGATCGGCTGCAGACACGCTGGTATTGATACACAGAGACCGGCACAGTGCACAGAAACACTGGTGCTGGAAACGATATCCCCAATAACACAAAGATATGAACCATCCCTCCTTATGCACGCTGCTCTCCTTTATTAAACTAACGCAGAACATGAGGTTAATTAGGTCCAAACTGCATTGCTTTAAACTTTTGTCCTCCTGCTTGTGCACAGTTGTAATTCAGTGGAGGACTTGCTTTATTCCCTGCAGCAGTAGAAACCACAGGCCGGTAGCGAGTGCCAGGCTAATTACTGTGTACATCAATAAAAATAGGACCAAACCAGATCCCTCCCATCCACAGAACGTGCCTCAGCTTCACTGCACTTCACCAATTCACAGTAATGGACCTGATGGGGCTGCGGGGGTCTTCCTGCTCAGCTCAAAATGGGTCAAATTGGTTTGTTTTTTAATGTTTTCCGCCAACTTAAGATTCCTTGGGTTTTCAAACTAGAAACACATTCAAATCCAGTATTATGTTGTAAAAAGGTTATATGAAGTATTATTTTCATGTTTTAAACCATTTCTGTTCACGTTAACATTGGTATTTCATATAGAACTTCTGATAGTAGTGCTGGTTTTGGTCCAGATTAGTCCAGGGTAGTTGTGCATGTTGATGTGGACTTGGTTTAGTCCTGTTCTGGTCCAGGTTTATCCATGGGTCTAATCTGTGTGCAGAGTGGGAATGCAGTCTCTGGAATTGCATTAATATTAAGTTTAGTCCTTGTATTTCCATATAGAGAAGATAGTTCTTGTTTGGTTAAGACACAGTTTTGTTCTTGTTTAGTACACGTCTAAATCTGGTGTAGTTCAACTAGGTAAGGCTAATTATGTGAATTGTAGTCCATTAAAAGCACTTGTAAAACCACATATTTTCACTAATGCACTACATCACTCTCTTGAAAAAGACAAATTCAAGACTTCTTTTTTAAGAAAAAAAACAAGGTAAGAAAACTTTATAAAAACAGCACTTTAATGAGACTTAGTAAAACCTGAACAAAGACTTACTATATCATAATGAAGAGTTTATTAAGAATGATCTAGGCTTAGTAACTACTTCATTATAACCTAACCTTTATTCCTTAATGAAGTTGTTACATTTCTCTCTCAGACTGCAGATGCAAATGTGACTCCAGTGGGAGTCAGAGAGACACACCTCTGAGGCTGACCCTCACATGAGGACCACAGCTCTGCTGCTGGGTCTCCTCCTTTGAAGCTGCACACATCACACCAACTGTTCAAGTTCACACCATAACTGTCCATTTATTCATTCACTGCCAACAGAACGAATCCGGACCACCACTGCACCTCCTCCAGCACCTTCTCCACACTGCACCACACTGTGTGGTCTGAGCTCCTCTTGTTTCTCTTAAAATACAGAAACCTCAGGGCCATGGGACCAGAGCTGCAGCATGCAGTCTGAGCATGCAGTCTGAGCATGCAGTCTGAGCATGCGCAGGGAGTGCAGGGAAAGGCTGAATCTTTCTTAATAAACTATTGGTTCATTGGGAATTCGGTTTGGTTCATGATTTATTAAGGCTAATTAAGCTGTAGTTATAAAGTGTTACCCATATAATATGAAACAGTCCAGGCCCAAGTCAAAGTCCGAATGAACTTATTACAAAAGGGGATTCCCATCCATCATCAGACGTCCTTGTTTGAGCGGGTGAACTTTGGGCCCTCTCTCCCACAGCGGGCTGAGCTGGAGCCAGGTATCTGCAACCTCTCCTCATGTTCCCCTGACTCTGACATGGCTGATTTAACAGCACCGTGGATCACACAACAGAGCCAGCTGGCCCACTGTCCTCTACTATCGTTGTTACTCTCAGGCCAATAGAAATGTGGATCAGGCAATAGCCCTTCAAGAACACACCATCCAGATACTTTGAGTAATCCTGGTTTAGGCCTGTCCAGGTTTAGGTCAAGTTAGCCTAGATTTACCTTCACCTAACCTAAGTCTTCATTTCAGCCTTAACTTTAGAACTTTGACCGAGTTTTGAAAAAGTTATACTGAGTAGGCTCACTTCTCCACAGATCTCATCTTTAAATGCTACATGTGAACCAAAACTTTTCTTGTCTGTTGTATTGGGATGATTAAAAGGCGTGTCACTTTTCCATAGAAGTAGATGATGAAAAAGAGCCAGGATCATAACACTATTCCGCTAACACCACATCTACTGCAGGAATGTCAGACTTCCCCCTCCGAACCCCTTCACTGGATCCATTTTTGGGGGGTGATGTAATCCTCCTGAATTCATATTGATATAAGTGAGGTCGTCCCGAGCTTGTTTTTGGTACTGGGGTCCCCCTTCCCTCCCTCTCCCTCTCCTTTCTCACTTACTCTCACACTATTCTCAACCAATCCTATGTGACTTCCACTGCCTTTCTCTCTATCTACAGCCTTCCTTTCTCTACATCTCTCTGCTCCTCTCTCTCTTTTCCCCCTCTCAATTTTCTTCCACTGCTACCCTTTCTTGTTTTCTCTCTCCCTTGACTCCCAACACTCTATATCTCTCTGCTTTCTTCACTCTTGTTCTCTCTTCCTCTTTTGCTTTCTCTTTCTGTATCTCCCTCTTCTCTCACTCTTTCTCCCCTATCTCTCCCCCTCCATTCTTCTCTGCCTTTACCCCCCTCCCTCTCTCCTGCCCTGTCCCTCTGGTACATGGTGGATACAGGATATGAACCTTCCCCTCGCTCTCATTTCGTACAGTGACTGCCCTTTCACGTGTCATGCCCTGGTCCTGGATAACCTGATCTTGGTCTTTAGAAGATTCATCACTTTGGTGTTTCATACAGCAGAGGGACAGAAGGACAGAGAGACAGAAGGACAGAGGGACAGAAGGACAGAGCGACAGAAGGACAGAGGGACAGAAGGACAGAGGGACAGAAGGACAGAGGGACAGAAGGACAGAGGGCAGCTCCAAACGTCCCCAAAAACATGTCACTTCAACTGTGACTAACGGGCAGATCAACAATACACAGAAAGAAAATGAAAGATACATGAAAAAAATAACTGAAACAGGACTAAAACAGGACTGAACCAGAACTAAAACAGGACTGAACCAGGGCTAAAACAGGACTGAACCAGGGCTAAAACAGGACTAAAACAGGACTGAACCAGGACTGAACCAGGACTGAACCAGGACTGAACCAGGACTGAACCAGGGCTAAAACAGGACTGAACCAGGACAAAAACAGGACTAAAACAGGACTGAACCAGGACTGAACCAGGACTGAACCAGCGCTAAAACAGGACTGAACCAGGACTAAAACAGGACTAAAACAGGACTGAACCAGGACTGAACCAGGGCTAAAACAGGACTGAACCAGGACTAAAACAGGACTGAACCAGGACTGAACCAGGGCTAAATCAGGACTCAACCAGAGCTAAAACAGGACTGAACCAGGGCTAAAACAGGACTGAACCAGGACTGAACCAGGACTAAAACAGGACTGAACCAGGGCTAAAACAGTACTGAACCAGGGCTAAATCAGGACTGAACCAGGACTAAAACAGGACTGAACCAGGACTGAACCAGGACTGAACCAGGGCTAAAACAGGACTGAACCAGGGTTAAAACAGGACTGAACCAGGGCTAAAACAGGACTGAACCAGGGCTAAATCAGGACTGAACCAGGGCTAAAACAGGACTGAACCAGGACTGAACCAGGGCTAAAACAGGACTGAACCAGGGCTAAAACAGGACTGAACCAGGACTGAACCAGGGCTAAATCAGGACTGAACCAGGACTGAACCAGGACTAAAACAGGACTGAACCAGGGCTAAATCAGGACTGAACCAGAGCTAAAACAGGACTGAACCAGGGCTAAAACAGGACTGAACCAGGACTAAAACAGGACTGAACCAGGGCTAAAACAGTACTGAACCAGGGTTAAATCAGGACTGAACCAGGACTGAACCAGGACAGAACCAGGGCTAAATCAGGACTGAACCAGGACTAAAACAGGACTGAACCAGGACTACACCCAGACTACACCAGTTCCAATCCAAGACAGCCATAAAAATATTTTCGTCTCATTCATGATAAAGGCATAAGTTTGCAAGTTCAAATTGGACCATGGATGCGGAGCGATAGGTAAGGCATCTGGTATAAAATTGTAGTTTAATACTAGGCCCCGTTTAGATTTACTATGGTTTAATCCAAGTCTGATAAAGATTGTTTTATATACAACTGTATTATTCACATTCAAGACAATTACATTTCCACACAGACAAAATGGTAATGGACCCCCTTGAGAAAAATTCAACTTTATAGGTTTTGAGAAGGTTGAAAGAAAAATTAAATAATAATAATAATAATAATAATAATAATAATAATAAATTATTATTATTATTATTATTATTATTATTATTATTATTATTATTATTATTATTATTATCCATCTATTTTCTTCCACTTATCCGGCGCCGGTCGTGGGGGCAGGAGTTTAAGCAGGGACTCCCAGACTTCCTTCAGTCCCAAGGCGTTCCCAGGTCAACCGGGAGACATAGTCCCTCCAGCGTGTCCCGGGTCTTCCCTGGGGCCTCCTCCCGGTGGAACATGCCTGGAACCCATCTGTTCCAGGAGGCATCGGGAACAGACGCCGGAGCCACCTCAGCTGGCTCCTCTCTATGTGGAGGAGCAGCGGCTCTACTCCGAGCCCCTCCCATGTGACTGAGCTCCTCACCCTACATGTATTATTATTATTATTATTATTATTATTATTATTATTATTATTATTATTATTATTATTATTATTATTATTAATTTCTCTTTTAACCTTCTCAAAACTTAGGTCGTTTTCACACCAGGAAAGTCCGATCACTTCACTTGCTTTGGTCCAGACCAAATTTTTAATTTTTTTTTATTTTGGTGCGGTTCGTTTTCAGTTTTTTTCCAAGTGAACCAACATCTATAAACAAAAGCACGTGTGCTGAGGTCGCTCAGCCATTGGACAGAAATGAGCCGTGTCAAAGCGCCGTGTCCAAACCCGGAAGGAGGAGAATTATGGCGTTGCTGTTTTCAATCTAGCCTTAGTGATATGGTTTGCTCAGTTTTTACAGTTCGCACAAATGTTTGAGCAGCATCGTGAGGTTTACACTATTTTACAAACAATTTCCAAACGACGAAGTCACAGGGCAAGACGACTATGCAAAACGAAAGTAAGCCTCGTAAGTTTCGTTTTGTTTCGTCAGCCTCGGTTTCCCATAATGCTCGACATACGACGGGAGTTCGTTAAGTACAAAAAGCCAACTTGTGTCGGATCGAGTCCGGTCTGCATTCTCACCTCAAACGAACCGCACCAGAGTTCGAATGGAACCGTGCCGAGACCCAGCTTTTTAGGTGGTCTCGGTTCGCTTGTTTGCTCCGGATCGAGATTTTTGGTTTTTACTCACACCAGCCCAAAAGGTCCGAATCAAAGGAACAAACGAACTCTGGTTCATTTTAAACGAACCAAACAAGGCAGGTGTGAAAATGACCTTAGAAATTTGAATTTCTCTCAAGGGGGTTCACCACCATTTTGTCTCCGTGGAAATGTAATTGTCTTGAATGTTCCAGAGTACAGCATTAACTTTTGTTATTGTATTATTATTTGGCACAATAAAAACAAATAGATCCCAAAACATTTAATAAGTAATAACACGTGTCTGTCTTTAAGTTTTGATGTTCTGTTTTAGCCCTGGTTTGTTTCAGATTAGTCAGGGTTTAGCAGTGGTTTTGTCTTAAATTAGTCCAGGTTTTATGAGCATGTCCTCTTCTCATCTCTGAGCTCATAGTCATAAATTGCAGGGTCACTTGCCAAGTAGTAAAACAGTGCTTTCAAACAGTGGTGGTTTAGTTCTGGATTAGTCCTGGTTTAGACCGAGTCCAGCCCCGGTTTAGTTCTGGTTTGCTTCCAGTTTTATCCAAGAAATTTCATTTTTACATCAAGGCACATACTTACAAAAATGCTTTTTTGCGCTCCCTATAATCATACCCAAATGTGGTTAGGTCTGAATAGGTCCTAAGTTCTTGTTGGTCCAAGTTTTACCATTCTAATATCAGATATCTTGTGTTGTGTTGACATAATAAAGAGGATTCTATTTTTTATGGTTTAGTTCTGGATTTGTCCTGGTTTTGGTTCAGTCATTTCTATATTCTGTTCAACATGCAAAGTCATGTATTCCCATTCATAAAGTGTCATCAAAGTTTTCGTGGTTTAGTCCTGGTTTAGTCCCAGTTCTATGTTGTCACGATACTACAATTTAAAGGAAAAGTAAAGTTTTTTTTTAACAATCTGAGGCTTTTTTCGGCAATGAAACAAGTAGTTTTACTCACCCATAGCAGTTTGGTGTCAATTGGAGTGGTATCGCAGAAGTTATGTTGGAGCCGTTCTGTTCTACTAATGATCCCGTATCCGTTAGCGTGAGTGCTCGGGGCACTGCTTTGCGCTCTCCAAATTAACACAAACTTTAGCACTTTTCAAATCACAGAAGATCGCTGTGTCAGGGTAGACTTTTAGTTGATTCCAAAACGGTCTGAAACCCGATATCGCAACAGAAAAGTAAAGTTCAGAGCGGTGTTAGCTGAGTTCACGCATGCGCACTGTCCTCTCTGATGACGTCATCAAATGAAACTATAGCTGGATATCGGGTTTCAGGCCGTTTTGGAATCCACTAAAAGTCTACCCTGACACAGCGATCTTCTGTGATTTGAAAAGTGCTAAAGTTTGTGTTATTTGGACACCGCAAAGTAATGCCCCGAGCATATGATACGAGCACCATGTTAACGGATACGGGATCATTGGTAGAACAGAACGGCTCCAACATAACTTCTGCGATACTGCTCCAATTGACACCAAACTGCTATGGGTGAGTAAAACTACTTGTTTTATTGCCGAAAGAAGGCTCAGATTGTAAAAAAAACGTTACTTTTCCTTTAAAACTGGATTTTGATATTAATACTGACACAGCGCAAGATCATTTTAAAGCTATTCAGGAAAGGCTCATTTCTGTCCTGTGCATTTTTTTTTTAGAATCAATACTAGTAGATACTTTAGTATCTACTTTCAATACCAGTTTTAATACCAACCAGTATCTGCTTTTCAATACTTCTGACAACCCAATCCAGTTCAGTCCCTATATAATCCTGTTTTAGCTCTCATTTAATTCTGGTTTTATTTGCTTGTCTTAAATGAGGACTTCTGCTGAGCTGCACGTCATATATCTTTGTTTTCCTTGTACAGTACCTGCCTTGTAATAAAACACACCACTGTGCACACGCTCACAGTGGATTACAGCTTCTCTTCTGCTGACGTACGATGTGCCCACAGCCGATCCATCTTTCTCAAAATGCCACTAAAGTATCCCTTTCTCCTGCCTCGGCGTCTACGTTTGGTTTGTGGCGTGGACAGCGGAAAGGTAAAAGAATTTAAAGGAGAGTCTCACCATACTGTCATATCAGCAGTTTAAAGGGATAGCGTGCATATTAGCTGTATTAGCCTGTAAACTTCCCCTTACGGCGGACCGCATCTGCCGTACACTTCCGCTAAAGGTTAACAGGCTAATACAGCTAATAGTGATAGGAATCAACAGACACAATACGCGATCGCAATCTACGCTGCTGGATGTTTTGTTGACAACTGTTTGGGACGCAAATATATCACCTTTCGGACAAATGTTTTGTTTTGAGAAGAAAAACAAGCTTTATTTCATGTTCGAGGGAAGTTACTGGACCTACTTACGTGGGCTCCAGAAAGCGAGCCGAACCGGGACCAGCTGAGACTGTCAGAGGTAAGCCGGTGTCAACACACGGAACTTTTAGAAGGAAATTTATACAGATTAACATAAAAAAACCGCACTATCCCTTTAAGAAGTCAAAAGTCACGTGGTGAAGAGGTCAAGCTAAGCACAGCCATACAAGGGTGGAGAAGTAGTCTGCAGACAGCTTTTAGCGCACTGAATTTGAAAATGAATGAACTTAAAGGGTCTCTATGATGCTATTTTCTGGTCAATGTTTTAATGTTATTTCCTCATCGTAAACATAACTGTGTTTCGTTTCATTCGCACATATTTGTTTAGGCTGAGTTCTTCTCTCAAACAGAAAACACTGTTCTGCTCTGTTCCACCTTGTGATGTCATGTGGTAATACAGGAAGTGCTCCACTGTGTTTTTAAACTCCATACACCTTCAAAAGAATCATTTGGACTAGGGATGTTAACAATTAATCGACTTACAATTAATTGTCGATCAAGACGTTGGACGAACAAAATGCATTAATTGTAACTAATCGCTAGAGGGCGCTACTCTGGAATGTGAACACGAGATGCGAACCCACTCGCAAGAAAGACCATAGCGTTACATCATGTAACCCTTTCCTCTCTGGATGTTGCCATACAACTCACAGTAGAGCTGGACCTAGAACCATATATTTTTGAAATTATAAAAGCATGTCACTTACATGCTTTTATAATTTCTTGATTGTTCTGGTTTGAGACCCTGTAATGTTTTATACTGTATCCAGGGGCCCTGTGAAATGTATATTTTGTACTGTAACCCTTCACAGATTAAGGGAGAGAAATATTGTTGATTCCTTAGTTCAAAATAAATGTTAAGAATGTCCTAAAAATAGTCTGGATTCACTGGTTTCATCATAATATGTAGACTAAATAACATTCTGTTATTTAATTTCTTCTGTCCCTTTTAATTTCAAGATTTCCATGCTGCAAGTGCAACAACTGAGCAAGACCTCAGTTTATTTCAATAAAGAATGTATTTTGTTATTCAGCATCAATACATTTGTCTGCTTTTTACTAAGGAATAATTAATTGAGGAATATACAATATAATAATACTATGATATATTTTTGACTCAGTGTTATGTATACTATAGCTTATATTCTCAAAGACCCTATTGAAACACTAAAATTCAGGTGAAAAACGCCGCTTATCAGTTAATCGTAAGTCGATCGATAAGGTCAATCAACTATAGATTAATGAATTAATCGATAATTTGCATCCCTAATTTGGACATGACATCACAAGATGGAACAGAGTGTTTTGAGCTTCAGAGATGCAGACAGACTAATAATAAAGGATTACGGTACTCAAACGTGTGAATGAAACAAAACACAACTCCAGGTGTGTTTTTGAAGAGGCAACAAATGGTAAATGGTAAATCTTTATACAACACTTTTCCATCTTCAAGGCACCCAAAGCGCTTTACAACAAGGAACCACTCACCCATCCACACACTACTGTACGCAGACACTGGGGGTGATGTGGGTTAAGTGTCTTGCCCAAGGACACAACGGCAGCATTCATCTGTGGGAGCTGGGATCGTACCGCCAACCAATGATTCTGATCTGACCGCTCAACCAATGATTTTTTTATGTCAAGAGCAAGATTCGAACCACCAACCTCTGGATCAGTGACAAACGCTCTGCTGCCACCCAACATGACTTAGAGCTCACAGTTTGTTCAAAAATTTAACTGCAAATAATATCTTAAGAAAAGTAATCTTTTCAATTTTTTTTATCCAGTTGACAGAATTGCATTTTCTTGTGCTAGGGATGCTACATGGACGAGTGGGGGATTACACAGATATCTACAGTGTTGGAATATTGGTCAGGTCTAAACCAGGACTATCTCAAGTCTCAACCAAACCAAGAGTAAACCAAGACAAAGCTACCAGTGGGGCAGGTCCTGAAACAGTGCAGTGATTTCAGTGTTTAAAACAGATTTAAAAATGCAAAGATTCAAGGCATTTCACATTTGAAAAGATGCTGTAATATTAACTGCTAAACTAATACAAGAATCCCATGCATTTCAGAACATTCTCCACAATAATGAAAACTGATGGGCGATGGGCTTTTCTAACTTGTAACTATGCAATACTGTTTCTATCATACCTCAAAACAGAACACAAATGTCCCGAGTTGCCCAACCCACAGCCATTCATTTGCTCTTCCGCACACTGGTAGCAGTATGAGTTTGACTTGGAAAAACACTGTGAGCTGGGCCAGCGTGGACAGAAGTGAGGCTTTGTGCAGTTCAGATGCTAATAAAAGCAAACCACTTCATATCGAGCTGCTGCTTTGACGACTGAATAGGAAAACACTGTATGGTCGAAGTGAGGGAGCAAAGTGGGACAGGCCAGTGGAGAGTTTCTGTAATATTACCAAGAGTCACGTGAATATCTGTGCATGAGGCGTTTACACCAGTGAAATAGTGGATAGGCATTGACTTTTACTGTATATATCCTTTCCATTATGATTTTTTTAAAGGTCCAATATTACACAAATTGGATTATTGTGAGCATTAAGCCATGTTATAATGTACTTCATCGAAAACATACCTGGAGTTTTGTTTCATTCACACATGTTTGAGTAATCCATGATTATTAGTCTGTCTACATCTCTAAAGCAGTGTTTCCCAACCTTTTTTGTCTTGTGTACCCCCTGAGCCTTTTTGTCATACCTCGAGTACCCCCTCACTCATACGTGTTGATCATTCTCCAAAAGTAGAACGTGACACAACAGATTATTACATGAAAATCATTTTATTTCATCTCCTTAATTTGAAAATTTAATTCTCAGGCATTTTCTCTCTTTTCTTTAACTCAAATTTACTCAAATTAGAATTTAAAAATTCAAAAAAAATCTCCCCCTGCGCCTGGCAGTGACACTGCCGAGTACCCCCTGCAGTGTGCTCGCGTACCCCTAGGGGTAACTGTACCCCTGGTTGGGAAACACTGCTCTAAAGCACAAAAATGTTTTGAGTACATCATTTGATTTTCACACATTTCCTTTACCTTATATATTCACATATGGGTGTCTGTTTAGCTCGACCTGACTGCAGGGACAAACACATGTTTAGCTCCTCTGCTCTGACCAAACAGGGGGACCATGTTGACCTTATCCTGTGCTCGCCCTGGCATGCTCGCCCTGGCATGCTCGCCCTGGCATCCTCGCTCTATGGAAAGTTCTCTGTGTCCTGTCAGGTTCCATGCGCGGGTCAGATTCTGCAGCACGTCCACGTGTATTTGAGTATCTGGGTGAAGAGTGGTATGGGACAGGGTCAGGAGAGGATGAGATTTTCAATGTAGCACTGTTATAATTTTAAAACATGACTTTATTTATAGAGGGATGTAATAGGTTGGGCATCTGATGTAAAATGGTCTAATTAAAATCTGGTTTTGACTGAATTATATATTAATATTATTATGTACGATTTTTGAAATTCTTTCACTCAGTTCAAAACACCGATCCATGCTTTCAGAATGCTGAAACCATCAGGATTGTCAAGGCATTCTAAAAGGAAAAGTAGCATATTCATATTACTGTAATAAATATCAAACCCTGAGATGAATATTGTGAAAATATCATATAGAGAGATCTGGATATAGTTTCCATAGTGACTAACAATTTAAAATTACCATCTGCATTTTTTTTACCAGTAGATGGCGATCTGTAACCTGTCAAAATATTATAGGGAAGCATATCTGTTACACTATATTTAACATCATCATGGGGAAACTGCACATCAGGAAATATGTTTTACTGTTGCACCAGAGGGAAAAGCCAGAGGGACAGAACATAAACAGAAGAGCCCCAGACACGTGCCCCACCAGCTGCCCCCAACTACACCAGAGCACAGGCTGAGGCCATGATGCTCCGAGGGCAAGAGGAGGGTCAGAGGAGGGTCAGAGGAGGGTCAGAGGAGGGACAGAGGAGGGTCAGAGGAGGGTACGAAGAGGGACAGAGGAGGGCCAGAGGAGGGACAGAGGAGGGTCAGAGGAGGGACAGAGGAGGGACAGAGGAGGGACAGAGGAGGGTCAGAGGAAGGTCAGAGGAGGGACAGAGGAGGGACAGAGGAGGGACAGAGGAGGGACAGAGGAGGGTCAGAGGAGGGACAGAGGAGGGACAGAGGAGGGACAGAGGAGAGTCAAAGGATGGACAGAGGAGGGACAGAGGAGGGTCAATGGATGGACAGAGGAGGGACCAGAGAAGGGCCAGAGGATGGACAGAGGAGGGCCAGAGGATGGTCAAAGGATGGACAGAGGAGGGACAGAGGAGGGTCAGAGGATGGACAGAGGGGGGACAGAGGAGGGACAGATGAGGGTCAGACAAGGGATAGAGAAAAGCCAGAGGATGGACAGAGGGGGGTCTGAAGAGGGTCAGAGGTAGAGGGATAGAGGAGGGTCAGAGGATGGACAGAGGAGGGTCAGAGGATGGACAGAGGATGGTCAGAGGATGGATAGAGGAGGAGAGTCAGAAAAAGGTCAGAGGAGGGATAAAGAAGGGTCAGGACTGGAACAGCGTGTCCCTTACACCCAGGAGGGGGTCCCAGGGAGAGAGGGGGGGTATTTCAGTAGCACTGGTGTTACCTTAGAGGCACTGACTGTACAGGAGGAATGGACCGTATAAACGGAATAAACGGTATGCGGTATAAATTTGGCCAACGGTAGAGATTTGGGTTATACCTTCCTATCGCGATAGTTCATTGCGTCACCACAACAAGGAAGGAGGAAAAATCGCTGCGAGCAGTGAACACATGGAGGAGGAGGAGCTTGTGAAAAAGACCGGCTCAACTTCTATAATCTGGTCATGGTTTGGATACAAGGTGTCGGATACTGAACAGGAAATTGTAAAACAATCTGCAGAATATGCTGGGCAACAGTGATCGCAAAACATGGCAACACAAGCAATCTGTTCTACCACCTAAAAGCTAAATACGTTATCGAGTACGAAGAAAGCCAACGAATATCAATCAAGTGGGAAAAGAGCTTCGTGACATAAAACACTATACAACCACCACGGACTTGTAGTCGAGTCGCACTATGGACCCGTATATCAGCCTGACAATCCACTTTATTGACGACGACTGGAAGTTGTGCGGCAAATGCCTGTGTACGGCCCATTTCAACAGTACATGTGTATTGCAAACATCGTATTTCCCTGACGACCATACAGGGGAGATGACTGCCCAGGGACTCAGGGAAGCGCTCGAGTCATGGGAACTTGACGAAGAGTTGCAGGTATGCATCACCACTGACACCGGCGCCAATGTTAAAGCAGTTTCATTTTCGATTTACATTGCCTTGGTCAAATTTTATACTGCTTGAAAGTGAAGTTACTTTACAATTCCAGTTTTGCACAATACGTTTTCTTGTAGTAATATTCTTGACGTTTATGTTATTTAATAATTTAAAAAACAGCTTCCTGCTTGAATGCTTTTTCCATGTGCTCTGGTGACCATTAAGAAGCTGTTAATACTGTTAACAGTTAATACCAAAGTATACCGTGATATATACCGTCTACCGTCTATGGTTCAAATTATACCGTGATATAAATTTTAGGCTATATCGCCCACCCCTACTCCAGGTCTGTTCTTGATTGTTTATTATAATACAACTTACAAGAGTCAGTTTTGCCTCATATACTGTAGGACCTTTAAAGGTACATGCAACATTTCTGCTCGCCTCATTGGAGATGTTATTTGTCTGAAATCTTCCACAGTATGGCATTACATTTATCATCTATGTAATATATACTAAAACATCTGCAAAAATGCTTGACATATTGAAGGCCATACAGTGGAACATCTCAAGTAAAGCAATAACATCTCCATGGAGACAAGCAGCTGTCAGACCCAGCACTAGAAAAGGTTTCATAGTGTGCCCATGGTCATGAATGGTTGTCCACATGAATGCATGTATAGACCATAGACTTAGTTTGTCCTCCTTTGGTCTGGTCTAGTTCGGGTTTAGAGAAGAAGAAATTGAGGAAAGCTCATTTGAACAGTAGCTTATAGTCTGACAATGAAAGTGCACAAGTCTCGACCACATAGTTCAGTTTATTAAGAAAAGAATCCCCTGGTCTTCTTTAAAAATAAAATTATGTCAAAATTTCCACCACTAAATGTGTCCTTCTCGGTCGAAGCCATGCCAGTTGCCCTCCATCCATGCCCTCCATCTCCAGCTTTAAATGAAAAAATTAAATAACATAAAATGCTTTAAAATAATCCCCATTTTTACTAAATGTGCCTGTAATCTGAGTACATCTTCTTTCCCTGTAACTTAACGCCGTTCCTTGTATTAAGATAAGATAAGATAATATAAGACAAGACTTTATTGATCTCACATAGGAGAAATTCACTTGCCTTAATAGCTCCAGGCAGTTTAGTGCAAAAGAAAGTTTGAGCAAGAAAGTGCAAAAATAAAATAAGTACTGTAATAATAAAACACAGTAATTATCAGGTCTGGACTGGGACAAAAAAAAATGGCCCTGGCATTTTTGGCTTAGACCAGCCCCTCATAATTAGTCCTGGTTCAATCCTGGTTTAGTCCTGGTTCAGACCTGGTTTAGTCCTGGTTCAGACCTGGTCTAGTCCTGGTTCAGACCTGGTTTAGTCCTGGTTCAGACCTGGTTTAGTCCTGGTTTAGTCCTGGTTCAGACCTGGTTTAGTCCTGGTTCAGACCTGGTTTAGTCCTGGTTTAATCCTGGTTCAGACCTGGTTTAGTCCTAGTTCAGACCTGGTTTAGTCCTGGTTTAGTCCTGGTTCAGACCTGGTTTAGTCCTGGTTCAGACCTGATTTAGTCCTGGTTTAGTCCTGGTTCAGACCTGGTTTAGTCCTGGTTCAGACCTGATTTAGTCCTGGTTTAGTCCTGGTTCAGACCTGGTTTAGTCCTGGTTCAATTCTGATTTAGTCCTGGGGTTCAGTCCTGGTTCAGACCTGATGTAGTCCTGGTTTAGTCCTGGTTTAGTCCTGGTTCAGACCTGGTTTAGTCCTGGTTTAGTCCTGGTTCAGACCTGGTTTAGTCCTGGTTCAGACCTGATTTAGTCCTGGTTTAGTCCTTGTTCAGACCTGGTTTAGTCCTCGTTCAGCCTGATTTAGTCCTGGGGTTCAATCCTGATTTAGTCCTGGGGTTCAATCCTGGTTCAGACCTGATGTAGTCCTGGTTTAGTCCTGGTTCAGTCCTGGTTCAGACCTGGTTTAGTCCTGGTTCAGACCTGATGTAGTCCTGGTTTAGTCCTGGTTCAGTCCTGGTTCAGACCTGGTTTAGTCCTGGTTCAGACCTGATGTAGTCCTGGTTTAGTCCTGGTTTAGTCCTGGTTTAGTCCTAAATTGTGGGCCGGTCTCTAAGTAAAAAAAAGAAGAAGTAGGGCATCGGCCCCTAGGACTGTCGGCCCACCGGGAAAATGCCCGGTATGCCCAATTACCAGTCCAGGCCTGATAATTATAATAAAACAGACTGTGTGTATGTGCATGTGCAGCCTCCCTGGTAAGTGAGTTGTTTTTGGCTCAGCAAACAGGAGTTATGGTTTAGTATTGATTTAGTGTGCGTCTCCTGATATTGTCCTTTTGTTTTGCCTAGATACATTTCCATTTGTAAAATAAACGGTCAAAGGTCAAATGTCTGAGAACCACTGCGCATAAAAACACGTTAAACAGAGTGGGTCTCTTACCACTCTGCCTGAGTGCCGCTCGATGGCCTTCTTGACCTTGCCGTAGGTGCCTCTGCCCAGCGTCTCCAGCAGCTCGTATCGGTGTTTGAGGTTGTGCTTGTGGTGGTGCTTCTTCACCCCCGAGCTCCTCCGTCCCTCGCTCATGCCCGCTGCCCCCGCCGGGTCCTCGGGGGAGCTGCCAGCCGGTACCGGTGCATGTGGAGCGGAGGTGGGAGGTGGAGGAGGAGGAGGAGGAGGAGAGCGGTCTACCCGGGACAGCCTGCCCAGGGACGCGTGCGCCTTCAGGGATTCGGAGCGCGATGCCCTCCGGTGGGGCGAGAAATACGCGGTTTCCATCTCAAAAGGGAACAACTATAACAACCTTCCCAAAGTTAAATATTTCTACTAAATGATAATAAAATACTTTTAAACTAGTCGTAATAATACCAGTAATAAATAAATAAATTACAAAGAAAAGCGTAGTTTTCTTATCATATTATATGGAAATGCGCATTTCCAGATTGTCTTGATCATATGTCGCTGATGAACTACGATACTTTTCTGAGCTAATCATGTTATAATCGCGTAATAATCGCTCCTTTGTGCATATGCATCATAATAGCCTTATATATTGGCTGTATGTAAATCTAGGATCGTATTGGCATAAAATAGGCCCTCACATTCCAAGCTTAGAGCCCAAATCTCATAACTCCAGGCTGAAATATTGTCTATAATGAAAAACGCATTAAAAAAATAATAATATTTGCTATGATCTCACCCCTCGATGCGCGGATGTGATCTTGCCAAATTCACTACCGACCAAACCGCTACCAATAAAAACATCACCGACTCGTATCTGAGAGAGGAAGGCGAAAAAGCTGCGACAAAACCGGCATTCTGGATAAAAATGACCCTCATTTTGTCCGCAGCTCCCCAGGTAGATCCCAGCTCCGCTCACTCGTCCGCCGGGGTCTTCGGCGTGTCGTGCGCCATGGCCGTGCTGCTTCTGGACGAGTGGAGTTTGGGACGCGCGCAATGATCGGACTCTACAATCTCAAGCCGAGGCGAGGTGTTTTTGGCCATGTTCGGTGACCGGCTCGTCTCTCCTTGTGTCCGTGCGGTGGCCAGTCTCGTTTCTGTCTTTCTCTCTCTCCGACGCGCTCGAGGTTGTGAATAAGGAATGCGAAAGGAGCCGTGTCCGGGGGCGTGGCGCACACTGGCCCTGCGCCGTCCCCCCGCGCCTCCTCCACTGCCTTTTTCCTTTGTGCTCTTTTTAGCTTTTAACTGTCTGTGAAACACTGCGTACAAGAGGTGAGCTTTACGCACTCGACCCTTTTAAAACTTAAAACCCCAAACAAGAAGGCGCTGTCCAATCTATTTAGTCTAAAAGGCTACATTCTATAAAGGTTTCCAGGACCAGAGAGGTCAATGCATTTAAACTGCACTAGGCCTACATCATGGGTGTCAAACATGCGGCCCAGGGGCCAGATCCGGCCCTCCAAGACCTTTAATCTGGCCCTCAGGTTGATTTTCTATTAAAGCCCCAGTGTGTAGGATTCGTGGCGCATAGGTGGATGGTGCTATTGCACTTTCTGTTTTAGCTACGGCAGACCTCGAGGGTCACCTGGGCGCTACTGTATAAATAAAACGCGGTCCCGATTATTTTTCTTTTTTTCTTTTCTCATGAAAACACACATTCCCAATCATGTACCATGACACTCTACACATCAAATGAAACCTTACAGTCTCCTCTTTTTGACTATGCAAGTCATTTCCCTGCACAACAATCAGTCCCCGAGCACATGGGGCTTTTATACGGAAAAGCACAAAACGAGGTTAGCTTACCTTAGAATGCTTTGCACATTCAAGGTCAAACTCTGCATTTCACCATAAACTTGCTCTCAATTTGTCCGTAAGGATCCAGCGAATAAAATCCAGTAAAACAATTTAGTCCAAAACACGTGTTAGATCCATTACGACGTCTGATCCGGCAGCATGCTTGTGTTGTTTACCCAAAACCACGAGCCTTGCCGAAGGCGAAGGCGGAGCCCAAATGTCCTTCTGCGGCTCTCGTATTCAAAATGGCTGCCTCTATATGGGGAAGATCCCCCTTTTATGTGACTATATCTAAGTCCAAAAGAATACTTTGATTTCATGATGGAAGTGAAAAGGCTTGGAAAACAATGTATTTTTGAATGGGTATCTTCAATTTCAGTAATTAACGGGTAAAAATCTTACACACTGTCCCTTTAAAGCATTTAAATTTTCTATTAAAATATTGGTAATTTTCTGCACCTCTTTTCTGCGCAGTTTAGAATATCAGCGTCTCCAGCACCTCTGTACGTGGCCCCTCCCACCAGAGTAGCACAAATGAAGACTCGCTTCTTTCCAAACGCTCTTAAAGGAGCATCGTTTTGACTGTTGACCGTGAGACCCTCATCAGTAAAATGTCAAAAATGAAAAATGTGTGTAGAATTCCTCAGACTTCTGTAATAGATTTGCATTTCTCTGCACAAATATTTGGACTTATTACTATTTTTGGCATATATATACCATGAGTTTTCTAATGGGGCTTTGTTTTCTAATGCTTTGTTCCACCTTGTGATGTCATTAAACAGTAGCTTTCAAGGTACCATTTCCCTTTAGCTTTAATAGTAGAGACTGGCAATTCCAGATCTTAAATTATCCAAATGATTCTAGTTAAGCTGTATGGAGTTTAAAAACACAGTGAAGCACTTCCTGTAGCTATTACCACATGACATCACAAGGTGGAACAGAGTGTTTTCTGTTTGAGAGAAGAACTCCGCCTAATATGCAGGGTTTGTGTGTTAAACATAATGTGAATGAAACAAAAGACAACTCCAGGTGTGTTTGTGATGAGGAAACTACAGTAGAACAGAGATCAGATTATTTACTTTCAACAAGCAAAATGTATGCAAACTGTGAGATTATAGGCCTGTAGAATTAGGAGGTCATACCTATTTATAAATATAAGTGATCATTTACTAAGACAATACTACTAATACTTCTCTCTCCCTCCCTCTCTCTTCAGTGATACAAGAACATAAACAGAATAGGAATACAGTACAATCAATAACAATAGACAAAGCTGAGGCGGACAGCTATGAAGAAGGGCAGAGTGTTTTTATAAATATGTGTTAGCCAATTGATAAACGTGTCCTTTGATTATGGTGAGTGTCCTTGGGAGTGTCCAAATGCAGCAGACAGTCAGCAGGAAATAGCCAAAATACAGCAGTCCTGCTTATCACAGATTTTCTGGGAGAGAGTTGAAATTAAAGGGGGAGATAATAATCAAACACTTTAGAACTCAGGTGAACGTACAATTGGTCCAAAACCTGGTACTGCAAAGTCCCCAACTTCATGTCATCAAGCCGGGCTGTGACTCTCCAGTCCTCCCTCCTGGTGCGTGATTGCGGACTGAGGCGCTGGTTTCGCACAGTTCCTCAAACATTATTTGTGATTATATCCGAGCATCAGGGGGGTATCCACAGATTGGAGATGGTACAGTTCCTCAATCTGTGTCACATTCTGATGTACAGTAATCCCTCGTTTATCGCGGGGGTTGGGTTCCAGAAATAACCCGCAATAAGTGAAATCCGCGAAGTAGGACAACTTTATATTTTACAATTATTCTATATGTTTTAAGGCTGTAAACGCCACACCACACACATTATACACTTTTCTCAGACTGGAATTAACATTTTCTCACATTTCTCTCTTGTTTAAACACTCAAACTTTTGTAGATTTTCAACAAAATGTATTAATAATGAAGCGTGGGGGGGGGGGGCACCCGCTCATCGTGGTCAAAACCTGAGGAGGTGTTTTTAACCCATTTATAGTTTGCGCAAACAAAAATGTACAAATAAACACAGCTAGAAAAAAGTCATTACATTTGAAGCTTTATTAGATCTTAAAGATCCCATGACATGGTACTTCTTGATGCTTTTATATGGCTCCTTAATGGTTCCCTAATACTGTAAATGAATCCTTCTTCAAAATCAACACTCAGTGCATGAGAAACAGAGATAAGATGAGAAAGAGTATTTTTTCTCCCTCAGAACAGGTCATAATGGGCGTTGTAGCTTGAATGCAGATGAGGAGAAAAGAGCTGGCCAATAGTAGAGGGTGGGGGCGTGGCCAAACGCTCCGCTCTCCGCTGTAGCCCTCAGCTGATCCATTTCCTTGTTTTTGCACGGGGGAGAGATTTGAAGCGTTCCATTGAAAAATAAACACATTTCCACAGAAAATAAAATTAAACCACTGCTGTTCAAAGGTCCAGAGGCTCAGATAAAGGACTTCCGAGCCTAGAAACACTCGGACGTGCCTCCAGGCAAATAAAAAAACGCATTTCGCATTGCCTAGCGCATTCGCAGTCCAAACTCTCTGGGCGTGATTTACAGAGACGCTGAGTACAGACAGACGGGGGTGGAACTGCATTTGCATTTCTTTTTTCGATCTGACGTCAATAAGGTGCCTTGCTCAAACTCGCCCGTTTGAGCTCCAATTTTTTGTAACGCAGAAAAGGATCGCAAATGCTCAGTTTAGACATTTCACAACTTTTAACCATGGGGGGGGGGCTAAACAGGGTAGGGGAGCTCACATTAACGTTCAAAAACCTCAGAAAGTGAAAATTTCATGCCATGGGACCTTTAAGTACATTTTTAAACAGGTAGTCAAAACTTTTACATCATGTGATACTTTTACTGAGTACTTTTTTGCTTTTGCTCTGTACTTTTACTTGTTTCAGCGCTGCTTTGAGGGGAGAACACACAACACAACATCTCCACACAAGGGGAGTGGGCCAGTGTAGGGCTAACCACTCTGCTACCACATGTCCCGATCTTTTGTTCTGTCCCGTCACAACACTCGCCATCGTACATCAGCGTGTGGGACTTTACTGGCTCACGACTCAATCAGCGGTTTGGACAAATATTAACAGCAAATACACTGTGATCATAGGAGCGAGGGGGCTCTGGGGGCTGTACACTTGAGACTCGACACCAGCGTGCTTTCATGATAAAACACACACACTGGCCTGTTTACCACTGCTATACATTTCCTCTCTGACTCTGTATATTTGTCACACTAAATGAATTCATATGCATCTGGTTCCCATAATGAGGCAGAGTGGAGTTTGGTTTCAAATGGGATTATCAGACTAATCCCTGTCAGATGTACTGCCTTTATAAGCAAATGTTTTCTTACAAGCCCCTTTCAACTTTTTATTATTTGGCCAAAGAATTGTTGTAAGAATGCAGATTTTAGGCGAGTTAATAAACTGTTACAACAGAGAGAAGTGCACAGGGATTATGCAGGTTATAGCGATTAGTCAGTGCGAGTTTTGTGTAATTTTCCGTTAGATTTTCTGATCTTTGTTAAAGGTCCCATGGCATGAAATTTTCACTTTCTGAGGTTTTTGAACCCCATGGCTAAAAGTTGCAAAATGTGTAAACTGAGCATTTGCGGTCCTTTTCTGCGTTTGAAAAAAAGGCAGCCCAAATGGGCGATTCTGTACAAGGGAAATTTCTGACGTCACACTCAGGGAAAAATGCAAATGCAGGTCCACCCCCCGTCTGGATGTCTACCCACCGTCTCTGGAAATCACGCCTAGAGATTTTGAACCGCAAACGAGCTACGCAATGCGAGATGCGTTTTTTTATTTGCCTGGAGGCACGTGAGAGTGTTTCCAGGCTCATATGTCCTTTATCCGAGTCTCCGGACCTCTGAAACAGCAGTGGTTTAATTTTATTTTCAGAGATGTTTTATATTACATGCCCCGAGCATGTAATATATGCCCCGAGCGGTCTCCAAATAACACAAACTTTAACTTTTCAAATCATAGAAGCTCGGTGTCTTAGTCTACACTTTCGTTTGAGTCAAAAGTGGCCTGTAATCCGAAATTTATCCATAATTTACAGCTTTGCGTTTCGTGTTTGGGTCCCGGGAGCTGAGAGCGAAATAAACTGTGACTCTGCACATGCGCACTGGCGTCCTCATCTACTCGAAACTATGGATAAATCTCGGATTACAGGCCACTTTTGACTCAAATGAAAGTGTAGACTAAGACATCGAGCTTCTATGATTTGAAAAGTGCTAAAGTTTGTGTTATTTGGAGATCGCAAACAAGTGCCCTGAGAACTCACATTACGGAGATCGCAAATCTAAAACATCTCCGGAAATGCTCCATATGACACCAAAGTGCTATGGGTGAGTAAAACAACTTGTTTTATTACCTAAATAAGGCTCAGATTGTAAAAAACGTTAATTCTCCTTTAAACTCGGAAGTGGGGACAGCGCACATCACACCGCTAAAACGAGGAAAGAGCGGAGAGTTTGGCCACGCCCCCACCTGCTGCACTGGCCTGTCTCTGTCCTCCTCATTTGCATTCAAGCAACAACCCCCATAATGGAGTGTTTGAGAGACATATTTTTGACTCTGACTGTGTTCATGGGTCTTTCTCATGCACTGAGTCTTGATTTTGGAGAAGGATTCATTTACAGTATTAGGGAACCATTAAGGCGCCATATAAAAGCATCAAGAAGTACCATGTCATGGGATCTTTAACATAAAATACCACAAACACACCTAGAGTTGCGTTTTGTCTCATTTGTTAACACATAAACGCTGAATATTTAGGCTGAGTTCTTCTCTCAAACATCAAACTGATGTCATGTGGTGATACAGGAAGTGCTCCACTGTGTTTTTAAACTTCACACGCCTCGCTAGAATCATTTGGATGATTTCAGCCCTGGAATTGCCGATCTCCACAGAACTAAAGGTAAAAGGAGCTGTTGTCTTGTTTTTCTTGTCTCTTGTATATAGCTGTGATTTTATATTTTATTTATCATATTTATTTATTATATATTATTATATTTATGTATTATATTTATTATATTTTTAGTACTTATTTTTCTATTTTATTTTGACTATTTACATACACACTAATTATATGTTTTGACACCTGTCTCTTGCTCTTTTTTTGCTTTTTGCTTTTATTATTACCATTTACTTTTTACTCTTTGTTATTATATTATATTGTGATGTGTGAGCTACTGTGTCCAAATAATAAAAAAGTGTAATTTAACTTGAAAACTACCTCTACATGACATCACAAGGTGGAACAGAGCATTCTGAGCTTTAGAGATGTAGAATGAAGTGTGAATGAAACAAAACACAGCTCCAGGTCTTTTTTTGAGGAAGTAACAGCATTCGAACATGGATAAAAACTCACAATAGTCAATTTTACGTAATACAGGACCTTTAATATAGAAAAATGATTGAGCTGCAGACACATGTGAATGTGTTGTGCTTGTCTCAAACCTGTCACAAAATCAGTATCTAAATAAAATAAAATAAAATGAGAAATACAAGCACATTCAAATTAACAAATAAGAGATCGATGCAGTTCAATAAAGTGACAGATTTAAACCAGGAAGGGCATCTGACTTCAGAATCAAGCGATAAATAAATAGATTCGGGCGGCAGTAGCTCAGTTTGTAAGAGCGTTTGTCCAGTAATCTGAAGGTCGACACTTTGAATCCCGCTCTCGACAAACTCGAAAACATAAATGCTGTTTGTTGTTGTGTCCTTGGGCAAGCCACTTACCCCACCTCACCCCTGTGTGTGTCTGTGTACACTGGTGTGTGATTGGGTGAGTGGTTTGTTGTTGTGAAGCACTCTGAGGTGGAAAAGCACTGTATAATCACATGAACATTTACCATAGATTGAGAAAAAGTAGATCCAGTGCTTATACACTAAAATGTTAAATCTAGATCAGGGGTGTCAAACATACGGCCCGGGGGCCAGATCCGGCCCTCCAAGACCTTTAATCTGGCCCTCGGCTGATTTCATTCTAAAATATTTTAATTATATTTTAATTTTCTATTAAAATATTGGTAATTTTCTGTGCCTCTTTTCTGTGCAGTTTAGCATAGCAGTGTCTCCAGCGCGGCCTCTGTACGTGGCCCCTCCCACCAGAGCAGCACAAATGAAGATTCGCTCTTAAAGGACCATCGTATTGACTGTTGACCATGACATCCTCATCAGCAGAATGTCAAAAATGAGAAAAGTGGACGCCGAGTGCAGGATTTTCCAAGAAAAATTGACTAATTCCCATTTGTTCATGGAGTTGAGTGGAAAACCTGTATACTCGTGTTGAAATAGCATTTTCTTAAAGTTTCAGGTTGTTCATAATATTTTGTAAAAGAAAGAGTTCCTCAAATAAAAAAGACTTCTGTAATAGATTCACTGAGCGTCCCATCAGTGCCTGAAGCCATCAGAACATCTCCCTCATTCTCTGCTTTTAAAAAGAATGCTAAAAAGTGGCTTTTAGAAACAGAAATGTGTGAACACTAAAACTTTTATTGTATTTCTGTAATGTTATTGTACATTTGTGTAATATTTAATGTGTAACTTTCTAAGTATATTTTCTTTTAGGATGCCTTTTTGACGTCTGGCAAAGGGACTACCGATGCAAATTAGCTCTTATCAGCTAACTCAGGCACATTTACATTGTTTTGATGTTGATTAATGTGCATTGTCCCTTTTTAGATAAATAAATAAATAAAATAAATAAAAGATTTGTGTTTCTCTGCACAAATATTTGGACTTATGGCAAATATACCCCAAAAATAGCAATGAGTTTTCTGATCCGGCCCCTTTGGGATCAAAGTCGGTTGGATACGGCCCCCGGACCAAAATGAGTTTGACACCCCTGATCTAGACCCTATATGTAGTGTAAATGTCACGTGTTTCTCATGAACTGATGGGCCTGTCACAATAATTACTATATTCACTTATCATTCAATATATGATACATGGAACAATCATTTAATGGTGGGGGACTTTCTTATTACTTTGTGATCAGATTTGAGCTGTAAAAGGTCATATGACTCTTTATAGATATAAGCGAACAACTAAAGTGTTTAATTAGTGTTCGTTATTGTACATTTAGAAGTTTTGGGATGGTTGCAGTGGCGTAAATTAGTTTCAAAATTATCTTTTACCTTCTGTATTTTCTTGTACTTCAAATGTTGTTATCGCGACAGGCTTATGAACTGACACTAAAATTTCTCAACCTGTTAAGAAATCAACAGGTTCAGGAACAGGTTTTCTAAAGTTTGGTGATCAGAAGTACACAGATACATAAATGCAGACTTGTACTATTTCAACAGCGTAAGGCTACACTTCAGCAGGTCTAATTGAATATAGACCAGTGTACTGTGAGAAAGTAACATTCTAAATATTCACACAAACGTCGTATTTGTGGCCATATTAAAACAAATTTGATTATCGGTAGACAGCTCATCTGACCCATGCTTGTGACTGTGTGGATTCAGACAGTGGCAGGAGGTGAAGCCCAAATGAAATGAGTTCTTTCCTGTGTCAAACAAAAAGCTCTCTCTTTCCCCCCCGTACCTTGTTTAGATTAAATTATGTGGGTAGATGATTCAATTATGGCAGCTCAGACTAAGATTAGTAACCTGCTATCTGATCAGTATTGCCCTTTGCGCTCACACACAAGAGCAACGGGCCGTGTTTAGAGAAGGACAATACTGCGCTCTAGTGGTAAAAAGGAAATATTACATTGTTTGTTTGTTTGTTTGTTTCAATTGTTTTGGCACATTTTTTGAAACATGGTTTACTTGGGTTCAAATCTGTATCCGAACAAGGCTCAGGTCAAATCATTTGGAACATTTCTCATCAGTTCACACAGTTCTGCACAAAATACTTTTTACTCTTTAAGTACATTTTTAAACTCTTACTTACTTTTACTTCAGAAGATTTTTGTGTGTGATACTTTTGTTTTACTTTACCTTTTGTTTTTGGTTCTCAGGTGGCATTGTTCTCAGGCTCTTTCTCAGAACACTGGACACAGATTTCATTCACAAACACATGAGAAGTGAATCCAAGTTTGTTTTTACATTATTACAGTTGTGTTCACACATGATAAAAGACACTGGCCAAAACTCTGTCACTTTCAAGATAGAAACGAGTGAAGGAAAAATCTAACAACAAAATATTTCACACATGGGTCAAGTGGGGAGAAGGCTCTCAACAGAAACCTTAGACTGTAAGAATGGAAATATCCAGTAAAATGGAAATGTGTTATTTCCTGACAAAAGCACATGCATTACAAAAGTAGTGTTTATGTATTTGCCATTCCAACATTTTTTAAATTATTTATTTTACAAACATAAAAAATACTGACTGGTTTTAGGCAAAACAAAGCATAGTTTTTCCAGTACAAAATTCATCTGTGTAAAAACTCCAATGGTAGAGAGCACTAACCCAGTAGGTTCCTGAGAGAAAGTCTAAAACTTCTGAGCTGCTGAGTTGACCAAATTCTGACTGCAGGTTTTTTCCTCTTTATTTGAAATTCGTAGTGGCGATACAAAATACATTGTTCAACAATGTTACCGGATTGAAGCGACCATCGTTAAATTACTTTCTTGAGACTAAACTCTTACTAAAGAAGGCTCTTCAGTTATTTTTGTGAGGCAATGTACTTTATTTGTAGTCAGTAAATCTCTTTTTTAAGTGCTGTTTGAGGTGAGTCCCCTACGCTGATTGCCAGTATGGTTTAGACAAATGACTCGGGATGGAGGTTGCCTGGTTTACACCAGACCATATCACAAGTGAGGTATGGTCTGGGAGCACCTACTGAATATCTCGTAGTGAAGGTGTGGTTTATGATCGCCAACGTCCGTTTATTGGGCGTTACGAATGTCTATCATTTAGCGTATACGTAGCCCATAGCCAATCATGTCAGTTGTCAGTTCAAACTACAAGCTTCCGTTTGTCACGTAGTACGCGTCACCGTCTTTCCAACCTTCCACCTCTCTCGTTGGCTCGGCTGGCCAAACAAGGTCTGCATCATATATATATATATATATATATATATATATATATATATATATGTATATATGTATATATGTATATATATGTATACTGCGCACGCACGCATTCACACACACAACATCTGAATGATCACCTGTAAGATGCTCAATTGAAACCTGAATAAAGCTGATTAAAGATTCTCTTATAGTCTGTCTGTACTGTTCCCACCCAGCAAAGATCCACCCCATACTTTACAGCCTCTATAGCAACAACACAGCAACAGTTGTTTGGGGACGGGGCATAGATTGCAGTAGAACTAGAGCCCAGGAGAAATTTGTTCTCATTCTTATAGCTCTGGGTCAAAGAACAAACTTCTTATTTCTAATGAAGTATGAATAAGCCTTTATATGAGACAGGTTATGTTTTTAAATGGCACAGCTTTCTAAACCCCCAATGAAATGATATAGAATACTCCCTCAAAAAACAGAATGATGGCATCCAGCATAATCTATTTGCTGCACAGGTAGTAGTGCCTCCAGTTAGCATCTTCAGGGAATGTTTATGACATCAGCTGCAAAGTATCAATAGAGACAAGAAATAAACTTTGGAACACTCTCCATGGAGATAGATCAGTTTTTACTCTATTCGTTAGATTGTTAAAGTCAAAGTAAATCTCCATGGAGACAAGTTACAAATCAGATCTTTGGAAATAAAATCTAAATCAAAACTTTATTTATAAAGAACTTTTCATACAAAAAAATGTAACACAAAGTGCTTTACAGTGATTAAAAACAACCCACATTTCCTTCCACCAATCCAGCCAGCCCCCCCACAGCTGCCTGACAGCACACAACCGAACAACCCAAACAGTAACACGCACACACACACACATACTAACGTGCTAAAATACATAAAACTACACACAGTAGTAAAACAAAAACAAAAAAACAAAAACAAAAATCCAGTCAAAGGCCAAGCTAAACAAGTGAGTCTTGAGCCCACTCTTAAAAACATAAACGTTCTCTGCAGCCCTGAGCTCCTCCGGCAGGCCGTTCCGTAGACGAGGGCTGTAGTACTGTAAAGATGCCTCTCCGTGAGTGTGTGTCCTGACTTTGGGAGTGAAGGTTTGTAAAGTAAAAGCAGTTCTGAACGATAAGAAGGCCCAAACAAACACAAACAAACAAACAAACAATATTTATAAGGCGCTTTTCATACAAAATTGTAACACAAAGCGCCTTACAGTGGTCAAGGATTAGAAGATTGACCTTTATTGATCTCGCACAGGAGAAGTTGTTTCTATATTTGACCCGGGGACCATCCCCATGATTTTGTTTTGTTATTTAGGCTTGGTCAGGCCTTAAGCTGGAGGATTTTACCTATGGCGCATGTTTAGGTTGATGGGGGAAACCGGAGTGCCCGGAGGAAACCCACCCAGACACGGGGAGAACATGCAGTCTCTACACAGAAAGGCCCGGGCAACCAGAACCTTCTTGCTGTGAAGCATGAGTGCTAGCCACTCAGCCACCGTGCTGCCAGGAACAAAAAAACAAAAAAAACAAAAAAAAGCAAACAGACAAACAAGCAGACGAACAAACAACAAACAGATATTCAAGCAAACAAACAAAAGAACAAACAAAAGACAAGCAAACAGACGACGGAAGTCAATCAAAGGTAAACAGGTGAGTCTTGAGCCCACTCTTAAAAACATGAACGTTCTCTGCAGCCCTGAGGTCCTCCAGCAGGCAGTTCCATAGACGAGGGCCGTAGTACTGAAAAGATGCCTCTCCGTGAGTGAGTGTCCTGACTTTGGGAATGACCAGGAGCCTGCTGCCGGAGGAGCGCAGGGCCCGTGAAGGTTCGTAAGGGGAAAGCAGTTCTGAAAGATAGGAAGGCCCAAGACCATTAAGACATTTAAAAACCAGTAAAAGAACTTTAAAATCTATCCTGAAACTCACAGGGAGCCAATGCAGAGATTTTAAGACTGGTGTAATGTGATCCCGCCCTCTGGTCCTAGTCAGGACACGTGCTGCTGAATTTTGTAATAATTGCAAACCTGAAATACTCTTTTTGGGAAGACCAGAGAGCAGGGCATTACAGTAGTCTATACGGCTGGTGACAAAAGCATGCATCAATGTCTCCGTATTGGCCTGAGAGAGAATAGGGTGAACTCTGGCTATGTTTTTTAGGTGATAGAAACCTATTTTTGTGATGTTCTTGATGTGTGGGATAAAAGTCAGCTCACAATCAAAAATGACGCCCAGGTTTTTCACTTGAGGAGATGGGTTAAAAGACTGTGCTTGTAGTTTGGATAAAAGTTTCTCTCTCTGGGCCTCAGGACCGATGACTTGGAAAGGCACAGCCTAAACAGAAGAAAATGCACCAACAGGAGTCCTGTTTGGCCACGCAGGGGTCGTACAAGCACAGGGCAATACAGTTGGCGATAGCAAACAGCACAGACAGGACCTTCCAGTATGGCCAGAGAGCCAGAGCCAGGACCACGAGGTCTGACTCAAGCCCAGCGCCACTGCCTCCATGCTGGCGTACAGAGGGACGGCTGTGGGCTGTCCAAACTGCTACCAGAGCTAACGTGGAAGACATAGCACTCTAATCAATCAATCAATCAATCAATCAGTGTAACTTTATTTATCCCCAAGGAACAAGTAAGTAAATCTGTAACGACGCATTTTTAGGGGAGACATTGGGTTTTTAAAACAATAGTGATTTTCAAGATTCGAGATTCAAGATTGTTTATTTGTCATATGCAGAATCAACACAGGGACAACAATGCAATGCTTAGGATCAGAAGAACCGTTGACTCCGAGGCCGGATCTAGAATGTTCTCCAGCCCACCCAATTGGTCAGCTGTATTTGATGTAATTTCAACCTGCCTATCACGTTTTCTTGTTTGCTCCGCCAAAATGCCACGACTTCTGATTCGCCAAGCCGCTTACCCGAGCACAACGCGCTCATTTTGCCGCTAGTGGTCTGCTTCGCGTCCCACTGTCTGCATGAACACGCGCGCTGCATGGTGCTTCAGCCCCACAGCTCCATCGCGACCCCGGGGTCGGTCCTCACGTGCAGCCGCGGAGCAGGCTCCACGGGGAGTGTAGCGCAGTGGGAGCAGCCTGCTGTCCAGCCCATGTGCGCCAGTTCTCGGTGTGTATGCGTGCGTGCGCACACACGCGCGTGCGTGCATTAGAAGAAAAATGTTCCACATGAAACTCCACACTATGCCCCACCAAAATTTTTTGAAATGCCCCCCCAATCTGTGCAGTCTAGATCCGGGCCTGGTGGACTCGCTAAGATAGTCAGAAGTACTAATAACAGCAATAATAGTACATGGTAAAAAAGTGAAAGTAAACAAAAGTGAAAGTAAACAATATAATTAAAAATATAAAAAATATGTAATAAAATGTAATAAAAATATAAGGTACAATGTACAAAGGTGCAGGTAGGATTAAATCAAATAAGGTGTAAGTAGAGTATTTCACAGATTGCACATAATATGGTGTGGTATGGGTGTTGCATGTGGATTTCATATTGCACATAGTATGGTATAAATATTGCACATAGGTTATTGCACAGGTTATTGCACAGGTAACAGTAGTTTACAGTGAGGTAGTGACAAACATGATACATTCATACAGAGCAGCAGCAGTAAACATATTATGCATAATGAAAAGTAAGTAAAGATTTATTTTGGAACTTAACACTTAACTGTGATCAAAGGAGAAGTTCAATTTGTCAACTGGACAAAGTTTGTTTGGTTGAAAACGTTTCGCCGCTCATCCGAGAGGCTTCGTCAGCTCCCAGAGCTGACGAAGCCTCTCGGATGAGCGGATGATTCTACCTGGACGACTGAGGGACTTTTCACGCATCTTAACACTTAACTGTGTATATGGTGTTTAATTGCATTATTGATCATTCCAATATTTTTTTCACATTTCTTTCTTGTCAGAAAATGTGTTTCTGATTACAAATACCCGGCTGCAGGGGTGGACTTTACAGGTGCATTTCTGGTGGAGGATCCACCATCTGCTTGTCTCTGTGGAATTGTTATTGCTTTGTCTGGAATGTTTCACAGTATGGCATTAAACCTTTCTATCTTCACTAAGACTAAATCAGACCAAGTTACAGGTCAGATTGAGATTGACTGAGGAAGAGGGGCAGAGGGGGTGGGGAGCAAATCATACCTGTTAAAGTAACAGTTGAATTCGTCTGCCCAGCGCTGGTCACCATCAGCTGTCCCTCTGGCACTCTGTCCAAATCTGGAGATGTTCCTCAGTCCGCTCCACACTCCCCGTGCGTTGTTCTGGGCCAGCTGCTCCTCCATCTACCTCCCAAATTCCTTCTTGGTGCCTGTTTTTCTAGGTATTTTGACCTGTAAAAAAAAAAAAAAACTGTAATTGAATAGATGTAAGCTAGAGCTGTTTAAGGTTATAATGTGGACCATTCCAGGCAGAGCAATGATATATCTGAAGAAACCAGCAGGTAATGGACCCCCAACCAAAAAGTTACACCTAAAGATGCAACATTACACTATTTTTGTATGTATATTATGTTGTTTTATCCTCATTAAAACATAATTCTCACATGTTTAACAAACTCTCAAACTAAAAACACTTTTTTTCCACCTTGTGATGTCATGTGGTAATACGGGAAGTGGTCCATTGTTTTTAACTCCATACACCTTCATATGCAATCAAAATACAAGATAATAAATTAAACTAAAAGCTATTAGAAATAGGTACCCAGTATATCAATACATTCTATTGGTTTATTACATTTTTATGCTTTTTATTTACCAAATTTGTATTTGTTTTTATTACAAGATTTTATTTTTTTGTTTTGTAATCAAAAATGACGTCATCACATGCGCAGCTTCGTGACCTCGTGACCCGCGGTTCTGTGTGCCACGTGCGTCAGGTTTAGGACATCACTGTGCATCATCCGAACAATATCCCCAACATTTCAACTCACATTTCTGTTTTAGTATGAGACCTCTGCTAGTTTCAGTCTAGCATCTAACAGCAAAGTCCTCGCAGAAAATAGTCGCAGCCAGTGGCCGCCGGAGACTCCCTACGGTAACTTTGACGTTTAGCGCTAATGCTAACTTTAGCATGTGTTTCCCGACGTTCATGTGCCGTGTTGTCGTAGTTTGACCCGGGGACAGTGGACATTGGTGCAGAGAGGGCAGAGACAGTGGACATTAGTGCAGAGATGCTCACTGCGGTGCGGTGTATGTTCAAGAAGATTGTGTCCCCGTTCTGGAGATCAGTGGAGGGAGATGAAGGAGGCGTTTTCCCCGGAGCTCCAGGTAAATCGTGGCTCATGTGAAGACATTATGGCTGAGAACTTCCAACTAGTCTGAGAGTCTGATAAACCTCTTCATTTGCTCTATTATTGATTTATAATAAAACTATGCTCCAACAATGCATACATGTTTGATACACTGACAATTCTTTGTTTTATGTTATGCTTATGAGTTCAGACTTGCATGTAATGTAGTACTTAGACCCCTATTTTTCATAAAAGCTGCGTTTTGTGGTTTTGACAATGAAATACTAGTGTTGCTTCATTAGTCCTGATCAGAATTACAATCAGAATCAGAAAGGTTTTATTGCCATATGAGTGAACAGGTTCACAACATTAGGAAATTGCTTCGGTACTTGGAGCGGAATGTAGACATACACTTAAAGGAGAGTTAACGTTTTTTACAATCTGAGCCTTATTTCAGTAATAAAACAAGTTGTTTTACTCACCCATAGCACTTTGGTGTCATATGGAGCACTTCCAGAGATGTTTTAGATTAGCGATATCTGTAACTCGAGTTCTCGGGGCATATAATATACCCTGAGCATGTAATATATGCCCTGAGCGGTCTCCAAATAACACAAACTTTAGCACTTTTCAAATCATGGAAGCTCAATGTCTTAGTCTACACTTTCGTTTGAGTCAAAAGTGGCCTGTAATCCGAGATTTATCCATAATTTACAGCTTTGCGTTTCATGTTTGGGTCCCGGGAGCTGAGAGTGAAATAAGATGTGACTCCGCACATGCACACTGGCATCCTCATCTACTCGAAACTATGGCTAAATCTCGGATTTGCTAAAGTTTGTGTTATTTGGAGACCACAACCATGTGCCCCGAGAACTCACATTACAGAGATCGCAATCTCCGGAAGTGCTCCATATGACACCAAAGCGCTATGGGTGAGTAAAACAACTTGTTTTATTACCGAAATAAGGCTCAGATTGTAAAAAACGTTAATTCTCCTTTAAAGGAAAAGTAACGTTATTTTACAATCTGAGCCTTCTTTCGGTAATAAAACAAGTCGTTTGACTCACCCATAGCACGTTGGTGTCATTTGGAGCTGTTTGGTAAAAGTTATGTTGTAGCGTATCCGTTAGCGTGAGTACTCGGGGCATTACTTTGCGGTCTCCAAATAACACAAACTTTAGCACTTTTCAAATCATAGAAGCCCGATGTCTTAATCTACGATTTCGTTTGAAGCAAAAGTGGCCTGTAATCCGGAGACCGCAAAGTAATGCCCCGAGTACTCACGCTAACGGATACGCTACAACATAACTTTTACCAAACAGCTCCAAATGACACCAACGTGCTATGGGTGAGTCAAACGACTTGTTTTATTACCGAAAGAAGGCTCAGATTGTAAAATAAAGTTACTTTTCCTTTAACATGCACCAAATAAAATAGAATAAAATAAAGTAGAAGACCAGTAAGCTATAATATAACACAAAATTTACAAACTTACAAGAATATACTGATATGATATATAATATGATACTGATAAAGACAAAATGTTATTGCCATATGTTGAATGTTTTATCTGCATCATGATTTAATCTGCATCATGATTTGTATATATCTTTAATTTATATTTATAAACTCCAGTGAAAATACATAATAAAATTTGTGTTGTGTGTGTAGTTCTGGAGGACATTCGGCACCTGAGAGCGAGTGTGGTAACACAGCTGTGTCTGGACTATGGCATGATTGATGATACCATTTACTTCACCAACGCTGAGGTCCTGGGAGGAATACATCTTAAACTAGGAGACCTGGTCAATTGTATCGCAACCCGAGATGGTTCTCAAGGCGGATGGAAAGCATTAAGGGTAGAGTTAAACTATATGGGAAAAAAATTTTACTGTGATTTTTCTGATTATGATTGTTATTAGATTTGCAATTTATACTTTAGTAATAGGTTAGAGATTTAGGCATTTTAAAAGATACTTGAAGTTGATGATTATACCTCTACTGTAGAACTTGATATTGAACATCAATTAAGTTTATGTACAAGCGTGCCAAACATCCATAGATGCTTTAGCCAAAACAGTGCATTAGTAAAGCAGCAGCCGGACAATCCCATATCTTGTTGGGTCACTACTAGTAAATACATTTATCAGACTAGTGTCAGAACTTTTGTATGAATGCTAAGGTTAGTCTGTAGCTTGTTAAAATCTCTATTTATTTAACATTAGGATAACTGAGGTGTGACTGAAACCTGAGCTCTAGAGAAAAGTGATAGTAAATCAAATCTGTGGTGTTCAGGTGGAGAAGAGTGAAGATGCCTGGGAGGATGGGGGGAAGAGCTCTCTGGAGGTGGACACGATGCAACTCCAACCGCTCATTGGCACCGTCACGTCTTACAATGGAGAGGGAGGCTACATAAACCAGAACACCTACTTCTCACGCCACAGTCTCTGGGAAGGTAACCACAACATGATATAACATCCAGTTACTTTAATGCACCAAAACTGACCTATGTGTTGGATAAATGTGATGTTTGCAGAGCCTATAGAATGAGATTGTGGTCTTTTTCCACACACATTGGTTCGTACGTAACTTTCTTTGTTTAACATCCATGCTCATTATAATCTGTCATATGTTTTAGTTGGAAAAAATAATCAATACTGCTAGCCAGATACTAATTGATATTAAAGGGATTGTTGTTGTTTTTTTATGTGAATCTGTATGGCAGCAGTGTCGTGCATTAACAGTTACTTACCGCTGACAGTGTCCTCTGAGCCGAATTCTGCTCTGGTTCAGTGTTGATGCACGACACTGCTGAAGGGGATGCCATACAGATTTCACATTAAAAAAAAAGAGCTATCCCTTTAAAACCAGTATCAAAAGTATACTCATTTAAAGGAGAATTAACGTTTTTTACAATCTGAGCCTTATTTCGGCAATAAAACAAGTTGTTTTACTCACCCATAGCGCTTTGGTGTCATATGGAGCACTTCCAGAGATGTTTTAGATTAGCGATAGCCGTAGCGCTAATATATGCCCCGAGCATGTAATATATGCCCCGAGCATGTAATATATGCCCCGAGCGGTCTCCAAATAACACAAACTTTAGCACTTTTCATATCATAGAAGCTCGATGTCTTAGTCTACACTTTCGTTTGAGTCAAAAGTGGCCTGTAATCCGAGATTTATCCATAGTTTACAGCTTTGCGTTTCATGTTTGGGTCCCGGGAACTGAGAGTGAAATAAACTGTGACTCCGCACATGCGCACTGGCATCCTCATCTACTCGAAACTATGGCTAAATCTTGGATTACAGGCCACTTTTGACACAAACGAAAGTGTAGACTAAGACATCAAGCTTCTATGATTTGAAAAGTGCTAAAGTTTGTGTTATTTGGAGACCGCTCGGGGGCATATATTACATGCTCGGGGCATATATTGCATGCTCGGGGCATATATTAGCGCTATGGCTATCGCAAATCTAAAACATTTTTGGAAGTGCGCCATATGACACCAAAGTGCTATGGGTGAGTAAAACAACTTGTTTTATTACCGAAATAAGGCTCAGATTGTAAAAAACGTTAATTCTCCTTTAAGTAAGGATCAGTACTGAAAAGAATCCCAAAAACGGGGCAAAATGAGACCTTTCCTGAATGGTTCTACAATGCTCTTGAACTAATATTATGATTATTATAAGATTTTATGGAAAATGCGATGGCCATACCAGCTTGTCAAAACCTGAGGGGCTAATGGTGCACATTGGCAGCCTCACTTCTGTCAGTCTGTGCCAGGGCTTCACCTAATGTGGAGTTGATGAATATTGCACTGTAAAGCACTCTGGGTGTTTTGGAACACACTATATACATTCAATGATTCATTCATTTAATTAATTACATTTATTTACTTAAGATTAATTCATTTTATTCATGAATAATAATAATAGTTGTTATTTTTATGTGTTACCAATTGAATTTGTTTGTGTCTTTTTAATTGTTTGTAAAGTGTCCTCCTTGATTGTCTACAAAGGATAAATAAAATGTTCTATTATTATGTTTTTAACCTCATAATTTGACTCCAGTCACCCACTGACAGCGGCCTTTTACCTCTTCAGTATACTAGATGATACTCAATAATGATTTATTAGGCACTTGTATTTTTTTCCTTGTTTCTTTGACATTCGTATGACTTACCTGTTGGTGTTTTTCTTCTCGTCTGGAGGGTATGAGCCGATGAAGGGAGACTGGGTCCAAGCCAAATATGTCATTAACCCAAGTCAGTGGACCACACAGGCTCAGTCTGTGGCTCCTCTGCGCTACAGCCGCTTGGACAAGGTAATGTGGCTATTAAGGCAATTTGGGTGATTCTGTTGTCAGCAGTGGCAGAGAGTGTACTCTGTTTTCTTACTTAACACATTCCATAAAACAATGCAGCTTTTCTGGTGGGAGGCCTGCGCCCTGCTTATCTCTGGAATGTTCCACAGGACAGTACTTGTAACTTGGCCTTGTGACCTCACCTGCTTGGTACCATGAAAATAAGATTAATGTAATACTGTGGAACATTCCAGATGAAAACACTGCCTGAACCTCTCAAATAACCATGTGAATAACTAGAACAACCAGACAGACCCCCACTGCAAATGCTGGGTTTCAGATGACATCACAGCATGAATGTGCATGGGAGGCACCTAAAATAAATATTCACAAAATGCTGATTTTTGTTAGAGTGTGTTAGAGCCATGACAATGTTTTGGTTATTAAGAATATAATTTGGTGTTGGAATTGGGTATGAGTATTTTGTTATTTAGTACCTATTTTTAGTTTATTTCATGAACATAATGTTTATAGGAAGTTAAGAGTAATTTAACAGTCATTTAGACTTTGGACTTTAATTTAAACACGCATGCGCATGATGACGCAGCTTTTAGAATTGGGAAGAAAGAGCCAGAAGGAGTAAGGGAGCACGGATGTATATAGTTTTTTGACCGTGCTTGCTGTGTAACTATAATATATGTATTTGAAGACCTTGTTTTTTGTTAACCCTTTTTTAATAGATAAAGATTTTTTGTTGATAAAGAACCCAGCTTGCTCGCGTCCATTTTCAAAAAGTGCTCAGCCGAATGACACAGATATTGGATCTGCTGCCATAATAGAGTGAGTTCTGGGATCTCGTCACTAAAATTGATGTATGTGTATTTTTCTTTTGGATATTTCATGGTGAAATAATCAATAGAGGAAATTGGCTTTTGCCCCCATCTTGGTTTATGACATCATCACATTCTAAAATCTGAAAACCTCCAATTGACAGCAACTATAATTTCTAGCGTAAAACATTTAAAAGCTAGTTTATTGACACCTCTAGTGGTTTATTTTGTTATTTTAACCTAGTATCACTTTAACTACCTTTTTTCAGTTAAATATGGATTTTTTTTTAACATCCAGAAATAAAATGCAAAATGAACTAAAAATAGCCTTAAACTTGACAAATAAAAACCTTTTTTTAAGGGTTTATAAAGATTGATGATGCTTTGGTACATTTTTGGATGTCTAATTATATATTTTTTATTTGCAGGTTCAAGTGACGGGTGTGTATGTGAACAGTGGGGTAGTGGAGGACACAGTTTTCTTTAGCCTGGATTCTCTGATCCTTCCTGCAAACTACCAGCCCACACCAGGGGACATTGTCAACGTAGTCATGGTGGAAAGCACCCAGTCTTACTATAACTGGAGAGCCCTCTGCATTGCTCCCTGTGGACCAAGGTAGGAACATGACAAAACAAGTGGTAAACATGTGATATGGTTGGGCTGATGCTACATTGAACACAGTACTACTGACATGCTAAAACTGTTCAGTAAGACAACTGGTGATTGACAGTTGTATAATATGGGATACACAGTGTGTATATAAAAATTTGTTAAAGGAATATTAACATTTTTTACAATCTGAATCTTATTTCTGTAATAAAACAAGTTGTTTTACTCACCCATAGCACTTTGGTGTCATTTGGAGCAGTTTCGTAGATGTTGTGGTGTAGCAATATCCGTTAACGTGAGTGCCCGGGGCAGGCGATTGCAGTCACCAAATAACACAAACTTGATCAGTTTTCAAATTACAGAAGCTCATGTCTTAGTATTCACTTTCATTTGAGTCAAAAGTGGCCTCTAATCCAAGATTTATCCATAGTTTGGAGTAGATGAGGAGGCCAGTGCACATGCGCTCAGTCACAGCTGATTTGCAGATAAGAAGACGCTCATAACTTTTCTGTTACGAGTGACACATGGCAGAAGATTCAGACTTTGAGGCTGAAGAGGACTTATGCAGGACTGGGGACTGAAGAGGAGTATACGGATGAGGAGACAGAATGGATACGGAAAGAATGAAGCGGAGACAGTTTTAGGAGCAGCAGAGAACAGCCATCGGAATCGCATTACTTCTCAGAATCGTGTGCTGAATCTGCTTGCCTTCTTTCTTTTCCTTTTGCTGGTAAAAAATCGTCCTGACTGAAGTGGGTACTGCAAACACGATGGTCCAAACGTCTTATAGCTTTGCCTTTCATGTTTGGGTCGCGAGAGCTGAGAGCGAAATCAGCTGTGACTGAGCACATGCGCACTGTCCTCCTCATCTACTCGAAACTATGGATAAATCTCGGATTACGGGCCACTTTTGACTCAAACGACTTTCGTTTGAGTCAAAAGTGGCCCGAGTCAAAAGTGGCCCGTAATCCGTAGACTAAGACATTGAGCTTCTGTAATTTGAAAACTGATAAAGTTTGTGTTATTTGGTTACTGCAATCGCCTGCCCCAAGCACTCACGTTAACGGATATCGCTACACCACAACATCTACAAAACTGCTCCAAATGACACCAAAGTGCTGTGGGTGAGTAAAACAACTTGTTTTATTACAAAAATAAGGTTCAGATTGTAAAAAATGTTAATATTCCTTTAACTTATATCTATGGATATTGGACTGTAACTTGGTCTGTATAGTAGATTTTGATAATTCAATTCCAGATGTTTTAAATCACCTGGTTACTACTACTGCATGTACTAGGATCCAGTTTACTCAGACTAGGACTTTATATAATCTCTTTATATAATTTTTTGATGACTGAAAATCTTATTTTAAATGTTGCACTTAGGTTTCCTTTATAATTTTAGTACATGTTTTTGTTTGTTATTTTTGCTATCCATTTATATTGTATTTGTGATACATTGATGTTGTAATATGCAGACCCTCCAGGAATTCGCGATGTTGTGATTTGCAACTTCAACGCAACTTCAGCCAATCCCCGTGAATTCAGGGTGGTGTTGCAATTTTGACCAATCACCGCAACTTTCCCGCAATTTTGACCAATTTTGACCAATCATCGGCGACGTATTGAACGCACATCGACCAACTTCCTTCTGCCGTACTTCCGTGTGACGAAACGAAACTGCGGCCGTGTCCCCAGTTCAGAGCGTGGTTTGAAGGGGGCTCAGACTGCAGCCAACTCCATTTTCTCCCGTCGACGAAGTAGCGCGCAGTGCATGCTGGGATATGAGTGCACGAAGTGTGCTTTTTCAGGCGCTTGGTCCACGGCCCCGATTTCCATGGAAACGACTGCGGTCTTCGGACCGCATGTTAACTGCGCATGGGACAAAAAAGAAATGACGCACATGCCCTTCAAACCACGCTCCAAACTGTGCACTCTGGGAATTGGGACACGGCTTCTAATGGCAAAGAAACATGTCTGCGGCGCCATTTGCCCACAAAAATAACAGCAAAAGACCGAAACAGTTCCCCTCCTAGTAGTAATTTATTTTCGATGTTGGTAAGGTTGTTTTAGGACCATATCTGTGATCTCTGTGTCCTTGTATTATTCTTTGTCAGTAATAACTCAGTATTCAAAATATTACTCAATTTTAATTACAAAAAGGGAAAATCACAACCATTTATCACAACTTTCACTTCCTCCCGCAACAAAAACCTTAAAAGCACCGCAACTTTCATCGCAACTTTTTGGAAAAGCTCACGCAAATTCAGTCATTTTAGCCCGCAACAATCACAAAAAATGCCCGCGAAATCCTGGGGGGTCTGAATATGCTTTCTTTCAAACTCGTGGTCCATAGTAAAAAAAAACAACTAGACTGTATAAAAACCCATAACCTCTTAGGAGACAACTATATGATATATTTATTTAAATTAAATAGCTAAGACCATTTCTTCCATGTTCTGATAGTTGTACTTTCAGTGAGAAGCCTTCAGATGTGTCATACTCTGAGGCCGTCCTTTTGGAAAACAAAGGAGGACTAGAAGTGTCGACTTATGGAAACTTTGGAGATATGATGATGGGGGAGCAAAGAAAGCTGGTCATTTGGATTCAGTGAGTATCTGACATAACATTAACATACTAAATATACAGTCCCCTCCAAAAGTATTGGAACAGCAGGGCAATTTGGGCTGAAAACCAAAAGCGCGAAAACCACGAGACAAGAGTTCAGAATGTCAGCTTTAATTTCCTGGTATTTACATTTAGAGATGTTAAACAACTTGGGATATATCACGTTTGTATTACACCACAGCATTTTTAGGTGACCAAAAGTAAAGGAACAAACTTAAACTTAAAGTAAATGAAATTTAATATTTGGTGGCAAAACCCATGCTTCCAATAACTGCCTCAAGCCTGTGACCCATCGACATCACCAAACTGTTGCACTCTTCATTTGTGATGCTGTTCCAGGCTTTTATCTCAGCTTCCTTAGTTCTTGTTTGGTTCGGGGGGGTTCTCCCTTCAGTCTTCTCTTCAGGAGCTGAAATGCATGTTCTGTCAGGTTATGGTCAGGTGACTGACTTGGCCCGTCTAAAACCTGTGCTTGGGGTCATTGTCCTGCTGCATGATAAAATTCCTCCCAATTAGTTTGGATGCATTTCTCCGTACATTGGCAGACAGAATATTTCTGTACACTTCTGAACTCATTCTGCTGCTACCATCATCAGTTACATCATCAATAAAAATTAATGAGCCTGTTCCAGAAGTAGCTTTGCACGCCCAAACCATGCCATTACCTCCACCATGCTTCACAGATGAGCTTGTACGCTTTGGATCATGAGCAGTTCCATTCTTCCTCCACACTTTGGCCTTTCCATCACTTTAGTAGAGATTAATCTTGGTCTCATCAGTCCATAAGATGGTGTTCCAGAACTTAAGCAGCTTATTTCTGTACTTTGCAAATTCCAATCTGGCCTTCCGATTCTTACTGCTGATGAGTGATTTGCATCTTGTGGTATGGCCTCCATACTTCTGCTTCTAAGTCTTGTGATACCTTCACCCCTGCACTGTGGAGGTTGTTGGTGATTTGACTTTTTTCTTCACAGCTCGCACAAAATTTCTGTCATCAACTACTGTTGTTTTCCTTGGCCGACCTGTTCAACGTCTGTTACTCAGAACACCAGTAGTAGTTTCTTTCTTTTGCAGGACATTCCAAATTGATGTGCTTGCTATGCCCATTGTTTTTCCACTCGCTTTGATTGATTTTTCCTTTTTTTCTCAATTTCAAAATGGCTTGCTTTTCTCCCACAGACAGCTCTCTGGTCTTCATTTTGATTTATGCTCTTTAACAAGAAATGCAGTAGCCAAGAAGTAGACTAGTCATGCTATTTAATGCTTGAACAACCAACCTGGTCAACGAGAAACACCGGTCATTTACATGTTCCAGTGGTTTTGCTCACTTGAAAAATGGATGGGTTTAAACAAAGGTTGGTATGTCCTGAGATGTTTAACGCATCTAGATGTAAATACCAGGGAATAAAAGCTGACATTCTGACCTCTTGTCTTATACTCATCTTTGAACAAGAAAAATACTGGGATTTGCCTTGCTGTGCCAATACTTTTGGAGGGGACTGTATTATATTGCTGTTAATATCCCATTCTTGCCAGATTAAAAGACTTTTCGAAGTCCCTAAAAGCACTACACTGTAGTCATTATTCATTCACTCCACACTAAGCTACTATTGTAGCCATAGCTTCCCTGGGGCAGAATGATGAGGCTGCCAATCTACTAACCTGGGAAATCCCAGGGTGCTTTCATTCGTTCCGATCTGAAAGACAGCCTGGCAACTAGGCTAAGCGAGCTCTCCTGATTTTGGGAGCCAATCAGAGAGCTGAGAGGGGTGGAAAGACGGTGACGCGTACTACGAGACAAACGGAAACTTGTAGTTTGAACTGACAACTGACATGATTGGCTATGGGCTACGTATACGCCAAATGATAGACATTCGTAACGCCCAATAAACGGCCGTTGGCAATCGTAAAGCACACCTCCGCTACGAGATATTCAGTAGGTGCTCCCAGACCATATATCACTTGTGATATGGTTTGGTGTAAACCAGGCAACCAATTTACACCATCAGCCCCTACAACCACCACCGATCACTCATGCACACCACTGAGCCACTGTCATCATAGCATTGGGTTTAACATTTGAGAGAAGACTGAACTATGAACTGACAAACTAATACAAGATTCCCATGCATTTTAGAACATTTAGAGCTCTAAAGGTACAACAAGGTCCATATAAAGACAGGATACTTTGTTCTTTGCAGAGGATATTCTGTTATTTCTTGCAGCCTTTGTGATTGGGTAAATGTGCCAATACTCTGTTGTGCAGCTCTACTTAGCATTTGTACACTAGGACTGCAAAATTAATCACAATCAGATTGAAATAGCAATTTTAATGAATAGAACTAAATTACAAAGGCTGCTTTCCTACACACAAACACACACACAAATCTGTGTTATTGTGTAAAAAAATGCTAACCCTGTAGTTTAGATCTGTCCAAACATGTTTTGAAATGTGGTTCTTGTATTTGTCAGTTTAAATTACAGTCTTTTTGTTAGTTCTTTTGCACGTGTTTGAAAATGTGAACTTCAAACAAAATGCTATAATTAAAAATGGCAAGTTAATCTCAATCACGATGGTTGTCAGTAAACTTGCAATTAGATATTTTCCCAAAATGATTCAGTCCTAATGTTAACCATGTTATGTAATGCTTTCACACAGAAATAAAGGTCTTGAGACTCAGACTCTGAAATGCTCCGAGTTTGCCAACTGGGACTCAGAAAAACAGTTTTCTCTGGTCAATATTAAGGAGTCCAAATTAGCGCAACAAAAAACACCTTTGCAAGATCCAGACACAGCTCCCCCCGATACCGCCGCAGAAGAAAGTGGTGCCACAAAAGAAGGAGAGAAAGAAAATAGAGAAGATTCAAAGGAGCTTCCAGTGGTTTTGAGACAAGGGGAGAGAGAGTTAGAGATCCCACCCGGAGAGAAGCTACCCATCATTGTGGCCTGTGACGCAAAGTGCGTATGTCTTAATATAATAGTACCGTATTTTCACGACCATAGGGCGCACCGTGTTATAGGGCGCAGCTTCAGTTACGGGTGTCTTTTTGGTATTTAACACATACAAAAGGCGCACCGGGCTATAGGGCGCGGGCGCGGGCACGATAAAACGTACCGGTAAAGTCCTGGTTCAGAGCGCACGTGCACTTCCTCATTGCGTGCGCTGACGGCTCGTGCTCTTCTTATGCGCTGATGCGCTGTGTTGATGTTCAGAATGTGTTTAGTTGGTGGATTTAATTACATAAACTTTCCACACGAACAAAATCATATGTGTGTTATTAATAAGCCTAAGAAAATAGTGTGATTTGAATTGTGTTTTATTAAAAAAAGCAGCGGGAGCAAATATGAGTTCGGTTGTGCTTTATTTGAGTGCGTAATAAGTACCGTATTTAGCATAGTGCTCACATTATTTTTACAATCATTCTATCAAATCAAATCAATCATCAAATCCATCAAAGTCCTCATCTTCTGTATCTGATAAGAACAACTGGGCTAGAGTACAGTCAAACACGCCAGGTTCTCTCTCGTCACAGTCAGAGTCTGTCTCGTTGCCATCCGTCTCCTCGTGAAAGATGCCGGCTTTTGCAAAAGCCCGAACAACAGTACAAGTAGACACATTAGCCCAAGCATTTACAATCCATTCACAAATTGCGGCGTAACTCGCTCGGCGTTGCCTCCCAGTCTTCGTAAATGTGTGTTCGCCATCTGTCATCCATCGCTCCCACGCCGTTCGCAGCCTTACTTTGAACGCCCTGTTCACGCCAATGTCCAGCGGTTGGAGTTCCTTTGTCAAGCCTCCCGGAATGACAGCGAGCTCCGAGTTCATTTGCTTCACCTGTTTTTTGACACTGTCCGTGAGATGAGCGCGCATGGAGTCACAGATCAACAGGGACGGTGACGCGTGGAAAAAACCGCCTGGTCTCTTCACATACACCTCATTCAGCCACTCTTTCATTTTGTCCTCATCCATCCAGCCCTTTTCGTTAGCTTGAAAATGTTCAATGTTTATTTCTTGTGCAAGCGTTACTGCTCTCAGACGAATGGTGACGGTAGAGACGCTTCTCCCAGCTGTCCTCTGCTCGTTAACCCATTGATCCAGGCGGTCTTCCAGCTCAGGCCACCTGGCTTTGTGCCCGCGGAAACTCAGCTGCGTCTTCTTTACTTGTCGGAGTTCGTTTTCCAACTTCCTCCACTTGCGAACCATGGACTCATTAATGCTGAATTCTCTCGCTGCTGCTCTATTCCCGTGTTTCTCCGCGTAGCTGATTGCTTGCAGTTTAAACTGTGCTTCATAAGCGTGTCTTTTTTCAGGTGCCATTCTCAGGGTTGTCAAAACAATGTTCCGCATACCGCGCATACCTGCCCATTCGGGGTCTGTCTTCGCTCACGTCCGCACGTTCACGCCACGCCCCTTGTCTTCTATTACGCCCGCATCTCACAACAACACAACAGGCGCACCGCACCATAGGGCGCGGCGTGCATTTTGAAGACTTTTAGGTGCGCCTTATGGTCGTGAAAATACGGTATATGTATTTGTGGAAATTTCAAACAATATTTAAAAATTATAATTAGTTGTACTGTTCATCTATTCATTTGTGCTTGAAAAGACAATTCTTCAATCAGGAAACAATGCAGTTCTCATTTTGGGTTGACAGATCCTGCTACTAGAACAAATCATTTTCAGCTAGCTTAAGCTTTCCAGTTAAGCTTTAGTTTTTTAACTGTAAGCAACTGTTAATATTTTTAATTGACTAACATGTTTTTGGTCAATCCAGTTGACAACTACTGAATGTATTTTTATCTCACAGTTTGTGGCTACAGTCAGTGCTGTTTGACTTATGATTGTTTAAATCTTTGCTATTAATGGAGCAAAAAGGGCTTAGCAGATAAACAAATGCCTATGTTCAAAGTATAAGTATCAAAGTAGTAAATGTTTAACTGTTTTATTTTTTTACTTATTTAAGATGTGGTTCAGTCCCCAAACTGACTTTTTTTTTATTGTTTGTGTCTATGTGAACTGTGTGTGTTATTTTGTCAGGATTTTGGGCTGTTGTGCTGAGCTGTTGCTGCTGCACTTCTCTTCCTTCACCATCGGGAGGCGCCTGGATGTCACGGTGAGCTCTGAGGATGAGGCTCTCCTGAAGCCTGCTGTCCCTTATGTTCCTCTGGACCGAAGTGCCTCCTCTGCTCTCGTCTATGACCGTGTGATCACTGTCACTGCTCCCAAAGACCGTCACAAGTAACGCATAACTCATGCATTTATATCCAAACTAAGAGGCCAATGAATTATTAGTATCAAATAGTTTTTACATGATTGACTACCTGATTTCAGATAGACGCTATGGGCCTGAATTTCTATATTTTTGATATACTATTTCAGAACATAAATTCTAACCAGCAGATATTTTTGGCAATTAATACAATGAATCTCAAGGTATGTAAATAAAGATTAGCACTTTTGACTGAAGCCCTGTTTATGTATAGGTGGGCACTTGTATATTCTCTTATAAAAATGCGTGAAAAGTCCCTCAGTCGTCCAGGTAGAATCCATGATAAAAGGAGAAGTTCAATTTGTCAACTGGACAAAGTTTGTTTGGTTGAAAACGCTGACGAAGCCTCTCGGATGAGCGGCGAAATGTTTTCAACCAAACAAACTTTGTCCAGTTGACAAATTGAACTCTTATAAAAACTATATTTTAAGGCCTTTTAAGTTATGTACCTTGTAAGTGTTATCTGTATATGTTGTCTAAAATATTTCATATATTTTTCTAATGTAGACTCTCAAAAAGGCGTTTGCCGAACTTTCTCCCACACTTCCCAGTGCCTCAGGCTCTTAAAGACTGTGTGGAGGGGCAGAGCGATGTGCTGGTGGTACAGCCCAGTCTGGGAGAGGTGAGAGAACACGGGACACTAATGACATCTGTTATTTGTAAAAATAAATAAATTAATTAAATAAATAAATAAAATTAAATAAATAAATATAAATACATCAAATATAGGATATCAATTTTTTTATTTCAACTCTTGCATGTTACATATTTCTTTATCATTGTTACAGAAATGAAAAATGAATTTCCTTCAGGATAAATAAAGTACCTACCTACCCACACACCTGCTAACAAACAAGAACTATACTAGGACTTACCGGGCGGGAAGTTGGTGCCAAATAGAAAAAATCCAAAAAAAGCCAGGCTGATATGCAACTAGAAATAAAATTGTGAATTTAGGTTTAGACCTTTCCTCAGTCCAGGCTCAGCTCCAGCATATTGTTCCCACAGTGACTGACCAAGTTTAGCTTCTTTTATGGATGATAAAAGGAACAACAAAGTAAACCAGACTCGGGACAAATATCCCAGGCTTAGATGGAGCTGGAGTTGCCAGCGTTTCTGGATTAGTCTTAATTGTAATCGAAGCAGAAATCAAAAAGTCTCTAAAAACTAGCACCACCCATTCCACAGTATTTATACTGCAGATATAATGTGTTTTGCCAGCTGTATTCATATTAATTCTGTTGACGTGTATCAGGTGCTGTCTGCGTCTAACATGCACGCTCGCTTCTCCACGCTCCTGTGGCTGGAGGAGCTTCAGGCAAAACAGGAGATGCAGGAGTTCACCATAAACGGAGCTCTCCTCAAAAAGGGCTCCAACTACCTGCACTTAGAGGTGCTGGGGCTGGCAGTGGGCCGACCCAGTCTCAATATAGGTGAGGGGACATACTGGATGTCAAATTTAAGCCTGCAGCACAATGTTCATTTTATTTGGTTTTAGCCTTAGTCTTTTAGTAAACTGAACTTTACATTTAGCCTATTTTTAGTTGAAGAAAATGCCCTGCTAAACTAAATCGATCACTTTTAGTAAATCAGAATATATAAATTGTAGTGCATTACTACAACATGGGACAGGTGAAGACATGGTCCTTTGATGCCGAGTATTTCATCCGATTTGGGGCTGTGAGACTACTGTCCACTCGCTCTTTCATATGTTTTGTTTTTGTATTATTTTACAAAAATATCAACTTTTTATTGTTATTGTGTTTCAGTAAAAAATGTCATTGATATTTTTTTTTTACAGGTGACAAAATAGTTCTAAAGAAACCTCTCAGCGAGGGCATGGTGGTGGAGATTATCAGTTATGTTGCAGAGGTACAAGGCTTGATCATAATATTTACTTACTTAATGCCAATAATAAGGACGTGAAACAAACTCATAATATTAAGACTTGGATGTTATTGATGTTATTTTCACTTAATTGCATAAATATATCTACACATACTAAATACCCCTATTGGATAATCAAAAATGCAATATTAAATGATAATTTCTTTGAATGAAATACCTTTTTTTTCTCTCAGATTAATGGTGAAGATGTGGGTTTAAGAGTCAACTTTGAATTTCAACAAGGTTACCTCGGAGAGCCTTTAGATGTAGAGTTTTCGTACAACAGGTGTGTTAAAAACACATACAAATAATAACAAACAGTTGATATTTTCATAATTAAGTATAACTTGATTAAACTGACTCACTACATTTGCATTATACTTACTTTCTGGAGGGTGTTCTGCCACTTGATTGACTCAAATGTTATTGCTTTGCTTGTGGAACATACCAGGCAAAGCTTGGAGACAAGGAGGTGACAGACTCTCCCCCAGAAAAGTTACATAGTCCATCTTTATGATAATTGTTTTTAGATTGACCTCAAGACGGTGTCACCATGCTCTGGATCAGGTCAAACCATTTGCGGAAAGTAGGTTTTTTAAGAAGGTTATTGGTGAATTTTGTTAATATTATTTGTTTATTTGTTGTTGTTTTTTTGTTTGTTTTTTTCCACAGTCCTCTTTCCAACCAGAGTAACTGTCCAAGCTCCTCAGTGGACAGGAAAATGGTTGGACGAATCAGAAACGGGGAAAGAGGAGGACAATGAGGTGACAAGCAATAAAAGTATCTTTCAGTATTGGTATTATATATAGGTTTAATTTGTGATTTCAGGCTCCAGTCATGGAAAATGGAAAGATTTCAAGTATTTCTGTTGACATGAAGTCAAAGGCAACGCAGACTAAAGGTATTTGTATTTCTACATTTTATTAAATGTGATTGTAAACTAGTATTGCTGTAACTTTTTTGTTATTCATTATTTTTCTGTAAAGCAAATTAGGCTCTAATAAATCAGTACAAAATGCATGTATTTGTGTAAGATATACATCAGTCAGTACAGACATACATCGACATTAAAGGGACATACCATAAGGAAAAGAGCAGTTATTCTGAAGCAGACATTTTAAAGGAAAAGTAACGTTATTTTACAATCTGAGCCTTCTTTCGGTAATAAAACAAGTCGTTTGACTCACCCATATCACGTTCGTGTCATTTGGAGCTGTTTGAAGAAAGTTATGTTGTGGCGTTTCTGTTAGCATTTGTTAGCATTTGTATTCGGGGCATTACTTTGCGGTCTCCAAATAACACAAACTTTAGCACTTTTCAAATCATAGAAGCCCGATGTCTTAATGAAAAATTTCGTTTGAAGCAAAAGTGGCCTGTAATCCGAGGTTTATCCATAGTTTTCAGCTTTGCGTTTCATGTTTGGGTCCCCGGAGCAGTCCGCGCATGCGCACTGGCGTCCTCATCTACTCGAATCTATGGCTAAATCTCGGATTACAGGCCACTTTTGCTTCAAACGAAATTTTTCATTAAGACATCGGGCTTCTATGATTTGAAAAGTGCTAAAGTTTGTTATTTGGACACCACAAAGTAATGCCCCGAGCAAATGATACAGCACCATGTTAACGGATACGGGATCATTACTAGAACAGAACGGCTCAACATAAGTTCTGCGATACTGCTCCAATTGACAGAAAAATGCTATGGGTGAGTAAAACTACTTGTTTTATTGCCGAAAGAAGGCTCAGATTGTAAAAAAAACGTTAATTTGCCTTTAAAGCGTCACAATTACAATCCAGTGTATTCTTGCAGATAGTTCCGTGCCTTCCAAACATGTTCCTTGTGAAGGCCGTTTTTTTAACCCGGACTTGAACGCAGCACAGAGGGAGGCGGTGAAAAGAATTCTGTCAGGAGAGTGTCGGCCCACTCCATATATCCTCTTTGGACCCCCAGGCACAGGCAAAACCATCACTCTGATAGAAGCCATACTGCAGGTGGGTATAGAGTAGGGATGCAAATTATCGATTAATTCATTAATTGATAGTTGATTGACCTTATCGATCGATTAACGATTAACTGATAAGCGGCGTTTTTCACCTGAATTTTAGTGTTTCAATAGGGTCTTTAACTCATTCACTGCCGGCCTGTTTTCAGAATTCTAACCCCAGAGTGCCACAGGTTTCAGTAGAATTTCACTGATTTTCCAAGACCCACAGAATACTGAGTTCTTTGACTATATAAACATGGGACACATCAAAATAAAGTGTCGACTCTCTTCTTTCACTTGGAAAAAAAATTATGTTTCTAACCTTTTCGGTTCTCAAATAACTGATAGTAGAACATAGGGAAGTTTCAGCAAAAACACTGGTTTTTGAGCAAGAAATGGAGAAAACGAGCGTTTAGTTCAGAGAAGGATTTCGAGCAGATCAGTGACTTTGACATCAATATTTATCGATTTAGTGACACCTCAAACATCTAAAATAACAGAGAAAGAGATTTTTGATGACAAAGTACATTTTTTATTTACAAATATAAGAATATAAGGCTCTGTGAATCCTTCAACTCAATTGTGCCAAGAGATGTTTACAGGATATAATATCTTTTCATATAAAATAGAACTTTGTCACTTCACAACAATATTGAGGCTCAGAGTACACACTCATATACACACACACACACACACACGCACAGGGCTCTCAAGTTTTGAGCGGGGTCGTGCGTGTGACTGTAATTTCCGAGGACCGGGGGGGGGGGGGTGCGAGTGAACAATTTTTGGCGCTTGAATTGCGTGAGAAATGCCGTGTGAGCGTGTGAACACGTCGAATTGCGTGTTGAGAGCCCTGTTTGTCTAAAGAGCAAACTTAAACTACAAAGCAACTAATGAGTTATATAAACATCACCGCACTTTGTCAGTGCGCGCTGAGAGGGGCGGGGAGGAGGGAGCGGGACATTTTTAACGGATTCATGTAAGAGTCTGGTCAATGCACCGGGCCCGCGTCTCACCGCGTCTCACCGCGTCTCATCGCGTCTCACCGCGTCTCACCGCGGGCAGTTCGGCTCTGGGCCGCGCGTATTCCGCGTGTAAGCCGTCGGGGGGGACACGTTACGCACAGACACCGGGACCGGAGTCGGTGCGTCTCAGAGGAGACGTGGCACCGGGACTGAGGCTCAGGACGTGCCCGGGGGACGGCGAGCAGACGCGCCGTCCCCCCCTCCCCCTGTCCCCCCTGCTCGAGTGTGTCACACTCTCAATGCGTGAGCCTTGAGAGCCCTGCACGCACCTACATACACACACAGACACACACACACATATATACGTATATGTACATACACACAAGCCCATGCATAAACCTTTACACACACACAGCACGCGCGCGTACACACGCACGCACGCACACACACACACACATATAAACTCAATTCTTCTCATCTCGTGCCTCTTTGGAGAGCAGAATCCAAGTCAGTAAACTTCTTTGGCACTGTCGTAGTCCCCCTGCTCCGCGCAGCGCGATCAGGACACGCCCCCTGCCTCAGCCAGAGCAGATCTCTGCCCCGACATCGCTGCGTGTCTCTGTGATCCTCTGATCCGGGATCTTGGGTCCCAAAAGCGATCAAACCGCTCCGTAGGCGCTGATCAACAGTTATCTGCTTTTCCGGGTTCACTCGCCTCACCATCTTACTCCATTCGCCTCCACTCGCACTCCACAGTACACACACACTACACTCCTCTCCTCTCCCGCCTCTCCGATCGGCAGATAATGATACAAGATCGCCACCTACAGGTTGGGAAGTGTGAATTACACCTTCAAAGCTGCTCCAGGTCGTATCCTAGCAACCCCCGCTGAAAAACGTCCTTGACGAGTTTATTCGTCACAGCACTCAACGTTCGGATTCAACATGACGAGAAAACTCGTCACCGGCAGTCAATGAGTTAAGAATATAAGCTATAGTATACATAACACCGAGTCAAAAATATATCATAGTATTATTATATTGTATATTCCTCAATTAATTATTCCTTAGTAAAAAGCAGACAAATGTATTGATGCTGAATAACAAAATACAGTAATCCCTCGCTCTATTGCGGTTCGCGGATTTAAATTTTTTTTAAATTTTTTATAGTGCAACATTGTGTTCTGCGTCCTGCTTGGCTAAGGGACTAGACCAGGACTAAACGTGGACTAAACCAGGTCTAGACCAGGTCTAAACCAGGTCTAACCCTGGACTGGGCTTGGATTAACCAGGACTGGACCAGGTCTAGACTTGGACTAAACCAGGTTTAATCCACCACGTGCCGCTGCTGGTTTCGTGCGGCTGGTTTGTGGCTCGTGCTGAGACTACGCATTCCGGGCGCCGCGGTTCGATCTCGTGCTCAGCAGCCCCGGTGTACGCGCGGGCCGGGCAGTGCCGTTGAGTGAGCGCGGTGCGCGGTTGCCTTGTTTCATGACCACGCGGGCGGGTGTCCGCGATTAGCGATTAATTACAATTAATGCATTTTGTTCGACCAACGTCTTGATCGACAATTAATCGTAAGTCGATTAATTGTTGACATCCCTAGTATAGAGGGATTATCTGAATATGTCACTCCCTGCTCTACTGTGCATGTCTTGGAGCTGCTGTCATGTCTTGGATCATGTCATTGTCCCTTGGTGTCTTGTAGGATATCACAAGTATCTGAAGTTTGGGCTGTTTTGTTTTTAGCTGTTTGAGTGCACTGACTAGCTAGCACTGCAACTTCATGTTAATCGTGCAGACAACGGTGCTTTCTGCACTCTGCCACATTCGTGAGTCCTGATCCGTGAGTCCTGATCCGTGTTGATAAACAAGATCAACACAAGATAATTTTTCTCATGTATCCACAATCTTGTGGCAATTTTCTCTTGTGAGATCTTGTCCCATCATTTTTTTAACGTTTAATGCTGTACTGTAGAAAATTCAAAGTGCACCTTTAATCTCAGATCCCACATTATGTCTTTGTTTTCAGGTGTACCATTTTGTGCCCAGTAGCCGCCTGCTGATTTGTACTCCCTCCAACAGCGCAGCTGACCTGATCTGTATCAGGCTGCACCACAGCGGCTTCCTGAATTCTGCCAGTTTGGCTCGTGTCAACGCCTCCTGCAGACAAGAGGAGGTAGTACAGCTCACCTGGAAAAATCCACTAAACTGCTGCTGTTCACCTCATGTATTAGGATTAAAAGGAGCTTGTGTGTGGTTTACAGCTGCACAGCTGTGAGGGGCATATGGTGGGGCTGTCCTGTTCTGACCTGTATAAATAATAGATCATGTTGTGGTGATGTGCTCAATGTTGCACAAGAAAGAACACTTTACATTACAGAAAAAAAACGTTAACAAGTCAGATAAGATATTATTATCCAGGTTGGTGCTATTATTGTAAGATCATTAGCTAAAGTAGACACCATGTTATATTTCACACATGGAATTGCTGGGGGGCAAAGGTGATTTTCTGTTTGATATTTGCTTGATCCATCCTGTATGTGTATTTGACCAGGCTATCCCAGATGTCCTGAGGGCATACTCACGAGCCGGAGAGGACATCAGACACGCCTCTTTTCACAGGATCGTTGTCAGTACCTGCTCTAGCGCTGGCATGTTCCACACTGTCGGACTGCAGTAAGTTCTGAAAGTTAAATTGTTTTTGTTTTTTATATATGTAGTAGTACTGTGAGGCGATTGAAAAATGTTTTAATTAATTACAGGATTTCTAATTAATTGCATTTTAATCTTGCAAGAGAGAGAGATTGAGAGAGAGTGAGTGAGAGAGATTGAGAGAGAGTGAGTGAGAGAGATTGAGAGAGTGAGTGAGATTGAGAGAGAGTGAGTGAGTGAGATTGAGAGAGTGTGAGTGAGTGAGATTGAGAGAGTGAGTGAGTGAGTGAGATTGAGAGAGTGAGTGAGATTGAGAGAGTGAGTGAGATTGAGAGAGTGAGTGAGATTGAGAGAGTGAGTGAGATTGAGAGTGTGAGTGAGATTGAGAGTGAGTGAGATTGAGTGAGTGAGATTGAGAGTGAGTGAGATTGAGAGAGTGAGATTGAGAGAGTGAGATTGAGAGTGAGTGAGATTGAGAGTGAGTGAGATTGAGAGTGAGTGAGATTGAGAGAGTGAGTGAGTGAGATTGAGAGTGAGTGAGTGAGATTGAGAGTGAGTGAGTGAGATTGAGAGTGAGTGAGATTGAGAGTGAGTGAGTGAGATTGAGAGTGAGTGAGTGAGATTGAGAGTGAGTGAGTGAGATTGAGAGAGTGAGTGAGATTGAGAGTGAGTGAGTGAGATTGAAAGAGTGAGTGAGTGAGATTGAGAAAGTGAGTGAGTGAGATTGAGAGAGTGTGAGTGAGTGAGTGAGTGAGATTGGGAGAGTGTGAGTGAGTGAGATTGAGAGAGTGAGTGAGTGAGATTGAGAGAGTGAGTGAGATTGAGAGTGTGAGTGAGTGAGATTGAGAGAGTGTGAGTGAGTGAGCGTGAGAGAGTGTGAGTGAGTGAGTGAGTGAGAGTGTGAGTGAGTGAGTGAGATTGGGAGAGTGAGTGAGTGAGATTGAGAAAGTGAGTGAGTGAGATTGAGAGAGTGTGAGTGAGTGAGTGTGAGAGAGTGAGATTGGGAGAGTGAGTGAGTGAGATTGAGAAAGTGAGTGAGTGAGATTGAGAAAGTGAGTGAGTGAGATTGAGAAAGTGAGTGAGTGAGATTGAGAAAGTGAGTGAGTGAGATTGAGAGAGTGTGAGTGAGATTGAGAGAGAGTGAGTGAGATAGAGAGAGTGAGATTGAAAGAGTGAGTGAGATTGAGAGAGTGAGTGAGATAGAGAGAGTGAGATTGAAAGAGTGAGTGAGATTGAGAGAGTGAGTGAGATTGAGAGTGAGTGAGTGAGATTGGGAGAGCGTGAGATAGAGTGTGAGAGATTGAGAGAGTGAGTGAGTGAGATTGAGAGAGTGTGAGTGAGATTGAGAAAGTGAGTGAGATTGAGAGAGTGTGAGTGAGTGAGTGTGAGTGAGTGAGATTGAGAGTGTGAGTGAGTGAGATTGAGTGAGTGAGATTGAGTGAGTGAGATTGAGTGAGTGAGATTGAGAGTGAGTGAGATAGAGAGTGAGTGAGATAGAGAGTGAGTGAGATGGAGAGTGAGTGAGTGAGATGGAGATTGAGTGAGTGAGATGGAGAGTGAGTGAGTGAGATGGAGAGTGAGTGAGTGAGATTGAGAGAGTGTGAGTGAGTGAGATTGAGTGAGAGTGAGTGAGATAGAGAGAGTGTGAGTGAGTGAGAAGTGCGCTCACGCTCGCTCTATCACCAGTAACAATGGAACTTGTCCGGACGTGTTTGTTGTTCAAATGATCTGTCAGGCTGGAGCAGCTTTGGTGATCAGAAAATTCTTTTTTACAAAAGCTCCAAATCACTGTGTTGTTGATAGTCCCGTCTTCGTTCTTTTTATAAATAAACTTGCTGTTCAAAGGCCCTGGCAGCGATTTGTTCGCCGCATGCCAAATTTAAAATGTACGCGCATTGAATTGCCGCTCATAATTAATTGCGTTAATTTTTATAATGCGTTCATTTGCAGTGTAATTAATTAATCTAATGAATGCGTTAGGGCTGTCAGTTTAACGCATTCATTAGATTATTTAATTACACTGCAAATTAACGCATTATAAAAATTTCTCATAAGAAATTTATGAAGATTTTAATTTGAGTTTTATTTCCGTGCAGAGTTGGCCATTTTACCCACGTTTTTCTAGATGAAGCGGGTCAAGTCATGGAGCCAGAAGCCCTGATCCCGATAAGCCTCGTTTCTGAGAAGGATGGACAGGTGAGTACTGTAAGTGTTTGTGTCTGTCGCATGTACAGATGAATAGGAAGAATGGAAGGACACGCCCAATAAAATGAATCACAAATCAAGTTGTCCTTCCTTAGCAAATAATCTGTTGTGTGTATTCGTAAGAAAATACTCTTGTTTTTACTATATATACGATACGTTTTCATGTAGACAACTATTCCAAAAGCACATTGGCATTTAGCTCATAGATGGTTAAATGGTGTTTTTCTCCCGGTGCTGTGCAGATAGTGCTGGCCGGAGACCCTCGACAGTTGGGTCCGATTGTCAAATCTAAAATGGCGGCTGCGTTTGGTCTTGGTGTTTCTCTGTTGGAGAGGCTCATGGCCAACCCCCTGTACTCCCAAGTTGTGTGGGGATACAACCCCAGACTGGTGAGTGCAATGCATACTTACATAAACAGATAGCAGAAATAGCTGTCTCTTTAAAACAATTTGATGGAGTATATTTTCCATTGGGCCAGGCTTTTGGGTTAAATACTTTTTATTAACCATGTCTGATTTAGGAGCTTTGGTTCAGTTAATGTCTATGCCTGTTGAGTCCTGCAGTTACTTTCTGGGGTAGACAAAAATATCTTGACTACAATTGCATATATTTCTATTTAAGTCTTGTGTCCATACAGCTTCAAGACAGTAACAGTTTTAGCAGCAGCATTAAGGACATATCAGCATACAAGCAAAAATGTGTCCAACCGCGGCATTTCAGGACACGTGTCGTCCCGGAGGCATTTTGAGTTATTCACATATTCTGAAAGTGGAGATTCTAAGCTTTCCAATGATGTCTTACACATGAAAATCTGACCATATTTGAAGAAGTTGTCGCTATTTGAAAGCATACACAGCAGATTTTGCTAAGGGGTGAAATCAGCCCCGAAAGTTTTCTGTTTTCTCACAACTTGCCTCATTTGCATGACATTAAGCTAAGCCCTCCCCCCATCATGACTATCACTCTGGTGTGGTGTTAATGTCCAGGCAGGTCAGAATATTTCAGTAATTTAATAATACACAGGATAATATGTTAAGCCAAAGTTTACTACAAAATTTAATAGACTACAGTGGTACCTCACCTTACGAAAGACCCTACGCCATACGAAAAATTCAAGTTACGAAACGCGAAATCTCAAAAATTCGAATAATGTGCGCTCAGATGCACGCCCCGCTGTTATCCCCGCTCAAAGAGCACCTTTCTCGGCCTGTTGGCTCACAGTGTCAACCCCCCGGCTCTGGAATCGGATAGAACCAGAGCCAGCCCCGGGGAAAACCCCGCGGTCGTGCCCGCTCAAAGAGCACCTTTCTCGGCCTCTTAGCTCTAGCGCCGAACACGCAAGGAGCGTGGAGACAGGAGCACCGCGAGCACGAGAGAGAACCGCGGCGAACACACAGCCCGAGCCACAAACCGAACACGCACATACGAACGCAAAAGCCGCACGAAACCAGCAAAGAGCCACACTGGGTGATTTAATCCTGGCCTAGTCCCGGTTTAGTCCAGGTCTAGACCTGGTCCAGTCCTGGTTTAGTCCAGGTCCAGTCCAGGTCCAGTCCAGTCCTGGTTTAGACCTGGTCTAGACCTGGTTTAGTTCTGGTCTAGACCTGGTTTATTCCACTTTTAGTCCTGGTCTAGTCTCTTAGCCAATCAGGACGCAGAACACAGTTACACTATAAAAAAAAATGTTACACTATAAAAATAAACCTTGGAACGGATCAGGCCTTTTCCATTGAAATAGCTACTCAACTTACGAAAAATTCACGTTACGAAACCACTTCTGGACAGGGATGAAAGAGTTCCGCTTTTTAGCGGATCTCCGCTTTTTTTTTAGCCGCGTGGTAATTTTTTTCCCCCCAAATACGTTGAAATTTTGGGTGTGTATTATATATGTATAATTGCTTTTTCTTTTTTCTTTTTTTTTGCAGGATCAACTCGAGGTCAATAATGCAATGAAATACTTAAGATCAAGAAGAACCGTTGACTCGCCAAGATAGTCAGAAGTACTAATAGCATAGCAAAGTAACCGATATAATAAAAAAAAGTAATGTATGTAATAAAATACCAAGTTACAGGTAGGATTAAATAGGGCATTTAAGGAGTATTTCACAGGAGGTAATACTGCTCAAATAAATTTCGTATTGCACATAATATAGCATAGTATAATATACTGACACAGATCACAGATATGGTCCTAAAACAACCTTACCAACATAGAAAATAAATTGCTACTAGGAGGGGAACTGTTTCGCCCGGTCTTTTGCTGTTATTTTTGTGGGCAAATGGCGCCGCAGACATGTTTCTTTGCCATTAGAAGCCGTGGCATGTGCGTCATTTCTTTTTTGTCCCATGCACAGTTGACACACGTTCGCAGACCGCAGTCGTTTCCATAGAAATCGGGGCATGGACCAAGCGCCTGAAAATGCACACTTCGCACACTCGTATATCCCAGCATGCACCGTGCACTACTTCTTCTACGGGAGAAAATGGAGTCGGCGGCTGCTTCCCGTAATTGCAAGACCTGTCGCATTTCGCGGACGGCCATGCGGTCCGCGGAGTGCACTCAGGGCTGAGCAAGTGTGCACCGCCTTGACTGCAGTCTGAGCCCCCTTCAAACCACGCTCCGAACTGGGGACACAGCCGCAGTTTCGTTTCGTCACACGGAAGTAAGGCAGAAGGAAGTTGGTCGACGTGAGTTCAATACGTCGCTGATGACTGGTCAAAATTGGTAAAAACTGCGGGAAAGTTGCGGTGATTGGTCAAAATTGCAACACCGCCCTGAATTCACGGGGATTGGCTGAAGTTGCGTTGAAGCTGCAAATCGCAACATCGCGAATTCCTGGAGGGTCTGGTAAACAAAAGAGCGCAAATGTCATGTGATTGGTCTGCAGCGGTAGGATGGTAATTTAGACACGCCTCGATTCTTTCCGGAAAACAAGCCAATTTAACAGACAAAACGTATGCTTTTTAAGCTGCCAACGCTGTTATCTGAAGCATGGAGTGGGTTCTTCATGATCTGAACTTGCAAAAAAACAAAAATCACAAATAATTAAAAAAAAAGTAAAAACGCATGTATCTAGGATTCCCTAATCCCGAGTTGGGGACTGTTTGGCCGTACTCAGTCACAAATGGGTGTATTCTCCACCATTTTTGAGTGTTAAAAGCCTGACCCCCCCCCCAAGTATCTAAATTATGATCAATTAGAACCAAACTAAAATGTTCTTATAAAATTCTCAGCCTCAGTGCAAATGAAATCTCCATTTCTTCCACAGGTGATTAAACTGGTTGATAACTACCGCTCCCATGAGGCTCTGCTGACACTGCCATCCAGACTGTTCTATGACAGTGAGCTGTGTGTGAAGGCGCCGCACTCTGTGGTCGAGTCCCTCTGTCAGTGGAAGGCTCTGCCCAAAAAAGGATTTCCTCTGCTCTTCCACGGAGTCAGGGTGAGGGCACTTTAAAGTCATGTCTTTCTATTAAGTTGGTTAAAACTGACATATAATGCTGACATCTGTGGATCATTATGTTTACAGGGATGAAAGAGTTCCGTCTTTTAGCGGATCTCCGCTTTTTTTTTCAGCCGCGGGGTAATTTATTATTATTTTTTTATTATCTCTGCAAATTCGTTGAGAAAGATTTTGGGTGTATATTTATGTATACAGTGAACCCTCGTTTATCGCGGGGGTTAGGTTCCAGAAATAGCCCGCAATAAGTGAAATCCGCGAAGTAGGACAATTTTATATTTTACAATTATTCTACATGTTTTAAGGCTGAAAACGCTTCACCAGACACATTATACACCTTTCTGAGACTGGTATTAACATTTTTCTCTTGTTTAAACACTCAAACTTTTGTAGATTTTCATTAAAATATATTAATAGTGGGGGGGGGGCACGTGACACGCGGACACGTGCGCGCGGACACGTGCGCGCGGACACGTGCGCGCGGACACGTGTGTTTGTTTTGGTACCACATATCCATGCCATGTGCGAAAGTCGAGTGGAAAGCGACCTGGATATCATTTTGGGCAAGACTCAAGCCACTGCTAACAGTGCCGAACTGCTAACAGACGCCTCTGAGCACCAGTCCTCACCACAAGACCAGGTAACACTAACCTGCGCTCACAAGAGTTGGTTGCATTTCACCCCGGCTCCAAAATCAGACCGCTATCAATGCGTCGCCAATACTCCACAGCTCTCTAGGGTTCGTCCTCTCGTCCTCTCACGGGGAAGAGCCACTGTCTCCTCTGTGCGCGCGAGTGTCCTCCCCCCGCTGCGGGCTCCCTCCCCGCTGCGGCTGGGATTGATTCTTGGCTCCATGTTGATTCTTGGCTCACACCGGCTCGCACTCTCTTCCATGGCTCGTGCAAGTAAACAAAGGCCACACCTCCTGTCACCCAGGCGCTCTCGTGAAGGACATCTGAGACTCTGTCCCTACCATCCCTGGTCTAGACCTGGTTTAGTCCTGGTTTAGTCCTGGTTTAGACCTGCTTTAGACCTGGTTTAGTCCTGGTCTAGTCTCTTAGCTAATCAGGGCGCAGGACAGAATGTTACACTGTAAAAAAAAGTTACACTATAAAAAAAAAAAAAAAAAAAAAAAAAAAATTGGAAAAAAAAATCCGCGAAACAGCGAGGCCGCGAAGAGTGAACCGCGATACAGCGAGGGTTCACTGTAGTTGTGTTTAGGGTCGCCAACCGTCCCTTGAAAAACAGAATCGTCCCGTATTCAGAACAAAAGTACGTGTATCTCGTATTAAACTTTGTATTAAACTGCGGGCCGCGCGAGCCCGTGTCTGGAGCCGCGGACCGAGCGAGTGAGCGCAGCTCTTTCGCAACAGCCTGTACCATTGCGTGTACACAGGTTAAACTTTATAAAATATCCTATACCTCATCCTACCTGCCCGTGCCTCACTTAACGCGTCGCTCCTCGCTTTTTCACCTGCGCCTTTTAGCGTGCATAAGCTCCTCCTCAATGCGCTCTGATTAGACAAAGTGCAAAGCAAAAACTAATCCAATATATACTACTAGTAGGCCTACCAGTTAATAAAATGTGGGTTTTTTTTGTACTTTTATGTACAGTTTTACTTTATTGCTAACATATATGTAGCATATAGAAATCCAAATTTCAGAAATTAAAAATTTTCCGGGGGGGGGGGTGCGCCGTGACTTTCCGCTTTTTTCATGATTGGCCACTTTCATCCCTGTGTTTATAACTTGCACATTTTAATTCGCAGTATTTGTGTACTGTAACTTAATTTTAAAAAGTCCACACACTTCCCCGTTAGAAAACGGTGGTGCTCCGTGGGAATAGATATTGCCATAATGTCTTCACAACAAAGAAATGGCACCTACTGTCCAATGGCAACTACATCAAATGACTACATGACGCTGCAGAATCTTACATGTATAACTGATTAAGAGAATAAAATTGGAGAATGAAGTATGTCACAGTGGCTGTGTATTGGTGGCTGTGAAAAAGGTATTGTTTGGCAATATGGCGTCTTGAAAATAAGCGATTAAAGATTGCTCAAACATGCAAGAATCACTCCAAAAACAGCTTGGAGATTGTAAATGAAAAGGAGAAATGGGAACATACTACCAGGGTCACCAAGATGTTTTCTGTTGATAGGTGTTCATTATTTTTACTTGACAAAGTATATTCTATATGAAATGGGTAGACAGCTGTAGCACAAGATCTTGTCATATCCCATAAGCTCTTTAGATGTTATTAACTCTTTCACTGCCAGCCTGTTTTCAAAATCTAAGCCTGTAGAGTGCCAGCGATTCAGAGAATTTTCACTGATTTTCCAAGACCCATGTTTCTAACCTTTTCGGTTCTCAAATAACTGATAGTAGAACATAGGGAAGTTTCAGCAAAAACACTGGTTTTTGAGCAAGAAATGGAGAAAACGAGCGTTGAGTTCAGAGAAGGATTTCGAGCAGATCAGTGACTTTGACATCAATATTTATTGATTTAGTGACACCTCAAACATCTAAAATAACAGAGAAAGAGATTTTTGATGACAAAGTACATTTTTTATTTACAAATATAAGAATATAAGGCTCTGTGAATAGTGCCAAGAGATGTTTACAGGATATAATAATATCTTTTCATATAAAATAGAACTTTGTTGAGGCTTTGTCTGAGGCCCAGAGTACAGACCCATAATAAAAACTAATACACACACACACACACACACACACCTACACACACACACACACACACACATATATATATATGTACATACACACAAGCCCATGCATAAACCTTTACACACACACACAGCTACACACGCACGCGCGCGCGCACGCGCGCACGCACGCACGCACGCACGCACGCACGCACGCACGCACACACACACACACACACACACACACACACAACTTCATTCATTACAATTACCATACAGCACCATTACTGCTCCAAGTCAGTAAACTTCTTCTTTGGAGCTGTCGTAGTTCTGAGGAGACTCCCTGGTCCGTGCAGCGCACACAGGACACGCCCCCTCCTCGGGCACAGCAGATCTCTGTTCAGACCTCTCTGCTTGATCCGGCTTGTCTCTGCGATCCTCTGATCCAGGATCCTGGGTCCCAAGAGCGATCTGATCGCTCCATAGGCGCTGATCAACAGTTATCTGCTTTTCCGGGTTCGCTGGCCTCGCCATCTTACACACATCTATACACACACTGCACTCCTCCTTTCTTCCCCGGCTCTGATCGGCAAATAATGATACAAGATCGCCATCTACAGGTTGAGATATGTGAATTACACCTCAAAAGTTGCTCCAGGCTGTAACCTAGCAACCCCCGCTGAAAAACGTGTTGAACGTCTATAGACGTTCTGGCAATCAACGGTTGGGTTCGCCCGAACGTCTATAGACGTCTCCGGCAGCCAATGAGTTAAACAAAAATTATATATATATATATATATGTGTGTGTGTGGGAAGTGTGAAGCCAAAAATTGTCAACTGCATTGCATAATTTATTATAAAGCATGTAAATATCGTGTACAGTCTTGTGGACCCTACCTTTTCGTGTGGCATGTGTATATATACACTCAACAAAAATATAAACGCAACACTTTTGTTTTTGCTCCCATTTTTCCTGAGATGGACCCAAAGATCCAAAATTCACTCCAGATACACAACACTACCATTTCTCTCAAACATTGTTCACAAATCTGTCCAAATGTGTGACAGCGAGCACCTCTGCCCCGCCGAGACAATCCACCCCACCTCACAGGTGCGCCACATCAAGATGCCGATCCGACATCATGACCAGTGCACAGGTGCGCCCCAGACTGCCCACAATAAAAGGCCACCCCGAAATGTGCATTTTTTTTGCTTTATTGGGGGTCTGGGGACTCAGAACCAGTCAGTATCTGGTGTGACCACCATTTGCCTCATGCAGTGCAACACATCTTCTTCGCATAGAGTTTATCAGATTGTCAATTGTGGCCTGTGGAATGTTGGTCCACTCCTCTTCAAAGGCTGTTATGGATGAAGAACACAGGTGCATTTTATTGATGGCATTTTGAATGCACAGAGATACCGTGATGAGATCCTGAGGCCCATTGTTGTGCCATACATCCATGAACATCAAAGTTCAAGTTCAAAGTCAGCTTTATTGTCAATTCTGCCATATGTGTTCAACATACAGTGAATCGAAATTTTGTTTCTCTCTGGCCAGGTAGTGCAAAAAGACAGTGTACAAAATACAATATGAAGACAAAACACAACAAAAAACTATCTAAGACAGAGATCTAAGTTAAAACTAAAGTCTACGATCTAAAATCTTAAAACAGTGCAACATAATAAATAAACTATACTATATACAGATTTCCAAAGTGTGCAGTGTGCATCAAAAATGTGCAATGGAAGATACAGCAGTGACTTGGTCATGTGCAGTAGAATGTGCATAGGAGTTAAGATAAAATAAAAATAAATGTGCAACAGTAGTAATTCTAGTGCAGTAACAGGAGTAAACAACAGTACTAAAATTCCAGTAGTCAATGTGCAATAACAGTAGTAAACGACAGTGCAACGGGGGTAAAATTCAATAACAGGAGTAAACAACAGTACTAAAAATTCCAGTAGTAAATGTAAGTGTGCAATAACAGTAGTCAACAACAGTGCAACAGGAGTAAAATCCAGTAGTAAATGTAAATGTGCAACAGTGCAACAGTAGTCCTTAGCAGCAGTTTTTTTTTTTTTTTAAAAGTGTCTAGAGTGATAGGTCTTTTTATGGAATACAGGTTATGCCAATATGGGGGGTGGGGGGTGGGAGATGGGTAAGGTGGGAGTTCGGGTGTGAGTTCGGGTGTGAGTTCAGCCTCCTGACAGCCTGGTGGATGAAGCTGTTTGAAAGCCTGGTGGAGTGGGCCCGGAGACTCCGGTACCTTCTCCCCGAGGGCAGGAGGCTGAACAGGCTATGTGCGGGGTGGCTCGGGTCACCCACAATGCTGGACGCTCTGCGGGTGGGCCGGGTGTTAAAAATGTCTAGGAGGGAGGGAGAGAGACACCAGCGATCCTCCCAGCTGCATTCACTATGCGCTGCAGGGCTTTCCTGTTCTGTTCAGTGCAGCTCCCGTACCACACAGTGATGCAGCTGGTCAGGACGCTCTCAATGGTGCCTCGGTAGAAGGTGGTCATAATGGGTGGAGGGGCTCCAGCTCTCCTCAGTTTGCGGAGGAAATAGAGGCGCTTCTGAGCCCTCTTTGCCAGTGATACAGTATTCACTGTCCAGGAGAGGTCCTCACTGATGTGCACCCCCAGGAATTTGGTGCTGCTCACCCTCTCTACAGCAGCACCATTGATGGACAGTGGGGGGTGCTGGGTGGGGCCTCTCCGGAGTCAACAACAATCTCCTTGGTCTTTTCAACATTAAGAAGGAGATTGTTATTGCTGCACCACTGGGTCAGAAGGCTCACCTCACTCCTGTAGTTTGTCTCATCGTTATTAGAGATGAGACCCACCACAGTCGTATCGTCCGCAAACTTCACTATGTGATTGGTGCTGAACGCTGGTGAGCAGTCGTGGGTCAGCAGAGTGAAGAGCATCGGACTGAGCACACAGCCCTGGGGCCTCCTGTGCTCAGTCTAATGCAGCTTGAGGTGTTTCTGCCGACCCGCACTGCCTGTGGCCTCTCACTGAGGAAGTCCAGCAGCCAATCACACAGTGAGGTCTGAAGCCCCAGGTGGTCTAGTTTGATAATGAGCTGCTGTGGGATTATAGTGTTGAATGCTGAACTGAAATCTATGAACAGCATTCTCACATATGAGTCTTTATTGTCTAGGTGGGTGAGAGCCGGGTGAAGTGCAGAACAGATTGCATCCTCGGTAGAGCGGTTGGCCCGGTATGCAAACTGGTATGGGTCTAGGGTGGGGGGAGGATGGATTTGATGTGTGCCATGACTAGCCGTTCAAAGCACTTCATGATGATGGGGGTCAGTGCAACAGGGCGATAGTCATTAAAAGTGGCCGGAGTGGGCTTCTTTGGCACGGGAACGATGGTAGTGGTTTTGAAGCAGGAGGGAACGACAGCCTGGCTCAGAGAAGCATTAAAGATGTCTGTGAAGACATCCTTGAGCTCCTCTGCACAGTCTTTCAACACACGACCAGGAATGTTGTCCGGGCCTGCAGCCTTGCGGGTGTTGATCCTGGAGACATCTGAAACATCACCTCATGTTTCAGCAAGATAATGCACAGCCCCATGTTGCAAGGATCTGTACACAATTCTTGGAAGCTGAAAATGTCCCAGTTCTTGCATGGCCAGCATACTCACCGGACATGTCACCCATTGAGCATGTTTGGGATGTGCTTAACCGGCGTATACGACAGCGTGTACCAGCTCCCACTAATATCCAGCAACTTCGCACAGCCATTGAAGAGGAGTGGACCAACATTCTACAGGCAACAATTGACAATCTGATAAACTCTATGCGAAGAAGATGTGTTGCACTGCATGAGGCAAATGGTGGTCACACCAGATACTGACTGGTTCTGAGTCCCCAGACCCCCAGTAAAGCAAAAAAAAAAAAAAAAAAGCACATTTCAGAGTGGCCTTTTATTGTGGGCAGTCTGGGGCGCACCTGTGCACTGGTCATGATGTCAGATTGGCATCTTGATGTGGCGCACCTGTGAGGTGGGGTGGATTGTCTCGGCGGGGCAGAGGTGCTCACTGTCTCACATTTGGACAGATTTGTGAACAATGTTTGAGAGAAATGGTAGTGTTGTGTATCTGGAGTGAATTTTGGATCTTTGGGTCCATCTCAGGAAAAATGGGAGCAAAAACAAAAGTGTTGCGTTTATATTTTTGTTGAGTATATAATTTATATTTAAACGAGGTCCCAAATGGAACTAAATCTTGTCTTTAGAGAATCACTGCTCTGTACTAATGCAGGCTCTATAATTATTTTGTCTCATGTCTCTCTATCTCTCGGCTCAGGGCACAGAGATGAGGGAAGGAAACAACCCCTCCTGGTTTAACCCTGTGGAGGCAGTGCAGGTGATGCTCTACTGCTGCCAGCTCGCCAAGAAGCTCTACAACCCTGTGAAGCCCTCAGACATCGGCATTATCACCCCCTACAGGAAACAGGTGAGAACACATATACAGTTTTATAGTTGTGTGACAATTATGGAAATTATTTTGGATGAAGTTTAAAACAACTTTCTTACCTCTAGTATAATGTGTCTTCTTGTGCCTGTAATCCTATAAATTACTCTAGAACTTGCTCTTGCCTTCTGTGTCATAATTTGTACATTTATATTTCCCTGGCAAGGCGAGTAGGTACAAGGGATGGTAACTTTTTGTATTTGTCCATTGGTTTTCAGTGTGAGAAGATCCGTCTGCTGCTTAGTAAGGTCGGCCTGTCGGACATTAAGGTCGGCTCTGTGGAAGAGTTTCAAGGACAAGAGTATCTGGTCATCATCCTCTCCACTGTGCGTACCATCAAAACACACATTTCTGCATTGAAGTTCATGTATTCCCAAGTCCAAATATAGATGTTTGATGCTAGAGAAATGGAATATTACCAACTTGTGACGAGGGATGTAACGATCACCAAAATATCAGGATATCATATTATCAGAAGTCTCACAATAATATCAATGACCATCAAAATATATGGAATTACAAGTCTCTTTGATTAAATTCATAATTATGAAGCAGCAACTGCTAAAAAAGAAGGAACTACATAGACCATGATTCAGTGTCAACTTGACATGACAAAATAACAGTTATGAGCACTTTTAAATCTTAATTCTTTGGGTTATGACAAAGCAAAGGACTGTTAAGCCATTTTAAAAGTAAAAAGTAGCATATTCACAATTTTGTTAGCTTCCACAGAATGTCGTGAAAATACTGTATCGAGATTTGGATATAGTTACATCCCTACTACTTTTCTACATCACCCAGGTGGTAAGATGTAGAATAACTTTTATCATGCATCATTATCACAAAAAAAAAGCACAACAGCCATGGCACTCTGTTAAATTGTCTTAATAACTGTATTTATTATAACTTCAACATAAAGCAGTACAGTTATGCTTGTAAAAAACAGAAAATGTCTTCCCATATAAGTCAATGCAACTAGATTTTCTTATTTCTGTGAAATACAGTCGTCCCTCGCTCTATCGCGGTTCACTGTTCGCGGCCTCGCTGTTTGGCGGATTTTTTTAATTTATTTAAAAAAAATTTTATTTATAGTGTAACATTTTTTTTTATAGTGTAACATTGTGTTCTGCGTCCTGATTGGCTAAGAGACTAGACCAGGACTAAACTTGGACTAAACCAGGTCTAGACCAGAACTAAACCAGGTCTAGACCAGGTCTAAACCTGGACTGGCCCTGGACTAAACCAGGACTGGACCAGGTCTAGACCTGGACTAAACATGGATTAACATTCTAATGTTAGATTTGCGGCAGAATACCTACGTCAGATAACCGAGACGCTTTGTCACGTTCAGACGCCTCCTCGAGATGAGCGCTACTGCGCATATGATGTAATGGTTTAAAAACAGCTGGGCTGTCAAAGCATCTCGCTTTGACAGTTTTATGCGCAACTGCGCAAGTAACATTTTAACAGTATTGGTTTTATTGTATGTTTTAACCAATTAAGCATGTAAAGAACGAGATGTGAACGTTAGATTTGTGGCAGAATACATACGTCAGATGATGATGGTTTGGATTTGACATTTGACTGCATCGTTATAGTTTTCATTCAAAATAATTAAAACAGACAGGTTAGTATTTAGTTATAGTTATTTTCTTGTGCTTTTTTAACATAATCTTTTACTGTTATTAATTGCAAGCTGCTCTTAATAACCTGTCTGTTTTAATTATTTTGTTTGTCATTTGTCTTCGCTATGATTCACTGCTCAAGACTTAATGCTTTTCTACTTCTTAACCACGCCTGCAAATGTCTTTAAGTCCTTTATGTCCTCATCTCGAGGAGTCGAGGAGGCGTCTGAAAGTGACAAAGCGTCTCGGTTATCTGACGTAGGTATTCTGCCGCAAATCTAACATTCACATCTCGTTCGTTACATGCTTAATTGGTTAAAACATACAATAAAACCAATAGACTGTTAAAATGTTACTTACTTAAAGGTCCCATGGCATGAAATTTTCACTTTCTGAGGTTTTTGAACGTTAATGTGAGCTCCCCTACCCTGTTTAGCCCCCCCCCATGGTTAAAAGTTGCAAAATGTCTAAACTGAGCATTTGCGATCCTTTTCTGCGTTACAAAAAATCGGAGCTCAAACGGGCGATTTTGAACAAGGCACCTTATTGACGTCAGATCGAAAAATGAAATGCAAATGCAGTTCCACCCCCGTCTGTCTGTACTCAGCGTCTCTGTAAATCACGCCCAGAGAGTTTGGACTGCGAATGCGCTAGGCAATGCGAAATGCATTTTTTTATTTGCCTGGAAGCACGTCCGAGTGTTTCTAGGCTCGGAAGTCCTTTATCTGAGCCTCTGGACCTTTGAACAGCAGTGGTTTAATTTTATTTTCTGTGGAAATGTGTTTATTTTTCAATGGAACGCTTCAAATCTCTCCCCCCGTGCAAAAACACGGAAATGGATCAGCGGAGAGTTTGGCCACGCCCCCACCCTCTACTATTGGCCATCTCTTTTCTCCTCATTTGCATTCAAGCAACAACGCCCATTATGGCCTGTTCAGAGAGAAAAAAAATACTCTTTCTCATCTTATCTCTGTTTGTAATATTATTATTATTACGTATTACTATTTGTATTATTTATTACTTACTTTATCCCCTCCCTGCCTGCATGCACTTTTTTCCCTCTTGTCCAAATGTCCTGGAGCTACTGTGGCGAGTAAATTTCTCCTGTGTGAGATCAATAAAGGCTTATCTTATCTTATCTTATCATGCACTGAGTGTTGATTTTGAAGAAGGATTCATTTACAGTATTAGGGAACCATTAAGGAGCCATATAAAAGCATCAAGAAGTACCATGTCATGGGATCTTTAAGCAGTAGCGCATGAAAGCATACGGCTTTCACATCCCAGCTGTAGCTCAGCTGTTTCTAAACCATTACATCATGCGCGCTTGCGCAGTAGCGCTCATCTCGAGGAGGCGTCTTAAACTGACAAAGCGTCACTCTGACAGTACCCCGGTCGTGCTGCTCTGTCACGGATTATGTCCACGATGAGGGGTGCACGTGTCGCGCACTTCTCCAAGGGGTTGGTGCGTGTCGCGTCCTGGGACGTGGCAGTGCTCCTCGCGCGTCCGGCGGGGCTTCCGGGGCCGTGTCTCCCCCCATGCTTCACTATTAATACATTTTGTTGAAAATCTATGAAAGTTTGAGTGTTTAAACGAGAGATAAATATGAGAAAAGGTTAATTCCAGTCTGAGAAAAGCGTATAATGTGTGTGGTGAGGTGTTTACAGCCTTAAAACATGTAGAATAATTGTAAAATATAAAGTTGTCCTACTTCGCGGATTTCTCTTATTGCGGGTTATTTCTGGAACCTAACCCCCGCGATAAACGAGGGATTACTGTACTTGAATGTGCTGTTTTATGAATATAGGTCCGTTCTAATGAATCTGTGCCCAATGGTGACTTGCAAAGCTCTCTTGGTTTTTTGAGCAATCCCAAACGCTTCAACGTGGCCATCACTCGGACTAAAGCTCTCCTCGTCATCGTTGGAAATCCCCACACACTTATTCGGGTAAGCCCCTATCTGTAAAACATGCTATATCTTCTGTTGCACTTCTGAAAAAGTAACATTTTTACAACTACATTTTTTTTTTAATTGCTAGAATTTATAATTTTTCATAGTAGATTTTTGGCTTGTTACTGGCTAAGGCATTTTTTCACAGTTAAATCTTTTTCAGTTTGCAAATGTAGCTTTTTATTTTGTCAGAATCTTGCATAATTCAGGTTTCATATTCAGATGTTAAAATGATTCAAGATTAAAAATATTTTTTATTTCTAGGATCCTTGCTTTATGTCCCTTCTGGAGTACAGTTTCATCAATGGAGCTTATCTTGGCTGTGATCCTCCTCCCTGCCTCAAAGACACTCCAGTGTATGTCTTACATTTTACACAATTTCATTCATTTATTATATATTTACACATTATACATACATGTCCTTTTACTTCTGACAGAGTTACAGAAGGGTGACATCTCGCAACAGTATCTTTTTTGTGTGATTTTGTGAACTGTTAACTGTTAAACAAGTTAATTTGTTTCTGTCAAATATTCTAAATATATTTTCAAAAATAAATCGTGGAGTATTTCACCAGGCGCTTCTTTCTTTCCTACCCTACTCATCGCCTGCTATTTTATAGTTATTCATAGGATAGGTCGCTGTCAGTGTGCTCCAGCTGTGCAGCACTTTATTGCAATTAAAAACAACTGCGACTGAACTGCAATCAACAGTAAATAGTCATCCATAAACATCATAGGTCATATAGCAAACAAAATAATGTCTTTTCTATTGGTCTTTTTTTTTTTTGGCTAGAGCTGTTGTGATCCTGGTTTGAGTTATCAATTTCAGAACTGGTTTTGGCCTCTTTTTGTTATGTTCATTTATCATTTAGGCCTGGTATATTTGATGCTACTTTGGTGCAGTTTTATTCTTCTTTTTGGTCCACAAATGTGTGGCGTTCCTTGTGTCTGTGCACCTCGGCGTGGCTGCGTCTGCTTCAGCCCTGGCGGAGACTGGATGTGACAGTCGAGTGCTACTGTCAGTCTGCACAGGGCCTGTCAGTCCCAGTGGAGCCCCGCAGGAAGAGGGAGACCTGGGAGATGGAGAAGAGGGGGGCACAGGCAAATGGGCTCAGGCTCCTGTCGTATGCAGGCAGCAGACTGCAAGATGCTACAGACAGCCAGGCCCCTCCAGGTCTCTCTTCACTTTGAAGTGTCGCTCAGGTGGTGCGATTCAGCCTCTGGAAGCTCATATTTTTTATTTATTAATATATTATTTTCTAGATATATTTTCTAGTTGTATATATTTCTATGTGTGTTTTTAGAAGTGGAGATCATTCTGTTCCTTTTCTATTTCACTCTTGGCATTTGACCATCACCTCTTATTCTCCAAAGCCTCACTGTTTTTGATCATCTAAAAATAAAGTAAATATTATTCTACGGTAAACCTACAGACTGAGTACTTTTGATCAGTTTATTCCATCTAGTTGACATCTAAATCAGGTTTTCCAGTTATTTTTGAATATCTTGCAAAGATTTTTCTCTATAAAATGTTTTTCTAATTATGTTTTAGGCACTTTTCCATCCCAGTCTTGTCAGGTGTCTAAGCTACATGCTGTAGTCACTTGAAGTGGAGGCAGGCCATACTCAGGACAGACTTGGTGTCTACAGTTGAGCCATTAGCCTGAACAACAGTCCCCCGCTGAGCTCCTGGCAGGGGCCCTGTGTTAAATGTCGGGGCCCATTGTTCTCCCAAATTGGTGTGTGAGTCTAATTGGCCAGTTAGTCCCCTCTGATGGTCTGCACTCGTCTACCTGAATGAGAGGCATCAGACCAGGCTGTGAAAGTTTGTGTTAGCTGGAGCAGGCTGCAGACGGGAGCATTGCAGAGGGTAGACCCCAGTCTCCAGTCCAGGAGAGGCACCTTGTCCATGGGTGAAAGTCCTGAAAGACCCCCAGGCTTTTAATCCAGATACACATCTCAACATGGAGACAGACAAATGAGATGGGGCTCTAATGTTGCTCTTTTGTTACTTCAGAGACTTGATGTTTTGGGACAAACAGGGAACTAACAGAGCAGTCTGCTACGCTGGTCTGCAGCTTTGAAGATGCAAGTGCTAAGAAAATATAGAAAAGAAAGAAAGACAAGATGTTTTGAATTTGAATTTGAGTGCTGCTGGTTTGTAAAAATGTGACAGTATTAACTGTGGTCATAAAAAATTGAGAAGTATCCTAATTAAATAAAATCTAGTATACCACAAAACTAGGTATGACAAATGTTAGATAATGGCTTATTTGAAGTACTTTCTGTACATGCATTGAAAAACTAATGGCTAATAAAACAAAAGGATAAATACTTAACCAGAACTTTACTAGAACTGAGACTGGGCCACAACTGCTCTTTATCCAGAAACAAAACCTATGGTGACAAATTGTACTAACTATATACAATTACATTTTTTCTTTATCACTCTAAAATATTGCACTTTTTTGACTCTGTCTGTTCATCAGTTGTGTAGACAGACTGGCAGTCTCCATCAATGTATTACAAGTGTCCCTGGTTCCTAATTGACAGCTCTTATTAGCAAAGCCCTGTCTCCTGCCTCAGCAGCTTTGATCTAGGCACCTCACTTAACAGCCCCCCCCCCCCCCCCCTTTTTTTTTAACAACAACTACAAAAAAATCTTTCAGCAAAAACACTTTATTTACTTAAAATATATATATAAATAATAAGACCAAACATAAATAATATTAAATGTAAAATAATTATTAGACATCCATAACCTTAACTTCTGGTAGAAATGGGAAAGGGCAATACATGTTCCTATTTCTTTCTAAACACTACTTGGATTGCATTTCAATTTTGTTCAAGTTGGACAAAACACTATTTCATTAGTCTTTCCTAAATATCAACGAGACCTATATCTTACCTTGTAACCTTATCCGCCGATAGCCTCTCTTGCCTTGCAACTTAAGAGCAACACTTAAGTTAATCTTTTTATAGACTTTTCCTCTCTCTGGTATTTATGGAATGTACTTTTTTAATCAACAGTAGATACACATTTAGAACTAGATACTTGTTTTGGCTATAGCCTTCTCCACTAACAGTAAATGGCAAAAGGAGAAACTCAATTTGTCAACTGGACAAGTTCAGAACTGAAGCAGCAGCTTGGATGAGCGGTGAAATATATTCGACCAAATACATTTTTGTCCAGTTGACAAATTGAATTTCTCCTTCTACCAGGATGACTGAGGGATTCTACACACATCTCACTAACAGTAAATGTTTTTGGTTTTTAGTTGTGCCCAAATCATCTTTTTGGCCAACCTACCAAATATTCATGACATGTACAGTATATTAATTCATATCAACAGTTGACCGCTCTCTCTAACCATGCAGTAGCTTCCCCCTCCACTGCTCTGTCCTAAATCACACTCCCCTCATCTGCCTAACGCCCCCTCCCTCCTCTCTGTGTCTCCAGTCATTACCAAAACAAGCTATTGTCTCCAATCCATCGTCTCTTCTGCGTCTTTGATAGGTACTTGATAACAGACACACTGACTGATTGGGCTGGCTTTGCAACCTGTATATAAAGGACACATCCATATCCACATATTCAGTCAAGTTCTGCACTGGCCACAAGTAACATCACTTCTACTACTACTACTACTACAATGGCTATCCTGCTTGCCTTTTTTGCTTTGCTTTGCCCTGCCATGGCTTTCGATTTTGGTCAGTCCACTCGTTGCGTTGCCATACCAAACCAGATGAAAGTCTGTAAGGATGTTGGATACTCTGAGATGCGTTTACCCAATTTCCTGGGACACAGTAACTTGGAGAGTGAAGTTGTGCCTCGTTCAGAAGACTGGAGGCCCCTTCTGCAAACGGGATGCCATCCACAAGCCCAAGCCTTCCTCTGCTCCCTCATCGCTCCGGTCTGCCTTGACACGTAAGTACATTTGTGCCATGTTTACTTTCACAAGATATTTTTAACAGTGGATTTAAAAAGTAGTGATCAAAATAAGTATGAGGTGAAAACTGAGAATACTGATTAACTGCTGGTGTTTAATTCAGCACCTGAACACAAGATCGTGCCATTTCAAAGTTTTTTCACAAATGGTAATTGAGTAAATTAAAAGGAAATTGAGTTCAGTTGACAGAATCTCGTTAATAGTTACTGAATGATTTTGAACAACTATAGTGTAGTAAAATGATTTAACCGTAGTATAGAAGAGTTTGATTTGACTGTATTTTCTTTTGCAGGTTCATCCAGCCGTGCCGTAGCCTGTGCGTGGCGGTGAGGGACAGCTGTGCTCCGGTGCTCTCCTGTCAGGGGCACTCATGGCCTGAAGCGCTCAACTGTGACCGATTTCCCGATGAAGACGATATGTGTCTCTCTCCACACGTCAAATTCGGCCACTACGGCAAAGGTACTTGGAATACTACTTCTATCATGCATATTACTACTTCTACTCCTATTACTGTTGCTTCTACTACTATCCATGGGTTTCAGACTGATGACAGATTAGTATTGTTACCGTGGCAATTCATTCAATACCATATTTTTTGAATGGTAGAAAGTAAAACGGTTGTAAACAGTAAACTTTATGAATTGCTGCTACTGCACTACCCTGTGTGCTGCTTCTAATACTTCTACTATTACTGCTACTACCATTACTGCTTTCATTACAATGCATTACATAATTATACAAATGCTACATACAGTATTAATAATGACCCTATTGAAGTGTGTTTTGATGCAGTTATTTTAAACCATTTTATTTCATTTTTTAGACTTGCCAAAACCTGCCTGTCAAAACTGCCCATCAGTGGAACATTCTCCTGCCATGAAAACGCTCCTGGACTCTTTCTGTCACAGTGATTTTGGTGAGTACATGTATTGAGACTTCTGCTACTAACACTGCAATTTCAAACTACTACTATATGAAATACCCATAGTATTTAATTGTATTACTATGCAATATGATGGTGGCTATAATATTTATTGTTTCATAGATGACACTACATCAGGGAGGGCATCATGAAAAGATTATGCAAAGTTAATTCACTATACCACTACTTGTTATTGCTACTGTCAAATCAATTCAGGTTTCAGTTTCCTGTTTGAATACTTTTAAAAGCTATAATATTTAATTTTGAATCGTTGTGGCTACTGAGCGAAGTTATTACTCAAAACCCATGGGTTTGTCAATTATTGCAAATTTGATTTGGAAACAAATGACAAAACACAATTAAAGAAAACATTTTCCAATCTAAGCATATGTCTTTCTTTCTACAGCGGTTACTGCCAAAATCCACCGCAGCCGCATCCCAACAGGAGAGCCTGAGTTTGAGATCGAGGGGCGCGTGGAGTTTATCCACCAGGGCCCTCTGCTTCCCTATGACACCCAGCACCTGCTGCAACAATGGCTGCTCATCAATCTGAAATGTGCCCACAGCCTGGTCCGTCCTGGGCGCTCCCAGCTTTACGTCCTCACTGGGGCTGTCCAGTCTGATGGGACTCTTGGCCTCAACAACATCTTCCCCTGGCACAAAAAAGACATGAATATCGCAGTTGCCACCCGCAAATGGAAACATCACCGGTGTTAATGGACTTTTAACAAGTTAACAGTTCAGTGCTTGAACTGTACTTGCAGCTGGTTCATGGCTGTATTAGGCATTGGAGCTGGACTCTAATGTAAAACCCAGTTGCCATATTTTTGGTCTCAGGACACAGGGAAAGAAAAGCACTCAAACTTGTAAAAATATTTGTAAATAATTGTAAATATTTTATGAGATATTGGATATTTATATTATTGTGCTTGTATGTGTTGGTTACAATAAATAATCTTTAAAGTATACATGTTTTCCAGTATTTTTTATGTATTGGGAGTTCTTTCCCCTAACGAAAGCAGTTGATCTAGTGGCGGAACATAATGAATGAAACTTAAAAAAAACATGCACCGGGGTGGAAATGAGCTTCTAGTGCTACAACCTGCACAAAGCATCTCTCCTGTTAAGGTTAATGTACATTGTGCACTGTCCCTGTCTCATAAATACAAAATAAATAAGTAAAAGTAGTAAATTACTGTAGGTATCTGTACTTTAGTTCTTTAAAGAGAATGATTTTTATTTTTTTACTCCACTACATTTTTGAACAGGACAAAAAAGTAAAAGTATTGTTTTTGTTTTAGACCTGCTCTAAAGGCTGAGGGGTTTATTTTAAACCTGTTCCCAATCTGAGCAAACAAATTGATACACATAAAAACAATTCTGTTGAACATATTTCAGCACAAATCATCAAAATGGAGCCTTATAAAACATCAAAATCTGCGTATAATACTCAAAGTACATTTTAACAAGTATTTTAATAGTTTTAAGTAGATTTTTTCATGTGTCTATTTCAGTCAAAACTAAAATGGAACAACTTGCTTTAACAATCCATTTACAATCAATACACAGACTAAACCAATACTAAAACATGGCAGGTTTGGGATGAAAGAAAATATGTATTAATACCTGTTTTACATGATTATTTTTTCCATAAATTTCAGTCAAATGGAGAACTTGCATTGGTATACTGTATTTTGATTTTGGGGGTTATTTATTTTCTACTTTTTTTTAAATTATTATTTATTTTATTATTTTTACATCATACTTTTATTGTATGGGTCTAAAACATTAACAAACATGGCTCCCTAATGAAGAAAAGTGCCCTACAGAGAAAGCCTCATCAAAGTCTTACAAATGAGTGAAATTACAAAGGCCAGTCTTTTGTATGGGCCGTATAAGTGGAGCTAATGAGAAGACGAATCACCCTCTTTGCATCCCAATAACTGTTTTCATGGCACGCCAGGAGACACATTCACAAGCACTCTGTGAATATTCACTCTGCTCCTGTCCAAATAAATACACTTTAAATTTGACATTTGATACATCTGCCGCAGTATTTTAGCATTTTTCTCTATCATTGGACAGATGCTATGAACAAAGGTGAAACAAGTAGGCTACATATTATTTATGTCAGTTTTAGTCAGTTGTTTCTAATTTTGCTTTGTCAGTACAGTGGAGTACAGTGGTCACAATTAGCAAATAACAAAGACTAAATAACTATTCTGTCCTTTGCTGTTATGCAGTATATGTAGTATATATAGTAAAACAATGTCATTCAAGAACAAAGCCAAATTTGCCATGGTTTAACAAAACATTTTTTTGCTTTTGATTTTGCTCTGAAAAGTATTTGAAACCAGGTCTCTTTAACAAGTTGCCTTATATATACACATTTGAGAAATAAGGTTACCTCAACTGAGAGCTGCTAAAGCATTTTTTTGTAAGTAATGCAGGCAAGAGGTAATAATCCAGTTCATTGGAAAAATATAAACATTCTGGTAAGACAATCAGCAAATGAGATGATAAAGTTAAAAATCCAAGGAGAAGATCAACATGATAATGTGATCATTGCAAAGCATTTTAATGATTACTTTTTAAATTCCTAAAAATGAGTAAAAATAAATAAAAAAAGAACATCCTTGCCACATTATAACATGCACTGAACGTTTCCTTAAGTGGCCAGTGTAGCATACCTAAAAAAGGCAAGAGGAGAAATTCAATCTGTTAACTGGACAAAAGTTTATTTGGTCAAATACGTTTCACAGCTCATCTAAGATGCTTCTTTAGTTCTGGTCAGACACTGGTACCTATATCAGCCTGAAGGGAAGAGCAAACTCCTAAGAAAGACTCAAAACAAAAACAGCTCTAGGCCAATCAGCATTCTCTTCCAAAACTATAACAGAATGGAATAAACTACCAACACATTTGAAACTAAGAAAAACGTCCAAAAGTTTTGTGCTGAAATAAGAACATATTTTTTAACAACACAGAAGTGCCAACATTTAGTGCCACCTAATGTAGGAAAAACAACTTATCACTAACAATTAAATTAAACCGGAGGAAATGGGATAGATATATCTAATGTCATTGTACTTTTTATAACTATTTGTATATAGATTGTATTGTTATGCATGTATTCTATGCTTTGTATCTCTCAGAGACTGCAGATGAAATTCACTCCGAGAGTTACAGTACAGGGGGTCCTCGGGTTACGACGTTGATCCGTTCTTAAGACGCGTCGTAACCCGAATTTCGTCGTAAACCGGATTTTGCCTTTGATCTTCCAACCAAAGCACCAATAACCTTTCCATCTCAATAATTAGAACACTACGCTGCTTGGTTATCACTGCCGCTTTCATAGGAGCAGATCAGAGCCCACATCAGGTACTTCCACCCACATTGGGCACACACACGAGGCTGTCTTCTTCTCCCTACAACCACAACAAAGCGTATTCTTCCGCCGCGCGCCGTTCGCGTTTGTTTACATCTCCTACCATGCTAAACCGCGTAAGACGGAATGACGCGTAATATATACATATTTTTTTTAATGGGGGCGCGTTCGTAACCACGAAACGTCGTAACCCGAGACCGTCGTAACCCGAGGACCCCCTGTATATTCTAGCACAAAGTCGCCCGAGACTTTCTGTGTGGAGTTTGCATGTTCTCCCCGTGTGGGTGGGTTTCCTCCGGGCACTCCGGTTTCCCCCATCAACCCAAAACATGCTCCATGGATAATGGACATCATGGAGATGGTCCCCGGGCGCAGTAATGTGCTGCCCACTGCTCAGGATGGGCTAAATGCAGAGAAGAATTCTCCTGTGTGAGATCAATAAAGTCACTTCTTCTTCTTCTTCAGTGTTTTTTGGCTCTCAGTGAAGGTGGACACATTTTTCTCTCCTCTCTTGTCCTTATCTTCCCTGCTTCGCTTCTCGTCTCATCTAGTCTAGTGTTTTATACTTTTGAGAGACTCTCTCTGCCTGCTCTTCCAAACCCAAAATAATCATGGAGTTCATCAGTTGGTCTCTCAACGCAATTGACACCATCGAGTCTTTGTGTTGTACTGTGTTTGATTATGTACTTGTGTTGCGGAGGTGTTTTTTATCTACTGTATCGATATCTGTCTGTCTATCCGTCCGTCTATCTATATGTCCATCTATCTGTCCATCTATCCATTCAATGCTCCTATACATCGTCCCTGTAAAATAAACTAAATAAATTAAATAAGGAAGGAATGTCAAAAACATCAAAAACATCCATTAGCATGAAAATCCACCATGTTTATGGCAGTAGGGCAAAACTCATAGAGAGATGGTAGTTAAAACAACTTTCAAAAGTAAAATAAGGCGTGGTAGAACAACCCAATAAACTACTGGGTACATCTAGCAATCTATAGTGTCAGAAAACAGCGGACTCAATGCTGAGTTTAGTATTTAGCATCTTAAAATCTAATTTAATATTAGGTTCACTAAAATCGTCAGCTTTTTCAGTACTGCAAAAATATAAAGCATCTATGCCAACTTTATCTCCACTTATATTTATGCACTTATAAATATGTGTATTGGATATAGTAGTAGTAGTAGTAGTAGTAAAAATAAGTAGAAAGTGTTGTTTGAGTGCATAGTTCCCCAGCAGAAACATCTACATGGAGATAAGCAGTTGATGTTTTGATGTTGTAAGTGCTAGTTTTGTGTCAGAGCAGTTTGAACTTGAACGTATGCTTTTCCATTCCATCATGACTTACTGACTGAGGTGATTCTTTGGCTGCCCGCTTTCTCAGCCTCACTGGAACATGTCCCAGGACCAGATCAAGAATTCAAACCAGGTCTGGTCCAACAAAGCCCTGGACATCAAAGACATGTGCAGGAAGTCAGAGGTGTGTGTTCCAAGTAACTGCAGGTTATCTTACAGTATTCTTATTTTGAATGTGTATGTTAAAATCTAAAACATGTACAATTATTTGTTAACTGTTAATTATTAACTTTCTTCATTCACTCCATACTTGGCTGCCAGTCTGTACCACCAACCTCCTCAGATCGCTACCAGTCCTCACACAATCACATGCCACATTCATATTCTGAAAGGTGGTGACACCTTTGCCCAAGCAAGAATTCATCCTCTGTCCTTCAGGTTGGTGAATGAGTGCTCAAACCTTTGAGCCACTGTGTCTTGTATTTACTATGAACCAGTTTCACAACAGTCACCTCAAATATATTAAAGATCCCATGACATGGTACTTCTTGATGCTTTTATATGGCTCCTTAATGGTTCCCTAATACTGTAAATGAATCCTTCTTCAAAATCAACACTCAGTGCATGAGAAACAGAGATAAGATGAGAACACTCCATAATGGGCGTTGTTGCTTGAATGCAAATGAGGAGAAAAGAGCTGGCCTATAGTAGAGGGTGGGGGCGTGGCCAAACTCTCCGCTGTCAGCTCTCAGCTGATCCATTTCCGTGTTTTTGCTCGGGGGGGGGATTTAAAGCGTTCCATTGAAAAATAAACACATTTCCACAGAAAATAAAATTAAACCACTGCTGTTCAAAGGTCCAGAGGCTCAGATAAAGGACTTCTGAGCCTAGAAACACTCGGACGTGCCTCCAGGCAAATTAAAAAACGCATTTCGCATTGCCTAGCGCATTCGCAGTCCAAACTCTCTGGGCGTGATTTACAGAGACGCTGAGTACAGACAGACGGGGGTGGAACTGCATTTGCATTTCTTTTTTCGATCTGACGTCAATAAGGTGCCTTGTTCAAACTCGCCCATTTGAGCTCCGATTTTTTGTGACGCAGAAAAGGATCGCAAATGCTCAGTTTAGACATTTCGCAACTTTTAACCATGGGGGGGGGGGCCTAAACAGGGTAGGTGAGCTCACATTAACGTTCAAAAACCTCAGAAAGTGAAAATTTCATGCCATGGGACCTTTAACAAAAAGAAAATGAGTCAAAAAGAATAACGAAGTATTCTGAGGCTATAACAGAACACACTGATTTTAAAGACATTGGATTTGTTCTTGTATTAAGTATAAATCCATTGCACACCTGGCATACAAACCAGTAGTACGATGTAGCATATCTGCATCATGAATGCCCTTTTACCCTTTACTCTCCTGTCATATTAGGCCTATGGACCAGTACTCGAGTTGAGAGGGGATGGATATAAAACGATCATCCCTTCTTCTATCCCTTGTGGCATTTTATCAGTGCATGTGGAAAATGACTTCTATTTAACACTGGAAATAGAATTACCATTCGACATTTAGGGGGCTTTGTGATAATCAGCCTATTGCCTATGTGATAGTAGGTTACCGTGAGCGAGGCTGTTCAGTCGGGACGGCGCGCGCGGGACCCGCATGTGCCGCGAGGAGTTTTATTCATACCCTCGCGCTCGCGCCAGATGAATGGAACAGCATCATGGCCAAGCGGAGTGGACAGCTGGACCTAAGGAACTTCTGTTTTAAGATAGCAAGGAACAACGATTCAGAAGGTAAGTCAAGAGTCATCAGTCATGCTTTTTATGAGCATACAACCAATGTAAGCTAATTTAATTTGTGGACCGACATAGTGATAACAACACATAGCTAATAATGAATGCTAGTTTGGAGTCTAGCTTACACTTTCTATCTAGCAAGACTGAAAGGCTGAAATGAAACCGGTTGATGCTAGGTAGTGAAGTATCTAAACGACGCGAACATTTGCGTTATTGAACGGAGGAATCCTTGACTAATGCTACTGCAGTAAGGAGATCTTGCATTGCCGCGGTCGTTAGCCGTGGACGTGGTCCCGAAGCCCCAGGTGAGACGCGCGGCCTCGCGCCGGTACGGTGAGCAGGTGCACCGTGTCCGCGCACACACTTCTCCGGGAGATTAATGCGCATCGGGAAGTAGCCGCAGTTTTCCGCGTTTTAAAAAAAAATCCCAATCCGTCACTGATCAAGGCTAATCTGTATTTGTCTGTCTGTAAATGTGCTATAGAAATAAAACTGACTTGACTTGACCGCTGCTGTTTTCTACAGCTGACAGTCTGCAGCAACATGCTGCAACTGGAGCTATCTACCTACCTCTGTATATATTTGTCTGTATTGTCTTCATCTGCATAGACTTACTTTTGACTAGTCCATCTTTCTACAGTTATCTTATTTTTTCTTCTGTCTGGCTACCTCAAGTTAAAAAAATCTCAGTTTACATTTATGTTTTATATTAATACATTTGGAAGATGCTGTTTTTAAATTTGTTCTTGCATTTGAAATAAAAATGGACTTTACTTCACATGAGAAGATTCAGAAATGTTTGCTGAGGTTTTAATAGACAATAATTACAAAAAGATTTATTACAAGTACTATGAGTATGAAGTAATTTGTCTTCTCAATTGTATTATTGCATTGTTGTTTACATAATAATCTCTAGATGTCCATAGTTAAGTGGTTATTGTTTCTTTCCGATAAATAGTATTGTCTTGTGCAGGCCATGCAACTGAGAATACAAGCTATGAATCACATGGGATTTAGGATTTGCCATGTCTAGCAAGTCACCCTAAAATGGACTAGAATGCAGGAAATTGCATCTAAGAACTGCAAAATTTTCTGGGGGAGGACCGCCACACCCCCCGCTGGAAATATATATATATAGTCACATAAATGAAAAAAGAAGAAGAAGGGAAAAAAAAAGTGTATATATATATATATATATATATATGTGTGTGTTTGTATGTGTGTGTGTGTCACATAAAAAAAAGAAAAATTTCACCATCCCCCCTGGTTTCATTTTACAACTCGACTACTGCTATGGACACATAAATAAAAGCATATTTGGCTGTACAGGTAACGTGCTATTGGTAATGAATAAAATGTTTAGTAAAATGTTGTCTTATTTGAGTGTATTCATTATGACTTGTGAAGAATTCAAAGTACACATAGCTTTTTGAAAAAAAACTATCTTTATTTACAGATGATCTATATACGAGATCAAGAAAATATATTTACAAAATATTCCAAAAGAAATATATAAGCTTCTCTTAAAAAACACATGTAATGCTTTGATTACTTGCCTATTCCAAATAAAGAAAGCCACTTCAGCCATCATAAATGTATGATAATTGTACCTCCCTGACATGATATATCAACATAATAAGCATAGAATAGGCTGCATTCATGTGACATCACAACATTCTACCTTATGGTTTAAAACTACTAATTAACTAAGGTCAAATTATATTTTCATATGAGCTCTAGAAATGGGTGCCATTATTCAATCTTGATGACGTGATTGTTGCAAGTCAAAATAACGTGAAGCCAGAGCAATAAAAAGTCAATCCAAGATATTTTGTCGAAAATCTGTGAATCTCCCATAGTTATTTTTGATTCTGCACTTCAAATTAAGACATCAAATTCTAAACCGTGAACGCAACCTCATGCTCCTGAACTCATCACATTTTGATTGACTAAGCAATTATACTACATTTATGAAGTAACCACAACTTCCGCCAGTTACAAGTCAAAACATACTACCGTAATTATGTTAGTCTTTAAGTAGCATTTACATCCACTTGCCAGTGAATTATTTGTTAACACTTTATAATAACTACACTTAATAAAGCGTTTATTAAGAAGGCTTAGTAACTATACTTACTCCTAACTTTAACCCCATAATTTAGTAGTTATTATAAAGCTTTACCAGTTTTTTTTTTTAAATTTATTTCATTTGACACAGCTGTCCACATAGATCCATCATAAATCCCTTTTCTCTGAATCTGATTTGTTTGATTTGGAGTTGTTTTTTTGAGATGGTTCTTCCTGAGCCCGAGCCATGAGTTCGTCCATTGGGGAGCGATTGCTGTGAGCCTCCTTCTCTTTACAGTTCCTCCATTTCATTCTGCGATTCTGAAACCAAATCTTTACCTGAAAAATAAAACATCATTTGGTTATTCGTTTCTTTATTTTCACAGTTTCATTAGTAAATGAAAGTAAGGCTTTAAAATGTAATAATCGAATCAAAAAGTGTATTAAAATCTCACAACAATATTGGAATAGTAGTTCACGTATCACAATATGTTCTAATATCGTGCAGTGCTAATACCTGTGATTCCTTGAGACTGAGATTTGCTGCTAATTTGTTCCTGTCCATTTTGCTGATGTATTTTTGTTTCCTAAAGGTTTTCTCCAGCTCTTTTCGCTGCTCCTCTGAAAATACAGCTCTTCGAAGTATCCCTCTGCGAGCTTTTGGGTTATTATCGGGAGCCCATGTTGGAAGATTTGTACTCTCTGGAAGGTAAAGAAAAACACTGTCACATACTTTGTACTGTCAGTTGAAAGTACATGAAGTGTTGATGTAACAGTTTCCTCTTTGACTCTGAGATTATGTCTTGTCACACTTCAGCACACTCTTCCATTTGTTCAATTTAACAAACTTAGGGTGACTAAAGAGAATAGGAAGGCATTTGAATGGAGAAAAAAGGACTTGGTGAACTGTGAGGAGCAATCCCACGGTGCTTCACTCACAGGTGCACGCACAACAAAAGTCAAGAGGAACGATTTATCCAGTCTATTCAATGTTGCCTTTTTAATCTGTACGACAAATGTGCACATAGACCACCTCTAGGAGCACATAACAGGTTTGGACATGCCTTTCACTTCTCTATTGGAGCTCAATGGTTTTGACTTAAAGAGCTGATTACCAGGTCATCTCTGGGCAACGTGTGTGTCTCCTCCAGCGGCCCCACCATAGAGCCCTGAGGAACCCCCACAAAAAGCCACTTCAATGGAAATGCCATTACTCGATGGTTCAGTGGCCCAACACTAAATCTTTTCACTTGCAGGTATGAAGGCAGTTTGTATGTGAAGATGAGCTCGAATAAGTCTATAAAAGTCAATTGCATTGAATGCTTTATGTTGTAGTCAAGGGGTCCCCAATGGGCAGGAATGAGCGCTGAAGGCCAGCAGAAAGGAGGGGGAGTGGGCTAGCTGAGCTCTTTAACCACACAAAGGCTGGGGGATGTTCCTGTCCAGCCCTCACTGCTCTGAGATGGCCAGAGGTTTTGTACTCATTGGAGTTCATTGCTGCAGTGAAAAATTGAGGTGAGGTCGCGTGTGGATGGTGGACTGAATGTGCCGATTGGTCACGGCCAGGGCTGGCATTGTTGTGTTGCTGGGCACTGTGGGAAAGTATTAGCCTACATGATGACTTCAGGGACCTTATCAAGTGGTGTTTATTCCATAACAGATGATCAGAGTCATTACAGTTATGAGCAACATAATAACAATGACAAATAACTTTGTTATGTGAACATAAAGTTTCACCCGCCTTGGTTGTGCATATTTCTATTCTTGATCTCGTCACTGAAGAAATACTTCTGATGCTGAATCCCTCTTTAGAATTTAGCCTCCACTTATCCATTGCTTTGACAAACTCTTTTGACAGATTCTTGGTTATGTTTTTGTTTGTATATTTCTCCCATGTTGCTTTATACTATATTTGTTGTTTTACAGTATGCGTTATACTTTATACTCTAGTAGTAATGAAAACTATTTGTTGGCTTAATTAAAACTGATTACATTTCTCACAGCAATTATATCCTTAATATGACAGAAGACAAGATGTTTATTAGCTCTGCATATTTGCACAACTAAAGTGTGTATGTGCCAGTACAAAACCTGGGGCCCTGGGGGCTTCTAAAGGCCTGCAGCCCACCCCTCGGCCCGATCTCAAACAGCCGTGAATGCCCATGAATAGAGCTGTGCAGAGTTGAACGCAGAATTAGCTCTTTGGCATTGCATCAGTAATTAGCTGTGAAGAGCATGGGAGACCCTGCTGCTAATGCTTAGAGAGGAGCTGAGGCAGAAAACACCCACTGGAGAAGATGGGAGGGGGGCTGGACCCACCGCAGAACGCCAGGAGGTACGGGTACTCCAGGCCCGGTACCAGCACACGGCTCAGCACACCTGCAGAGAGGGGCAGTCAGATGGGGAACAGACAGGTGGAGGTGTCCAATAAAGGCAAGAATGCCAGTGCAATACCCACTGCATACTGTAGTTGTGTCCTTGGGCAAGACTTTACCAAGCTTGCCTGCTGTGAATGCGTTGTATGATGTAATGATTGGCTCTGCTGGGCAGTATGACAATATACTAAGGCTTTTCAAGGAGACAGTGGCTTAGCAGTTGTTCCCTATCCCAAAGGTTGGAGGATCGATTCCTACTTGAACCAAGTTATGTCGTTGTGTCCTTAGGCAAGACACTTCACCCACATTGCGTAGTATGAACGTGGTGTGTGCGTTAATGATTGGTGGTGGTCAGAGGGGCTGAAGGTGCAGATCGGCAGCATCACTTCAGTCAGTCTACCTGTAGCTGTGACTTCAGTAGTAGCTTACATCACCGAGTGTCGTGTAAATGAAGAATGACTACAGTGTAGTGCTTTGAGAGGCTTTGACAAGCCTGAAAAGTGTAAGGTATCATTATTAGTAGCAGTTGTAGTATCAAAACACTTGTTATATTAATTATTCTCTCCATACTTGAAGTTAAGCTACCAATGTGTGCCGCCACTGATCACTCAAGAGCAGCACATTCATATTAGTGTAGGTGGGTTGTGTCTTGCCTAAGGACACAACAGCACTATCCCGCTTATCCAGCATTAGAACTGGTTGACAAAGACTTTAACCACTGTTGTGTGTCAGCCCATGCATTTTATATAAATCAAATGTAAATAAATGTAAATTGTAATATTGTAAAATAATATATCATATTAAATATTCTCTGAAGCTGAATGTATTGGAGTCAGGTCAGTTTGACAGGAGTTTGGGTTTGAGTTGTAGGCAGTTGGACCAGCTTATAATGATGTCTATAATGAAGTCTATTGTAAATGCATTCAAATATTATAATACAATAAATTGCCTATCTATATCTATACACACACGGGCACACACACACACACACACACACACACACACACACACACACACACACACTAGTACTGAGGTATTCTGCATCAATTTATACCTAAATAACACATTTTATTCTTATTTTATTTAATGGTTATTGTTGGTAATATCTCTGAAGTACTCACTCTCAGTTAATAGCTTTCTTAATTTTGTATTACAATTTTTTGCTTTTTACTTTGCCGTTAATTTACATGATTATTAATAGCAACACTAATTTGAACTGTACCTGAGTGTTGCAGGACTTGCTCTGGACTGTGGCCTGGATTTGGATACCCTCCTCTGGACTCGCAGCTCCAGCTTCGCCTGAGACTCGGAGCACGCCTGGGCCCAATGTCCTCTGTTCTCTGTCCCCCTGGCTGCGTCCCCGGTCCCTCTGCTCGGGGTGGAGAGGTATGCGACTGCAGTAGGTTGTCGATTAGAAAGCACTTCCCGGAGCTTCCGAAGCCCGCTAACGGAGGAGGAGAGGCCATGCTCGTCCTGATGCAGCCCTGCAGTAAGACCATGCTCTACTGTGACTAGAGGCGCTTTAATCCTGTGGGACTGACCAGGCCAACTTCATTAAACTCGGAGCAAAACAAAAGTTCACTGCTCCTCTTCCCTTAGCCGGCGCTGGGTTAGAGGACGTACTGTGATTGGCTGAGAGACCCTAATGTGCTTACAATTCAGATAAGGCTGGGGTCTATTGGAGTGGCAGAAGGTGGGTCTGGCTCATTCATTATGTCAACTAGCCTATTAAATGATAGACACCAGAGACAATGAACTGCTGGCCTAAGTTTCACATTCACAGAACAGTGGCTGCAGTAGTAAATAGTTCCCTCTCTCACTCAAAGCTCCATTGTGCCTCACAATCCCACTCTAGTTCATTTGCAATTGCCATTTGTGCCTTTTTAAAAGGCACTTCATTTGAATCTGCTATTCAAAGATTTTATGAGCTTTTTAGAATTTAGATTTATTGACATCATTATAACAAACTTTTTTTTTATGAAGCATTTATTTAATCCAAGTTTCTCATGTAATTCTTCTGATATTTGTTCCCATAGATCTTAAATGATGTGGTTTAAAGCTGTACAGTCAGACATGTGTGATGTGCCGAAGCATACACTAAAGTACAGCTTTAAGGTGAAACTCTAAAGTGCAGCTTTGAACATATATCATGTCAGTCCTGAGCTGTGAGTCCTGAGCTGTGAGTCCTGAGTTGTGAGCCATGAGCTGTGCATCCTGAGTGGGACGGGGGCCCTGAGGGGTGCAGCCCGCGCCAGCCCGAGCGTGTGCGTACCTCATGCTGAGCATGGAAATTGGCCCAGACAGACGGGCCCATTGTGTCATGGCCAAAGAGCCAAAGGTTGCTTGTAATCAAATTTGAGGTTTTATTCGTTAACTGGTGGAGAAGGCCCAGCGCTCTGTCACACTGTGACTGTTGCACTTTTGTGTAGTGATCATGTAGTGTGTTCACAGAAGACCTGTCACAATAAAGCTGTTCAGAGAGATCCATTCAGAAAAGACAACATGACAAATGCCCGTTTTAATAAGATGTCTTTAGGTATAGTGGGACCAATTACATTACTGCTCCTTTATTTTATAAATACTGAAGCAACTCATCCTTTGCTCCCACAGCTTCATAAACATGACCCTCATCTTACATTACATTTGCCTGTACATTTTAGCACTTAAGCTAAATCACTTATCCATGTCCAAACCTTTTAAAAGTGTCTGATCATTGAGCCTCTCCACTCCACTGAAAGATGCAGATTCCTCAGAGGCAGGTGTAATTGGGTCATTCTAAAAGAGACTGAAGTTCATGTGAATTTATTTGATGTCCACCTCTTTTTAAAATGGAGGGAAAACTGGGTTCCTCCTTTGACTGTTCTCACAATGGTGCTGTTGAAAACTAGCCCTCTGTAGACCAGCAGAGAGCCCCCTTCTCTCTTTTTTAACCCCACTAAATCTCTTAAAAAGATAGCGCCCCATTGCCCATTGCAATTGATATTCCACCACTCGAACTTAATATTATGAATGGCGGGCCAGGCTCCATGAATCAGGCGGACAATGTGCTTAGCTTAGCAGCAAACTGGCCCTTTCTGTGCCGTGTCTGTCCCAGAGGAGGAAGTTTCTAATGTGAGAGTCACAATTGTGTGTCTATAGAGTTCTAATGAGCTTGTGCATGCAGAGTGAAAGGCCGGGTTCTATTCAAACACACAGCTCAATGAGGCGCTCCATTATTGCCCACACGGACAATAGAGCTGCACCAATGGGGGTGTCCGCGCTCCCAGTCCATAAACCAGCCTCAGACAGATATGGCTTTTCTAATAGGAGCTAAACATGGGGCTAATGCTGTTACGTGACGCTAGGGTTGTGCAATTAATTGAATTTTGATCAAATAGTCATTTCAAACTGATAGTGATGAGTTTGGGGCTACAGCTAATTCTCTTGTCAGGAAATTCATGTGGAGTTCAGACTTTGGAAAAATCATTTGGAATATATTTTGTGTTAAAGTGTCTTGTATATATTAAAAAGTATTAAGTACATTATTTTACATTGTATTTTTATAGGAAAAAATTTAACTGATTTTTTTTTGCCTTTTGCTCACCTCTATTTGATAGTGATGCTTTACCAAATATGAAGTTGTAGTTTCCAATATTTCAAAATTACTAAAGCCAACTACATAAATTAAATAGTACATATTTTGTTTAAGCATTTATAATATTTATTTATTATGTAAAATTGAAAATAATTGACAAACTTTGATTAAATATCAGCACATTTCAATACATATTTTTAGCTGCCTTTATTATTTGTTCCAATCTATTATAAATCACTGTTCAACAAATGCACCTTCTCCATATGACCACAAGATGGCAATAGAAGAATACGTATGAAATCAAACATTGTCAACCACAGTGAGTATCTAAGTTAACAAACATTAATCCAATGTTGCCTTTTTTCCAATATCTTGACATTTTAAATATTTTCCAACACATCACCACCATTTTACCTTTTTCCATTTGAGCATCCCAGCCCACTTCAAATCTCCCTAAAGTTATATATTATCAATAATGAAACTTCACTGCACCATGTTAATAATTATCTCAAATCTTGACACACATTTATTGACTCTTCTGTTGTATTGGTTTGTCTGGACTTGGCAGCAGTTATGAATAATTAGTCTCCTTTTTGAGCAGGGAACGACTGTCCTTGTCCTCGGAGTGAGTTCTGTTCAGATGTGAGCTGGCACTGCTCCCTGTAGTTTTGGCTTGGCAAATGGTTTAATCTTATTTGTCCCTTCTGAAAATTAGTTACAAATTAGTTATTCAGTTATTTATTGAGAGGAGATGGTTAGGGGTTTACATAGCTGTGAAGATTACTGATGTATTGGACAATATGTTGAATGTATGCAATGTAAATGGTGGAATATTTCCATTTTCTTCTGCTTATCCGGGGCCGGGTCACGGGGGCAGCAGTCTAAGCAGGGACGGCAACAGTCTAAGCAGGGACTCCCAGACTTCCTTCCCCCCAGACACTTCTCCTCCGGGAGGACCCCAAGGCGTTCCCAGACCAGCTGAGAGACATAGTCCCACCAGTGTGTCATAGGTCTTCCCCAGGGCCTCCTCCCAGTGGGACATGCCTGAAACACCTCCTGAGGGAGATTAATTAAGCTTGGGCTTTTAGCCTTTATTGGTCTCACACACAATGACACACAGTGACACACGGGAGAAATTTGACTTCTGCATTTGACCCATCCTTTTTCAGGAGCAGTGAGCAGCCATCTTTTTCGGCGCCCGGGGGGCAGTACCGTGAAGGGTCTTGCCCAAGGACCCACACTGGTTAGCTCATTGCCCGGGGGGGGTTTGAACCTACAACCTCCAGGGGGAAAGTCCATGACTTACCAGTTGAGCTAACCAGCCGGTGGAGGCATCTGGATGCCGGTGGAGGCATCCAGAACAGATGCCCGAGCCACCTCAGCTGGCTCCTCTCAACGTGGAGGAGCAGCGGCTCTACTCTGAACTCCTCCCATGTGACTCAGCTCCTCACCCGATCTCTAAGGGTGCGCCCAGCCACTCTGCGGAGGAAACTCATTTTGGTCACTTGTATCCATAGGTGATCATAGGTGACGATAGGAATGTAGATTCCTGTCTCACACTCCATCCTCTCCTCACTCGTGAACAAGACCCCGAGATACTTGAACTCCTCCACTTGAGGCAAGGACTCTCCGCCCACCTGGAGAGGGCAAGCCACCTTTTTCCGGTCGAGAACCATGGCCTCGGATTTTGAAGAGCTGATCCTCATCCCAGCCGCTTCGCACTCAAACCGCCCCAGTGCACATTGGAGGTCCCGGTCCAATGAAGCCATCAGGACAACATCATCTGCAAACAGTAGAGATGAGATCCTGTGGTTCCCAAACTGGATCCAACATCCAGAGACTTAAGATACTCAGGACGGATCTCATCAACCCCTGGAGCCTTGCCACCAAGGAGCTTGCCAACCACCTCAGTAACTTCAGCCAGGTTGATGGACGAGTCCGTTTCTGAGTCCCCAGCCTCTGCTTCTTCCTCAGAAGATGTGACGGTGGGATTGAGGAGATCTTCAAAGTATTCCTTCCACTGTCTGATAACGTCCACAGTTGAGGTCAGCTCTCCACCCACACCGAAAACGGTGTTGGTGGTTCCCCCTCCTGAGGTGTCGGACAGTTTGCCAGAATTTCTTTGCGGCCGTCTGATAGTCCTCCTCCATGGTGTCCACTGCCGGTTTCGGGGATTGCCACCACGACAGGCACCACAGACCTTATGACCACAGCTACGAGCAGCTACATTGACAAAAGAGCCCGAGAACAAAGCCCACTCCATGACTCCATGTCCCCAGCCTCCCATGGAATCTGGGAGAAGCTCTCGGAGGTGTGAGTTGAAGGTCCCCCTGACAGAGGGCTCTGCCAGACGTTCCCAACAGACCTTCACTACGCGCTTCAGTCTGCCAGGTCTTTCAGCCTTCCTCCTCCGCCAGCGGACCCAACTCACAACCAGGTGGTGATTGGTTGACAGCTTTGCCCCTCTCTTGACCTGAGTGTCCAAGACACTCGGCCGGAGATCAAATGACACAACAACGATCACGACCTCCAGCCTAGGGTGTCCTGGTGCCACATGCACTGATGGACACTCTTATATTCAAGCATGGTGTTCGTTATGGACAAACTGTGCCTAGCACAGAAGTCCAATAACAGAACACCGCTCGGGTTCAGATCAGGGAGGCCGTTCCTCCCAATCACCCCTCTCCAGGTGTCACTGTCATTGCCCACGTGGGTGTTGAAGTCCCCCACTAGAAAAACGAGTCCCCGGTCGGTGCACTGTCTAGTACCCCTCCCAGGCACTCCAAGAAGGCCGGGTACTCTGCACTGCCATTTGGCCCGTAGGCCGACACAACAGTGAGAGACTTGTCCCTAACCTGAAGGCGCAGGGACGCGACCCTCTTGCGACCGGGGTGACCGCCAACACACGAATGACTGAGCTGTGGGGCAATGAGCAGGCCCACGCCAGCCGGTCGCCGCTCCCCACTGTCAACGCCAGAGAAATGGAGAGTCCAGCTCCCCTTAAGGAGTTGGGCTCCAGAGCCCAAGCTGTGTGTGGAGGTGAGGTCCTGGAGGGCAGGTCAGACTAAGAGCAGATCAGAAGCCCCCATGACGAGAAACACAGCAAGGCCAGTTATGTCTCCTGGATTGACATTACTGGGGCCCCACTCAGGAGCCAGGCCTGGGGTGGGTGCTCAACAGTGAGTGTCTGGTGGCCATGCCTCCTTCATGAGGCCTGGCTGTGCACAGCCAGAAGGAGCGACGTGGGGCTGTCCCCCCGTTGACCCACCACCCACAGGAGGGCCCATAGGGGGCGGGTGCAGGGAGATTTGGGCAACAGTCGAAGGCAGGGCCCTCGACAACCAGATCTCCGGACATGGAGACAGCTCCGAGGAGTATTGCTTTGAGCTTCATTATTCTACAGTATAACATTAAACTTGTCTGTCTTGCAGTGTTTACATTACTCATTGTCAAAAGAAGAACTTTGCTCAGAAGCCTCTCCTCCATTGAGAGAAGTTTAATGTCACAATGTGGAACATTCCCGACAGAGCAATAATATGTCCATGGAGCCAAGCAGGAGACAGAAAAGTTACACCATGCACCTTTATTGTGTTGTGTTTTATCATCAGAATGACTGTTTAATTATTTGCTCTGAATTGTTCTGAGCACTAGCATGTTATGTATTGCAAAGCACCAATTTCCCTTATTAAGCTATCATGAACAGACCAATTCTATGCTGTTTGTGTGATTGTAGCTTAAGTGATCTGTTATGTAATGGTCACAAATGCCTCCAGACATGATTTTGGCTGGAGTGGAAATGGCTACACCAGCAGGGTTTGAGCTGCGGCCCTTCAGAGCTGAGCAAAACTTGGATTTGTCCCCAGAATCATATCTACTGTCCTACACTCGGCCTCCTTCAAAACTACCAGCACTGGCAACAAAACACCATCTCCCACGATGTATTGCACTGGCAAAAGGCTGTTGTCAATGACATTTGAGTAATTCTCTGCAGATGGTTTGGATTCATGTAAGAAATAATCTATTAGAGGTTGTTTTGGTTTTGTTTATGTATATTTCTGCTATAATAGCTGCACAATAACACACTTAACAGTAATTTATTGTGGTTGCAATATCATTGCTCTAGTACACTATACAGTTGGACACAGTGTTGACAGTAACTGCAGTTTTTAAAATATATTCTTTGCCCAATAGTTTATTGTCACTGTAGGGACATGTGTCCACTGCATTTGACCCATCCTTCAGTTCAAACAGTGCAGCCTGTCAAGAACCAAACACAGCGTTTAGGAATCCATCTTCAAAACGTAAGCCAGGATTTGAACTTCCTAACTGGATGATTGGCCTATGGACTGAGGGATTTTACACATATGCTCTAATTATAAATCATTTCTGTATATTTTTTCACTTCTGAATATTTTGTCTCACCTTTCAGTATCTCCCTTCTGAAGAAGCTTCAGCCTTCAAAAAATGCACTATGGATCTGGTTTTAATATCGGCAAGCCTAACTGGGACCAGTAAGTGTCAAGACTAACACACAAACACATGCCATTTGTAGCAGTCTTAAACAGTCATACCTCACCTTACGAAAGACCCAACTAACAATTATCCAAGTTACGAAACGCCTTTACGTAAAATTTTCGTCTCTGAATACGAAAGAAAATTCAAGTTACGAAATGCGAAATCTCAAAAATTCAAATAATGCGCACTCGGATGCGTGCTCGGCTTCGCAGCCGCCCAAATCCCCCATTGCGACTCTACTTACGAAAAAATCACGTTACGAAACCACTTCTGGAACGAATTAATTTCGTAAGGTGAGGTATGATTGTACCTAAATAACACATGTTGTGGTTTTCTCAAGTTTAGACCTGGTTTAGATCTAGTTTAGACCTGGTTTAAATCTGGTGATACTTTAAAAGGCAAAAATGTGAATCTTCGGTTGGTGTGAAATTTGAGACCTAGCTATTACATCAATATCATGCAAGCTCTTGCTCTTTAGAAATGATTAAATAGAGCGTTTTGTGTAACAACCTAAGTGATACAGCCATAATAATCCCCTATGAAACACAAATGACAGTCTTTGTAGCTCGTGCATTTGTAACCCTGTGGACCTAAAACCGCAGAGCTGTTGACATGACATTTGCTTCATTTGAAAACCATTATCAATCATTTTTGCTTTATAACGGCATAAAAAGGCCGTCTAAATGGAGTTTGGCTATTATTACCAGAATAACCTGCAGTATCAATGTGACCTGGCTTTTCAGTCTATTTCACACCGATTCACTTCCGAATAATTTGAGTCGAGACTTTTGTGTGGTGCACGGCTTCCACAACAAATCAAACACTACAAAATGGTCAAATCAGTGAAGCAAATTAGCAAACACATCCTTTCTTTTGTCTCACAACAGCAGAAGTCAAATTCCAGTGTTGGTGAATAAAGACAAAAGACATAATTGTCGTAGGTCACCTGAATATTACAAACACTATTACATTTACGCACACTGCACAAAGGTCACAGCATGTGTGTATTTACTTGCACTTAATCTAGCACGTATTTTAAACTTGAAGGTGCACTATGGAACTTCTCCAGCGCACCTCCTTGCTTCCATGGCGATTTGATTTCTTTGCCCGGTTTAGCCGTAACCTTATTCATTTGGATGGATGCGACACCATCAGGCCAATTACAGGTCAAATCAGCAAGATGTATATGCATCTCTAACATCACTATGGAAACAAGCAGGTACCACACTCTCCACCAGAAAAATTACAAGGAGTACCTTTACTTTGTTGTTTTTTCAACTTTTATAATATTAAGAACCAGAAGAGCAAAGTCAACAAGAACCACACAAAAGCGTAGTAATAGCAAATGAGCAAAAACAAAGCTTATATATTTTAATCTTGGGAGACCATAGAATATCCTGCCTGCATTTGGGTTTCATAGCCTACTATAGAATCGTATATCTTTATGTAACAAGAGTGCAGTGCATGCCCAATGAAATGAAATAGTCCTTACAATAAAATACAAGTTAACTTTAGAATAAATCATTGATCATTGACATTGACGGACCCCTCGCTTTAAGGCAGTGCTTCTTAATTATTTTCTGTGACGCCCCCCTTAGGAAGAAGAAAAGGTTTTACTATAAATAGTATTATTTGTCTAGAAAATTATTAGTACACCTTTGCATAACATTGTATCCTTTTATTAACATTAAAAACAAAAAAGAAAGAAACTTCCAACAAAGACTGCACTGTCTTTTTGCACTGAGGACTCAAATATTAATGTGTTTTTAATGCATCTTTGCGCACATTTGTTTATGTTTTACAGAAACAAAACTTAAAACTACCTCATTTGCATAAAACGCTCTCTCCTTGTGCCGCTGATGCGTCAGCTTCTGTCAGACTAAAGGACACGACTCAGTGGAATATAAGTGTTTTTTCTGTGACAGAGGATGTTCTGCTCATGGTGAGTCTGTTCTGTGCATATATTGCGTAGGGTGACATCAGGTAATTTGAGCCACATTTTGGTTAATGTCTTAGGAAACTCGTAAAAAACTATGACACTGGTTTATATTTATTTTAGTTAATAAATACAATCTTTAATATTTTAGGGTTGAATTATTGTATAAAATTTAATAATTTAGGTTTTACAGCTTATCATCATCATCATCCATCAGCTGTCCCACATTTTTTTAACGATCAGTGTTCAGGTAAAATGAGCCACCCGGTCAGCTAAAGTGAGCCACTTACCAGCTTAAATGAGCCACCAAAAATGCAAAGCAAAACATTCATTTATTTATCATAAAAGCATATTAGTAATTCTAACACACAAAATATAACATCACATAACGTGTGTGTGTGTGAGTGAGTGTGTGTGTGTGCGTGTGTGTGTGTGTGTGTGTGTGTGTGTGAGAGAGAGAGTGCACTTTAGTACACAGACTCACGGAGAGGCGTCTTTCCAGTTCTGTGGCCCTTGTCTATGGAACAACCTGCCGGAGGAGCTCAGGGCAGCAGAGAACGTTCATGTTTTTAAGAGTGGGCTCAAGACTCACCTGTTTAGCTTGGCCTTTGATTGACTTCGGTCGTCTGTTTGCTTGTCTTTTGTTTGCTCTTTTGTTTGTTTGTCCTCTGTTTCTTTGTTTGTTCGTCTGTTTGTTTGTTCGTCTGTTTGTTTGTTTGTCCATCTGTTTGTTTGTCCGTCTGTTTGTCTATTTTTTTTGTTGTTGTTTTTCCCCTCTGGCAGCACGGTGGCTGAAGTGGCTAGCACTCACGCTTCACAGCAAGAAGATTGGGGTTGCCCAGGCCTTTCTGTGTGGAGTTTTGCATGTTCTCCCCGTGTCTGGGTGGGTTTCCTCTGGGCACTCCGGTTTCCCCCACCAACCCAAACATGCGCCATAGGTAAAATCCTCCAGCTGAGGTCCTGACCAAGACTAACAAAATCATGGGGTTGGTCCCCGGGTCTAACATAGAACAATTTCTCCTGTGTGAGATCAATAGTAAGGCGCTTTGTGCTACAATTTTGTATGAAAAGCGCTTTATAAATATTGTTTGATTGATTGATTGATTTATTGAACCCAAAATTATATCCAGGAGGGATAAATAGAACAGAAGATGTGGATAAGCAGGTCTACATATCAAAATGCTATGCTAATAGCCTATACCATCAAAATATGAGCTAAAGCTAACTCTGAAGGTGGCTAATTTTAGCTGAAGTGCATGGCTCAATTTACCTCAGTACATTAAGGTAAATTGAGCCACCACCAAAAAAAAAACTAATTTCATGAAAAATAGTTTAGCTAAGCAAAAATTCAGCATCATATCTGATAAAGGTTGACACAACATGCATTTACCCTATTTTTTTATAGCTGAAGGTCGATTTTTTAATGATTTATCAACCTTATAAGTTTCAAGAAAGAATTGTCTGCCAGGCCACTAACCTCACAGTTCTCCTCAGCAGTATGTAAGTGTGGCATTGTCCCGCCCACCATACCAACCATGCACCAATCAAATGTATTGTTTTCTATCAAGTAGTACATTTGTAGCATGCATTTTATATAGTTTGCAGCCATTGGCTGCTAACATTTAAAGAGCTAGGATGCTCAAACCTTAAATGTCTCATTTTAGCTGATGGCTCAAATTACCTGATGTCACCCTATTTAAGGTTGCCGACCCCTGCCCCAGAGCGACAATGAGAGCGCCACTGCCAACTACTGTTGTTAATGTGCAATTACACTTAGTTCTAGTACAGTACGGCAAAAAAGCATGTTTCCCAGGGTCACACGTTCCCCCCCCTGGCATCACACTGCGCCCCCCCAGGGGAGCCCGCCCCACTGTTTGAGAAGCACTGCTTTAAGGCGTGGTACTTGTGATTCTGCGTTCAACCGCTAGAGGTCTTCATCGTCCTTGTTACGCGTTCCTCGCTCCCTCCTCGACAGGTTGTTCCTCTCCTCTGTCCTTCTCTCCTCCTCTCGTCCTCCCCGGAGTGTTGCCGCTCCTCCTGTTCCGCGCGTGCAGCTGCAGCGTCTCCAGGTTCCCGTTGGCACCTGCACCGCGCGCGAGGGACGGACCGAGCACAGGCTGCGAACCCGTACGGAATAATCCCACATTACAGGCAGCTCTGCGCTCATGATCGTCTAATCCGGATTTGCCTTTTGTCGCTGCATTATCGGGCATCTAAAGTTGTCATGATGCCTCCACTGCGCATTTGGGATTACATGTACTAGCGTTTCTTGTGCGCCGCGAGGTTGTATTGTTTTTTTGGCGTTTGACTCAAAAATACTGCCTCTTTCAAGTGGACAAAACATGGACTAATTTATACGATCTCAACATGGGATTATTACAGCTATTTGTATTTCTTGGCGTTTTTTGCCCCTCCTCAGGTAGGACAGCGATACGCATAAGGATACTGTGCTCTTCCCATCTGTGGATAGGCTGCATTACACTCAGTAACACAGCACCTTAGTCCAACGTACCAAACGCATTATAACACCTGCGTAAAGGACGTTATAATAATGCAGTACGTTATGCTACTTGTACATGTATGGATGAACTGACTGGCATTGGTATACACATGGATTTATCAAGTAGTTCATTGTGTCTGGAAATATCGAGTTGGTTTTGGGAATTTCTTGAGGTCAGGGTTTGTTAGGTCCTATTATGTATCAACTCTCTAGGATTTGTAAACATTGGTAACTACAAAAAGTTTAGTCTTTGTCCATATATTGTTTGGTTTTTGATCATCCAATTTGAAACCACTGGAGAAAACATTTTAACAGTAGTGTATTGTTATGGAGCATTCACTGGTTCAAATCAGAAGGATATACCATCATTTTGAGTACATTTATACTATGTTTAGAAGCTTATGGTAACCTGAAGTATGCCGTGTTCATGTCATGCTAATACTGTTAAGTGTAAATCCATATTTGTTTTTCAGTTGTAGGGTTTGGGGTGGACCCTGCTATCAGGATCAGTGTTTTTGACGAGCTGACATTGGGACAAGATTTGGATGGAGTTACCCAAGTCCAAGGATTCCACAGCGAGTCCAGAGCCTTCCACTTCCAAGGTACAAGAACAGCCCATGCAATGTTTTCCCATGTGCTTGTCAGTAGAGCTGTTGTCCCCTGTTATTTCTGTGTTTCTGTGTCTAGTTTGGGTATTGGGTTTCAGTATTTCAAACAGTTACAATTTGAACTGGATCGCTCGTTAGAATATAATCTGCCAAAGTAAATCTTGGATTGCCCCGATCCATCTTTTTATCATTACTTTGGTTTTTAGTATCTTTCGATTTCCATTATTAACAATACTAATGTAGGGACTGAAATAGGCATTTTATTTCTGTCTGAACACAGTTATCCAGCAATTTACTGTTGGACAGAAAAGTTCAAGCATTATGAAATGCTCTAGGCCAGTATTTGTTTGCATTTGCCAGTAAATAGTGCTAACCAATAAAAGGCTCAATGAGAATATCGTCTGATCTAGGTCATTTTCTTGGATCGACGTCGATATTAAATAACAAGAACGGTATTGGTACATTCTGAACAAAATCCAGATGAAAATGCAGATGTTTGACCTGATTTATTAATATCTCTGTAATTACTGGGCCCGTCCACATGAAAGAAACACACAGTCTCTGTCAGCACAGTGGCTTCATGTGATGATGGCATTACTTAATCACAAAGGTTTCTGGTTTGCTCTGAAGGTTGCTGGTCCGCTCTAGCAACGTGCTCTTAGGTACTTAATCCACCTTTAATGTATACATGTGTCAGTTTACATGTATTGTGTTCTGATTCAGAGCAGTTTAGACTTGGTTTTGCACTGATTTTATCCTGGATTAATAGACCATGTCTTGCTCATGTTAAGTCAGGTTAGGACTAGTTTACCCATGATTAGTTTTGGTCTGGTTTTAGAATGTGTTGAGTCCAGTTTAATTCTGATTTACACTTGGTTTGGCTTTATCTTAGTTCTGGTCTAGTCCAGGGTTAGTTCAGGGTTTAGTACTTTATTCCCAATTTCTATGTGTTATATCGTGTAAATGTGTGAACGTGGCCTTAAAGGGATAGTGCGTTTTTTTTTTTTTTTATGTTAATCTGTATGGGTTTCCTTCTAAAAGTTCCGTGTGTTGACACCGGCTTACCTCTGACAGTCTCAGCTGATCCCGGTTCGGCTCGCTTTCTGGAGCCCACGTAAGTAGGTCCGGTAACTTCCCTGGAACATGAAATAAAGCTTGTTTTTCTTCTCAAAACAAAACATTTGTCCGAAAGGTGATATATTCGCGTCCGAAACAGTTGTCCACGAAACATCCAGCAGCATATTTCGCATTCTCTCCACTCGTATCACTACGCCCATGTTAACTCTATCAGCCTGTTCACGTTCAGCGGATGTCTACGCCGAAGTTTACAAGTGAACAGGCTGATAGAGTTAAAGGGATATGCCACCCCCAGGTCAAATTTGGGCATCTCCCCACAGTCCAGAGACTAAAATAAGTGGTGGAAAGCCACTGTCCGAGTCTGTCAGCACTGTCCGCCGCGGTATCTGCAGCTACTCCGCGTTAGACTGGAGTCTAACGGCGCCAGAGAAAGATTTCGGCCAAAAGGAATTAATTTGCTCGATGCGTTTCCCAATTACTTTGTGTAGTGCGCATTCATATCGAGTGCAAATAAATGTACAAATCAACACGGAGAGCTTGACTTGGTCATTTTGGGTGGGAACTATTTTTCAGTGCGGAAAAACATAGCCGAAGCACGCAGCACGCTGCCAGGGGAATCCCTGTTACGCACCAGGAAGGGAGTTCCCCTGTTACACAGCCTGGTGCGTGCTTCGGCTATGTTTTTCCGCACTGAAAAATAGTTCCCACCCAAAATGACCAAGGCAAGCTCTCCGTGTTGATTTGTACATTTATTTGCACTCGATATGAATGCGCACTACACAGAAAGTAATTGGGAAACGCATCGAGCAAATTAATTCCTTTTGGCCGAAATCTTTCTCTGGCGCATTAGACTCCAGTCTAAGGCGGAGTAGCTGCAGATACCGCGGCGGTCAGTGCTGACAGACTCGGACAATGGCTGGGTGACCAGGAAAACGCTTTCCACCACTTATTTTAGTCTCTGGACTGTGGGGAGATGCCCAAGTTTGACCTGGGGGTGGCATATCCCTTTAACAGGGGCGTAGTGATACGAGTGGAGAGAATGCGAAATATGCTGCTGGATGTTTCGTGGACAACTGTTTCGGACGCAAATATATCACCTTTCTAACAAATGTTTTGTTTTGAGAAGAAAAACAAGCTTTATTTCATGTTCCAGGGAAGTTACCGGACCTACTTACGTGGGCTCCAGAAAGCGAGCCGAACCGGGATCAGCTGAGACTGTCAGAGGTAAGCCGGTGTCAACACACGGAACTTTTAGAAGGAAACTTATACAGATTAACATAAAACAAACAAACAAACAAAAAAACACACTATCCCTTTAAATGTTTCACTTTATTTGACACTTTATAATATCAACCATCAACCACTATTTTTCTACAAACATACTAACTTTGGTAAACTACTCATTTAAAGGCATACCATGTAACATTTCTGGTAATGTGTCCTACCTACCTACCTTCTTGTATCCAAAGAGATGTTATTCTTTTGCCTGGAATATTCCACAGTATAGTATTCATCTTATCTATTTCCATTGAGACAAGTAGGTGACGCTTGTCTGGTCAGATCTGTGGTGACCCCGCCGCGTACACTAAGAATGCATGTGGGTATTTCTAACAATGCAAAGACCAGTATAGTAGACCAGTAAAAGTTACATACTTTTGTCTGTTTACACGAGAACGCTTACGGGTAAAAACGACAAAATATTTTATCGGAATTGCCTTTTGTTTACAGGGTGACAGCGTTTTTGGAGGCCTAAAAACGCAAAAATCTGAAACCACCCTCCAGAGTGGAAAAGTTAAATACGCTCCGCTGTAGCGTTTCCGTGTAAACTGCCCAAGACGCAAAACTGGTCAGATCTGCTCACGTCGCGTACGCGTTTACGTCACATAGATGCGGCAATACAAGAGTCATTTCAACAATTGTATAAATCGCACCCACACACGTCTACGGTCTTTTCTCTTCTTCCCGTACAAGTCTTTCTCACACTCTCACAGCCACACAGACGGCCAAGACAAGCGACTTCCGCATGAGGCACTTCAAATGTAAAACCTGATGTGATTTTATATTTTCTAATTCACTGTAATCCTCCTGTAAAGGAACTATTTTCAGTAGAATATTCAAAAACATGTAAACAAAAATACAAGTCACTGAAATGTTTGGAGCGGAACTTAACAATTCATTTAAAACACAACTAGAACATTTTATTTTGAAGTTTTACCTTTCTCTTTTCCAGTACAGTCGTGGTTAGAAATGTAACTTGACGCTGTTGTGATGTTTTGTTTTGCTTTGAGTCCAGTTGTTTACAGCGCCTCCCTTCGCTGGCTTTTGCGTCCACTTTTGCGTCTTTGTATAAACAAACCTTTCCTGTTGAGAACGCTCGTCTAAACGCGGATCAAAAATTGAAGACGAGACGCCACTTTTGTGTCTTCTGTTTTGATCGTCGCCGTATAAACGTAGCCTAAAATCACATCAGCTGTAATCGTGGCCATGGTATCTGTAACAATTAAACATTTTGATTGTTGCTATAGAAGTTAACAAAATAAATCATTTGACTGGGGAAAAGTCCTCAAAATGGAACCAATAACAGAAAGCTGAAAGCCATAAATAGGCCTGTAGCAGCTCATCCCTTGTTAGATTGTTTTGAATGCTGTTGTGTTTTGGCTAATCTAATTATGTCTTTATACACAGCGCCAGGCCCTCTCCCCATCGCACCCTCTTTATTGTGAGCTACTAATTGTTGCCTATTGTTGGTAGCAGGTGGCAGTCAGCGCTGGGGCCCGTACATGAGACAGCTGTGACAGAGACGAACTACTAAAGCTATACTCTAGGGAGCAAATAGTATTATGCAATTACTACAACATCTTCACTATAGATTGACACTAGGAATTTGGCTGTACAGTGGTCCCTCGCTCTATCGCGGTTCACTGTTCGCGGCCTCGCTGTTTCACGGATTTTTTTTTCAATTTTTTTTCAATTTTTTTTAAAGTGTAACTTTTTTTTTATAGTAACATTGTGTTCTGCGTCCTGATTGGCTAAGAGACTAGACCAGGACTAAACGTGGACTAAACCAGGTCTAGACCAGAACAAAACCAGGTCTAGACCAGGTCTAAACCTGGACTGGCCCTGGACTAAACCGGGACTAGACCAGAACTAAACCGGGACTAGACCAGGTCTAAACCAGGATTAAACCACTCTTTGCTGGTTTCGTGCAGCTGTTTTGTGGCTCGGGCTGAGAGGACGCGGTTCGGGCGCCGCGGTTCTATCTTGTGCTCGCAGCCGCGGTGTACGCGCAGCCTCGCGCCGGTCACGTTTCTCTGTCACGGATTTGTCCACGATGAGGGGTGCACGTGTCGCGCACTTCTCCAAGGGGTTGGTGCGCGTCGCGTCCCGGGACGTGGCAGTGCTCCTCACGCGTCCGGCGGGGCTTCCAGGGCCGTGTCTCCCCCCACGCGTCACTATTAATACATTTTGTTGAAAATCTATGAAAGTTTGAGTGTTTAAACAAGAGAGAAATGTGAGAAAAGGTTAATTCCAGTCTGAGAAAAGCGTATAATGTGTGTGGTGAGGCGTTTACAGCCTTAAAACATGTAGAATAATTGTAAAATTTAAAGTTGTCCTACTTCGTGGATTTCTCTTTATTGCGGGTTATTTCTGGAACCTAACCCCCACGATAAACGAGGGATTACTGTAGTATATTGTCTCCTCTGTTATTTGCCTTTGGTTGTAGCCAATAGTTGAAGTAGTATCTATCACAGGTCAGCTGTTCAAATCCTGCTGCAACCAGTGTATACTGATGTTGTGTCCCTGGGCAAGACTCTTCACCCTCTTTGTCTATATACGAATGTAGTCTGTGAGTGATTGGTGGTTGTCAGAGGAGCTGAAGGGGGAAATTTGCAGACTCACTTCCATCAGTCTACTCCGGGGCAGAGTGGGCTGTACTCCCCTGCTTTTCTTTATGTCTAGAGGAAGATTTCAATAAAAAATATCCCAGGTGAGTACCTTTGAAATCTTTTTTTTTTTTATCACTCCTGGGCGAATGAAGAATAACATCCATACATTTCCAGTTCAAAAGACCAAAGATTCAAGCAAATGAAAACTAGTGGTGTGCGAAAGGGTTTCTTTTAGCTTGGACTAGGTTAGCTTTAAAGCGGGGTACCTGATTTTCACACCGCAAAGGGGTCAGTCTGTCTGTCTTGGCTCACAAACCCATTAGCACATCGTTTATACACTCATTCATTTTTTTTGCACAACTTCAGAACATTTTTTTCAGCAATGTGAAAGAGTGGACCTCTCAAGCACAGCCAGTCAGAGTTTTGATTTGATGAGAAAGACAAATACTTAATTATTAACTGAAAACGGCATGCAGCAGTTTCATTTAGTCAGAAAGTACTGCTTTTATACACTGCCTGACAAAAGTATTAGGACGATTGTGTATTTCTGAACTCTGGATGAAACTTCTGGTTCCAACAAGATAATGACCCAAAGCACTCGTCCAAACTGTGTAAGGGTCATTTGGAGACGTGTGAACAGCATCATCAACTGCAGGTTATGACATGGCCGCCCCAGTCTCCTGACCTGTCACCCATCGAAAAAGTGTGGGATTATTTGGATATTAAAGTGCGCTCCAGGAATCCGACTAACGTTAAACACCTGTGGAAATGTCTTCAGGATGAGTGGAAAACTACAGAGGATTGATATGTTTAAAAATTGTTGGACAAAATGCCTCGAATTGGTAAAGCTGTGATTAAAGCCAAAGGTGGTTATTTTGATGAAAAAGCTATTTAACTTGATATTGTTACATTTTTTGCAATAATTATGCCTTTACACATGATGAAATTTGCTTTAATATATCAATAAATCGATTTGTTGTCATTACCAATACGTCTTGTTATCATTATGAAAGTTCAGAAATACATAATCGTCCTAATACTTTTGTCAGGCAGTGTACTTACTCTTTGGGGGAAAGTGCAAAAATTACTTATTTACACAGGAGTACACAGGTACTTCAGTTTTAAAGAGGGTGTACACGTATTATGAAAAATCTACTTATTTAAAGGAAAAGTAACGTTTTTTACAATTTGAGCCTTATTTCGGTAATAAAACAAGTTGTTTTACTCACCCATAGCACTTTGGTGTCATATGGAGGATTTCCGGAGATGTTTTAGATTAGCGTTAGGCTAACGCCGTTAGCCTAGCGCGACTTATAGCCATAGCTCGGGGCATTCCCCGGGCATGTAATATGCCCCGTACGGGCTCCAAATAACACAAACTTTAGCACTTTTCAAATCATAGAAGCTCGATGTCTTTAGTCTACGATTTTGTGTGGTCAAAAGTGGCCTGTAATCCGAGATTTAGCCATAGTTTCGAGTAGATGAGGACGCCAGTGCGCATGCGCGGAGTGTGCTCTCAGCTCCCGGGACCCAAACATGGAACGCAAAGCTGTAAACTATGGATAAATCTCGGATTACAGGCCACTTTTGATTCAAACGAAATTGTAGAGTAAGATATCGAGCTTCTATGATTTGAAAAGTGCTAAAGTTTGTGTTATTTGGAGCCCGCACGGGGCATATTACATGCTCGGGGAATGCCTCGAGCTATGGCTATAAGTTTAACGCTAATCTAAAACATCTCCGGAAATCCTCCATATGACACCAAAGTGCTATGGGTGAGTAAAACAACTTGTTTTATTACCGAAATAAGGCTCAAGTTGTAAAAAACGTTACTTTTCCTTTAAAGCATTCCACCATGTTATAAAGTTTCCTCATCAAAACATGCCTGCATGTTTGCGTAATATAGTGATCTCTCCCAGGCAGTGTTTGACCACTTCTTATGGTTAACAGTACGATCCTTTCCAAGACTCAAGCCCACAAGCCTACATCAGCCATGCTCCTGCACATAAAAATACAAAAGCATGTATTGTGATAGTGGTCTGAGGGAGCGAGGACAAAAACTGAAACGTATTAAACATTTGAATGTGTTTTTTCAAATACAGTATAGCATATTCAAATCAATAAAAGGTAGCACGATGATCTATGTGGTAGCAAATGATACCACATAGAATCTAATACCAGATCTTTAAATACCTTCATCCTTCTTGCATGGTTTGAAATTGAGGTATCCCAGATATGTTCCTATATATTATCTCATTAATAATCTTTTGAATCAGATTACTTCCCAACAGCTTACCCAACCCTACAACAGGACTAATTTAGTCCATGGACGACCACCTTGCTCAGAGACACAGGTCCTCATCATTTGTGGGTCATTCCGTGCTCCATCAGCTTGTGTCCAATATGGGGTTGATCTGAACCGCAGTCTGCTCAGCCTGCAGAAGCCACAGCCCCAGCAGCCTCTTGTCTCATCTGTGCAGTCCATTTCATGTCCTTTATGTAGACGACAGTCACAGGAGCTGGTGCCGGCTGCAGCGGCGACGGTGGGAGAGAAATGAGCTGTTCAAAGACAGTTCGAGGAAGACGCTCATGTTGCTTTTGTTGTTGATGTAATTGAAAGGCACGACTATTCAAGGATTGGCAATAAGTCATGTTGTAGTCCCACGTAGCTGCTGGTGTACACATACATGATTTTGTTTGGACTTTTTTTTCTAGACTAGGTTTAGTCATTAAACATATTGTAATGGTGTTTAGACATTTAGATGTTTTTTTCTGCATCTTTCCTGGTTTAATTCCAGTGAAGGTGTGGTTTAGTTCTGTAATAGTCATTTAGGCAGGGATGAGGCATAGCTCTGGCAAAACTTCACTAAACTGTTAGGATCTTGTGCAAAATCATGTACGCACACAAAGAAGCACTAGTAAACCACATTTTCATTAGTGAAATGGCAGATCAAACTGTTCAATCCATGATTTAGTTCTTTATTTAAGGTAGTGTTCACACTTGTCCTGGCTTTGGTTCCTGTTTGAGCCCAGTTTACTCCTGATGTAGTTTTGGTTTGGTCCTGTTATAGTCCTGGTTTAGCCCTTGTTTAGTCCTGGGGGGGTATTCCACGAACGTCGCTAAACATAGCGGCGCCTAAGTGGTAAAGTCTCGCCTGAAGTAGCGGCAACTTAGATTAAGGCCTGAAGTCGTTCCACTAACGCATTTTCAGCCGCACCGTACCCTCCTCAGCAGTCCTCCAGCAGTGCCTTGCCTGACCCTCAGCAGTCCTCCAGCAGTGGCCTCATACCAGAATGTCATACCTAGAGCTGGGCGATATGGCCTAAAAATAAAATCTCCGATTAAAAAAAAAAAATCAGATTTCCGATTTTAATCGATTTTTCTCTGCCCTACTCAAAAACAAATAACAGATGACAGACAAATGTCTCAAAACAATGCAGTGTTCTTTTATAAAACAAATACATTACACCTAGCATCAATTAAGCTGTTATTGTAAAATATATATATATATATATATATATATATATATATATATATAATTTCATTTCATTCATTTATTTCATTCGTTAAAACAAAACAAAAATAACAGATGCAACACAATTGCATCTATACAATTATAACTTAAATATGAATGAAAAGGGAACAGAAAGAATCTGCCCCTTATCAACTCAAAATTATATTACAACAAAATATATATAACAATAATAACAGTTATATAAATATCTTTCTTTTATAAAGAAGCATTTTTATGGAGCTAAATTATTCCCTGATTGTGGGAAAGATGGACTGGAGTGGGTAGTGTTTTAGTTTTTCCTCGAGTGATGCAGAAAAGCTACTGTCTGTGTTCTTGTATGTTAGCTTGTGTTAGCACCATGTCTTTTACAATATACATCATGTTTTTGGTAAAACATACAATCAGCGTGTGTGATTGCCTTCCGTCGTGGGCCGTGCTTATCATAGTGCAAACAGTTTGAAAATGTTTTAGGGACTGGACGGTGGTTATTTTAATTCCGTTCGGACCTGCACTTGTCCCATTCCGCTGTCTCTGCTTTAGGCTCTAGGATACAATTGTCGTGCTACAGCTTTTGAACAGACCTCACAGCGAGCACTCGTTTGTTCTAAGTCTGACGCAAGAAAACCGAACCAGTTCCATATAACAGATGTAAACACCTTTGTTTGGTACAAGCTCCGGATTTAGCTCACACGCTAGCCGCGCTAGCCCGTACAATGTTTGGGTATGTCCCGCTAACTTACCCGTGTAAAACGTGGCCGCGCATTAGTTCCGCTCGCATGTAAAAAATAATTAAAAAATCGATTTTCATAAAAACACATCGCCCTGAACTGTAAAGTCGATTTAATCGATTAATCATGCAGGTCTAGTCATACCTAATGTCTTTTATTGTTTTATGCCTATTGATGGAAATTGATAAATAGGATTTCATTAAAGAGGCTTGCACAGCATCTTTAAAGCAAATTTGTTGAATCATTGAAATGTTGCATCATGGAGTGTGCCTGTTATTTGGCTACATTTTGTTTTAAAAGTAAAGGTTTACCTTTAACTGTATTCTTTGATAGAGATGTCACATAAAATATAAAGTGTCAATGTCGTCAAGTGAGAGTGATGTTAGGCCCAGCTGATATAAGTTCTATGATGATATGAATAATTGTAGGTTAAATTCATTCACATTTGTGTAATGTGTGGCAAATGTAAATTCGTGAAAATGTAACACATAATTGACTTGCGCATGAATACGTCAGTAATAGGAATTGAACCCGGGACTTCCACGTGAAAGATGCAGTACTTAACCACTCGACCAAAGTCTTTCTCTGTAACAGCTCTGGAATTCTTCTATCTGATGTCATAAAGACAGCGGTTCAAAAGAATATCTTTAGATTACTGGAAATTTGTCGAAACTGATCAAGAAAGTAAGGTAATTTTTTTTTTGCTGATATTGTTTTCGGACAACACAGATAGTCATGCGGGAGGTGTGTGGAACTGTTTTTTGACTCTGTTTACTTCCGGTACGTATTTTCTGCGACACGGTCTGTTTAACCCTCGTCTTTAGCCTGCCCCGGACCAGGCTAGCTCCGACGACTGTGTTGCCGCAGTAACTCAGCGGGGACTAAGGTTAGCGAGAGTCATGGAACCGACCTCTCACTAAACTAGCGCGGACTGTCGAATAAAGACAGGCTTTGAGCTTAGCCGCGTTCGTGGAATACCCCTCTGGTCTTGTCTAGATCTAGTTGTTTATTTGTTTGTTTGTTTTTGTTGTTTTTTTTATTCCCAGTGTAATACCAATTTTGATGTGGCATTTGTGCAAATGTACAACCATTATAGTTTTATATTAGTATATTAGTGTATTAGTGTATTAGTCCTGGTTTTATCCTGGTTTACACATGGTTTATTTGTGATTTTCTTCCTGTTAGTTGTGGTTTAGTTTAGTGTCGGTTTAGGCTTAGCTTCTGTATTAGTCCTTGATTAATCCTAGTTTAGACCTGGTTTTGATCTTATTTAATCCAGGATTTGTTGTGTTGTGGTTCAACCATGGGGCAATGTTCATGCTCCTTTTATTATAGAAATGAATAGACTAGCCATTCAGGAACAAGCACCCTCTGTTTCCATGCACTCCTGTTCCTCTGTAGCATCTCTGATATAAGCACGTCCTCACACAGCGTGGATATGGCAGAGGGTTATTTATGACAGCATCTCTCTACATCTATCATTCAAATGGTTTATGTTAAGTCAATGATGTTTGGTGATGGGGGGAGGCAGGGAGATGTATGTATGCAGGCTCATATATGCATTTATTTGTGTCACTGTTCAGATTTTGTGTTTTTATTACCAATACATGGATACAAAATACTGAAGATACTTTCTCTGTCTAATTCTGGATTTAGAAGTAAAGGCGGTCTATGTAACTTTTTTGGTATGTTACCTGCTGTTGTCCATGAGGATGTTATTGCTGGCTTTGCCTGTAATGTTAATCTGGCATTAATCATATCAGTCTGCATATGTACACAAACAGGTGAAATTCATTTTGACAACTGGACAAAAGTTTGTTTGGTTTATTTATTTTATTTTTATCACTTATTTGTCCCCGAAGGGAAATTTGTCCTCTGCATTTGACCCATCCTTTATTCAGGAGCAGTGGGCAGCACATGACTGCGCCCAGGGACCCATCTCCATGATCTTATTGCTTAGGCTTGGTCAGGACCACAGCTGGAGGATTTTACCTATGGTGCATGTTTTGGGTTGATATAACCACCCAAACATTCACTATTTGTGTTCTTAAGGTTTTTTTATACAATAAAAACTCCTGTAATTTAATACATGCTACTGTAGATTGATATTATCTATAATCCTGTACTGTGGAAGATCATTGGCTCTGCCAATATCCTGGTTGGACATATAAATAGATGTAATAAAAACATTTACTGGTCGTAGTTGGCCCAGAATTTTTATTTACACAAAGTTGTGACGCACACGTAATATTTTGTCATTTGCTGTTTTTAGATTTAGACAATTAAGTCAAGTCTGTGTGTGTGGCTGTGTGAGAGGCCGTGCTTATTCCTTGTGTAGCTTCTCGGTGCAGTCTGGGACAGTAGACATCCCCATAGATACAGTGACATACCGGCGCTCATTAAAAAGCTGCACAACACATCCAGAGCACAGTCACCATTGCACCAGTCTGGACCCCCTGAGGAAGACTGTTACCGTGGAATACTGGGTGGGGGCAGTGAGGAGAAGAGAAGAGGAGGGTCTTTTATAAGAAAAAATTGCAAGGCCAAACATTAGATTTACATGTAAGAGTGTGTTTTTTTTTTAGTAATAACATTTCAAAATGTACATCTTCATTTTATATTTATTTGTTTATTTTTTTTAAATTGTAAATTGCATTTAGTATATAAAAACACTATCTTATCTGCATCTTCATTGAAGTATTTTAAACTCAAGTCAAAAGGCGTGTATCTGGATGACAGTGTTTACAGGCATTGTGGTCTTTGAAAACGGTGGTTTGCAAAAAGTAAATTACAAGATTTACTTTCAGTAACAAGAGTTACTTTCAGTGGGCGTATTTGTCCAGTGATCCCACTCTCGATATAAACATTGTTGGGAGAATGGTCAGATCCACTGACCCATAGATTGGCGGGGCAATTCCAGCTCCCACAGATGAATGTTGTTGTGTTTGCATACTCTGGTATCTGACTGTGTGTGTGAAAGATGAGTTGTTCCTTGATGTAATGTGCTTTGAGAGCCTTGAAGATAAAAATCTGACCATTTACCATTTTACCATATTACTGGTTGGGTGATTTTTTTCCCCATAATATTTCGATCAAACCAAAAACATGAATAGAATAACGAATTAACTAAACATTACACTTGTAGCCTTATTGAAAGATTATACTGCATATTTAATCTGAATCCTTTGTTCAGTTTTAGTTTCATATAGACTATACTCTGTAATATATTCCACATCTACATTACTGTGTATTTCTTTGAGTGTGGCCAGATTGCTGTCATATATGTGTCATATACGTGCCTTTATGTCCCAGCAGTGGGGGTTTTGGCTGATTAGACGGGCCCTTCTCATGCTTCTTCAAAAGCAGAGCTGTCAGTGCTACAATATAGGGCACATTAGAGGAGCCCACCCCCGGGAGGGCTTTAATACAGATGCATGGAGCAGCCCCTCAGGACACCTCCATGCTGTCAGGTGACGCGCTGCAGTTATCACATTATTAGCACCCCCATCTGAGTTTTTTAATATGTGGACAGCTGTATGTGTCCAGCTCTATATAAATAACCTCAGGCTGTACAAAGGAGTACAGCCCTCCCCCCTACAAGCAACACCCACTCCTCCCTTTGTAGTACTCAAGTACATTTACGCCTTTGTTGTATAGTTTTACAGCGGCCAAGCTCTAGTTTATTGTCATGTTTTTGAGAATTCACTATTGCAATACAACTAATATAATATATGTAAATGTATATAATTTAAAATGTGTTTATTGTAAATCACAATATTGATCTAAAACAGCTTAATAATTAACCCAGGTCCACTAACTTCCTGTTCAAAACTGCAGATTCCCCCCAAAGTCACATTTCACCGTAGCAATGTTTTAAAAATCTGTTCTGGACCCTACATCCCTGACCCAGGGTTTACGTATTTTGTGTTTTTCTTTTTGAAGATAGAGGGGGCGTTTTCTAAGATGTCACGCCTCAAATGCAGGGCAATAAAGGCTACGTTCACACTGCAGCCTGAAACGACCCAAATCCGATTTTTTTGCCTCTATGCGACCTGTATCTGATCTTCTAATGACAGTGTGAATGACACAGATCCGATTTTTTCAAATGCGATCCAGGCCACTTGGATATGTGGTCCTAAATCCGATACATATCCGATCTTTTGACATGCGACTGCAGTCTGAACGGCCAGGTCGCATTCATCCGACCTGAGTGTGTTTCCTCCAATGAGAGTGGTACAAGTAGGCGTTCACAAATGTGCACAAACGTTCTTCTCGTCATGTGAAAATAGTATAAAAACTCGTATCAGTGAAGCGGCGAAGCACGTAGCAATCCCACCTTTCCTGCCTGTGACTCCGCACCCACATGTTCCTTTCTGCAGACGTTGCTGCCACTGCCCCGCAAAACGCTGTGGCCAAAAACCTCGTCCTTCTCCGTCTCCTCCTTAAAACAAATAAGCTGTACATGTTTTGGCTCCGGTAAGAAAGCAACTTTAGGCTACTTCCGTAAACATTGAGCGCGTTCACTGCGTGTGACGTCATCGTGTCCTCCAAGGCGCATGCGGGACACTTTTGGGGAGTTTAGCGTTCACACTGGAGATCACATACAATTCGCATTTAACTGGAAATGTGAACGGCCTCGCAAAAAATCGGATTTCACAAAAAAATCGGAATTGAGCATTAAGCCCTGCAGTGTGAACGTAGCCAAAGAAATACAATGTTGAGTAATTTATTGATGAGGAAAAACTCTGACATGGTTAAAAGCTCAAATAGTCCATAGTCCATTTTACATCATTTTTCCCTTAAAATAACAGTATTAGTCACCTAAAATCCTCATTATTTGACTTCAGTACCGGCATGTCAAAAAAGCAATTGGACTATTTTGCTAAATGGTGCTTCCTTATTTCCCAGCTCTCCACTTGAGGCATGTTATTTAGATTTAACAATCCTCCCTCCACCACCGTCTTTCCCCATTGGTGCTTGAAGAAGTCGAGCCCTCCTCATCGGACAGCTCCCAGTCTCCTCCCCGCTCCTCCACAGCGGCAGTGGCAGTGCAGTTTGTGTGGCTGTAATTGTGTCTGTGTCTTCGAATGCCGTCTGTCTGTGTGCGTGTTTGAAGGCTGCCAGAGAGGTGTTTCCGAGGATGTTGTGGTGATTATTTCCCAGTCTCGAGTGAAACGGCATGGAAGAAAGTCATTTATTATACAGCAGCGTGGCGGCTGGTCTGTACGGTGAACGCAAAGGGAAACAGAGGGGGAGAGAGCAGAAAAGGAGAGATTGAGAAGGTGGAGAGAGCAGGGGTAATAGAAATGGAGACAGAAAGGAGGGGAGCAGAGGGAGATGGCAAGATGAGAGATGGGGAGCGGGAGAGAGACAAAAAGAGAGGGAGAAAGAGAGGCTGGAAAGTGAAGAACTGATAAATCATAATACTGAAACAAATTTAGCAGAATTCAAAAAATTCTAAATGTACAATATTGATACAGTGCAGGACTGTCACAATAATTACAATATCAACTTATCTTTCAATAAATGAAAGCTGGAACCACATATTTTGGGGCTCAGAATTGATCGTGTGTACAGTTTCTTTGTAAAAGTGTGAGATTTGGGGTATTTTTGTTGTAATACTTGGCATTTGGTGTGTAAACGGTTGAATAAGTGACCTCGTGACGGGTTTAGAACTGGAAAAGAAGAAGGGAGGAGAGAAGGAGAGGGGAGCTACTGAAGGAGAGGAGGAGAATATGGGTAAGGGAAAGAGAGAGAAAGAATATGAAGGAGAGAGGATGGGGAGATGAGAATAGAGTCAGATAGTGAGAGGGGGAGACACAATAGCACAGAGCGATAGCATTTGAGTTAGAGACGAGAGAGATAGAGAGGAGAGCTAGAAAGAGAATGAGAAAGTCAGAAACAAGAGAGAAAATGAGAGGAGATGAGCAGAGAGGAAGAGGTGGGTGCGTGAAGATGAAGGGGGTAAGGGAGAGAGCTAGAAAGATGAAGAGGAGTGAGAAAAAAGAAGAGAAAAGATGGAGAGAGAGGGGAGGGAGGGGGAAGCAGAGAGACTGATGATGGAGTAGCAAAGAGATGAATGAAAGGGAGAGAAGAGAGATAGTGTGACAAAGACAGACAGAGGTGTTTAGAGAAAGAGAGGGAGCGATTTGGAATTTTGCATCAATTTGTTGTTCTTGTTGATAGAAGTGACTGTGTAGCTCCAATTTGGTGTCAGCGTGAAGCCAGCTGCTAATAACAGCACCGGAGGACTGAGCCACATAATGATGCAATACATTGCTGGCGGTACAGTCTGGAGCAGAGGCACAGATTCAAGTTTAATAATAGAACAAACGCACAACAAAACACTGGAGTTATATAAGAAAGTGTTCAAAATGCAAAGATGCGCTCACACTGTTTCTTAGATAGAGGGAACGTGAAGAACAGTAACAGTGAATAAACCAGTGTCCCATATTTACCCTTAAAGCCCAGTGTTGCTTGGATTGACCAAAGGTAACCACTAATGAGAACCAGCAGATAGATGGACAACAACATGTTGGCGAGTAGTCTCCTACTTCCACTGTGGCATTAAATGTATAAATCTAGCATATATTTTATTACAGGTGTAATTTTTGCTCATTATTGCCATCGTTGTTACTGTGAGTGGTGGTTGCCTCTCATCCGTTACTTGGCCTGGCAGCATGTTAATGGCAAATGGTAACGTATTTATACAGCACCACTCAAACTACTTTACATTAAGGAACCACTCACCCACTCACACACCCGTATACACAGACACTGGGGGCAAGAGGGGTCAAGTGTCTTGCCCAAGGACACAATGATAGCATTCATCTGCGGGAGCTGGAGTCACACTGCCAACCTGTGGGTCAGTTGATCTGACCATTTAACTAATGATGTTAAGTCAAGAGTTACTGTCACCCCCATTGCCTGCTTGCTTCCATGGAAATGGATCTCTTTATACTATGGAACATCCCGGGCTAAGCAATGACACCTGCACAGAGGCAAGCAGGTGTTTGCACTAGGGATGTCAACAATTAATCGACTTACAATTAACTGTCGATCAAGACGTTGGTCGATTAAAATGCATTAATTGTAACTAATCGCTAGAGGGCGCTACTCTGGAATGTGAACACGAGATCCAAACCCACTCGCGAGGAGGACCATAGCGTTACATCCGCGGCCGGATTGAGAAGCAGTGCAAAATGTTCTCCTGCGAACCCAATTTTTGCGGCTTGGTTCGCTCCGCGTCCCGCTGTCTGCGTGAACACGTACGCGGCGCGCTGCACGTGCTCCTCCGCTCCGGGCCACGTAGCAGGCTCCACGTGAAAGCGCAGTGGAAGCAGCCCGCTGTCCGGCCCGTGTGCCGGTATGTGTGTGCGTGTGCGACTGTGCGTGTGTGCGAGTGAAATGTTTTCCCCGATCAATTCATTTTTTTAGCATTTCATATCACGGAGCTCTGCGTCAAGCCGCATGTACCAAGCGCGAGTTTTGTTTTTACAAAAAACGTCCTCAATTTATTTTCAATAAAGAATGTATTTTGTTATTCAGCATCAATACTAGGGGTGGGTATTGGCAAAGAAGTCACGATTCATATGCCGCGATGTGATACTATCACAATGCATCATGATACTTGAATTATTGCAATGCATTGCAATATATTCGACATACTTCAGTGAAAATGTACCAAAAAAAAAGAGGATAACTTAAATATCAGTGGCTGTGTATCTGGGTAGTGTCTTCAATTGATACATAACTCTGAGCAACTCAATTCATAACTGAATTTATTGAATAACAAAAACAAATAAAACCAAACAAATAAACCAAACCAATAACAAAAAAAGTGCATAGGATTTTTTCTAAAACAAAAAATGATGTTCAAACATTTGCCATTTTGGAGGTAGCTACCATCATAACAAACAATACCCTTTCACAAAGAAAAAAGTGCATAGGATTTTTTTTTTTTTTTTAAACTAATAATTTATTTATTTATTTATTAATTAATAATAATCGATTTTTGGCATCAAGAATCGATGCAGTATATTGTGAAAGTTAGTATCGCGATGCATTGTCATGACGATTATTTTGCACACCCCTAATCAATACATTTAAATCAATACATATAATCAATACATTTGTCTGCTTTTTACTAAGGAATAATTAATTGAGGAATATACAATATAATAATACTATGATATATTTTTGACTCAGTGTTGTGTATACTATAGCTTATATTCTTAAAGACCCTATTGAAACACTCAAATTCTGGTGAAAAATGCCGCTTATCAGTTAATCGTTAATCGATCGATAAGGTCAATCAACTATCAATTAATGAATTAATCGATAATTTGCATCCCTAGTTTGCACCTATTAAATGTATATCCTCTTTACTTTTTCCATTTTCAGTGGTCATAGAAGGTACATGACCCCAAGGTATTTCTTTTGAGCTTAAGGTGGAATTACTATTTCTCTGCAGTATGGCAAACAGTATGTTTTGTATTTTCTTTGTGTGCGTGTGTTTGGACAGTAAGAGTCTGTCTCATCTTCTCTTAGGCCTTATAGCATTTCAGTGTGACACCTTTTGTCCTATTCTGTCCAACATGCAACATTGCATTTGAACACATTGCTTCCTATACCTATACATTACCTATAAACTGTTGCCTGCTGGTCCCGTCTCCTGTGGTCCTTCTCGACTGTGACTGTTCCGACGTTCCTGTATTTCCGGTGACCCTGGTTCCCCCCACCAGGGGGGCGTTACCATCCCGTGGGACATTTTTGCTTTCAGGGAGCTAGAAGGCTGCGATTAGTGCCCTGTTGACACGGAGGAGGAGGAGGTGGTTTGTGAATTGGGGAGAAATTGCTGTCCAAAGCAGGTCCTGGAGGTGCCCTTGGCTGGGTGGAGTATTTGTTCCAGCAGAGTGGAGACACAGCAGGGAGAGAGAATGCAAATGTTCCCGAGAGGTGGAATAATCCATCTAGCCCCAAGCAGCTGTAGGCATGTGCTGTGTGTTTGCATATCTATGTAAACATATATGCAGAGGTGAGTTTAGAGACTGAATAGTGTGACAGGCTGTGGATGTGTGAGAATTAAGCGTGTTACAAAGTCATATTTTAGTATGACTGAGATATTACTGTGAGAAGAGACATGGTTATTATGGATTATTCCTGGTTAATTACACTAAACAGTGAAAGCCTTTATTTACTTAAAGATCCCATGACATGGTACTTCTTGATGCTTTTATATGGCTCCTTAATGGTTCCCTAATACTGTAAATGAATCCTTCTTCAAAATCAACACTCAGTGCATGAGAAACAGAGATAAGATGAGAAAGAGTAATTTTTCTCTCTCTGAACACTCCATAATGGGCGTTGTTGCTTGAATGCAAATGAGGAGAAAAGAGCTGGCCTATAGTAGAGGGTGGGGGCGTGGCCAAACTCTCCGCTCTCGGCTCTGAGCCCTCAGCTGATCCATTTCCTTGTTTTTGCACAGGGGGAGAGATTTGAAGCGTTCCATTGAAAAATAAACACATTTCCACAGAAAATAAAATTAAACCACTGCTGTTCAAAGGTCCAGAGGCTCAGATAAAGGACTTCCGAGCCTAGAAACACTCGGACGTGCCTCCAGGCAAATAAAAAAACGCATTTCTCATTGCCTAGCACATTCGCAGTCCAAACTCTGGGCGTGATTTACAGAGACGCTGAGTTCAGACAGACGGGGGTGGAACTGCATTTGCATTTCTTTTTTCGATCAGACGTCAATAAGGTGCCTTGTTCAAAATCGCCCGTTTGAGCTCCGATTTTTTCTAATGCAGAAAAGGATCGCAAATGCTCAGTTTAGACATTTCGCTACTTTTAACCATGGGGGGGGCTAAACAGGGTAGGGGAGCTCACATTAACGTTCAAAAACCTCAGAAAGTGAAAATTTCATGCCATGGGACCTTTAATTCTCAATGAATCACCATTCTGTTTGTGACCAGCTTTATGAAATCAAACTTTCTGAATTATAAAATCATGAAGCGTGAATGTTGCTTCTAAATCCAATGTAATTCGTTTCTTGTAAAAAACAAACAAACAATCAAACAAAAAAACGCTTAAAAACAGTTTAAAGTTCCTGTATTACATGAAATTGACTCTGAGCTTTAAGATGTATTATAATGTTGTTACCTCCTCAAAAACAGACATAGAGTTGTGTTTTGTTTTATTCACACGTTTGAGTAACACTATTATTAATCTCTCTACATCTCCAAAGCCCAAAATGCTCTGTCCACCTTGTGATGTCATCAAATTTTCAAGTGAACAGCTCCTTTTACATTTCATTCAGTAGAACTTGACAATTCCAGGTCTGAAATCATCCAAATGATTCTAGGGAAGGTGTGTGGAGTTTAAAAACAAAATGGAGCACTTCCTGTATTACCACATGCCATCACAAAGTGGGACACAGTGTTTTCTCTTTGAGAGAAGAACTCGGGCCCGTCCACACGACAACGTTTTCTGGTGGAAACGGAGAAGTTTGTATTCGTTTTGGCCTTTCGTCCACACGGCGCTGGCATTTTAGGGGGGCGAAAACAGTGTTTTTTGAAACCAGGTTCCAGAGTGGAGAAATCTGAGAACGCCAGGCTCGCGTTGTCGTGTGGACGAGCAAAACGCAGCTTTTGGAAAACGATGACGTCGCCATGCCGTCATCATCTGCTTTGGCGGGACTCCCAGTCGACGTTCTGCTGATACTGACGTGTTCTGTAATCCGACGTAACTTGTAGAACTCGTAACTCCACTTCGTCGTCGGTCCAAACGAGAGAGTCGTTTTTTGTGCGTGTGTTCGCCATCATTATTATCTTCTTGTGTTTGTTTGCCGAAGAGAAAGGACTTGTAAGGCGCTTTGTGCTACAATTTTGTATGAAAAGCGCCTTATAAATGTTTGATTGATGTTGATGATGACTTTATGCGCATGCACTCTTTGTAGTATTGCGTTTCCTGTTTACAGCGCCACATATCGGTGTGGCATATGTATCGTTTTCACTCAGTTCCGTTTTCGTCTGGACGCAAATATTTACTGATCCGGCACATGTGTGAAGGCAAAATTTTTTCAACCCGCATAAGAAAAAATCCAGGAGCGTTGTCATGTGGACGTAGCCTAAATCTGCAGGGTGTTTAACACGTGTGAATGAAACAAAACACAACTCCAGGTGTGTTTGTGATGAGGAAACTACATTATAGATCAGAAAAAATACATGAGAAGTGATAGTGACTAATAATTAAATAATGGTTAATTTATTTATTTTTTTGTTCATATTTTGTGCAGCCTCCACATACGGAAATGCAAAATGTCTTGTGATTATAACTGCTGTAGGGATGAGTTCACATTTGTGTAGTTAGATTGACATAGAGTACAGGGGGTCCTCAGGTTTCGACGTTGATCCGTTCTTAAGACGCGTCGTAACCGGAATTTCGTCGTAAGTCGGATTTTGCCTTTGATCTTCCAACCAAAACACCAATAACCTTTCCATCTCAATAATTAGACCACTACGCTGCTTGGTTATCACTGCCGCTTTCATAGGAGCAGATCAGAGCCCATGTCAGGTACTTCCGCCCACATTGGGCACGCACACGAGGCCGTCTTCTCCGCCCTACAACCACAACAAAGCGTATTCTTCAGTCGTGCGCCGCGCGCCGTTCGCGTTTGTTTACGTCGCTTACCACGCTAAACCGCGTAAGACGGAATGATGCGTAATATATATATATTTTTTTTTAATGGGGGTGCGTTCGTAACCACGAAACGTCGTAAGTCGAGACCGTCGTAACCCGAGGACCCCCTGTATATGAACTACACATCTACCAGAGTAAATGATTTTTTTTGCCACTTGAGTTGTTTGTGTGATCTTGTGGGCTTCTGCCATCCTCTGCACAGACTGCCTGAGAGATCTTGTTCTTGTAAAATGCTTTTGGTGAGAAACTGCAAAGATGTGGGATGTGTTATTTTGTTCTGGCAACCCACGAGAGGCTCACAGCTCCACATACTAAAGGACCAGTACTTCTACCTGGTATTTGTAATACTCTGCACAGGTCTGGGGGGAAATTATCAAATAAGTAGAACATTTTGGGTAGAAACCTAATCTTAGTGTCTAGAGTTTTGTAAGGAAACAGTGTGGTATTTTCTGTCAGTAAATACAGGTAGAAGAAGTTTGTTTGAGAAAGGAGATTTGAGCTAAGCCCGGTGTTACCTGGACTCTCTGGGTTGGAACTCAGGAGACTTGAACTAAATACAAAATGTGTCACACAGAGTCTGAAACTGCTAGAAGGCCTGCCATGATAATTACTGTATCCACTTATCGTTTAATGTATGAAAGGTGGAACAAAACTTTTGGGGGGCTCAATATAAAGTGGGCAGATTTGGGGTATTTTTGTTTTAATGCACTAACATTTGAGCTGTAAAAGGTTAGCTAAGTGATTTCTAATATATATCATGCAAGTGACATTGGTATATTTGCATCCGGAAATATTGTTTAAACTTAAGTTAATTAAAGTCACCTTTGTCTGTCCATCAACCTTATTAGAAGCCATATACCTTTTTATCAATGTATCAATTAGGGATGTCAACAATTAATCTACTTACAATTAATTGTCGATCAAGACGTTGGCTGAACAAAATGCATTAATTGTAACTAATCGCTAGAGGGCGCTACTCTGGAATGTGAACACGAGATGCGAACCCACTCGCGAGAAAGACCATAGTGTTACATCATGTAACCCTTTCCTCTCTGGATGTTCCCATACAACTCACAGTAGAGCTGGACCTAGAACCATATATTTTTGAAATTATAAAAGCATGTCACTTACATGCTTTTATAATTTCTTGATTGTTCTGGTTTGAGGCCCTGTAATGTTTTATGCTGTGTCCAGGGGCCCTGTGAAATGTATATTTTGTACTGTAACTCTTCACAGATATAGGGAGAGAAATATTGTTGATGCCTTAGTTCAAAATAAATGTTGAGAATGTCCTAAAAATAGCCTGGATTCACTGGTTTCATCATAATATGTAGACTAAATAACATTCTGTTATTTAATTCCTTCTGTTCCTTTTAATTTCAAGATTTCCATGCTGCAAGTGCAACAACTGAGCCAGTCCTCAATTTATTTCAATAAAGAATGTATTTTGTTATTCAGCATCAATACATTTGTCTGATTTTTACTAAGGAATAGGCCTAATTAATTGAGGAATATACAATATAATTTACCTGGCCAGCCAAATGATATCTCTCTGTATTTGCTATACAGCGCGATACCATTTGGACACCCTCGCTCCACCCTCGCTCCTCCGGTTAACAACGGACTCCGCGATTCTGATTCGTTCAAAGATGGTGACGTCAGTGCACCCGCCTTTGCCCGCAACGTCCCTTCCATTCAGCTGTAAAATTGGTCTTAAATGACCTAAAACACATCGATTCCTTAAAACCACAGCAGCTGACAGCTCTCGAGGCCTTTCTTTTCAAAAAAGATGTTTTTGCATTGCTTCCTACCGGCTTGGTTCACGTCGCTGTCCGTTAACTGTTCTCTGATTGGTTCACTTAGCTGTCTGTCTAAGCGCAACGGCAGCGCATTCTGGACCAAGCGTTACCAGACTTGCCGCTGGTACAGCGATGAGTCATGGATTCTTCCAGGCAACAATGTAATAATACTATGATATATTTTTGACTCAGTGTTATGTATACTATAGCTTATATTCTTAAAGACCCTATTGAAACACTAAAATTCAGGTGAAAAACGCCGCTTATCAGTTAATCGTAAGTCGATCGATAAGGTCAATCAACTATAGATTAATGAGTTAATCGATAATTTTCATCCCTCGTATCAATACAAGGAAAAAAGTTTGTTATAAGGCCTGGGCCTACTGTTAATGTCAGGATGGTTCTCATGTTCTTCAACTGTCAACAGACATTCATCTGAACAAATGAACTGTGAAATTTCTCCTATTAAATACATGTACATAAATGAATGGTTACTGACAGCATTGCCCTGCCTACGGCCCATAATTTGTCCATAATAACAAATAGTCCATGGCAAACAGTTTGTCATTGGACCTCCATACATGTCATGCTTTGGTGCACTTCTCTTTCAGACTTCAGTGGACTCTCACATTAAGATAAATTAACTCATTAATTTATTGATCTCTTGTTGTGCCGTGCTCTCAATGAGCAGTTGGCATCTCTCTCAACTCCTATGAAAAGGTTTTGAAAGCTGATCCTAGCTTGGCAAATGTACCTAACCTGATTGTAAACATTTAACAAAGATGCCAGAAGTGTTGTGGTTCTGAGCCATGCTTGGATTTTTCTGATCATTATTTTGTGGGTACTTTGTGTCAGGAGCCCAGCGCGGGGTGGTTAGGAGCAGGTGGCTGGCCCATTCAGGCTCCTGCCAATAGATAATCGACCGCCGCCTCCTCAGCACGGCCGCATTGATTTAGCAGAAGGGAGAGCTCGCCTTTTTCTACCCAGAATTCAACTCATCTCTTGCACTTTTCTAAGGGAGAGTTAGCCTTTTTCTACCCAAAATTCAACTCATCTCTTGCACTTTTCTAACTCTGTGCACAGCTCATTGGTGATGTAACCAGTGAATGGTTCAGGTCTTACATTATCATTTACATTTATGGTGCCTATTAGGGCCTGACCAATACAGATTTTTTTTTATCCAATATGATACTGTTAAAATGGACTTTGTAGGTGCCGATAACCGATATATTTAGTGATGTAAAAATTCACTGTAAATCTTCAGCTGATTCTAAAACTTAAGTATTTTGTTAAATTGGGTTTATTTAGGCTACATCTATTGTTATTCTGCCTCTTTATGGTCATATTTAAAGACAGTAGGTTGGCCTATTGGCATTTTTACATGACATTCTAGCCTCTAAACAAAGTAAGTACTACGGCTGTTATCCTTTAACGGTAAATGCGAGCACGCCGCGGTAATTAATTATATGTGTAAATGCAGATCATTCACACCTCTATTCACAACTCATCTACATATCAATGCATATCCAGTAAAGTGTTTATTTATTTATTTATTTTATTTTATTTATTTATTTGAATGGGACAGCATGTATTAATGAACGACTAGTGCCGTAAATACACCGGATTTAGCTAGGAGCTAATTTCCATCCGTAGTCCCATTGGAAGGGGTAAAACAGGATACAATAAAAGAGCAGAACATGCAGTGACAGACAATAATAAAAACACAGTCTAGATTAAGACAATACAACAAACATTATACACATGGTTGGACAAGACATAAAACAATTCTGTACAATCACTTAATGTGTTCTAATACTAAGGTGCTTTTAGTTAAAGTGCCTATGACTGTGCTCATGCACTCACTCACTACAACTTACATACACACACTCAGCTTCATGCACTCACATTCACATTCTAAAAGTGCTTTTAGTTAAGGTGCCTATGATAGTGCTCATGCACTCACTCACTACAACTTACATTCACACACTCAGCTTCATACACTCACACTCACACACAAACTAGTCTAAAAAGATTAAAATGTTTTTTAGTGATCACATCTTTGATTATTAAAGGGATATGCCACCCCCAGGTCAAATTTGGGCATCTCCCCACAGTCCAGAGACTAAAATAAGTGGTGGAAAGCGTTTTCCTGCTCACCCAGCCATTGTCCGAGTCTGTCGCCACTGACCGCCACGGTATCTGCAGCTCCTCCACCTTAGACTGGAGTCTAACGTCGCCAGAGAAAGATTTCGGCCAAAAGGAATTAATTTGCTCGATGCGTTTCCCAATTACTTTCTGTGTAGTGCGCATTCATATCGAGTGCAAATAAATGTGCAAATCAACACGGAGAGCTTGCCTTGGTCATTTTGGGTGGGAACTATTTTCCAGTGCGGAAGAATACAGCTGAATCACGCACCACGTTGTGCAACAGGGGAACTCCCTTCCCGGTGCGTAACTGGGATTCCCCTGGCAGCGTGCTGCGTGATTCGACTGTATTCGTCCGCACTGGAAAATGGTTCCCACCCAAAATGACCAAGGCAAGCTCTCCGTGTTGATTTGCACATTTTTTTGTTATTTATTAATTCCTTTTGGCCGAAATCTTTCTCTGGCGACGTTAGACTCCAGTCTAAGGCGGAGTAGCTGCAGATACCGCGGCGGTCAGTGGCGACAGACTCGGACAATGGCTGGGTGAGCAAGAAAACGCTTTCCACCACTTATTTTAGTCTCTGGACTGTGGGGAGATGCCCAAATTTGACCTGGGGGTGGCATATCCCTTTAAATAGCCGACCCTTTAGTTTTTTAAAATACCCAAAGGTGGCGCTGTCCCTGACTGCAGCAGGCAGAGTGTTCCAGCTCAAACAGCTCTTTATAGAAAGAACGTTTTGGGCAAAGGTGCACTTTCTAAACTGGACTTCACAGTCTCCCCTCATTGTGGATCTCACTACTGTAAAGTGACTACAGCCACTATAGTCACTTTACAGTAGACCAGTGTAAGAGAACATGGGCTGTTTGTGTGTGGTAGCTCACAGCAGCAAAGTGCTAACCAATGACACACCACTGTGAACTGTCCACTCGTGTTGGTTGGGCAGCACTGGACACTCGTGCATGTTCTGGTACATGTTCATTTACAAAGGGATTATGGGTCTGCTCTCTCCATATCTATGTTTGTATATTCAACATAAAACAGATGGACATTATGCTCTGCCATCACAAAACTGCTTCTTTCTGTCCCACGTGTCCGCACAGAGACTGGTAAAGTGGCATTTCAATATTCTGCGCCTTCAATGTGGAATAATTTACAAAACGTCTTGAAATCACAAGAACTGACTTCAATAGTTCAGTTTAAATCTATGTTTAAAGGTTTGGAAATTAAATCTATGATTTGTAATTGCTTTTAAGAATCCATTTTGTGATGTGTTGAAATGTCTTTGTGTAAATGTAACTGTGCTGCTGCCTTGGCCAGGACTCCCTTGAAAAAGAGACTAGTAATCTCAATGGGACTTTCCTGGTTAAATAAAGGTTAAATAAAAAATAAATAAATGAGGAAACAAAAAGTAACTCCAAAACTGACTTATTCGCACCACTCACTGCTCACACAGGCACCTATTAGATCACAAGTCTTCATTAATAAGTGTCCTTTTAATCCTGACTCAAAACAGTCGTCCGTAAAGAGAATATAATCCAGCATCCATTGCAGCAGTAGTTTTGATGCTGGCCTAAGCTGCGCTGAAGTTCACTTTTATTTATAGTCACTATCTTAGGGCCCGTTTACACGAGAACGCTTACGGGTAAAAATGACAAAATATTTTATCGGAAGTGCCTTTTGTTTACACGGTGACGGCGTTTTTGGGGCCTAAAAACGCAAAAATCTGAAACCATCCTCCAGAGTGGAAAAGTTAAATACGCTCCGCTGTAGCGTCTCCGTGTAAACTGCCCAAGACGCAAAACTGGTCAGATCTGCTCACGTCGATACGCGTTTACGTCACATAGATGCGGCATACCTTGATACCACGGATGTTCAAGCTGTGCTAGCAGCTCTAGTCTTTTTTTTTTTTTTTTTTTCCTGGCGGCACGGTGGCTGAGTGGCTAGCAGTCATGCTTCACAGCAAGAAGGTTCGGGTTGCCCGGGCCTTTCTGTGTGGAGACTGCATGTTCTCCCCTTGTCTGGGTGGGTTTCCTCCGGGCACTCCGGTTTCCCCCACCAACCTAAACATGCGCCATAGGTAAAATCGTCCAGCTTATGGCCTGACCAAAGCATAAATAACAAAACAAAATCATGGGGATGGTCCCCGGGTCAAACATAGAAACAACTTCTCCTGTGCGAGATCAATAAAGGTCAATCTTCTAATCCTTGACCACTGTAAGGCACTTTGTGTTACAATTTTGTATGAAAAGCGCCTTATTAATATTGTTTGATTGATTGATTGAACATACAAGAGTAATTTCAACAATTGTATAAATCGCACCCACACACGTCTACGGCGTACAAGTCTTTCTCACACTCTCACAGCCACACAGACGCCAAGACAAGCGACTTCCGGATGTGGCACTTCAAATGTAAAACCCGATGTGATTTTATATTTTCTAATTCACTGTAATCCTCCTGTAATGTAACTATTTTCAGTAAAATATTCAAAAACATGTAAACAAAAGTACAAGTCACTGAAATGTTTGGAGCGGAACTTAACAACTCATTTAAAACGCAACTAGAACATTTTATTTTGACGTTTTACCTTTCTCTTTTCCAGTGCAGTCGTGGTTAGAAATGTAACTTGATGCTGTTGTGATGTTTTTTTTTTCAGTCCAGCGCCTCCCTTCGCTGGCTTTTGCGTCCACTTTTGCGTCTTCGTATAAACGCAGACAAAAAATTGAAGACGAGACGCCACTTTTGCGTCTTCTGTTTTGATCGTCGCCGTATAAACGTAGCCTTAGATCAGACACAAGAGCACTTAAAGCTAGCGCACTGGTGCTTGTTGCACTGGTGTAAACAAGAGCACGAGTCACATGATGTGACACATTCAGGGGCAGTATGGCGTCACAGACACAGACAAAGTGCCTATTCTAAAATTGGTACAAATCTGTCATTTCTAAATATACAGAATAATATACAGCATCAGAGCAGCTTACTATAGTAGGAGTTGTTGTAGTTGGAGTACTAGTAGTGCACAGCAGTAGAAGTGAGTAGAAGTAGTGGTAGTAAGTAGAAATTAGAAGTAGCAGCTGGGTTTGATGCTACAGTATTGTACAGGATACTGCAGTGTACTACTGAATAATGGATATTAAGGTACACTAAAACTTTTCTGGTGGAGGATCTGACCTCTGCATGTCTTCATGAAGATGTTATTGCTCTGCCAAAATGTTCCACGATAGAGTTTTATACTCGTCTAGCTGTCCCCATGGAAACAAGACAGTGATGCCAAGTTACAGGTCAGAAATTAGACCCCACTCACATACTGCTTGTTTTTGAAGGTGTTTTTGAGCATTAAAAAATGTAGAATTGAATTGCAAACTAAAAAGTTACACAGTTCACCTTTAATGAAACCCCCATATTATCTCCAGCCTGGAATTGTGGCCCGTGTCTTTGTCCTCTCACTCTTTAGAACAGTAGAGCACTACAGGCTCAGTCCGATCACTTCATTCACAAGTGTGTCGTGTCCACCCCCTCACAGTGAGACAGTTGTAGTGATGAGAGCCGTGCATGGGGGATCAAAGACTGCAGAGGGACGCCCATCTCTGTGGACCTTACCCTCCCTCTCTCCCCCTCTCCTTTTCCCCTCTCTCATCTCTCCTTCCCCCAATGTAATGGGAAAATGAAAGAGATTATACAATTACATATTGCCTGTCCATACCCCTCTCTTTCCCTCCTCTCCTTCCTCCCTCCCTTTTTCCACCTCTTTCTGCTCCTCCTCTTTCTTTCTTTTTCTTTCTTTTGTTCTTTCTTTGTCCCCCCCTCTCATTCTCTCTCTCCCCTCATTCTCTCTCCTTTCTGTCTCCCCTCATTCTTTCGCTTTCTCTCACCTCATTTTCTCTCTCTCCCCTCATCCCCCCTCTCTCTCCCCTCATTCTCTCTCTCCCCTCATTCTCTCTCCTTTCTCTCTCCCCTCATTCTTTCGCTTTCTCTCCCCTCATTTTCTCTCTCTCCCCTCATCCCCCTCTCTCTCCCCTCATTCTCTCTTTTCCCTCATTCTCTCTCTCTTTTCCATGCTCCTCTTTCTTTCAACCCTCAATCTCCCTCTCTCCCCATTCTTTTTCTCTCCTTATTCTTTCTCTCACCTCATTTTCTCTCTCCCTGCATTCTTTCTCTTCTCCCCCCATTCTCTTTCTCTCTCCCCTCATTCTCTCTCTCTCCTCATTCTTTCTCTTTCTCTCCCCTCATTCTCTCTCTCTCGCTCTCTCTCTCTTTCCCCTCATTTTCTCTCTCTCGCTCCTCTCATTCTCTGTCTCTCCTTTCATGCTCCCTCTCTTCTCCCCCCCATTCTCTCCTTTCTCTCTCCCCTCATTCTTTCGCTTTCTCTCACCTCATTTTCTCTCTCTCCCCTCATCCCCCTCTCTCTCCACTCATTCTCTCTTTTCCCCTCATTCTCTCTCTCTTTTCCACGCTCCTCTTTCTTTCAACCCTCAATCTCCCTCTCTCCCCATTCTTTTTCTCTACTTATTCTTTCTCTCACCTCATTTTCTCTCTCTCCCTGCATTCTTTCTCTCTCCCCTCATTCTCTTTCTCTCTCCCCTCATTCTCTCTCTCTCTCCCCTCATTTTCTCTTTCTCGCTCCTCTCATTCTCTCTCTCGTTTTATGCTCCCTCTCTTCTCTCTCCCCCTCATTCTCTCTCTCCCCTGATTTTCTTTCCCTCACCTCATTTTCTCTCTCTCCCCTCATCCCCTCTCTCTCCCCTCATTCTCTCTTTTCCCTCATTCTCTCTCTTTTCCACCCTCCTTCTCTTTCTTTCAACCCTCAATCTCCCTTTCTCCCCATTCTTTTTCTCTCCTTATTCTTTCTCTCTCTCCTCATTCTTTCTCTTTCTCTCCCCTCATTCTCTCTCTCTCGCTCTCTCTCTCTTTCCCCTCATTTTCTCTCTCTCGCTCCTCTCATTCTCTGTCTCTCCTTTCATGCTCCCTCTCTTCTCCCCCCTCATTCTCTCTCCTTTCTCTCTCCCCTCATTCTTTCACTTTCTCTCACCTCATTTTCTCTCTCTCCCCTCATCCCCCCCTCTCTCCACTCATTCTCTCTTTTCCCCTCATTCTCTCTCTCTTTTCCACGCTCCTTCTCTTTCTTTCAACCCTCAATCTCCCTCTCTCCCCATTCTTTTTCTCTACTTATTCTTTCTCTCACCTAATTTTCTCTCTCTCCCTGCATTCTTTCTCTCTCCCCTCATTCTCTTTCTCTTTCTCCCCTCATTCTCTCTCTCTCTCCCCTCATTTTCTCTTTCTCGCTCCTCATTCTCTGTCTCTCGTTTCATGCTCCCTCTCTTCTCTCTCCCCCCTCATTTTCTCTCTCTCCCCTGATTTTCTTTCTCTCACCTCATTTTCTCTCTCTCCCCTCATCCCCCTCACTCTCCCCTCATTCTCTCTTTTCCCTCATTCTCTCTCTCTCTTTTCCACCCTCCTTCTCTTTCTTTCAACCCTCAATCTCCCTCTCTCCCCATTCCTTTTCTCTCCTTATTCTTTCTCTCACCTCATTTTCTCTCTCCCCTCATTCCTTATTCTTTTTCTCACCTCATTTTCCTCTCTCTCACTGCATTCTTTCTCTTCTCTCTCTCCCCCTCATTCTCTTTCTCTCTTCCCTCATTCTCTCTCTCCTCATTCTTTCTCTTTCTCTCCCCTCATTCTCTTTCTCTGGCTCTCCCTCGCTCCTCTCATTCTCTATCTCTCCTTTCATGCTCCCTCTCTTCTCTCTCCCCCCTCATTCTCTCTCTCCCCTGATTTTCTCTCTCTCTCCTCATTCTCTGTCTCTCTTCATGCTCCCTCTCTTCTCTTCCTCACCCTCTCCTCTGTTTCTTTCTCCTCCATTCTTTGTCTCTCTCCCCCCTCATTCTCTCTCCCCTGATTTTCTCTCTCTCTCTCTTCATTCTCTCTCTCTCTCCTCATGCTCCCTCTCTTCTGTGTCTCTCCTCCTCCCCCTCTTCCTCCCCCTCTCCTCTGTGAGCTCGTAGCCCCGACACCTGCTCCTGCTGGGACCGTTTGTCTTATAATAGACGTGTCATAGAGCGAGAGTCGTGCTAAAGGCACATCACACCTGCTCGACCTGTCCATGTGAACGGGACGTTACCCAAGTGTCGCCTTCATGTTTTACGATTTGATTATACCATTGTTTCAGATCGAGGGCCTATAGAACTCTGTGGGAGGTTCACTGTTTTTGGAAGAAACAGAACAGACATACTTATAAGGTTTCTCTATCTCCCACTTGTTTTTTTCTTTCTTTCTTTTTTGTTTTCCGTTGCTGTGAAGAAGGGTCTAAGGACAGTTGTGAATTTTACTGTGAACATTGGTTAATCTGCTGGTCTGTTATTGCTCAATGACTGTTGCAATGTTTGATTTGAACTTTCTGTCGGTTAAATCAACTCTTTCATTCAGCAGCGCTAGACTGGTGTTTAGATTTTCAGCAAATCAAAAATAAATTGAATGATGGCACCGCTTTCTGAAGCTAGATGAGATTTTCGCCTTTTGCCTTTATTTATGCAAGCAGAACAAGCAGAACTGTGCCAGTTTTGTTTCACGAGGATAGGTTTAAGGAGAATTAACTTTTTTTTTTACAATCTGAGCCTTATTTCAGTAATAAAACAAGTTGTTTTACTCACCCATATCACTTTGGTGTCATATGGAGCCCTTCCAGAGATGTTTTAGATTAGCGATATCCGTAACGTGAGTTCTCGGGGCATATAATATATGCCCCGAGCGGTCTCCAAATAACACAAACTTTAGCACTTTTCAAATCATAGAAGTTCAATGTCTTAGTCTACACTTTCGTTTGAGTCAAAAGTGGCCTGTAATCCGAGATTTATCCATAATTGACAGCTTTGCGTTTCATGTTTGGGTCCCGGGAGCTGAGAGCGAAATAAACTGTGACTCGGCACATGCGCACTGGCGTCCTCATCTACTCGAAACTATGGATTAATCTCGGATTACAGGCCACTTCTGACTTAAAGGAAAGCATAGACTAAGACATTGAGCTTCTATGATTTGAAAAGTCCTAAAGTTTGTGTTATTTGGAGACCGCAAACATGTGCCCCGAGAACTCACATTACGGAGATCGCAAATCTAAAACATCTCTGGAAGTGCTCCATATGACACCAAAGTGCTATGGGTGAGTAAAACAACATGTTTTATTACCGAAATAAGGCTCAGATTGTAAAAAAAAACATTACTTCTCCTTTAAATTCACATGTTGGAATTTTCAACTATTGCCTCAAGATACAGTTTTATTTGGTGATATCATGGGTTTCAGTTTCCTGTTAATCATTTTTTACTTATTTTGATTTTCTCTATACAAAATAAATATATAACATTTAGTGAACTGTTAATTGCGATGGCCTTTTTACTAATGCTTTCATCACACTCACACAACCCCATAAATAAAAGTCATATATCAAAATAATCACATTTTACATCTTATTGTGTGTGTTATGTTGATTAAAATATCAGATTTTTGCTATTTATTGCTGTATATTGCAAGTCAGTCCCAGTCACTGGAAAAAGTAGGTAGCATTCCGTTATTTATGTCACTCTCTCCCAGATTAAAAATTCCATCATTTGTGAGATTATAATTTATCTGCTCATGTCGTTTCCCTCATTAAATAGATGGCCTTGATGGCAGATTATCGCTAGGCAGAACTCCTGTCCCTTAGTCACTGGACCATCTGTGCCTCTTCAGCCAATGACACTGGCAATGCAAAATGTATGAACACCCAGCCTGAAGTAACAGGGCCGTGCGCTTCTGCTGCACTTAAAGCCAACGGGGGAAAAAACGTCACCAGTGCACTTTTAACTAAATCCAAAGGGGTTGTTTTATGCAAACAAAGTATTCTAGGTTCCTAAACACTGGTGCACACATTTTAATACGCCACAAAAAGGAATGCATGTTTAGTAGTTATTTTGTAGTGAAATTCTTATGGAATCATTTGCAGCTTTAAAGTTTCACTGCATAACTTTCCGGTGGGGGACTTGTCTCTTTTATGGTTTATGATTTTGCTCTGAATGTTCCACCATATAGCATTAAATTTGCCTATCTCCATGGATCACATATGTAAGCCCACTGACAATAAGAATGATGTTTTCCATGGATTTTGAGTCATAAAAAGACATAATTTAATATTGTAGGTGTTGCATTTAATGTCATATTGTGAAACATTCTAGGAAAAACAATAAATTCTCAGACAAGCCTACACAGCACCACAGTGCAAATTTATGGCTTAATTTACTCCTATACTTTGGTTATTTTATCCTGATTTGCATCTTGTGCAGTCTTGGTGTTGTCCTGGTTTAGGCCTGGTTTAGTCCTGGTGTAATCCTGGTTCAGTCCTGGTTCACTCCTGATTCAGTCCTGATATATTCTGGGTGTAGTCCTGGTGCATTTATGGCTCAGTCTTGGTTTCCTGTTGATTGGGACCTGGTTTTCCACTATGTAGCTGAAGATGATTACAAAAAAATCTGATTTAGTTCATCTATACTCCTGGTTTAGACCTGGTTTTGTCTTTGTGTGGTTTTTAACCAATACTGGACCTCCAGTACCAAGGAGCACAGGGTATTTCCTTCAACCAAACTGCAAATGTAAAGCCTACCGCACATGACGTTTATCCATGTTATTATTTTTCAAAACCTAATTGTAGCTATATTCAGCATGACCATATTGTGCTAATGAACCCTTTCTCGCTGGTGGAAGTCATGTAAATACAGAGAAAACCAGCCGTGCCTCCTGGAGCTCTGAACTGTACCAGGTCAGCGCGCACTTGCCTCACATCCCCGCTCCCAGGTCTTTGATGTGAAACGCCATCTTTTATTGATGCTTCCATTAAAGTAGCATGGAGGGTCTGTACGAGACCGAAGGGGGGGCGAGGGGCAGGCCCTTGGGAACACGAGCCGGGGAAATAACCACACACAAAGTACAGGCTACAGTAGCATTAGTGGACTAGGGCTGCACCGTGTACTGCAATGGAATCTAAATTACTAGTTGGAAAAAAACGATCAAAGGTTAAGGTGGTCATTTTTAGGTATTAGAATTTACTCTGAAAATGACCAAATTTATGGGAAAATTGTTTTAAAATTTACAGTTCATATTTTTGTTTGTATCTCTTGACTTTGGTTTTCTTCATATATTCACTGTCCCTCCTCTGTACCTTATACATATTTACTTATCCTCTTCTGAACATGCCCATCTCAAGCTGAGTTCACATCACTCACTACATCAAAATTTTGACTTAGGCTGGACTAGACCAGGGTTAAACCAGGACTAGACCATAGGGCTGGGCATCGAAATTCGGTTCCTCCATGGCACCGACCGAAATGCTTAGGTTCTTCTGGGTATCGGAATATGCCTCGTCTTTCATTCCACGTTTCGATACCCAGAGGTTAATCACGTGTGGCTTAGATACGTGCCTGCGTGCTTATGGCCTGATAATGCCACCTGAGATTGGCTCAAACGTCCACGTGTATGAAAAACACAGCGTGGTCACGCCCCTCGTTCACAGGCAAGCAAAAGTACACGTCCCGTATTGAGCTGAAAAGGGACGCACTCCCGTATTACCGTGTCGATCGGTGTCTGGTCTTGGTCTCGAGATGATTGTGATCATATTTCATTACGGCCGCTGCCTTTAGCAATAAACTTTTACAGTGTTTTTCACAGTGCAGCCCGTGCGCTCATCTGGAACACACGGAAACCAGCGTGGTTTGGAGCATGCCGCTCCTCGCATTTTCGCTCTGATTAGAAGAGCAAGACGAAATGCAAAGCAAAAACTAATCTAAATTTATGTTACAGCGTCCGCACAAAGCAGGTCTACAGCACAGAGCAGGCCTACAGCACAGATCAGGTCTACAGCACAGAGCAGGTCTACAGCGACATGTGGTTGAATTTTGCCTAATAAAAGTGCACAAATGCAAAAGTGCACAAATGCAGGTCTACAGCACAGAGCAGGTCTACAGCACAGAGCAGGTCTACAGCACAGAGCACGTCTACAGCACAGAGCAGGCCTACAGCACAGAGCAGGTCTACAGCACAGAGCAGGTGTACAGCACAGAGCAGGTGTACAGCACAGAGCAGGTCTACAGCACAGAGCAGGTGTACAGCACAGAGCAGGTGTACAGCACAGAGCAGGCCTACAGCACAGAGCAGGTGTACAGCACAGAGCACGTCTACAGCACAGAGCAGGCCTACAGCACAGAGCAGGTCTACAGCACAGAGCAGGTCTACAGCACAGAGCAGGTGTACAGCACAGAGCACGTCTACAGCACAGAGCAGGCCTACAGCACAGATCAGGTCTACAGCACAGAGCAGGTCTACAGCGACATGTGGTTGAATTTTGCCTAATAAAAGTGCACAAATGCATCTGTTTGTCACATGCATTTGGTAAATGTGCAGAGGCTGGTAAATACCACTGCAAAACCAGTAAGAGAATGTGACTCCAGTCATAAAAACAGGTTAAAAACAGGTTAAAATCTTTTTTTGAAATAACTTGAATAACGGAAAATAAACTCCAGTATGTGGAATAGAATGTGTAATGAAATTATATTTTTTCCTAGAATTAATATAAAATAGGAACCGAAAAAGGTACTGGTCAGGAATCGGTATCGAAATGAAGGTATTGATATTGGTATCAGCATCGGAAAATTTTGATCGATCCCCAGCCCTACTAGATCGGTCCTAAAACCAAGTACGAGTGCGCCCTCTAGCTGCCTGGCTTCCTTAACACTATCTACAAAACTTCCGATGAATCCACTGAATGCTTTTGTGTGTTTTGCAGGGTCGTCCCGGGAGGTGAAGGCTCCAGCAGAAGTCTCGAGGTCCATGATCCAGAAGCTGAGGGGCAAGAATGAGTTCACTGTGTTGGCTACAGTCAAACAAGACCACCTCAACTCTGGGGTCATCCTGTCCATCCATCACCAAGACAACAGGTCAGAGAAGAGCCTGTGTGGGAATCACCTGTTTAGAGTAGAATTTAGATGGACAGTTTGTTAGGTGGTACATTGTCTAGCTATAATAGATCATGTAGCATAGGTTAGTGGTTCCCAAACTGGTATATTTCAGGGGTCTCTAACCTTTTTCCTCCTGTAAGCTACATTCTGTAAAATGAAAATGCCAGAGAGCTACTAGTTTTACCAGTCGCCAGAATCTAAGAGCAGGAAATATAAGAGCCATCACAAGCCGTAGATGAGGTACAGTTAGATGCGTGTAAAACATAAACCATTATCCAGTTATCAGTGCATGAAATTAGGCATCAAAATGGCATTTAATCAATCAAATCTGAGTTATGCAGTACAATACATGCAACTCAAAAATCCCTTGGCGAGCTACTTGGAAAAAGGTGGAGAGTTGCTCCCGAGATACAGGTTGGAGATCCCTGGTATATGTACATAATTTAGAATTTGTATGCATTTTTTATACTTTGTTTCCTTAGTGTAATTTCCTTAGAATTATGATGGAAAAGAAATTGTCCTGGTTTAGATCTGTTGGTACTTGAAATGCCAGGATGGTGAAGGTGGTTTTTGGTAACTGGTGTGTGTGAAGGAAATATCCTTTGTTAATTGTAATTTTGTTAATTGTAACTGTCAGCATTAACCTAAAACAACTCAATACCCCAATACTTTTAAATGTGCTTTATGTCACCTTTCTGATGTGGGTCCGCCATCTGCTCGTCTCCCTGAAGATGTTTTTGCTTTGCCTGGAGTGGAAAAAAATACCTGAAAAATGTATCCTTATTATGTGGATCAGTGATGTTTTGCAGTTTTCAAATGCTCAAAAAATGAAAATATGACAAAATGTGTAGATTTTCTGGTCTAAACAAACTTCGAGAAAAAGCAAATCACGCTAACAACATCTACTACCTTTAATGTATTTATTGTCAAAGTTTTGAATACTTACTAATGGGAATGCACCGATGTAAAAAATTTTGCCGATACCGATATCCGATATTACTGCTGGTATCTGCCGATACCGATATTAGCCGATACCAATATTTATTTATTTTTAATTCTGAGATAACATTTTATACAGACTGAAAATCATGCAAAATAAATTTTTGAATGTCTTTTTTTATTTAATTTTTTTTCTCAATTTCAATTTTTTTTATAGTGTAAATTTTTTTTTTTATAGTGTAACATTGTGTTCTGCGTCCTGATTGGCTAAGGGACCTTTGCCGATTGATGTAATAGATGGGGAACTAGATCAGGACCAGACCGGGACTAGACCAGGACTAAACGTGGACTAAACCAGGTCTAGACCAAGTCTAAACCAGGACTGGACCAGGACTAAACCTGGACTAAACCAGGACTGGACCAGGTCTAGACCTAGACTAAACCAGGACTAGACCAGGTCTAAACCAGGATTAAACCACCACATGCGACTCTTTGCCTTTGCTCTTTTTGGACTGCGTGCCCTCGGGACCGCGGTCATATAAATATATATCTGATAAATGTTCATTTTAATCTTAAAATAAGCCAAGCAAACTTTACTGCACTTAAACACTGTGTGTGTGCGCCCCGGTTTTGGACCCTCAACCACAGAGAACCCCTTCTTTGATATATATATATATATATATATATATATATATATATATATAAGCTGCATCTATCGAGTATTTTTGGAATCAAGTACTCTGTCGATTATTTTTTCGAGTACTCTAACGAATCATACTTTTTTTTCAGCTATTTATTTTTAATACAAAATAATAAGACTAACAATAAAATAAATATCTGGCCTGCTTAACTTAAAACTGTATTAATTAATATAAAACAATACAAGGCAAAACATGCCTGGACAGTACAAATGATGCATCTGATTCGAGAGAGAGGGAGAGCGAGAGAGAGCGAGAGAGAGAGAGAGAGAGAGAGAGAGAGAGCGAGCGCGTAATAGCTGCGCAGACGAGCCCATGGCCTCGCACCACTCGCACACCGGTACAAGTTTAATACGAAACACGTACTTTTGTTTCTGAATAGTTTTTATGTTAAAGGGACAGTGTGTAAGATTTTTACCCGTTAATTACTGAAATTGAAGATACCCATTCAAAAATACATTGTTTTTCAAGCCTTTTCACTTCCATCATGAAATCAAAGTATTCTTTTGGACTTAGATATAGTCACATAAAAGGGGGATCTTCCCCATATAGAGGCAGCCATTTTGAATACGAAAGCCGCAGAAGGACATTTGGGCTCCGCCTTCGCCTTCGGCAAGGCTCGTGGTAGCACCGGAGGCAAAGCAGCAGGCGGCTCCGGCGCGCTGCGCAAGAGAGAAGGAGAGAAGGAGAGAGGTGCGGGTGGGGTGGGGGGAGGCTCGTGGTTTTTGGGTAAACAACAAGCATGCTGCTGTATCACACGTCGTATTGGATCTAACACATGTTTTGGACTAAATTGTTTTACTGGATTTTATTCGCTGGATCCTTACGGACATACTGATACCAAGCTTGTGGTGAAATACAGAGTTTGGCCTGTGCAGAGCCTTCAAAGGTAAGCTAAGTAACAAACCGGTTTGTGCTTTTCGTATAAAAGCCCCATGTGCTCAGGGAGTGATTGTTGTGCTGGGAAATGAATTGCATAGTCAAAAAGAGGAGACTAAGGTTTCATTTGATGTGTAGATTATCATGGTTCACGATCGGGAATGTGTGCTTTCATGCGAAAAGAAAAAAAAAACTGAACGGGAGACCGCGTTTTATTAATACCGTTGTTGTCGGCCGGGTGCGCGGCGGGTGCGCGCACGGGAGCGCGCGCGGGTACGCGAGCTCTCCGCTACGGCGCGTCCGGGTGACCCTCGAGGTTTGCCGTAGCTAAAACAGGAAGTGCATAGCCACTATCCACCTATGCGCCACGAATCCTACACACTGGACCTTTAATGAAAACAGTGATGCCGTCTATCCGAACAGCGCAGTAGTCTGACAGTGCTGTGATGATGCAAGAATTTAAATATATCGCCACGTGATAATTAAATAATTAAACAGAGCCTCGAGGCAAATAATTTGCCTCGATTATTTTTTGTACTCGAGTAATCGTTGCAGCCCTAATATATATATATATAAAAAATGTGCTCCTCACCTTCCACGGTGGTTGGTCTCTCACTCTCATCCAGCTCGGGTCCTCTACCAGAGGCCTGGGAGCTTGAGAGTTCTGCGCAGTATCTTTGCTGTTCCTGTACTGCACTTTTCTGGACTGAGATGTCTGATGTTTTTCCTGGGATCTGTTGTAGCCACTCGATGTATTGGGCACCAGTGTTGGGCAAGTTACTCAAAAACTATAATGCACTACTAATTACTTGTTACTGTCATTTTAAAGTAATGCCTTACGTAACAATATTACTCTAAATAAAAAGTAAGGCATTTGGATTACTTTAGTTACTCTCGCCAAAATGACTGGAAATAAGGATTTGGCAATCTACAGTATGTCTTCCACAATATACTCGGCAACGAGCCTTCTCAGCTCTCGTGGCTGGAGATTCTCTGGTCGGGTCAACATCAGTTTCGGCTGCTTTGTTGGGGTTGTATCGTTCCCTGTCCCATCCCCTCCTTTCCTGACTAATGTCGTGGTGCTATGACACCTCTGCAAGTGCTTCGTCAAATTGCTTGTACTGCATTTCGACGTGGAAAGAGGTTTGGGATTCACACACAGTGTGCATTTAAGTAAAGTGTTCTTGGAGTCCTTATTTTGAACGAAGTGAAAGTAGTGGTTACTAGTAGTACTGGTTCTGTCATCCTTTGTCAGTCTGCCAGTTCGAGACGAAGTAAAAGGAAATGGAATGGTCTGCGCGGACTTTTATATCACTAGCTGATCTCACGGAACTTTGTATGAAATGAAATGACTTATCAGATTCAGTAGTTGATCTCGCGGTGATCTGCAAACTTTGTATGAAGAAAACGCAAAACCCACAAAAACAAAGCAGGTTAAAATGCATTGTAATGTGCATTACTGGCATTGTAACGAGTAATATATTACCGATTTTCTTCCCTGTAATGCGTTACATTACTGCGTTACACCAAAAAGTAATGCATTACAGTAATTAATTACTTTTGTAACGAGTTACTCCCAACACTGTTGGGCACCCCTGTTTTAGACACTATTTTTGATTCACATGGTAATACGGGACAATGTGCATCCCTTTTCAACTCAATACGGGACACGTACTTTTGCTTCTGAATATGGGACGATTACATTTTTCAAGGGACAGTTAGCAACCCTATATGTATAGCAAGAACATCTACATGGAGAGCAGGTGGTGGACCATTATGTTGCATAGTGTACTTTTTTTTTAACTTGCAATAATCAAAACATGGGTCAATAATTAGTTTTTTTTTTCCCCTGTAGTAGAACAGTAAGTATGCTAAGTATTTGTTTTTGTGACCATTCACTGTACATTTAACATACAATTCCACTAAATGAACATAAGCGTAATTATTATGGATCGCAGTCTCTCTAATGTTTTCTGTACAATTGGAGTATTTGCTTGAATGGTCATTTGCAGTAGTGTGTGCACATGCAGCAGACAACATCACTCATATGGCTCTAGACATCGACTCTGTAATCATGGTCTGAAAACCGATGAGCCTTGCTACCGTTAGCATGCTAATTTTCTCCATTAGTTCTGTGTAGCTGAACATGTAGCACTGGGTGATCAGAACAGCAATCAAGAATCTCCCAGTGCTTTGAGTGGACCGTTTGTGGGCTAATGTAAGAATACGCAGGGATGTTAATGGTTTTACCCTTGGCTGATTGTGGGTCTCAGCCAATCACACGCCACAAATAAGAGTGAGTGTATGCGCGTGTTTAAGAGCGTGGCTAGCACTAATTCACTGTTACTGGGCTGCTAGACGGTGCGTTCACGAGCGCTGGGATAAATGCATGTCTGCATGGGAGGGAAAGTGTAAACCTATTAAGAGCCGCTGGCACATTCATTATATTGCCCAGCGTCTTGTGTCTGTTTGTGTGTCTTTGCTGTGTAATGTCTTTAAGTTTATAAATATTACTTTATGACATGAGCATCATTTTAACTGTCAATTTTTTTATCTAGAACTCAAACGTCAAAAAGCAACTGTTATTCGCAAAGTCTGCATGAACCCAAAACGTGAAAATGAAAACTTAAAAAATAAAGAAAACAGCCCTGGAACAACCTGACACCTCACTACTGCACTTCTTATACATTTAGGAAGCTATAGTGTCTAGTATTTATTTATTTATTCCTCTAATTAATGCTTAGTTAAAGGTGCATTGTGTAACTTTTCTCGTGGAGGCTCCATCAAATGCTTTTCTCCATGAAGATGTTATTGCTTTGTCTGGAATAGTTCACCGTATGAGATTAAATTTTTATCTGCATGGAGACCAAACCAGGCCAAGTTACGGGTCACAGTGGAAGGAACCACATTACTGTTAAGACGTTTTAGCAATAAAGTCTGTAAGGATGATAGAAAAAAATATTATTTCTACATGATATTTGTTTGTAAGAGTATACAGTGATTATTAGAATTATACATACTACATACTGAGGGACATGCAGTCAAACAGGGATGAGTTCTGTCTTTTAGCGGATCTCTGCTTTTTTTTCAGCCGCGGGGTCATTTTTTATTTTATTTTTTTTACATCTGTGCAAATTCGTTGAGAAAGATTTTGGGTGTATATATATATATATGTGTATAGTTGTGTTTGGGGTCGCCAACCGTCCCTTGAAAAACAGAATCGTCCCGTATTCAGAACAAAAGTACGTGTCTCGTCTTAAACCTCGAGCTGCGCGAGCCCGTGTCTGGAGCCGTGGACCGAGTGAGCGAGCGCAGCTCTTTCTCAAAAGCGTGTACCATTGCGTACCAACGTGTATCACAGAGCAGGTTAAACTTTATAAAACATCCTATACCTCATCCTACCTGCCCGTGCCTCACTTAACGCGTCGCTTCCACGCGTTCTTCCACGGCTGAAGAAGTCTCTCGGATGAGCGGCGAAACGTCTTCAACCGAACATACTTTGTCCAGTTGACAAATTGAACTTCTCCTTTTATCATGGATTCTACCTGGACGACTGAGGGACTTTTCACACTACTAGTACCTGTTAATAAAATGTGTTTATTTTGTACTGTTTTGTACAGCTTTACTTTATTGCTAACATATAGCATCTAGAAATCCAAATTTCAGGGGGGGGGGCGTGACTTTCCGCTTTTTTCATGATTGGCCACTTTCATCCCTGAGTCAAAGCAGTATCATCTCCATGGATACAAAAAGACAACAGACCGTCCAGCGTTAAAGTGATTTAGTGCACTTTTGACCCACTGGGTTTAGAATGTGGAGTGGTTTGTCCAGCTCTCTTCTGAATCCAAGGGTAAATGCACACGGCAACACTTGGCATTAAGGTCAGTTTGAAGTGCGTGTATGTAAATGTAGATGTAAATGTAAATGTAAACGGATGTGCTGTGAGGAAGAGGACTGGAGTTGAATGGTAATGTGGAGATTCACTGTGTCAGACGTGCTCAATGTGCTCTGCTGATGTTGCACTTAAAACGCACAACCCCATTATAATGTCCCTGACCATTCAAACCTTTATAATCACTGCTTATGTGAAGAGAGGTGAGGGCCCCACTGAAGCCATGGAGGAACATTTATGAATTCATAACCCAGAAATGGACAGGAATAGTCAAGTTTTGATGATGCATGCAGATTTTGTATTGACAGAAGTTGCAAAAAAAAAAACTAAAACACAATACCATGTCCTCCCTGTGTTACTGTGGAATCTTTTCAACTTCTACTGCTGTAAGGACGGGGCCATAGTTACATACATGCATGGATCTTTTGGTCACTAGCACAGCTTTAGAAATATAGATGGAAAAGTGAAACAAGGTGGACCACCAAAGAACAGCCAATCAGCTACACTTTTTTACACATTCTTTTTTACATGGTTGTATGTTTTATTACTATTGTTTTATGCTTTTACAATATACTTTCTTGAGGAAATGATATAATTTACTATTTTAGGAGAAAAAAAGTTCTGTGCTTCAGCTTTTATCTTTATCTAGTACAGGGAGCCTTCAGTGTCTTTTTTGCCAAATATTTTAGAGACTGATATGGGCTGTTCCATGGCTGAAGGGTTATTTGATAAATTTCCTCAAATAATATGCAATAATATCTATAAACTTTTTTTCTAATCTCACGCTCCATCCTCCCCTCACTCGTGAACAAGACCCGCGATCTCCTCCACTTGAGGCAAGGACTCTCCACCCACCCGTGAGATTGACAGGCGGATCGGTGCAGCGTTGGCAGTGATGCGGTCGCTGTACTGGACCGTTGTGGTGAAGAGGGAGCTGAGCCGAAAGCCAAAGCTCTCGATTTACCGGTCAATCTATGTTCCTACCCTCACCTATGGTCATGAGCTCTGGGTAATGACCGAAAGGACAAGATACTAGTGGCCAAATGAGTTTCCTCCACAGAGTGGCTGGGCGCTCCCTTAGAGATAGGGTGAGGAGCTCGGTCACACGGGAGGAGCTCGGAGTAGAGCCGCTGCTTCTCCACGTCGAGAGGAGCAGCTGAGGTGGCTCGGGTATCTGTTCCGGATGCCTCCTGGACGCCTTCCTCGGGAGGTGTTCCGGGCACGTCCCACCGGGAGGAGGCCCCAGGGGAAGACCCAGGACACGCTGGAGGGACTATGTCTCCCGGCTGGCCTGGGAACGCCTTGGGGTCCCCTCAGAGGAGCTGGAGGAAGTGTCCAGGGTAAAGGAAGTCTGGGAGTCCCTGCTTAGACTGGCCGCGATCTGGCCCCAGTTAAACGGAAGAAAATGAATGGATGGGTTTTTTCTAATAGCAAATGACCTGTTTTAATACAGACCCATAAGAACAATATATTCACATTATGTGCAGTGCTGTCTGTACTAGGGATGTCAACAATTAATCGATTAACGGTTAATTGTCGATTAAGACGTTGGTCGATCAAAATGCATTAATTGTAATTAACCGCTAACCGCGGACACGCGCACCCGCGTGGTCATGAAACAAGCCAACCGCGCTGCGCCAAGCTCGACTCACAGCCGACCGCAGGCGCCAACAGCACTGCTCAGCAGCCCTGGGTGTAAGCGCGAGGCGAGATCGAACCTGGAATGCGTGCCGCTGCTGGTTTCGCCGCGCCCCGAGCCCCAAGCCCCGCGCGGCTGGCCTGCGGCTCGGAGCGCGGGCCGCGGCGAAACCAGGAGCGGCACGTGGTGGTTTAATCCCGGTCCAGTCCAGGTCTAGACCTGGTCGAGTCCCGGTCCAGTCCAGGTCCAGACCTGGTTCAGACCTGGTTCAGACCTGGTCCAGTCCACGTTCAGTCCTGGTCTAGTCTCTTAGCCAATCAGGACAGAACACAATGTTACACTATAAAAAAATGTTACACTATAAAAAAAAAAATTGGTTATGTTACTATAGCTTATATTCTTAAAGACCCTATTGAAACACTCAAATTCAGGTGAAAAACGCCGCTTATCAGTTAATCGTTAATCGATCGATAAGGTCAATCAACTATCAGTTAATGAATTAACCGATAATTTGCATCCCTAGTCTGTACTAAATGTACTAAAGTGTTCAAATACAAAGCTTAATTTAATTTCTTCCCCAAACAAAATAGGTGCCTGTGGTGGAGCTTAAAGTGCAAATACCAGCTCCACATATTGGCCAGTAACTATGGAGTGTGCTCCTGAATCTTCTGTTATAGACCTCTTTGAAATGACACTTTTAAGTTGACTGTTTTGTAAAAGACATCCGCCTATTGTTTCCACTGGACCCTCATTGTCCCCTCACTGTCCCTGTGCTCAGGTTCCTGGAGCTGGAGAGCAGTGGTCAGCGCAGTGAGGTGCGTCTTCACTACAGGACAAGAGGACAGCAGCCGCACACTGAGCTCTTCCCATATAGCCTCGCAGACGACCAGTGGCACAAGCTCTCTGTCGCCATCAGCGCCTCACACATCATACTGCATGTGGACTGCAACAGGTGAGACCGGACCAGTGCACATAGCGGCTTCATTATCATAGGTTTTCTCTGCTTCAGTTTCCCCTACCTCCAAAGACATGCTGGTTAGTAGCTATGTGATTTTGTTACAATTTGCCTGTAACAAAATCACTTACAGGCAAATTGTAACAAAATTTGTTACAATTTGACTTACTTACTACTAGTTAATGCTAACATCTATACCAGATTACAGCCTATTTAGTTTTTCTTAAATGTCTGACATTTTTTCTCTCAACTGGAATTAACAAAGGTCGAACATTTTTCTGCTCGTTTTGCTGTTGTGAAGTTTGGACTAATCACATTTGAATATTCGTCATTAGAGCTGGGTGGTATGACCAAAAATCTATATCACGGTATTGTTCAAAATTTTACCGGTATTACTGTATTGACGTTTATTATTTTTTTTCCCATGCATGACTAGGTGTTAACCCCATTTCCTAATAATTTAGAGAATAATTACTGCAGAAAATTGGACTTGGTAAAACATATCTGGGTCCAGTGCTTTAATCATCTCCTTGATTTAATGAAAAGATATAGTAGTACTACACAGTAAAAAGATTGTTTTATTATTATTATTATTTTTGTTTTGTAATATATAATATTTTGTTGTAATATAATTTTGAGTTGATAAGCGGCAGATATAAGCTTATGCTTCTTTCTGTTCCCTTTTCATTCATATTTGAGTTATAATTGTATAGATGCAATTGTGTTGCATCTGTTATTTTTTGGTTTTGTTTTAATGAATGAAATAAATAAAGAAAAGAAAGAAGGTCTCAATAGGAATAAGTGGTTTCATGTCTAAATGGATAGTAACAGCGTTGGTAATATTGTTCCGTTTGCTTTTCTTGTCATAGGCGGTCCCCTTAGCAAACGTGTCTTTGAGTGACGTCTGAGTCGCTACAACTTTAGCCTGACATTACCGAATATGTTTGTTTGATCAGCGCCAGATTTTTTAAAGGTCCCATGACATGGTACTTCTTGATGCTTTTATATGGCTCCTTAATGGTTCCCTAATACTGTAAATGAATCCTTCTTCAAAATCAACACTCAGTGCATGAGAAACAGAGATAAGATGAGAAAGAGTCATAAATGTCACTCTGGAACACTCCGTTATGGGCGTTGTTGCTTGAATGCAAATGAGGAGGACAGAGATGGCCTATAGTAGAGGGTGGGGGCGTGGCCAAACTCTCCGCTCTCAGCTCTCAGCTGTGCCTGTGCGCTCTGACCCACTTCCGTGTTTTTGCACGGGGGGAGAGATGAGAAGCATTCCATTGAAAAATAAACACATTTCCACAGAAAATAAAATGAAACCACTGCTGTTTTAGATATCCACAGGCTCAGATAAAGGACTTCCGAGCCTAGAAACACTCGCAAGTTCCTCCAGGCAAATAAAAAAACGCATTTCGCATTGCGTAGCTCCTCCGCAGTCCAAACTCTCTGGGCGTGATTTACAGAGACGCTGAGTACAGACAGACGGGGGTGGAACTGCATTTGCATTTCTTTTTTCGAGCTGACGTCAATAATAATCCTTGTTCAAAATCGACCGTTTGAGCTCTGATTTTTTCTAACGCAGAAAAGGATCGCAAATGCTCAGTTTAGACATTTTGCAACTTTTTAACCATGGGGAGGGCCTAAACAGGGTAGGGGAGCTCACATTAACGTTCAAAAACCTCAGAAAGTGAAAATTTCATGCCATGGGACCTTTAAAGCCAAAGTACTTCCACACAAGTGACACAGCTCCTCTTTTCAGTATATGTTCACCGTATAATGTTGTTCTCCGCTCAATACACACTCTAGCCATGTTATTGATCCGTGTGCGTCATTAGAGTGGTGCGTGTTGTTAGCATTAGCTTTAGCAGCGTGTCTGGGTGCTGCGAGCGGCTCTACATTCCGCGGAGGCTAGTTCGAGAGCTGCAGCTTTCGCAGCCTTCGGAGCCGCCAAAAAGCGGCTGAAAAAGCAGCGGAGGCTGCAGCCCTCGAATTGGGACACAGCTTACACTTCCACCGCTCTCATGCCACTGCAAAACAGTTCCCCGGTGCGACGTTCCGGCGCGACGTTCCGGCGCGACGTTCTGCCGGTATTGCGGTAAATGAAAAATAAATATTGTTTTTAAAAAAAACACCAGTATTCGGTATGCACCGGTATACCGCCCAGCCCTATTCGTCATGATGTTCCACGTTTTCTGTTCCAGACTGATGCGTAGAAGCCATTTTAGAGTGATACAAAAATCAGTCTGGCATGAAGTAGGTGAAATGAAAACATGATTTGACAATATAGCACTAAAGCTGCTGAAAAAACTGTGCAGTAACAAATAGACAAAGAATCCACTTAAAGGTCCCATGGCATGAAATTTTCACTTTCTGAGGTTTTTGAACGTTAATGTGAGCTCCCCTACCCTGTTTAGCCCCCACCCCCCCATGGCTAAAAGTTGTGAAATGTGTAAACTGAGCATTTGCGATCCTTTTCCGCGTTTGAAAAAAAGACAGCCCAAACGGGCGATTCTGAACAAGAGAACTTTCTGAAGTCACACTCGAGGAAAGGTTTCCATCTGGAAATCACACCCAGAGAATTTGGACCGCAAACGAGCTACAAAATGCGAGATGCGTGTTTTTTGTTTGTTTTTTTGTTTGCCTTGAGGCACGTGAGAGTGTTTCCAGGCTCGGATGTCCTTTATCCGAGCCTCCGAACCTCTGAAAGAGCAGTGGTTTAATTTTATTTTCTGTGGAAATGTGTTTTTTTTTAATGAGACGCATCTCATATCTTCCTAAGCGCTTAAAACCCGGAAGTGGGGACAGTGCACAGCGCACCACTAATCCAGGAAACAGCTGCGTATTTGGCCACACCCCCACCTGCTGCACTGGCCTGTCTCTGTCCTCTTCATTTGCATTTAAGTAACAACGCCCAGAATAAAGTGTTTTAGAGACATATTTATGACTCTGACTGTGTTCATGAGGCTCTCTCATCCACTGAGACTTGATTTTGGAGAAGGATTCATTTACAGTATTAGGGAACCACTAAGGTGCCATATAAAAGCATCAAGAAGTGCCATGTCATGGGATCTTTAACATTCTCCAGACAAACTTGGTTTAAGATTAAGACTTTGTTGATCTCACACACAGTGACACACAGTGACACACAGGAGAAATTCACTTCTGCATTTAACCCAAGTGGGCAAGTTTGTTGTGCTTGGTCAGGTGCAGCAGGTCTGCCAGTGACATGCATGTCTATAATAAGAGCATTCACTGAATAAAACATCACATATTACACAATTGCCCTTTGCTCAAATAAGGTCATAAGGAAGTTCATACCACACTATGTATAGTATGTATCCTGCTTACATTAGCCTTCATATCATTGGCGCTTTGTGCTACAATTTTGTATGAAAAGCGCTTTATAAATATTGTTTGATTTGATTTGATTTGATTGCGCCGTATTGGATTTTACTGCAACTGCTGACACTGTTCAAAGAATTCATTAACATGTAAGCAACTTTAGTCCCTTTGAAAGCCCCAAAACCTTTAGAATTTCCTTCAGGTCCTCCAGGGCCAATGCAGCAGATGGTGATTCAGCTTATTAAATTAACTGCACCTTTTGTTCATTTCTATAGGTTAATTAAAATGTTCCAGACGTTCTATCACATTGTGTTTGTAAATCCATTTGTAAGTCCTTTATTATGTCCCATTTTTTGACTCACGTACTGCCAATCTTATACAAATTTAACTGGAAAGGTGTACTGTGTAACTTGTGTAGAAGTGGGTTCTCTCATCTGTCTTCATGAAGACTGATTTGCCTTGAATGTTCCACAGTATGGCATTATCATTTTCTATCTTGTATTTATTCAGTTAGAGGTGTATTTATTTATTTGCATAAAACTGCCCCCATTGAGGTAAATAGGTTTAATGCCATACTGTGGAACATTCCCAGCAAAAAGATAGCACTTCCATAGATACAAACATCTGGCAGACACCCTGCTGGAAATTTTTTTTGAATTTTAAACAACTAGAATACTGCCTTTTTAATGTTTAAGTGATGCATAATCCGAATATATAGTAACAAAATAATTACACCTGGTTAATAATCTATGGAAAAATGGTAATCTTTTCTTTTAACACATTTTAATTTTTGCAGGATTTATGAGCGAGTGGTGGAAGCTCCTTTTATGGACATACCTGAAGATGCAGCATTGTGGGTTGGACAAAGAAATTCTGCTCACGGCTTCTTCAAGGTAAAAAAAACAACAACCTTTGAGCTGTTTTAATCTTATCTATGCCTTTTTACATTTGTAAAGTCATACATCAACCCTCTCACTGTCTCTGCCTAGTGTTAATCTGGCTTCTCTCTCATTCTGTCTGTATTTATTTTCACAGTTACATTTAAAGGGACAGTGTTTAAGATTTTTACCCGTTAATTACTGAAATTGAAGATACCCATTCAAAAATACATTGTTTTCCAAGCCTTTTCACTTCCATCATGAAATCAAAGTATTCTTTTGGACTTAGATATAGTCACATAAAAGGGGGATCTTCCCCATGCAGAGGCAGCCATTTTGAATACGAGAGCCGCAGAAGGACATTTGGGCTCCGCCTTCGGCAAGGCTCGTGGTTTTGGGTAAACAACACAAGCATGCTGCCGGATCAGACGTCGTAATGGATCTAACACGTGTTTTGGACTAAATTGTTTTACTGGATTTTATTCGCTGGATCCTTACGGACAAATTGAGAGCAAGTTTATGGTGAAATACAGAGTTTGACCTGTGCAAAGCATTCTAAGATAAGCTAACCTCGTTTTGTGCTTTTCCGTATAAAAGCCCCATGTGCTCGGGGAGTGATTGTTGTGCAGGGAAATGAATTGCATAGTCAAAAAGAGGAGACTGTAAGGTTTCATTTGATGTGTAGAGTGTCATGGTACATGATCGGGAATGTGTGTTTTCATGAGAAAAAAAAAAACAAAAAACGGGGCCGCGCCCGGGTGACCCTCGAGGTCTGCCGTAGCTAAAACAGAAAGTGCAATAGCACCATCCACCTATGCGCCACAAATCCTACACACTGGGGCTTTAATTGCGTTTAGTAGGTGTATTGAAAAATGGGTTGTAAATCTATACCAATTATACCAATGATATTTTTCCATACTCAAATGACGATTTAAGTATTGATGCTTGTTTTAGTATGGCCTTGATCTTTATCATAACTAGTACAAGACCACATAATGCTAGAAAATGATAATGACAAGAAAAGTATGGACCATTTTCCTGTGTATCGAAATAGAGACTCCACTAAACCCCACTACTGGAGAACAGCAAGTATTTAGCCTATATTACAAGTTAATTTAAAAACCTGCAACAAATAAGGGGATTAAGGGACTTTATTTTGCTTTTTTTGGTTAATTTAACAGTCAAAACAGTCACCATTTCATTGATTACACCATTTCATTTACATTTCAAAGGCACATTTTGGCTAATCTCCCACATCTTACCAAAATCTTGTCTGAATATTGTCTTTGAGATAATGCAAAATAATATTGATTTCCATTCAACATTTTTGTCAATATCTGGCGAGTTGTGATCTCATTGCAGGGATAGTATTCTGTTTTTGTAAAATTCACCATCTGATTCTATACGCTGAAATACAGTGGTCCCTCACTATAACGCGGTTCGTAGACCTTTGCCAATTTGTCAGTCACTCTCCTCCGTGCCGTGTCTCCTGTACAGTACAGAATGCGTTCAGTTTGCTGTTAGATAGCTAGCAGTGTGACTCTGAAGTGCTGTATGTTTGCAAGTTTTCTCCCCAACAAAACCCACAATGCACCAGGACGAAGAGGCCCGGTCAGAGGAACTGTGAAATACACGCCTGAGTCACTATTAATAACTATTAATAAACCATGTGTCCATGCTTGTAGGTTGATCATTATTAAAATTAAATGTGTTATTTCTAAAAGCTATCATATTATTTTTTATATTGGAAAACATTTATGATGATTTCTCAAACAAATATGTTTAGGGCCTGAAAATAGATTTTGAGCTTTGGTTTCATTCTATAATACTGTCCTTTTTTTGTTGAAAATCTATGTAAGTTTGAGTGTTTAAACAAGAGAGAAATGTGAGAAAATGTTAATACCAGTCTGAGAAAAGTGTATAATTTGTGTAGTGAGGAGTTTACAGCCTTAAAACATGTAGAATAATTGTAAAATATAAAGCTGCGGATTTCGCCTATTGCCGGTTATTTTTAGAACGTAACCACTGCAGTTAACGAGGGACCACTGTACGCCTCCTACTGGTCAGACACAGCAATGCTCTGAGTAGTGACAGGCGGATTAACCAACTGCATTTAAAACGTGAAGGAAAAGTAGATGACTTTAGTTACCTTGTTAAAGGAGAATTAACATTTTTTACAATCTGAGCCTTATTTCGGTAATAAAACAAGTTGTTTTACTCACCCATAGCACTTTGGTGTCATATGGAGCACTTCCAGAGATGTTTTAGATTGCCATCTCCGTAATGTGAGTTCTCGGGGCACATGTTTGCGGTCTCCAAATAACACAAACTTTAGCACTTTTCAAATCATAGAAGCTCGATGTCTTAGTCTACGCTTTTGTTTGAGTCAAAAGTGGCCTGTAATCCGAGATTTATCCATAGTTTCGAGTAGATGAGGACGCCAGTGCGCATGTGCGGAGTCACAGTTTATTTCACTCTCAGCTCCCGGGACCCAAACATGAAACGCAAAGATGTAAATTATGGATAAATCTCAGATTACAGGCCACTTTTGACTCAAACGAAAGTGTAGACTAAGACATTGAGCTTCTATGATTTGAAAAGTGCTAAAGTTTATGTTATTTGGAGACCGCTTGGGGCATATATTATATGCCCCGAGAACTCACGTTACGGATATCGCTCATCTAAAACATCTCCGGAAGTGCTCCATATGACACCAAAGTGCTATGGGTGAGTAAAACAACTTGTTTTATTACCGAAATAAGGCTCAGATTGTAAAAAACGTTAATTCTCCTTTAAGGCAATATAAAGGTATTCACTTTTACATGAATCATGAATCTAAATTGTAATCTCTCGTCATTTCTTGGCCAGCCCTACCTCCATGTCTTCTTGTGCCTTTGTTTCATGTCTTGCAATAGGTGTTTTTTGTTTGTTTGCTCTTACAGTGTGCCCAGTGCAATTATGTATGAAAAGCCCACCAGGCTGATTGTAGACAAATGATTGTACTGCCTGTGGACTGTGCTCATTAAGCTGGAGTCCATTGTACTGTCACGGAGACATACACCTCAGACAGGAATGTGCTCCTAAATGTCCCACCTGGGGGAGACATCTTTGTGTGGTGGCAGGATCAACGGCCACTATAAAGGATTCAAATCAATACAGGCCTGTCTTGTGATTGTGTGGTAATGGATGTGTGCGCTGGCTGCAACATTAATCACTACTGAATGGCCCAAAATCACAAACGCTACATTTATTTAGCAAATATAAAGGGTCACTGCCAACAACAAAATGTGCTCTGTCTGAGATCTTATTGTGTCTGAAACCTGTTAACTCTAGTTTAGACCACTTCAAGCATGTCCTCAAATGAACCATTCTTGTATTATTTTAGCAGTTTCATCACAAATGTTAAAGGAGAATTAACGTTTTTTACAATACGAGCCTTATTTCGGTAATAAAACAAGTTGTTTTACTCACCCATAGCACTTTGGTGTCATATGGAGCACTTCCAGAGATGTTTTAGATTAGCAATAGCCGTAGCGCTAATATATGCCCCGAGCATGTAATATATGCCCCGTGTGGTCTCCAAATAACACAGACTTTAGCACTTTTCAAATTATAGAAGCTCGATGTCTTAGTCTACACACTAGGGCTGCTCGAGTAACTCGAGTAACTCGAGTACAAAAAATAATCGAGGCAAATTATTTGCCTCGAGGATTCATTTAATTTTCATCACGTGGCGATATATTTCAATTCATGCATCATCGCGGCATTGTCAGACTACTGCGCTTTTCAGATAGACTGCATCATTTACATAAAAAACTATTTAAACATTTATAAATCTTTTATCTATTATCAGGAATGAAAGAGTTCTGCCTTTTAGTGGATCTCTGCTTTTTTTTTTCAGCCACGGGGTCATTTTTTAAAATATATATCTGTGCAAATCCGTTGAGAAAAAAACTGGGTCTGTGTATATGTATAGTTGTGTTTACGGTCGTCAACCGTCCCTTGAAAAACGGAATCACCCCGTATTCAGAAACAAAAGCATGTGTTTCGTATTAAACTTCGCGAAGCTTCTGACTGCAGCCCACGTGGAGCCGCGGACACGCGCCGCGAGCGCGCGCAGCTGTTTCGCGAGAGAGGAGAGAGAGGGAGAGAGAGAGAGAGAGAGGAGGGAGAGAGAGGGGAGAGAGAGAGAGGAGGGAGAGAGAGAGGAGGGAGAGAGAGAGAGAGAGAGAGAGAGAGGAGAGAGAGAGAGAGAGAGAGAGAGAGAGAGAGGAGAGAGGGAGAGAGAGGAGGGAGAGAGAGAGGAAGAGAGAGGAGGGAGAGAGAGAGAGAGAGAGAGAGAGAGAGAGAGGAGAGAGAGAAGGAGGGAGAGAGAGGAGAGAGAGGAAGAGGGAGAGAGAGGAGAGAGAGGAGGGAGAGAGGAGAGAGAGGAGGGAGAGAGAGAGGAGGGAGAGAGAGAGAGGAGAGAGAGAGAAGGAGGGAGAGAGAGGAGAGAGAGGAAGAGAGAGAGGAGGGAGAGAGAGAGAGAGAGAGAGAGAGAGAGAGAGGAGGGAGAGAGAGAGAGAGGAGAGAGAGAGGAGGAGGGAGAGAGAGGAGAGATAGAGAATTAGATAGAACATGCATCATTTGTACTCTCCAGACATGTTGTGCCTTGTATTGTTTTATATTAATTTATACAGTTTTAAGTTAAGCAGGACAGATATTTATTTTATTCTGTTAATCTGATTATTTTGTATTAAAAATAAATTGCTAATTATTTATTTTCCATGTGTTCTTATCACTCAAATATGCACCTAATTCAATTCAGGTTTAAGTCAAATAGATTTAAAAAATCCCTTCAAGGAACAATGGAAATATACCAAAGCATTTACAGTTTAGGGCTGTCGGTGTTCAGCTACAGTGTCCAACTATGTGACAGAGGGTGTCAGTGTAAAGTGGAGCAAGATTTGTACCAGGTATGTGTATGTCACCACTACCTGTTAATAAAATGTGTTTTTTTTGTGTGCTTTGATTTCAGAATTCAAAATTTAAAAAAAAAGAAAAAGTATGAATTGTTAGAGTACTCGATTACTCGAAAAAATAATCGGCAGAGTACTCGATTCCAAAAATACTCGATAGTTGCAGCTCTAGTCTACACTTTCGTTTGTGTCAAAGTGGCTTCTAATCTGAGATTTAGCCATAGTTTCGAGTAGATGAGGACGACAGTGCGCATGTGCGGAGTCACAGTTTATTTCACTCTCAGCTCCCGGGACCCAAACATGAAACGCAAAGCTGTAAACTATGGCTAAATCTCGTATTACAGGCCACTTTTGACTCACACGAAAGCGTAGACTAAGACATTGAGCTTCTATGATTTGAAAAGTGCTAAAGTTTGTGTTATTTGGAGTCCGCTCGGGGTATATATTACATGCTCGGGGCATATATTAGCGCTACGGCTATCGCTAATCTAAAACATCTCTGGAAGTGCTCCATATGACACCAAAGTGCTATGGGTGAGTAAAACAACTTGTTTTATTACCGAAATAAGGCTCAGATTGTAAAAAATTCTCCTTTAAAGGTGCTCACTGCTACCTACTTGTCTCCATGGAGATGTTATTGCTTTCCCTGGAATGTTCCATGGAATGACATTAAACTTACACTTAATTTATTCATTATGTGTGTTTCTATCACTCAGAAATACAATAATTTCTTTTGTGACTAGGGACGACTCTCCACAGATCTGAACTGTATTGTAGTGTAGTTCTTCCTGTCTCCCTTGATAGATTTAATCTATACTGTGGAACATTCTAGACAAAGCAGTTGCATTTCCCTGGAGATAAACAGGTGGACTAGAAATGTTATGCAGTGCACCTTTAATGCTGCTGGTTAAAGTGAGCATTGTGAACAGATTTTAATTAAATACAAACAGTTGTACTAGAAATTACATCGAGATCTTTGTCCGACATCAACAGATTTTCTGACAGCAATTTCATATAAACAAATCAAATTCTGCTAAAGCAATGAAATATAAGCTTGTTACATCTGAAGTTGGGAATTTTCTCTGGAATGTTCCACAGTATCGGATTCAATCTTATCTTCCATGTATTTAATTACAGGTGTCATTGAGAAATACCTTGATAAACATGCATCCTTTTGTACGTGAGAGTCGCCTCTACGCAGATCTGACCTATAACCTGGATTGGTGGTGTGATTTGCTTTTTCCTTGAAGATTTAAAGTCCCAGTGTGTAGGATTCGTGGCGCATAGGTGGATGGTGCTATTGCACTTTCTGTTTTAACTACGGCAGACCTCAAGGGTCACCCGGGCGCGCGCACGAGCCGCGCGCCGCTACTGTATAAATAAAACGCGGTCCCGGTTATTTTATTTTTTTTCTTTTCTCATGAAAACACACATTCCCGATCATGTACCATGACACTCTACACATCAAATGAAACCTTACAGTCTCCTCTTTTTGACTATGCAATTCATTTCCCTGCAAAACAATCATTCCCCGAGCACATGGGGCTTTTATACGGAAAAGCACAAAACGAGGTTAGCTTACCTTAGAATGCTTTGCACAGGTCAAACTCTGTATTTCACCATAAACTTGCTCTCAATTTGTCCGTAAGGATCCAGCGAATAAAATCCAGTAAAACAGTTTAGTCCAAAACACGTGTTAGATCCATTACGACGTCTGATCCGGCAGTATGCTTGTGTTGTTTACCCAAAACCACGAGCCTTGCCGAAGGCGGAGCCCAAATGTCCTTCTGCGGCTCTCATATTCAAAATGGCTGCCTCTGCATGGGGAAGATCCCCCTTTTATGTGACTATATCTAAGTCCAAAAGAATACTTTGATTTCATGATGGAAGTGAAAAGGCTTGGAAAACAATGTATTTTTGAATGGTTATCTTCAATTTCAGGAATTAACGGGTAAAAATCGTACACACTGTCCCTTTAATGCCCTACTGCGAAACATTCATGGACACTAGCAGTTGGTGAACCCGTAACCAAGCAGAAAAGATACATAGTGCATCTCTTTGTTTCTCTCTGTCTATATCTCTCTGTCACCCTCTCCATCTATCTCTATCTCTCTGCAACTCTCTCTATGTATCTTTCTATCTCTCCCTCTCTCTCGCCATCTCTCCATCTCTCTCTCCATCTCTCCCTCATTCTCATTCCCTCCTCCTCTCTCCTCTCCAGCCTGTGTTGGTGTGTGAAAGGCCCTGCACTTAAACGCTCTGTTTCATTAGCACACACGCGCTACCTCTGGCTGTATTTACGAGGCTGTCACTTGACAAGAAAATTACCAGTGCTGATAGTAGGACTTGGGGTGTTACAACAACGGACTTCAACATTCAATTAATTCAACCACTTTGTTCATCAGCGAGCAAATACCAGCACATTTATTTGCACAAAACACTCATTACAAGGAGAAATCATTGAAAGAAAAGATTTAGATTGTGTGTATCATCTCTCTGAGGTTCATCACAAACTGTAACCCTCGCACACACCACTGTGGGCTGGCCAGCACTGGACACTCGTAGGCTCACTCACTGGTATATGTTCATTTATAAGGGTATTCAGCCCCTGCTCCCCTTGCACCAAGAGCAACTGGACATTATTCTTTACGCTCTCAGGAAGCACTGCTGCTGACTGTGTCAAGCGTTCGCACAGAAGCTGGTAAAGGTCGTTCCAGTATTCTGCTCCCACAACTTGGAACAACCTACAAAAAGACTGGAAACTAAAGGAACTTGTCTCTATAGGACAGTTTAAAATCTTGTTCAAAGGTTTGGAATTGAAATCTATGGTTTGTAAATGTTTTTAATTCTGAAACATTTTATTGCTTGTAATTGCTTAAATTGTTTTTGAAATGGTTTTGTAATTGTATTGATCTGTGCCGCTGTCTTGACCAGTATTAATCTCAGTGGGACTTTCCTGGTTAAATAAAGGTTAAATAATAAAAATAAAAAAAGCTCTACCACTGTAATCATATACAATGATCTCTAATTTACAGATCAGTGTTCAACATGTGTATCATGTGTTGTGTAAAACACATCAGTGATTCAAAATGATTTACAAATAGGAGTTGATTCACTGTATAAAACAACAGAGCTGATTCTCTGCTGGCCCTGCCTCTTCATAATGGCCTTTCATTATTACTTGCAGCAGATTTTCATTTACCTTCATAATATTTTTTTGAAAAATTGTGTCTTTTTTTTTTTTTTTTTTTTTTTGCATTTGTGTAAGAGGAAGGGAAGAGAGAGAGAGTCTGTTTTGATGTTTTTTGTGTGTAGTTTGAATGACAGTATAGCCCTAGGTAGACCGTGTGGTCTATGTAACTTTTCCAGTGGAGGATCTGCCACCAGCTTGTTTAGAGGTGTTATTGCTTTGCCTGAAATGTTCCACAGTATGGCATTAAACCTTTCTATCGCCATAGGGCCAGATGTAAATAAAGCAATAAAAGCATCCACAATGTATTAAATCTAAGATTTATGCCATGTTATGAACATGCAGGCAAAGCAATAACATCTCCATGGAGACGAGCTGCTTACTCTTTCAAATATACAGACTACACCAGCCATTCATTAGGTACTAAACATGTTCCAATTTTAATCAGTAAAAACATTGTTCTTACCACACATGTAGTGTTAATGCATAATGTTCATTAAAAGTTACATTAAACAATCCCAAAGACCAAGTGACAGAGCGCTCCCAGAGCAGTGAAAAAGGCAGACGAGACAGTGAATTTTACGACTGCAAATAACCTATATTACCAAGGGTGATCGACGCCACTGCTTTCTGCTTCAATTTGAGCACAGCGCCTGCAAAAATCAGCACGTAATTTCCGTCACATTTGAAAATCTATGGTGGGTAAATTGAAGTGGCAAGACAATTTAAAAACAATTTCTCCTCCACTGCACAGCTCGGCAGCCTGTATAGGGAAGCAAATGCACTCAAGGCTCCAAATAGGTACAGTTAACAGAAGTGTGTCTAAAAACAGGTCTGAACCAGGACTAAAACAGGATGAAAACAAAACTAAAACAGGACTAAAAGAAAACCTAAAACAGGTCTGAACCAGGACTAAACTAAAACTAAACCAGGACTATACCAAAACCTGCAGCAAAAAACTAACTCAGAACTCAACCAGGTCTGAACCAGGACTAAGCCAACCTAAAACAAAACCTAAACCAGAACGAAACCATGACTAAACCTAAAACTAGAATAGTACTAAACCAGGACGAAATTGCCAACCATTCATTTTAAGAGCTAGAAATTAGTTGGGGTTCTGGTTAGTGTGGTTACAGTCCTCTTTAGCAATTTGGTTACTAAAAATATACAGTAATACTAACACTTTTTATAATAGAATGTCATCTTCAACACAAATAGTATGTTGGCAGTATTATTGGCATGTGGTCTTGACTAGTTTTGATTAAGTGCTCTACACCAGGAGTGTCAAACTCATTTTGGTCCGGGGGCCGTATCCAACCTACTTTGATCCCAAAGGGGCCCGATTAGAAAACTCATGGTATATATACCAAAAATACAGTGGTACTTCACCTTACGAAATTAATTCGTTCCAGAAGTGGTTTCATAACGTGAATTTTTCATAAGTTGAGTAGCTATTTCAATGGAAAAGGCCTGATCCGTTCCAAGGTTGTTGTTTTTTTATATTTTTTTTTTAATAGTTTTTTTTATACTTTGTGTTCTGCGTCCTGATTGGCTAAGAGACTAGACCAGGACTAAAAGTGGAATAAACCAGGTCTAGACCAGAACTAAACCAGGTCTAGACCAGGTCTAAACCTGGACTGGCCCTGGACTGAACTAGGACTGGACCAGGTCTAGACCTGGACTAAACCGGGACTAGACCAGGATTAAATCACCCCGTGTGGCTCTTCGCTGGTTTTGTGCGGCTTTTGCGTTCGTTTGTGCGTGTTTGGTTTGTGGCTCGGGCTGCGTGTTCGCAGCGGTTCCATCTCGTGCTCGCGGTGCTCCTGACTCCGCACTCCTTGCGTGTTCGGCGCTAGAGCTAAGAGGCCGAGAAAGGTGCTCTTTGAGCGGGCACGACCGTTGGGTTTTCCCGAGGGCTGGCTCTGGTTCTATCCGACTTCCAGAGCCGGGGGTCTGACACTGTGAGCTAAGAGGCCGAGAAAGGTGCTCTTTGAGCGGGGATAACAGCGGGGCGTGCATCTGAGCGCTCATTATTCGAAATTTTGAGATTTCGCGTTTCGTAACTTGAATTTTCTTTCGTATCTAAAGACCAAAATTTAACGTGAAGGCGTTTCGTAACTTGGATTTTTCGTATGTAGGGTCTTTAGTAAGGTGAAGTACCACTGTAGTAATAAGTCCAAATATTTGTGCAGAGAAATGCAAATCTATTACAGAATTTTTTATTTGATGGACTCTTTCTTTTTATAATATTATGAACAACCTGAAACTTTAAGAAAAATGCAATTTCAACACAAGCATACAGTTTTGGAAAGAGGCGAGTCTTCATTTGTGCTGCTCTGGTGGGAGGGGCCACGCCCGAGGTGCTGGAGACACTGCTATGCTAAACTGTGCAGAAAAGAGGCGCCGAAAAATACCAATATTTTAATAGAAAATTAAAATATAATTAAAATATTTTAAAGTAAATATTTTAGAATAAAATCAGCCGAGGGCCAGATTAAAGGTGTTGGAGGGCCGTATCTGGACCCCGGGCTGCATGTTTGACACCCCTGCTCTACACTATTCTAAAACTGTTCAGTTTTGTAAAGTAGTTTAAGTATTAATGTTCAAATTAGTATAATGAAATACTAGTATTATATTCTATTGACCTGCTGTTGCTGTTTGTGAATTAGGCCCCGTTTACACGATGACGGTCTGAACAGAAGACGCAAAAGTGGCGTCTCGTCTTCAATTTTTTATCCGCGTTTATACGAAGACGCAAAAGTGGACGCAAAAGCCAGCGAAGGGAGGCGCTGGACTGAAAAAAAACAAAAAAAAAAAAAAAAACATCACAACAGCGTCAAGTTACATTTCTAACCACGACTGTACCGGCTGTGGGGTCTCCTCTTACACAAGTGTGGAAGTCTAACGCATGACATTAGCGGACTATGTAGCCCGCTTAAAGAGCTCGAACGATGGGCATACGTGACCCGCCATCTCAGGGCCCCTGTCTGGTTCTACCCACGTCAGACGGCTCCTGGGCACTGCGGGTCCGAGTGCTGGTAGCTCGGTGCGGCGCGGGCCGCTCGCGCTTGACCCCTCGGAGGTGAGACCGAGACGAACCGTATCCTTCCCAGTGGCCTTATCACGGAGCCCCTCCGCGGGGGTACGGCAGGCGACCGTACCCCCTAATCCCACGGACCGAGCGGGGGCCAGCTATCGTCAGACACTATTTCTCAAAGCTGCCCGTAAGAGACTTCCCCCGCCCCGGGGTCTCGAACCAAGTATACCGGAGCCGGGGCAACTTCCCCGTCCGGTCCGTGCGCGAGGCGCGGCGGCACGCAACTACCGGTGCTCACGACCCGCTGGAGCCGGGTGAAGGGGCCGGTAGCGGTGGTCCACCGGTGCTCACGACCCGCTGGAGCCGGTAGTGGTGGTCCACCGGTGCTCAGGACCCGCTGGAGCCGGGTAAGGGGCCGGCTCCAGCGGGTCCTGGAGCCGCTGGAGCCGGGATCCCGGCCCCTTCACCCGGCTCCAGCGGGTCCTGAGCACCGGTAGTTGCGTGCCGCCGCGCCTCGCGCACGGACCGGACGGGGAAGTTGCCCCGGCTCCGGTTTATAAGGGGCAGGAGCCGGCCCCTTATCCCGGCTCCAGCGGCTCCAGGACCCGCTGGAGACGCTGGAGCCGGTGCTCAGGACCGCTGGAGCCGGCCCCTTATCCCGGCTCCAGCGGGTCTTGAGCACCGGTGGAGCCGCTGGAGCCGGGATAAGGGGCCGGCTCCAGCGGCTCCACCGGTGCTCAGGACCGGTGGAGCCACCGGTGCGCTGGAGCCGGGATAAGGGGCCGGTGGTGGTCCTCCTCATTGTATTGCCGCATCTATGTGACGTAAACGTGTACTGACGTGAGCAGATCTGACCAGTTTTGCGTCTTGGGCACTTTACACGGAGACGCTACAGCGGAGCGTATTTAACTTTTCCACTCTGGAGGGTGGTTTCAGATTTTTGCGTTTTTAGGCCCCAAAAACGCCGTCACCGTCTAAACGAAAGGCACTTCCGATAAAATATTTTGTCGTTTTTACCCGTAAGCGTCCTCGTGTAAACGGGCCCTTAGGGGTTCATTTGAGTGCAAGGGCTTTAATGAGTTTTAAAGGAAAAGTAACGTTTTTACAATCTAGACCTTATTTCAGGGATAAAACAATGTCATTTAGGGCCCGTTTACACGAGGACGCTTACGGGTAAAAACGACAAAATATTTTATCGGAAGTGCCTTTCGTTTAGACGGTGACGGCGTTTTTGGGGCCTAAAAACGCAAAAATCTGAAACCACCCTCCAGAGTGGAAAAGTTAAATACGCTCCGCTGTAGCGTCTCCGTGTAAAGTGCCCAAGACGCAAAACTGGTCAGATCTGCTCACGTCAGTACACGTTTACGTCACATAGATGCGGCAATACAATGAGGAGGACCACCACCGGCCCCTTATCCCGGCTCCAGCGCACCGGTGGCTCCACCGGTCCTGAGCACCGGTGGAGCCGCTGGAGCCGGCCCCTTATCCCGGCTCCAGCGGCTCCACCGGGGCTCAAGACCCGCTGGCGCCGGGATAAGGGGCCGGCTCCAGCGGTCCTGAGCACCGGCTCCAGCGTCTCCAGCGGGTCCTGGAGCCGCTGGAGCCGGGATAAGGGGCCGGCTCCTGCCCCTTATAAACCGGAGCCGGGGCAACTTCCCCGTCCGGTCCGTGCGCGAGGCGCGGCGGCACGCAACTACCGGTGCTCAGGACCCGCTGGAGCCGGGTGAAGGGGCCGGGATCCCGGCTCCAGCGGCTCCAGGACCCGCTGGAGCCGGCCCCTTACCCGGCTCCAGCGGGTCCTGAGCACCGGTGGACCACCACTACCGGCTCCAGCGGGTCGTGAGCACCGGTGGACCACCGCTACCGGCCCCTTCACCCGGCTCCAGCGGGTCGTGAGCACCGGTAGTTGCGTGCCGCCGCGCCTCGCGCACGGACCGGACGGGGAAGTTGCCCCGGCTCCGGTATACTTGGTTCGAGACCCCGGGGCGGGGAAGTCTCTTACGGGCAGCTTTGAGAAATAGTGTCTGACGATAGCTGGCCCCCGCTCGGTCCGTGGGATTAGGGGGTACGGTCGCCTGCCGTACCCCCGCGGAGGGGCTCCGTGATAAGGCCACTGGGAAGGATACGGTTCGTCTCGGTCTCACCTCCGAGGGGTCAAGCGCGAGCGGCCCGCGCCGCACCGAGCTACGAGCACTCGGACCCGCAGTGCCCAGGAGCCGTCTGACGTGGGTAGAACCAGACAGGGGCCCTGAGATGGCGGGTCACGTATGCCCATCGTTCGAGCTCTTTAAGCGGGCTACATAGTCCGCTAATGTCATGCGTTAGACTTCCACACTTGTGTAAGAGGAGACCCCACAGCCGGTACAGTCGTGGTTAGAAATGTAACTTGACGCTGTTGTGATGTTTTTTTTTTTTTTTTTTTTTTTTTTTCAGTCCAGCGCCTCCCTTCGCTGGCTTTTGCGTCCACTTTTGCGTCTTCGTATAAACGCGGATAAAAAATTGAAGACGAGACGCCACTTTTGCGTCTTCTGTTCAGACCGTCATCGTGTAAACGGGGCCTTACTCACCCAATGCACTTTGGTGCCATCTGGAGTGTTTCTGGAGATTTTGGAGTTTGGCGATATCCGTTTAACTTGAGTGGTCGGGGAATGCTGTTGCAGTCACCAAATAACACAAACTTTAGCACTTTTCAAATGACAAAAGTTCAATGTGTTAGTTTACACTTTCGTTTGAGTCAAAAGTGGCCTGTAATCCGATATCCAGCCATGGTTCCGATTAGATGACGTCATCATCGAGGACAGCGCGCATGCACGTATTCACAGCTGATTTGCAGATAAGACGACGCTCTCAGCTCTCGGTTACAGTCATAAAGAAGAAAACATCTCCACTTGAGAAAACCCGAAATGGTGCGAACATGCATTTATTCCGGTTGTGAAAACAAAATGACAGCTTGGACAGCTTCCTCATCACAATCCGGAGTTATTGAAGCTGTGGCTCGTTGCCTTGAGAATGGACCCAAACATGAAAGGCAAAGCTGTAAGACGTTTGGACCATCGTGTTTGCAGTACCCACTTCAGTCCGGACGATTTTTTTACCAGCAAAGGAAAAGAAAGAAGGCCAGCGGATTCAGCGCACGATTCTGAGAAGTAATGTGATACCGATGGCTGTTCTCTGGTGCGCTGCTCCTCAAACTGTCTCCACTTCCTTCTTTCTAATACCTCCTCATCCGTATACTCAGGCTAAAAACGGTAGGGACGGCCATCATACTCAAATAAGTCCTCTTCAGTCCAAATCTTCAGCCATGTTTCACTTGCAACAGAAAAGTTATGAGCGTCTTCTAAGCAGAATGAATGCGTGCATGCGCTCTGTCCTTGATGATATCATCCAATCAGAACCATGGCTGGATGTCGGATTACAGGCCACTTTTGACTCAAACGAACGTGTAGACTAACACACTGAACTTTTGTCATTTGAAAAGTGCTAAAGTTTGTGTTATTTGGTGACTGCAATAGCATGCCCCGACAACTCATGTTAAGGGGTATCGCCAAACTCCAAAATCTCCGGAAATACTCCAAATGACACCAAAATACAATGGGTGAGTAAATGACATTGTTTTATCATGAAATAAGGTTCAGACTGTAAAAACTTTAAACCAGGAGAGCATGAAACATAATACCAACTCCACACCAGCTCCATACCAGCTCAAATCCACGCTCCATCTTTGACTAAACCTCAACACGCGTGAGGGAAAAGGTTTTCATTTGAGACTTATTGAGGTAAATAGAATGTGTATCTTCTGTTTATGGCTGTCAGGAGGAAAATACACCAGAGAAATCCCGTTACAGGCAAAACTCCCACAGAGCACCAGATGCTTTGACTGCAAGAATCTTAGTGCACAACAATATTGTCCAGAAGAGGGCAAATCCACAATGATCAAATCACAAACTCTCAAATTGTCTATATAAAAGAATATCCTGACTTTTATAGAAACATGCTGTACCTTATTGTACTTTTTGGCCTCTAAAAGCATATTTGGAAATAGCTGGGACTTGTCTAACGTGTGAATGCTCCTGGAGATGTGAACACTGTGCGCTCTGGACAGAACCTGACTTTATTCTGCACATCTCATCCCCGTTTTCTGCTGATGTGAGCATCAGCAAAGAGCACCTCTGGAAATGCTGCTTTAAAGTGAAAAAACAAACGAAAAATACATCAAAAGAGAAAAATGTACATTTAATAGAATTTAAAGTCTCTAGTTCTAGAACCAGAGGTGTGGACTCGAGTTATGTGACTTTGACTCGAGTCACGAATTTGATAACTTTAGACTCGACAAAATGTACAAACACTTGCAACTCGACTTGGACTTCAATATCAATAACTCGTGACTTCACTTGGACTTAGGCCTTTTGACTTGTGATGACTTGCTACGTCCAATGAAAAAAAAAAAAAAAAAGTCTGTTGATAAGGACCGCACTCGTACTTGTGAATCTGCGAAAATGTATGCAAAGAGCATGTGCACGTGACTTGCACAACATCCAATCACAGTAGATCTACGTTGCTTTCATTCGACCGCATCCAAGGCAAATTGCACAACAAATGATGCGGAAACAAGCATCCACGCGCCAGTTTGCAAAATGATGCCGAAGGTGATTTCGTTTGGTTATAAAAACTACGAAGTTGTCAACAAAAAACAAACGGCAATATGCAGAACGTGCGGGTCAAAGATTACAGACGGAGCTTCCACAACGTCCAATTTTGTTCGGCACCTGAAGCTGCACAAAGACTGAAATCACTGTCATAAGTTTTCGGACCTTTTTGTTCAGTATTTAGTAGAAACACCGCTTTGAGCTAATACAACCATGACACTTTTTGTGAATATTATAACATGTTTTTCACACCTGGATCCTTTCATTTTTTTCTAATGTTATTTGATATGGTGTAAAAAGGTCAAATGAATACAGATCTTGCAGACATTATATGATTTGTAGAAATTTTATTTCTTTGTAAAGGGGACTCGAAATGACTTGAAACTAAAATGCAAGGACTTTGGACTTGACTTGAGACTTGAGAGCTTTGACTTCGGACTTGACTCGGCACTTGGATACTCTTGACTCGGGACTTCACTCGGACTTGAGTGCAAAAGACTTAGACTTACTTGGGACTTGCCCAGCAATGACTTTGTCCCACCCCTGTCTAGAACAGATCTGAAAATGTGCTTTTCTCTTCAGAATATGTAAATATGTACAAGATGCTGTAAATTTTCCTCTGCAGAATAAACTTATCGCTTTGAGTTTGTTTTGTCCAGGGGGTGATGCAAGACGTGGAGATCTTGGTGATGCCACAGGGTTACATCTCGCAGTGCCCCGACCTCAATAGAAGTGAGTCTATAATCGAATGTGGGACTAAAACTGGTCTAAAGTAGGACTTAACTGGGTAAAACAAGGACTCAATCAGGACTCCAACTGAACTAATGATCTAAGGTAGTAGTGATCGTATATAACAGGATGGCCAATCCCAGCAAACACTGCACGTGTTGCTGTGTTGCTCAGCAAGACGTTTCCCTCACCTTGCCTAATATGAATGGGAAACATGAGTGAGTTGTGGTGGTAATCAATTGATAAATTTAAAACTTAAAATTCAGCTACATGTTTTCAAAAATTAGAGCTTTATATAAGATAGTTGTCACATTTGTCTTGTGGTGTTTGGTTACCACATAGTAAGCTTTCAAACTTTTAAGTTTTTTTTTATTTGTTTTATTAATGTCTATGGGAACAATTAATTACTGACACCTTTACTTTCAGAAGTGGTGGGCGGTCACTGTTTAATGCTATACCAGCAATTAAACCGGCTCTAATTGTATCCATGTCATTCAAAAATCAGCACCAAAGACAACTAAAAGACTTCCCCCACCACTTATCCAGCACATCTCAACTATGCAAGCCTTATCTTTCTCACATTAATTATCTTTTTCACATTAATGTAGCCACTGATTGCTTTCTATATTGGATCTGACATGCTAACACGTCTAATGTAAATCCTCTTATGTTTAGCTTGAATGAAAGCTTGTCCTCTGTCTCCTGTTTCAGCCTGTCCCACCTGCAACGATTTCCATGGGCTGGTGCAGAAAATTATGGAGCTGCAAGACATCCTGGCAAAAACATCCAGCAAGGTAACACAATGCCATATTGATACAGTGTATCAGCGGAGCCATGAGTCACTGGATCCGAAGGAAGTCCAGACCGGGACTAAGACACAAGGACCAGACTGGGACCAGACCAGGACTAGACCAGGACTAAACGTGGACTAAACCAGGGGGGGACACTCGCGCGCGGAGAGGGGACAGTGGGTCTTCCCGTGTCGCGCCTAGCGGACGAACCCGGCACGTGCAAGGCCAGAAACCTACAAAAGTTTGAGTGTTTAAACAAGAGAGAAATGTGAGAAAATGTTAATTCCAGTCTGAGAAAAGTGTATAATGTGTGTGGTGAGGCGTTTACAGCCTTAAAACATGTAGAATAATTGTAAAATATAAAGTTGTCCTACTTCGCGGATGTCACTTAATACGGGCTATTTCTGGAACCTAACCCCCGCGATAAACGAGGGACCACTGTACTTGCGCTGGGGGTGTTCTACATCTGTTTCTGTGGCAGAATGTTTTTGTAGGTAAACCTGACATTTTCAGGAGTCTGTGATCATTCATGGTCCTGTTTAGGAGTTTAGAGTGTGTGGCTAATGCTTGAGAGGGATGCAAATCAGATCACCTGTTGCAGTTCCAGCTAAGTCATCTCTTTATGGTTAGATTGTATTCAGATAAGGTCAGATTAAAGGAAAAGTAACGTTTTTTTACAATCTGAACCTTCTTTCGGCAATAAAACAAGTAGTTTTACTCACCCATAGCAGTTTGGTGTCAATTGGAGTGGTATCGCAGAAGTTATGTTGGAGCCGTTCTGTTCCACTAATGATCCCGTATCCGTTAACATGGTGCTCGTATCATATGCTCGGGGCATTACTTTGCGCTCACCAAATAACACAAACTTTAGCACTTTTCAAATCACAGAAGATCGCTGTGTCAGGGTAGACTTTTAGTGTATTCCAAAACGGCCTGAAACCCGACATCCAGCTATAGTTTCATTTGATGACGTCATCAGAGAGGACAGTGCGCATGCGTGAACTCAGCTGTTTTGTAAACACCGCTAGTCCGAAAGAAGCTAACACTGCTCTGAACTTTACTTTTCTGTTGCGATATCGGGTTTCAGGCCGTCTTGGAATCTACTAAAAGTCTACCCTGACACAGCGATCTTCTGTGATTTGAAAAGTGCTAAAGTTTGTGTTATTTGGAGAGCGCAAAGTAATGCCCCGAGCACTCATGCTAACGGATACGGGATCATTAGGAACAGAACGGCTCCAACATAACTTCTGCGATACCACTCCAATTGACACCAAACTGCTATGGGTGAGTAAAACTACTTGTTTTATTGCCGAAAGAAGGCTAAGATTGTAAAAAAACGTTACTTTTCCTTTAAAGTCTAATTTGAGTAACACAGCTTCAGACAGAGCAGTGCTTACAGTTAGCTTCACCCCCCCAGAGAATGATGACATCAACTGCATCAAGTATCAAGTATCAATACATCTCGATCTTCATTTGAGCCGTATTAATGTGTATTGTCTAATGGACCTATTTGCATACTTTACTTTTTATTGATTAATTCTTTCATTTACTCAGTCATGTCATTTCGTTATTACACACATGTAGTAGATTGTATAAACTAAAATGAACCAAAGAAAGTCAAATATATTTCTGGCCCATTTACACTTAAAATGTGTGTAATGATACTGTAATGATCCATCTTTGACTTGGTTCAATTTATTTTTAAGCTAATTTACCAACCAATGAGGTAAAATAAAATTGCATTTGCAGAATTGTGGATATTTCAGGCGCATGTGTGTAAAAATGCTAGGTTAGAGCTGCTCAATATTGCAAAGAAAAATCACTCTCACAATTCATGGGGTTGTAAGTGAAAACCTGTTATTGTTGTTAGATGAAGAAAAGAAAAATGTGTGTGATTCATGTTTTAAAAGCCTATGGAAATGAGACTACACAAGTGCCCCAGGTTTTGTGGGGCAGAACAAGTGCTTATATCAGCTAGAACAGAATGCAATTGTCTTTTCTATTGTTTTGCCAATTTTATAATTTACTGTAACAATCATTGTAATCAAGATTCAGATTTGATTAATTGCACTGACCTTTTTGATATCGCAGAAACAATGAATACAAAAAAAGCAGATTAAAATTCCAGATTCAAGTCATTTAAATCCATGTTAGATTTCACGCATATAGATTTTGCAGTATACATACTCCCAATCTGAAATAGGATCAGTAATTACCAATGTGGAGGGATTGCTTACAACAGCAGATTATGCCACAGCCTTCTGGATCCACTCGTAAATGCTCATTGAAATTCGCGTCACGTTTGCGGATCTGTTAACACTATCCACTGTTGGTGTTTAAGTCTTTCTCTGCTCCAGTGCACACGTAATGCCACTGTGGTAATGTGGTTTCATTGTGTCATTGAGATAGTAGTTATTTACCACTGAAGGATGTGTTTGTGTGGGGTTCAAACGATCAATAATGCCAAACATTGAGGCTGTATTGTACTCGGTGAGATTGTAGTTGTAGGTGTCGCATGAAAGTTGCAGTAATTTACATTTATTTACTTACTATGATATCTAAAATACAGTTGTGTGCACTGTTCCCTCTAAGGTGCGCGTGTGCGCAATCGCGCACTCCCCAGACGTTCAGTGCGCACATCAAATCCTTTTCAGCGCATAAAATAAAATCTAACCTGAACTCAGCGCTGGTTTGACACACGGAATCCAGTCTGATAGATTCAGTTTGCAAATGTGAATGTGCACATGCGTTAGGGACAAGCCAACTACAAACACATTCATTTCGATCGCATTTCGCTTGCTTCCTTCAGTAAGACCATAGTTGTCGTGCACATCGCCGTGGGTCAGAGCGGCGGGTCAGAGCGGCAGGTCCGCACCAGCCGACGGGAGCGCCACCCGCACACACTCCACGTAGGGAAGAACAGAAGAGGAGACAGGTAGAGCCATAATGTAATCCTCGGCTGTTTTCTTTGTTTCTGTCCAAGCCATAGGTTTTTGTGAGCAAAAAGACGGGACTTTCTGTGTGAAGTGTGAATCCTCTCCCCAGAGCGTTAAACCACAGAGCTCTGTCACTCTCACAAAATTACTTAAACTGGGTAATGATTAAAAAGCAAGATATAAACTGATAAAAATGTATACTTATTTTGGAGATCATTATTTTGAGAAAGACCCCATCTTATAGTGTCCTATAGGTCCTACAATCATCCCTAAAAAATCTGCAGCTACATGTAGGCTATATTTATCAAGCTGAAAAAATCTCTCTTCATGTGGTTTTACAGGTTTATACACAGGTATATACACAGGTTATTTTTCAAAATATTGTAATGTTCAATGTTTCACTGACCACAGCAGGACCCTCACACTGACATACAACATGTACAAAGTTCATGAACAGATTTTTGAGAAGTGGACCAAAAAAATCAGTTATATTAAAAGTAATCTAACAGAAATAACAGCAGTAATTTGATTCATAAGCTATGTAACTTGTCATGATCTCAGGTGTGATACTGGTGTGGCCACAGTGTGCATGTCGGATGTTGCTCACAGGAGTCCAAGGAACGCTCAGGGAGTTAGTGTGTTTGCTCAGACACATGAAAAATTAGGGGGAACATTGGTTGTGTGTCTTTTTTACCTTTTGATTTGTTTTGTTATTTTATTTATAACTCAGTGATGTGTAGATGTTTTATTTATTTTAGAATTTATTTTCTTCAGACGAAATCTACTGGTGGATGTGAGCAAAGTTATAGCTAGGACGGATGTAGGAATGATATAGGACTGAGATAGGGCTGATAGAGCATATAAGTCATATACACTGTATTAATTAGCACCGTTTCTGGGCCTCATTGGCATCAGATGACATTTCTTTTTCATTCCTTCATTCTTCTTTGAATTGTTCTTTTGTCTTATCTCCTGGTTTGTTGTGAGCAGCTGTCCCGGGCTGAGGAGAAGATGAATGGACTGGACGGTTGTTACTGTGAGCGCACCTGCAGTGTGAAGGGCGTCGTCTACAGAGAGGATGAGAGCTGGACCGATGGATGTAGGAACTGCACTTGCTCAGTAAGTCTTTAATATCTAATACAGTGCTTCTCAAAAATCCAGCCCTAACCACAGCCTCCAGAGATTTTAATGTATTTTATCTGAATTCAAATCAATAAATACATTTTGCACTATATGATTGAGCCTGATAATACAACTTCTCTGTTACTCTTACTACAACTCCTACTATTGTGTTTATCAGTGAAGTCTGAGTAATGCAGTGAAAGAAATGTATCCATCTTTAATACTTGTGTGAAAAAACGAAGTGCATGTTTGCAAACCATTTTACACTCCATTTAACAGTGTTGATTTTTCTTCAATATTTCATGAACATGAAGTAAATGTAATGTTGATGTATTCACTATTAATCTCCTAGGGCCTGAACTCTTACATGGGATGCTTTATTGATTTTTCTTTGTTATTTGGGCTGACTGGGATCTGATGAGTGCAAAAACAAAGACTTATCTTTTTACATGATGTAGTTTCTGAGAAAAATGATGTCCACATATGAGGACATTCACAATTGAATCATTATTTGCAACTGGGACTCACCTGGTTAAAGGGATATGCCACCCCCAGGGCAAATTTGGGCATCTCCCCACAGTCCAGAGACTAAAATAAGTGGTGGAAAGCGTTTTCCTGCTCACCCAGCCATTGTCCGAGCCTGTCGCCACTGACCGCCGCGGTATCTGCAGCTCCTCCGCCTTAGACTGGAGTCCAACGTCGCCAGAGAAAGATTTCGGCCAAAAGGAATTAATTTGCTCGATGTGTATCCCAATTACTTTCTGTGTAGTGCGCATTCATATCGAGTGCAAATAAATGTGCAAATCAACACGGAGAGCTTGACTTGGTCATTTTGGGTGGGAACTATTTTCCAGTGCGGAAGAATACAGCCGTATCACGCAGTACGCTGCCAGGGGAATCCCAGTTACGCACCGGGAAGGGAGTTCCCCTGTTGCACAACGTGGTGCGTGATTCGGCTGTATTCTTCCGCACTGGAAAATAGTTCCCACCCAAAATGACCAAGTCAAGCTCTCCGTGTTGATTTGCACATTTATTTGCACTCGATATGAATGCGCACTACACAGAAAGTAATTGGGAAACACATCGAGCAAATTAATTCCTTTTGGCCGAAATCTTTCTCTGGCGACGTTGGACTCCAGTCTAAGGCGGAGGAGCTGCAGATGCCGCGGCGGTCAGTGGCGACAGGCTCGGACAATGGCTGGGTGAGCAGGAAAACGCTTTCCACCACTTATTTTAGTCTCTGGACTGTGGGGAGATGCCCAAATTTGACCTGGGGGTGGCATATCCCTTTAAATAAAGGTTAAATATTAAGTGTAAAAACAAAATGAAAAACAACAATATATATGTATATATATATATATATATATATATATATATATATACACACACACATATTCTAAATTGAACATTTTTGCATTGTGCTGTTCTAAACTGTCCACCTGTTTGTGAAAGGCTTTGTAAAAGTTTAACAATGTGTAGTCCACATATGTGGACACCAGGTCATTGGAGGCTATACAAGCATTGTGTATTTAACGTGTATTTAGGTTCTCAAGCAAATGACCTCACCAGAAATCAGAATGAGCATGTCCAGTTGCCAGATGCTGTAGTTTATAATAGACCCACAGTGTATCCTCAGAATATGACAGCAAAACAGCTACAGTTGTAACTGTTTTTAAACCAGTATGAGCTTCAAACCAGATGTAAGCCACATTTAAAGACCACATTTTAGACTAAATAAACCTATATGGGTCATATGTAAACCAGTTCAGTGAGGAGTTCTTAACATGCATAGCAGGATGTATTCCAGATTCCTCTTAACAAACAAAATGCATATACAAAATTATTAATTAATCATTGGTACGTTTTATCACAATTTGTATAAACTTGTATAATTACTAGTTCTGGGGCATGGCTTCTTTTCCCATATACATTTAGTCAATTGTCACAGAAAGTACATTTCATCAGCCCGATATTTTAATTAAATTCTCATGCAATCCTAGTAGGCTTATAGTGAAAATCTGCACTTTCTCCTAGGCTGTGGATTCCACACATCAACAGTAGTGCTTAGTAACGCTTGCTTCTCCCACGAGTCTAGTTTTGGCTTATTCAAACCAAGCATAATTGCCAAAAAGCAGTATTAACATTTGGACTTGTACTTTATAAATGCATTTCACAGTTGTCAGTCTATCCGGATTTAAAACATATAAGATTCACTCATGCGGAGACGCCCTTTTAGACCAACCAATCTGATGCCTCAGTGGTTCACTACTCCAAACGCAAAAGTATGGTAGCGAGATTTCTCACAGCACCACACCTAATTGCTCCTGACAGTGGATAATTATCGTCACAAATTCATTTTGCCCACTCATCCAGTGAAAGCAGCTCTTTTGGATGGGCATGCCTGGTGCCAGTGCTAGCCTATATAATTAAAGCATTTGATCGAATGTGTGGCTTACCTTATGCGTGCTAATTAGCGGTGCCCTTTAAAATGCAAAGGTCGTGCACTAAGATGTTATCAATTATGTGGAGCAGGTTGAAAGATGTTGCTGTCATTGAACATTTCATCTGTAGAAGTCATGTTAATTAGCTAATGCACGGAGACACACAAGGATTAGATATATTAGTTAAACAGGTTGTTATGGAAAATGAGATTATAGAGATTAATAGAGCTGCACAATATACAGCAAAAATATAGATATCAGAATATTGGCTGACGCAATAATTGGTATCACAAGAACATAAATATATCACAAGTCATCAATTTTACAGAAAATTACTGTTTTTTGGAAAGTGAATGGATAAACACTGTTGGTCTTGATTCAGTCTGTTTTTTTTTTTTTTACACTGTTTCACTAGTAAATGCAGGGAGGATATTTATTATGTCAGAAATTAAAATATGATCATATTATTTTCCCAATACAAAACTAGTTATCAAATGTCACATGTTTTCTTCATATCAGGCAGCCCTGATTCTAACAGAGTGTTGTTCCATGGCTCTTTTGGTTTTTTTAAATAATGTTTGGCAAATGTATTTCCATTAGTGGGCTTCACAATATTCTAGAACAGAGGTCTTCAACAGGGGGGTCGCGACCCCTAGGGGGGTCGCGGAGGTACTGCAGGGGGGTCGCGAAATCTTTTGATTTCACTTTAAAATAATATAATTTTATATTTTATAGTGTAAAATACAGTATTAACCTGTGTATTAATTCCTTGTATTGGATGTACCATAACAGAGTAGCAATGTTTATACATGACACTAAGCTCAATTTAATATAAAACACAATTCTATAGTAGGGGGTCCCTGGCCCAGTTCGCCATCTGTTTGGGGGTCCCTGGCCTGAAAAACGTTGAAGACCCCTGTTCTAGAATAATAGAATATTTAATACCATTTGGGGGCAGGTAAAACTAATATTGCTAAAATGCTATTTTTTGTTTTAATGCAGTTCTTGGGTCTAGTCACTAATGAAAATTAAGTTCAAATGTTGTAATTTTACCTTTTGATATTTCAACAGAAAATACAGTGTAATCCAGGGGTCAGCAACCCGCGGCTCCGGAGCCGCATGCGGCACTTTGATCCCTTTGATCCCTCTGATGCGGTACAGCGGTCCCTCGTTTATCGTGGGGGTAACGTTGTAGAAATAACCCGCGATAGGCAAGTGAAGTAGTCAGCTTTATATTGCGTGTATAAATATGCGTGTATTTCACAGTTCCTCTGACCGAGGCGCGTGGCACCGCTGCGCTGTTGCAGGTTTTGTTGGGGAGAAAACTTGCAAACATACAGCACTTCAGAGCAGTGACGGACTGGGATCATCGGCCCTGGCAATTTACACCTACAAGCGGTAGTCTGTGGAACGGGGGGGAGGGGTTCTACAGCTCTGCACCAAACACAGAACTGTAGTGAGAACGCATCCGTGTGCTCTCAGGACTGGTTCTGCGGCCTGGACTCCAGGTTCCACCAGTTCGTTCTGCGGAAACACTGCCGCTACTTCCCAATGCGCACTGACCACCCGGAGAAGTGTGCGCACGGACACGTGGTCAAATCCGTAATAGAGCACGGCCTCGGCCCTTCTGGCATGTGCTCAAATGCCAGACCGCTCAGTCTTCAGAGTCACACTGCTCGTGATCGAACATTTAAATAAATTTGGCAAACTGAACACATTCTGTACAGGAGACACGGAGGAGAATGACTGACAAAGACAAAGGTCTACAGTCCTTTAGCCAATCAGGATGCAGAACACAATACGCGTTGATACACTATAAAAAAAAATCAGCGAAACAGCGAGGGACCACTGTATTGAATTAAAATGTGTTTTATTTTAGTTTGTTCATTTTCAAAAGATAATTCTATGGCACAAAGGTAAAAAGCCGTTATATGCAGTGTTATTTCATTTTAAATTTCAAAAGGGTTTTGTGGCTCCAAGGGTTTCCGTTACTGTGTGAAACGGGTCCAAATGGCTCTTTGAGTGGTAAAGGTTGCCGACCCCTGATGTAATCTATAGAGAAATCTGTGTCTTTCCCCCATCTGACAGTATGACATCATCACATTCCAGAATGTGAAAACCACGAGTGGATGTTTGGCACTTCTGTCCTTTTTTACAATCATTATTGTGAAAATCCATCCATTTTCTTCCGCTTTTCCATTTCTGGGTCACGGGGGCAGCAGTCTAAGCAGGTCTGCTGCCCAGAACACAACGCATCAGCCCCCATAAATCCTCCTGCGGGTGGTGGGTCCACAGGAGGGCGGCCCACGTCACAACAGGCCTTGATGTACTTTTGCCATGGGGGCTACCAGTGTCCGTAGACACTGGGGACAAGGTGGGGTTAAGTGTCTTGCCCAAGGACACAACGGCAGCACTCATCTGTGGGAGCTCAACCCGTCAAGAGTGGGATTTGAACCGCCAACCCCTGGATTAGTAGACAAATGCTCTACCAACTGAGCTACTCCTGTGAAAATGTTCAGATTATTTTGTCATTGTACTTGAAGTAAATGTATTGCAAATCTAATGTTGTCTTTGTTTCGCAGAACGGTACAGTGCAGTGTGAGGCCATCTCCTGCCCTCCCCCTCAGTGTCCGGGGGGCACCGTGGCAGCCTATGTGAAGGGCGCCTGCTGCAGAGAGTGCCAACGTGAGTGCCCTCTGACCCCTCTGCTTCCTCTGTCCCTTCTACTTCCTCTGACCTCTCTGCTTCCTCTGTCCCTTTTACTTCCTCTGACCTCTCTGCTTCCTCTGTCCCTTCTACTTCCTCTGTCCCTTCTACTTCCTCTGACCCCTCTGCTTCCTCTGTCCCTTCTACTTCCTCTGACCCCTCTGCTTCCTCTGTACCTTCTACTTCCTCTGTCCCTTCTACTTCCTCTGACCTCTCTGCTTCCTCTGTACCTTCTACTTCCTCTGTCCCTTCTACTTCCTCTGACCCCTCTGCTTCCTCTGTCCTTTTTACTTCCCCTGACCCCTCTGCTTCCTCTGTCCCTTCTTCTTCCTCTGTCCCTTCTACGTCCTCTGACCTGTCTGCTTCCTCTGCCCTTTCTACTTCCTCTGACCCCTCTGCTTCCTCTGTCCCCTCTTCTTCCTCTGCCCCTTCTTCTTCCTCTGTCCCTTCTACGTCCTCTGCCCTGCCTGCTTCCTCTGTCCTTTCTACTTCCTCTGACCCCTCTGCTTCCTCTGTCCCTTCTACTTCCTCTGTCCTTTCTACTTCCTCTGACCCCTCTGCTTCCTCTGTCCCTTCTACTTCCTCTGACCCCTCTGCTTCCTCTGTCCTTTCTACTTCCTCTGACCCCTCTGCTTCCTCTGTCCCTTCTACTTCCTCTGACCCCTCTGCTTCCTCTGTCCCTTCTACTTCCTCTGACCCCCTCTGCTTCCTCTGTCCCTTCTACTTCCTCTGACCTCTCTGCTTCCTCTGTCCCTTCTACTTCCTCTGACCTCTCTGCTTCCTCTGTCCCTTCTACTTCCTCTGACCTCTCTGCTTCCTCTGTCCCTTCTACTTCCTCTGACCTCTCTACTTCATATGTCCCTTCTACTTCCTCTGACCCCTCTGCTTCCTCTGTCCCTTCTACTTCCTCTGACCCCTCTGCTTCCTCTGTCCCTTCTACTTCCTCTGACCCCTCTTCACCCTCTTCACTCGCTCAGCAGCCTCCTACACTGGGAGATCATCAACACAAACACTAAACAGCATCAAAATAGCCCAGAGCAAATTTAAATAAAAAAGTAAATAATAAATAAAACATGGCCTTATTTATCAGAGCCTTTAAGCACAAAATGGATTTCTATAGTGATACAAGGAGCACAAAAAATGATGCTGTTTTCTTACTACCTAAAACATGATAAATCACATATGAGAATCGCTTCTAACCTGAATAAATAAAGGTTAAATAAATGCATAAATACAATTCCAGTCAACTAAAGTGTTGTACCCAAGCTCAAAATGAGGGCAACACTTCAAATAAAACAATGAGTATTTGACTCAGATTGAACACAGCTCAAGAACTGTAAATGGGCTCCCAGGCACTTTGCACCCTGCTCCTGACGGGTTGCCTAGGCCAGTGGCATTGAAGGATGGGTCAAATGAAGAGGGAGAATTTTGGCATACTCAAAAATAATACAGCTCCACATAAAACAACAACAAGACAAGTCGAAGCCCCTCCTACACCAGGCTCAGAGCAGACATCACGCCTCCACAGGGGGCGAGCGATTCCCAGTGTTGCTAAGCTACAACTAGCATGTCTGTGCAGTGGAGATGTCCGTCCTTCTGCATAAACATGGACCAATCAATTATTCACAGCTCCTTCAAAACACAGATGGCCACGTCACACCCACGAGCCTCCACTCAGCACATCAAGGCACACTTTGGTTTGGAACATTTGATTTAAAAGACACTGCATTATGCTACATGACAAATACAACAGTTAATATATATACAAGAACCCTCTGTTAGGAAATGACTAAAGTAGTTCAAATGTCTTAAACATATAGGTATATAGGTACACTGTGTAACTTTTCTTCTATAGGGGTGTTTATTTTATTTTTGTTTTTTTTCTAAATGCTTTGAAAAACATGCAGTCCTACTGTTGGCTCCTCTCTCCACTGATCCAACCTGTAACTTGGTCTGGTCACCTGCTTGTTTCCATAGAGATGGATTAGTAAAATGACATACAGTATTAGGGAACATTCCAGCTAACACTACTGGTACTATTACTAGAGCATAACATCTATTTTTCCATGCTTCCCTCTAAAAATACTCTTGTTTCTTGTATTTTGTAGCAGAAAACAGTACATGCAATTAAGTATATGCATGCAGCTTTCTATCTCTAAGCAGTAGCTATGACTTTGTTACTATTTGATTTAGGGATGCAAATTATCGATTAATTCATTAACTGATAGTTGATTGACCGTATCGATCGATTAACGATTAACTGATAAGCAGCATTTTTCACCTGAATTTTAGTGTTTCAATAGGGTCTTTAAGAATATAAGCTATAGTATACATAACACTGAGTCAGAAATATATCATAGTATTATATTGTATATTCCTCAATTAATTATTCCTTAGTAAAAAGCAGACAAATGTATTGATGCTGAATAACAAAATACAGTAATCCCTCGCTCTATCGCGGTTCACAGATTTTTTTTATTTTTTATAGTGTAACATTGTGTTCTGTCCTGATTGGCTAAGAGACTAGACAAGGACTAAATGTGGACTGGACCAGGTCTAGACCAGAACTAAACCAGGTCTGGACCTGGACTGGACCTGGACCTGGACTGGACCGGGACTCGACCGGGTCTGGACCTGGACTGAACCAGGATTGGGCCGCTGCGTGCTGCTGCTGGTTTCGTGCGGCTGGTTTGTGGCTCGGGGCCCGGGCCGCGGGCCGGCCGCGCGGGCGCCGCGGTTCGATCTCGCCTTGCGCGTACACCCGGGGCTGCTGAGCAGTGCCGTTGGTGCCTGCAGCTGGCTGTGAGTCGAGCTTGGCGCAGCGCGGTGCGCAGTTGCCTTGTTTCATGACCACGCGGGCGCGCGTGTCTGCGATTAGCGATTAATTACAATTAATGCATTTTGTTCGACTAACGTCTTAATCGACAATTAATCGTTAATCGATTAATTGTTGACATCCCTAATTTGATTGTAATACAGGGGGTCCTCGGGTTACGAGGTTGATCCGTTCTTAAGACGCGCCGTAACCCGAATTTCGTCGTAAGTCGGATTTTGCCTTTGATCTTCCAACCAAAGCACCAATAACCTTTCCATCTCAATAATTAGACCACTACGCTGCTTGGTTATCACTGCCGCTTTCATAGGAGCAGATCAGAGCCCACATCAGGTACTTCCGCCCACATTGGGCACGCACACGAGGCCGTCTTCTTCTCCCTACAACCACAACAGAGCGTATTCTTCCGCCGTGCGCCGCGCGCCGTTCGTGTTTGTTTACGTCGCTTACCACACTAAACCGCGTAAGACGGAATGACGCTTAATTTTTTTATTTATTTTTTTAATGGGGGCGCGTTCGTAACCACAAAACGTAAGTCGAGACCGTCGTAACCCGAGGACCCCCTGTAATAATAAATATTGTTAATATATTGTTAATATTGTTGTTAAAGGGACAGTGTGTAGGATTCGTGGCGCATAGGTGGTTACTAGCTATTCCACTTCCTCTTTTGGCTATGGCAGACCTCGAGGGTCACCCGGACGCGACGTAGCTCCGACATCGCGCGTGCCCGCGCACGAACCGCGCACGAACCGCGGTCCCCCGTTCACTTTTTTTTTTTCTTTTCGCATGAAAACACACAATCCCGATCATGATTCATGACAATCTACACATCAAATGAAACCTTACAGTCTCCTCTTTTTGACTATGCAATTCATTTCCCTGCAAAACAATCACTCCCCGAGCACATGGGGCTTTTATACAGAAAAGCACAAAACTTAGCTTACTTAGCTTACCTTTGAAGGCTCTGCACAGGTCAAACTCTGTATTTCACCATAAACTTGGTCTCAATCTGTCCATAAGGATCCAGCGAATAAAATCCAGTAAAACAATTTAGTCCAAAATACGTGTTATATCCATTACGATGTGTGATCCGGCAGCATGCTCCCCCCTCCCCCCCTCCCCTTCCCCTTCTCTCCTTCGCTCCTGGCTGCATATGAGAGCAGAGGACCGAAGGAGAGAAGGGGAAGGGGAGGGGGGAAGGGGGGAGCCATACGCAGCGCGGCTGTGCAGGAGCCGAGGCGAAGGATGAGCCCAAATGTCCTTCTGCGGCTCTCGTATTCAAAATGGCTGCCTCTATATGGGGAAGATCCCCCTTTTATGTGACTATATCTAAGTCCAAAAGAATACTTTGATTTCATGATGGAAGTGAAAAGGCTTGGAAAACAATGTATTTTTGAATGGGTATCTTCAATTTCAGTAATTAACAGGTAAAAATCTTACACACTGTCCCTTTAAATATTATTATCGACAAATGCATAAATTCAAGTAGAATTAGCCATGCTTTATCTCCACTTTTATAGCAGTTTGGTGTGTTAACTGGCTGATTATAAGTTGTTTCGATGAATCAACAGAGTTCTAAAGAAACCCTAAATTATGTTTTAAGTTCAAGATAACATTTTCCTCACTCGTATAAATCAGACCTTTTATGTCCAAAGCTATAGACCATTCTTTTCTGTACTAAGATCTGCTCCTAAGTGTCCATTTTCTTACATTTGTCAGCTTGTTTCTTTCTGGCTGGATAAATAATTCTCTTGTATCACATTTACAGACACTTCAGCTACTCAGCACTGAACTCTGAACGGCTTCATTGCAACATCCATTCTCTCTCAATTTCGCTCCCACATATTAACTTTCTCACGCCAACTTTTTTCATTATAATGACCCATAGCAGAATCCTCCATTCGTTGTATAAATGAGTGGGCTTTATAATGCAGAAAAGATGTGTTTGTGAAGCCTGTGTCGCTTGGACTGGAGAACATTTGTACTCACTCCTACTCGCTTCAGCTGCTTCTGCTTCACTCACACGGCAAAAGATCAACAAGAAAATTAAGACAAAACAGTATGAAAGCCATGAGTACAAAGAGGTGCTACTGCAATTATGTAATGACTTAATAGTAGAAATAAATAAAACGCTGCTAGGATGAAACGTATTCACTCAAACCTTTGTCCAGTTGACAGAATTCCTTTTCTTTTGCAAAGGAACCTCCCTGGACAATTTTACACCGACATGATTAAAGTAACTTAAAGCACCGCTGTGTAACTTTTTACCCCCCAAAATCTCATGTTCAAGTTCAAACTTTAAAGTTCAAAGTCAGCAAAAACCATATGTACAGGTCGCACACACAGGATTTGAAATTGCAGCGCCCCCTAGGCCCACAGTGAACATAAAACATGTGATAAACCAGACAATAAACACCATGACTAAAACATCACATATACACATAGCTAAAGTACACTAAACAAATGGGTAAAACACACAATGTGTATAAATATAAATAAAACTCAAATGTGTCATTTAAGCAGGAGTGTCAGTGTCATCTAAGTGTTTCATTTCATTTTGGATGTTTTTATAGCATTAAAAAGTGCAGAATGGCATGCCTCCTTACTGTGAAAAGGCTCGCATCACAAACCTGACTGTTACTTGGTCTGGAGGAGGAATTTGGCAATAATATTCTACTGTATGGCTTTAGATTGTAAACCCATATAACCAAAGTATGTTTTTTACTGTTCTGTTTCCATGGAATCGTGCATTTGACATACAGTAACTTTAAAGCAGTGCTTCTCAATTATTTTCTGTGGCGCCCCCCCTAGGAAGAAGAAACAATTTCACACACCCCTGCATGTGTGTGTGGGGGGGGGTTTGTCTATAAAATTGTTATTAGTACACCTCTGCATAACATTGTATCCTTTATTAAAATTTACTTAATTTACTTTACTAAAACTTACAACAAAGCAGGATGATTGTTGCCGATATTCGGCACGTTTACGCTGAAAAAACTCCAGCGGCTTATCAGCGTGACTAGGGTGTAATCTCCCACCGTAGTCACAGTGAAGCCGAACGCTAAATAGGCTTCGTCATATTTCCTCAACTTAGCTTCCGGATGACTTTCTTTTGCATTATCTCCGTCTCTCTCCACCTTTCTCTTCATCCCTGTTAGAAATTTGTCAATTTTTCTTGAGGATTTGTTTACTACAATTCATTTGCTCAAAGCTAAAGACCCGTACACTCGCTCTCATCGTCGCTCTGAGCCCCAGAGCGACGATGAGAGCGCCACTGCCAACTACTGTTGTTGATGTGCAATTACACTTAGCTCTAGTACAGTACGGAAAAAAAGCATGTTTCCCAGGGTCACACGCGCCCCACTATTTGAGAAGCACTGCTTTAAAGGTACATTGTGTATGTTTTCTGGTGGAGGTCCGTCTTCTGTTATTGCGTTAACCTTTTATGGGGGGGGGGCTCTCTATAGATCTTACAACTTGGCCTGGTTGCATCAGTTGCTTGCATGGATATAGAGAAGTTATTAGAGAGGTTAAACTGCATTCTGTGGAACATTTTAGGAAAAGTGATAACATCTGCATGGAAATCATCAGATGACATCCCCCCACCAGAGAAGTTTTATAGTGCCCCTTTAAAGGGATATGCCACCCCCAGGTCAAACTGTGGGCATCTCCCCACAGTCCAGAGACTAAAATAAGTGGTGGAAAGCGTTTTCCTGGTCACCCAGCCATTGTCCGAGTCTGTCAGCACTGACCGCCGTGCGCAGCTGCAGCTACTCCGCGTTAGACTGGAGTCTAGCGTCGCCAGAGAAAGATTTCGGCCAAAAGGAAGCTGTGTTTTTCCGCACTGTTAAATAGTTCCCACCCCAAAATGACCAAGTCAAGCGCTCCGTGTTGATTTGCACATTTATTTGCACTCGATATGAATGCGCACTACACAGAAAGTAATTGGGAAAAGCATCGAGCAAATTAATTCCTTTTGGCCGAAATCTTTCTCTGGCGACGTTAGACTCCAGTCTAACGCGGAGTAGCTGCAGCTGCGCACGGCGGTCAGTGCTGACAGACTCGGACAATGGCTGGGTGACCAGGAAAACGCTTTCCATCACTTATTTTAGTCTCTCGACTGTGGGGAGATGCACAAGTTTGACCTGGGGGTGGCATATCCCTTTAAATAACAGTGGATTACTTAAGTACTTACACTCATTTGTCTTGGCCTCATTCTAATAACCTTGTGTTAGCATTATTGCAGCCATCTCTGGGGTCAAGCGGAAACACAAGGGTTTAAAGGAGCTGTCTATATTATGTGCTGCGTTGCACAAATGAAACATGTATTACGTAATCCCTCTTAAGTCCACTCAGCTTTCACTATCTGAGCGAGTACACAAACAACGAGCTAATTACTGTGACCCCGGCTTCAGAGAGGAGAGGGAGAGAGGGGGAGGGAGAGATAGAGCCCTCCATAGAGAGCCAAGACTAGGAGGGTCTTATCTGGGTTTGTCAGGGAGAGCGGCTGTGTGCTGATGATGGCTTGTCAGGTTGGTTGTTAGATGTTTCACCTGGCCCAATGTGTCAATCAAACATCTTCTTTACCTCTAAAGCATTCAGTTTATATGAGCTTTTACCTAGAGCTGTGCAACTGCAATTTTAGTTATTTCTCCAATCAATGACAGAAAATGCATAATTGAAAAATATATTTAAATTTAGTTCTAAATGATATGACATGAGTGATTATTCTGTACCTTGAAGGTGCACTGTGTAACTTCTAAGGTGGAGGGTCTGCTTGTCTCCATGGAGTTGTTATTTCTTTGCCTGGAATGTTCCACAGCATGGCATTAAACATATCTCCCTAACATTTCTTAAATTACAAGTGCTTCTCCATAGATCTGACCATTAACCTGTCTCCATTATGATGACCAAGTTTAGTTCCATAATGTGGAATATTCAAGGCAAAACAGTAATATTGCCACAGAGACCAGCAGGTGGGAGAACCTCCACCAGAAAAGTTACACAATGCACCTTTAAACAAAGCCACTTGTTTAATCCAGTGGGGGACACAATGATTTTATGGTCATTATTAGTATAATTTATCATTTCTTTTAATTGTAAACTGTATAATTTGGTGAAATTACATCCATTATTATTATTATTATCCATGATGACTATTCGCCATGGTGAAAGGTCAAAGTTGATCTCATTTTGGCAACTTGTATCAAAATGATCTCACAGTTCTGATGTGAGGGGGCATTCATGTGCTGTTTTCATGTCAAGAAGGCAGAATTTGTCTGTTTATTCATTCTGTATTTAGAATTATAAAATATTCAAGGTGCTCCATTGACTATTTCCCATCATTTTTCCCAGAAGATTTGGATAATTGCCTTTGACGTGCTCCCCTCGTCTCCTCTCAATTTAGCCCAGAATTTTCCACACACATCTTATCTACATTTATTTAGTCAAACCGTTATCACCAAAAAAGCTTATTAAAACTCAAAGGTGTATTCTTTTGACAGATGGACTTTCTCTTGTTTTGAACTGTGCTCACGTCTGTCTTCTCCACAGCCGTGTGTCTGTTCGGAGGGAGGGAGCTGGTGGAGGGCGATGGGAAAGCTGTGAGGGACTCCTCTGGCAGGTGCCTGCTGTTTGAATGTCGGGTAAGTGAACACGTTTGGCTGCATGTGTTCATTAGCAAAGGTATTCAGCACAGAAGGAGACGTCACATCCGACGAGATCAAATATGAAATGTCAAGATCCTATTTCATCTTAAATATGGTAGGTATTCTAATGAAATTTGGTGGTGACAGAAGAGTTGCTCCTTCTCAGCAAAGAGGTTGTGGGTTAAAATCTCAAGACAGACTGAGTCCTTTGCTCCCCTTATTGTAATTCATGCACTGTTAAAGAGTTGGGTTATATTTGTCTTATATGATTACTACATTAAGGTGCACTGTAACTTTTGATGGAAGGTCTGCCACCAGCTTGTTTCCATGGAGATCTAAATACTTTATTTGGAATTGTTTTTCCATCCATCCATTTTCTTCCGCTTATCCGGGGCCAGGTCGCGGGGGCAACAGTCTAAGCAGGGACGCCCAGACCTCCTTCACCCCAGACACTTCCTCCAGCTCCTCCGGGGGGACCCCAAGGCGTTCCCAGGCCAACCGGGAGACATAGTCCGTACAGCGTGTCCTGGGTCTTCCCCAGGGCCTCCTCCCAGTGGGACATGCCCGGAACACCTCCCGAGGGAGGCGTCCGGAACAGACGCCCGAGCCACCTCAGCTGGCTCCTCTCGACGTGGAGAAGCAGCGGCTCTACTCCGAGCTCCTCCCGTGTGACTGAGCTCCTCACCCTATCTCTAAGGGTGCGCCCAGCCACTCTGCGGAGGAAACTTATTTCGGCTGCTTGTATCCGCGATCTTGTCTTTTCGGTCATTACCCAGAGCTCATGACCATAGGTGAGGGTAGGAACGTAGATTGACCAGTAAATTACCTCGAAATACATTTACGTTTACTTAGAGCAGGGCCACCTCTCCACAGATATGACCTGTAACTTTGCCTGGTACAGGAACTACGGATGCACCGATCCAAATTTTTTAGTTCCGATACCAATTCTAATGGATGGTATGGTATAATGATACCAGAGCAGTAAGTAAATACTGGATTTATTTCCTTAAAATTAAATTAAAATAAGGCAAAAATAGATCCATATGTGTTACGTATCTGTTATTTATTCCTCAAGTAACTACAGGTCAGTTTTATATAAATAGAAATCCAAACACTGAGTTTTTCTGGGTCATCTACAGCCAGTAAAGAGTCATATTATCAATTTATGGGTCCAACCAGGACATTGACTGTACTAATATTTGGAAGCCATTTTTCAGTAGGATCAGTGTTGATATCCCACACCAGTTTCAAATTGGTGCATCCCTAGTAGGCGTCTGCTTTTTCTCTATGGACATAGATCATTTTAATGCCATACAGTGAAAGTTTCCAGGAAAACCATCACCATGGACACAACCTATAACAGTGGTTGGTTAGGTCAGTTAGAGACAATTGACATTTAGTCCTGAAAATAACTAATATTTGAACCTCATATTTGAAAATCACAATATTGAATTCTTTGTTTAGAAAATTCAAATGATTCTTCCAAAAATGTGGGTGTTTGATAATCACCATTGTTTTGACATAACACAGCATTTGAAATGGTGCCATTGTCCACTTGAGCCTGCTCTCTCTCATCTGTGATGTTCAGGCTTTGTGTGTAATTTGAGGTAATTGTGCAAACCTGCATAATTGAATTGGTATTTTGGGTGCCACCGCTCCACACCTGTCAATCACAGGACAGAGCACAGAGTGTCCTGGACCATCCGCGGATCCCAGAGTGGCTCCAAATCTGATTGATTAAGGCATTATTCAGAGCGTTTGCCTTTGTGTGCCCGCTGCAGCAGATGGGAGAGAACTAATTCACTTGATGACATTATGTTTGATGGACACAGTCGATCTCTCCAAAGTGAAGTTTTTAATTATGGCTCTCTGTCATATGAACAAGCCTTTCTTCTAAGTGAGCTCCATGTGTTTTTTTTGTTTGTTTCCTCTCCCATTGTAAGAGATATGTTTGGAGAAATAATGAAAGTAAATGGCAACAAGTGAATGTTTGTATTTTTGACTGTGTGCCTAAGCCTTTTACTACTGTCAAGTCTGTTACATCTACAGTTTATTGTTTATTATGCAAATTTTTTCTTGCTTTGGGTTATTTGTTTAATAATAAATTAAAATAATAATAATAATAATTTATATAGTGCTTTTTCAAGACACTCAAAGCACTTTATAACAACACACACACACAGGAGTGCGGTTAGGGGGGATTTAAAAACATAATAAACAGAAATGTTTTGAGAAGTGATGTGAATTCTTCAGTGGTTTCAGCGTTTGTATGTGTGGAGGGAGTGCAGAAGGTTCTCTCTTCCACAGTCTGCAGCCTGAAGCGGGGAACGGTGAGAGGAGAAGGAGTATAGTGTCCTGGAGGGTGTGTAGGTTTGGAGCAGGTCTGAGAGGTACTGAGGGGCCTGGACAGGACTTAATTGCAGGTGGGAGGTGATAAATGATAAAGTGTTTGAGCCACCGCGTCTGGGAGAGATCGACAGAAGCAGGAGATGTTGCTGAGGTGGTAAAAGTCAGATTTTGTGCCTGATTTGATGTGGGGTTCAAAGGAGAGGGTTGAGTCCAGGATGATGCCCAGGTTGTAGACTGTTTGGGAGGGGCGGATGTCATTGCCATCGATAGTGAGCACCAGATCTCCAACCTTCTGGAGCAGTGGTCTGGTGGCCATAACCATGAGCTCTGTTTTGTTGCTGTTGAATTTGAGGAAGTTGGATGATAACCAGGTCTGAAGATCAGTAAGGCAGTTGGAGAGAGACTCAGAGGGGAGGTGGGCGATTAGAACTAGGATGGTTGTTGAGTAGTCCTAATTTAAACATGTTTAGTTACTAGTTTAGACCTAGAATTGTTGTTGTTGTTTAGATGTGCTGTTACTGGGAAGGCCAACTATTTTATGTCTGTATTGCCGCTCATCGGAGGTACAAATGCTCAGAAAAAAGTCCTGTTTTCATTCACCCCCTATCCCTGCCCACTGCTCTGGACTTACTTATGTCTTATGCTTGCTGTGGTGAAATGTCACAATGAACAGCCAGAAATCAGTATTTTCTGATTTACAATATGCATAATACATCTTCCTTAAGTGTCAAATAATGACTACAAAGACAAACATTGTACTGCAACATTTACTGCGTGCAGTTTATTACAATTATTTATTGTAAAAATTGTTTTAAGTTCATCTTTGACAAAAGAAGAAATGTCCAATGTACTAAACAATCTAAAGCAGGGGTCTTCAACCTTTTTCAGGCCAGGGACCCCCAAACAGATGGCGAACTGGGCCAGGGACCCCCTACTATATATACGGCATAGAATTGTGTTTTATATTAAATTGAGCTTAGTGTCATGTATAAACATTGCTACTCTGTTATGGTACATCCAATACAAGGAAATAATACACAGGTTAATACTGTATTTTACACTATAAAATATAAAATTATATTATTTTAAAGTGAAATCAAAAGATTTCGCGAACCCCCCTGCAGTACCTCCGCGACCCCCCTAGGGGTCGCGACCCCCCTGTTGAAGACCTCTGATCTAAAGCATGCCTGTGAAACCTATGTGGATTCACCTTGATAATAAGTCATTTAACTTACCCATAACATTTTAGCCAAAAATAAAGGTAGAGTACTGATTTTCTCAGTGTGGTTGTGTTAATTGCACTGAAGTGTTTTTCCATGAAAACATTTCTTTAGCTATACTTTTTCACAGTATAAAACAGACCCATCTCCATGGTGAATGCACCCACATACAGTTTTTCTTTCCATTTCCATGGAATCATGCAGGTGACGTTCCACCTCCAGACAGTTACATGATGTACCTGTACCTGAGCAGAAGTTCAGCCAAATGAAGGAAAGTGTATTGCACTGAAATACACTGAGCTGTTGAAAATATTGCTGTGCAAAGAGGTTTAAGCCTAAACTTTTTTATTCTTTTCAATGGCAAATAAACTGAACTCGTGGTTGATACCAACCGTGTCCCACTTTTCACTCACCTCCTCCTCCAATCGCTCAGGTGCTGTCAGACGCCGCCCCACGCCTCGTTAGCCTCCTCTGTGTTTGGACATCTGTGTTGCTTTGCTCTCCGCACCTGTCGCTCCTGTCGCACCTGCCGTATCAGAGTGTTGTCCCAATTTGATCAAAGAGGGTGGGGAGGGCCCAGCGTCAGTCACCCCTCTGTGCAGACGTCTCCATGCTCCCCCTGACAGGAGCTAGCGACTGCTCTGATCTGTGAAGGTGGAGAAGGAGGAGGGGGCTAATCAACAAGAAAACTGTGATACTGGAGAAAGTTGTGTGGTTTAGAAGTAGTTAGGAGTTTTCTGCTGACAACAATAACATAGTTTTTCCAGAGAAAGTTTGCAGTCACTCCTGCTGACAGGTGCCTCAGAAGCCCCGGCTGAAGGATGGGTGAAATACAGAGGACACATTTCTAACAAAGACAATAAAGTTAACTGATATTAAGATTCATCTATATGTGATTTCTATTTCCAGGGACTCATGCAGGTGACAAAGCTCCTCTGCAAAGTTACACAGTGTTGCTTTAACCTTATTATAATTGAATCAAGGGATAGTCTGTCCTTGACTATGTATTTTTAATCACTGAAACCCTTTCCAAAAATATATACTAGTATATTACAGAAGGAACATTAGATTTAACATTTTTCCTGGCTTACGGGAGCATAATCATGAGAGGTTTTAACAACTTCAGTCTCACGTTTTAACAGTTTCATCAGTTTCTCATTTTAACGTGAACATATTAAGTTCATATCCAGTGCAATGACTGAGGGTCACTTTAGGCAGGTTCTAGTGAGCTCTCATTTAGCTTATGTTTAATGACAGGATGGACCTCCTGGCATTCTGACTTTACCAGCCTGTAGGCAGTGTTGGGAAAGTTCATTTTCTACATGAACTAGTTCAAAGTTCAGTTCACACATTTCAAAATGAACTAGTGTGTTCATAGTTCATAATTGTTTATAGTTAGTAGTTCGTTCATAGTTCCAAAAAATGAACTAGTTCATAGTTCTTTTTTTTTCCCCAATACATTGCTGCGAGCTATTATTTTTCAATATCATTGCCAAAGCCCAGATAGAACCATAGACAGCAATTATTATATCAGTTTGAACAATCAAACCATGTGTTATTCATGTGTTATCTCCATCTTCATGTCCAATTTCACATCCTTATCCAACTATAACGGTCCCCATAATGATAAAACACCTGAAATTCAACATAATAAAGAAAATATTTAAATAACCCCCATATGGTATGACTTAATTAACTAAGAGACTTAAGAAAACAAAATAAACCCACAAATTAACATTAGTGATTCCCCCTTTAATGTGGCCCCCTTTAGCGCACCACTCTGCGCTGTTTCTCGCAAGACCAGGAAGTGCCGCAGTTTGACCCTTGAAACAGAGAACATCAGGAGGAGAAGGTCGAGAGAGCATGAGGGGAACAGAGTCCAGAGAGCAGGAAACAGTTTGTAAGCAGAGAAAGGTTTGAGGCAAACCAGGCGGAGCGCGAGAGGGAGCGAGGTGCCAGTCGGGGGGGCACATGGATCGGAAATTTCAGATGGATGGATCAGAAATCTGAGACCCTATTGAACGAAGTTAAAGAGATAGCACGTGTCGTTCACAGACACCAGAATGAACTCGTTCACAGTTCGTTCATCAGGCAGTAATACAGAGCGTTCAGTTCACGTTCACCCAAAATATGAGCCTGTAGGCATATACAACTGTAATAAGCTGTAGGCCTGCCTTTTAGAAGCACCAATGTGCCTGGAGATCAGAGCGAGTATGCCTTCACCTGCATGGAGATATTTGTTCAGGCATCTGTCAGATACTGTATGCTTTGATCATAAGCACCATCTCACCAAAAGGACCTGCAGCTTTGTCCAGACTCCAACGATTGTTCAGTTAGCCATGTCCCTTCCCCTCTAAGCCCTGAGGCTGTGTGTGGGCGCTGTGGCTGGTTTGCTCCTTCGCAGTGTGTCCAGGTGGCACACGCACCCCGCGGAGCCCTGTCCCCCACAGGACACAGCCGAACATATATGGAGCCCAAACTGCTCCAACTAAACATGAGAAACATGCTGCTTTTATGCTTGAGCAAAGCAAAATATGCACATATGTCCTGAGCCGACAGCTTGTTTTGGATTTCCATGTGGGTGCAGATTGAGGATCTCTATGTGGGTGCAGGTTTTGGGTCTCCATGTGGGTGCAGGTTTAGGATCTCTATGTGGGTGCAGGTTTTGGGTCTCTATGTGGGTGCAGGTTTAGGATCTCTATGTGGGTGCAGGTTTTGGATCTCTATGTGGGTGCAGGTTTTGGATCTCTATGTGGGTGCAGGTTTTGGGTCTCCATGTGGGTGTAGGTTTTGAATCTCTCTGCTGGCACAGGGTCACATGCTCTTTGGTGGCACGAGCAAAGAAGCCATGATGGAAATAGTGGCAATAAACTGCAGCTTTTGATCTACACAGCGAATTATGGGATGTTGTGGAGCAAGTGAAAATGAAAAAATTTTCTTGTTTTAACTTCTTTTTTCGTAATAATGAAAAATCCATAAAAAATAACATTTTTTTTTACATGAAAGTGTACAATTTGGTTTGGTTCTCAACCCAATGATTTGATTAGAAGGCAAAATTAGCTCATTATTTTGGGTTGCCAGATCCTGTCAACTAAAAACAGTTTGCAGTAAGCTCAAAGGGGCTCTCAGTGATACGATGTGTCCTCTGTATATGGCAACTAATGACATCCCAAGTTCAGTTATGATTAGATAACAATTTTTATAGCAGCAGGAGCACAAGTTAACGGTGAACATAACTGCTAAGTGATATAATTAAAAACTCAAAAAGTTGACACAAATAAAAACCTTTTTTTAACAGCATATTGCCTAAAACAGAATCTCCATAAATGATTGAGCAGCCATGTCTTTGCCCAGCTCTGTCTGCTGTTAATGACTCTAAATTATCCCCAGTCAGAGAAGCCTGAATGAGATAGTTAGAGAGATGCACCAAAGGCATGCTGGGAAATGAAGCTGCCTAATCTGGTTTGAGACTAAACACACACGCAGAGATACAGCAACACACATTGATTTTGTGTTTGGGTAATAACTGCATTGTGGAACATTATGTAAAGCCCTGCAGGTAAGAGAGGAGCAGATTTCTACAGAAGTGGGTACTCAGATTTACACTGAGCAGTGAGTCATTGGTCTGTTGTGAAGAGACATGATCAACATTATTTGTTACATAATAGGTTGTGTAATGAAACTCAACAATCAGAAGTCAAAATATTAGATCACTGGTTCTGTGGGTTCTATGTCTTTCTCACATGCTCTAGTCTTGACCTGTGCTGTACCTAACACCGGTCTGGACTTTTTAGGAGCGGACAATGCATCGCGTGGTCCCCAGTGAGCCCTGTCCAGAACTCAGCTGTCCAGAGTCCGAGCAGATCGACCTGAGTGACCGCTGCTGCAAAGTCTGCCGTGGTAAGGGTCACTATCAAACACAGACTACAATACCTCTGTCATGTGTTATCGAAGCTTTTTTAACTCATTTTGAGAACTTTTAGCTTTGGTCTTGTGATTTCATTAATGCACAAATTTGCATTGCTTTATTGACTAGTGCATACTGTTATTGTGTCCTTTGGCAATACACTTAACTTCATCCATCTTAACTATGTTTGGCACAGATTGGCAATCTTGCTTCCGTTAGTCAACTCCAGGTCAGCTCTGGATACAGTCAGACGAGCATGTCCAAAATAATGCAAGTAATCTAGGTGATCCAGATCCATACATGAGCTGTACGAGTACATGTGTACGTGTGTACATTTATATGTGTGTACATGTGTACATTTATATGTGTGTACATGTGTACGTGCGTACATGTGTACGTGTGTACATGTGTACATTTATATGTGTGTACATGTGTACGTGCGTACATGTGTACGTGTGTACATGTGTACATTTATATGTGTGTACATGTGTACGTGTGTACATGTGTACATTTATATGTGTGTACATGTGTACGTGCGTGTATGTGTACATGTGTACGTGTGTATATGCGTACATGTGTACATGTGTATGTGCGTACATGTGTACATGTGTATGTGTGTACGTACGTACATGTGTATGTGCGTACATGTGTACATGTGTATGTGCGTACATGTGTATGTGTGTACGTACGTACATGTGTACATGTGTATGTGTGTACGTACGTACATGTGTACATGTGTATATGCGTACATGTGTACATGTGTATGTGTGTACGTACGTACATGTGTACATGTGTATATGCGTACATGTGTACATGTGTATGTGTACGTGCGTACATGTGTACATGTGTATGTGCGTACATGTGTACATGTGTATGTGTGTACATGTGTATGTGCGTGTATGTGTGTACATGTGTACATGTGTATGTGTGTACGTTCGTACATGTGTATGTGTGTACATGTGTACGTGCGTATGTGCGTACATGTGTATGTGCGTGTATGTGTGTACATGTGTACATGTGTATGTCTGTACGTTCGTACATGTGTATGTGTGTACATGTGTACATGTGTATGTGCGTGTATGTGTGTACATGTGTACATGTGTATGTGTGTACGTTCGTACATGTGTATGTGTGTACATGTGTACATGTGTATGTGTGTACATGTGTATGTGCGTGTATGTGTGTACATGTGTACATGTGTATGTGTGTACGTTCGTACATGTGTATGTGTGTACATGTGTATGTGTGTACGTTCGTACATGTGTATGTGTGTACATGTGTACGTGTGTACGTTCGTACATGTGTATGTGTGTACATGTGTACGTGTGTACGTTCGTACATGTGTATGTGTGTACATGTGTACGTGCGTACATGTGTACATGTGTATGTGTGTACGTGCGTACATGTGTACATGTGTACATGTGTATGTGCGTACGTGTGTACATTTATACGTGTGTACATGTATATGTGTATGTGGAGGCAGCTTTATGCAGGCTGTACAGAAACATTTTTACGTTCAAAACAGTTGGTTAACAGTTAGTTTTGAGTGGGATGATTTTTACAGGATACAACAAGCTTCTGTCATTTATATCCATCCACCCATTTTCCGCTTATCCGGGGCTGGGTCTAAGCAGGGACTGTCATTTATAATGTTTATTTATTTCATGTATTCTTTTGTTTATCAAAACATGGGTAGGGCACATTAATAAACATTTCTGTAAATTCACAGCTAACAGTTTCAGTTTCCCCCGGCAATGAGCTAACCAGTGTGGGTCCTTGGGCAAGACCCTTCACGGTACTGCCCCCCGGGCACCGAAAAAAGATGGCTGCTCACTGCTCCTGAAAAAAAGGATGGGTCAAATGCAGAAGTCAAATTTCTCCCATGTGTCACTGTGTGTCATTGTGTGTGAGACCAATAAAGGCTTAATCTTAATCTTCTAACTCTCCAGGCAAAGTGTAGAATGCCAGGAATACCCAATTAACATTAGGTACATTAAGCATAAAATTAAATAAAAGATGTACACAGCTGATGTGCTGCAAACTCCAAATAAACCAGAGTTTTCATAAAATATGGTTTAGTGTCTGTGAAATATTCATTTTGAATGTGGACATGTGCACATGTTACTCAAACCAAACCCATATCTGTCTGTGAAACGGGTTAAGTAAAGATCAGGTGAAGCTCTGACTCCTGCTGCCTGTGAAGAGCTCTGACTCTGACTCTGACATAACCTTTAACTGCTCAACATGACCTCTCCTCTTTCCTCTCCTCTCCACTCTTCTGTTCCTGCCCTCTTCCCTAACCCACTCCCTCCTTTTCTTCTCTTTTCTCTCTCTCCTCATCTCTTTCTTTCTCTCATCTCCCCCTTCCCCCCTCTCTCCTCACCTCATCCCTCTCTCATCTCTCATCTCTATTCTCTCCTTCTCTTTCCCTCTTCACTTCCCATTTTCTTTAACATTCTCTTTTCTACTATCTCCTTTCCTTCTCTCACTCTCCTCTCCCTCCCTCCTTCTCATCTCTATTTCTTTCTCTTTTCCCGCTCTTTCCTTAAATTCTCACCTCACCTTCTCTCTCTCTCATTTCCCTTTCTCTTCTCTCTCTCTCTCTGCCCTCAGCTTTCTGCTTGTGTTTTCCTTTCTTCTCTCCTCTGTTTCTCCCACTTCTTTCTCTTGTCCTCTCTCCTCCTTGTTGAAACTTTCTCACTCGGTCGCCCTTTGCAAGTCATGATTATTGCTCCTCTGTCTCCTCTCATCTGTTCTTCTCTCATTCTACCCTCTCTTCTTTTCTTCCTTACTGTTTTCCTCTTCTTTCTCGCCCATCTTCACTTCCTATGTCAGTGTCCTAGAAAATATACAATCTATGATCTAAACTCCCTCTATCGCCCCCTCCAGGTCACATTTCTTTCTTCCTCTTTCGCTTGTCTCTCTCCTCTTGCTCTCCCCACATTTTTCCATCTACACTCTCTTCTCTGTCCCTTCCCTTCTCTCCTCCTTTCCTTTTCCTCTCTCATTCTCTCCCTTCTTCCCTGTTTAATTTTCTCCTTTCTTTCTCTTTCTCTTTCTTTCCCTTTCTTTGCTTTCTTCAACCCTCCTCTCTTCTCTCCTCCCTATTAAATCCTTCTTTTCCTCTTCTCAGTATCCAACGTTTCTACCTCTGTTTCCCCTTGCTGGTTATGAATTGTGCTCCCACTCTTTGTTTCTTCTCTGTCTTTTTCTTTTCTTTTCTTTCTTCAGTTCTCTTCTCTCTCTCCTCTCCTGTATCTGACCGTGTCCCTCTCTGGCCCCTGCAGGACATGACTTCTGCTCTGAGGGCCATGGTTGTGTGGAGCACTCGGACTGTGTGAACCTGGAGGCCGGGGACTGCTGCGTCTGCAAAGATGGCTTCAGACCACTGAGGGATGACAACGCCTACTGTGAAGGTACGTGCACGGGCAACAAACCAACACCTCCCGTTCATTTATTGTGCAATGGATATGATTAGACATTGCTGCGTTCCCATTTGTATTCACACATCATCAAACTGGGACTGAACTGAACTGCTGAAGGAACTAGGACTAAACCAGTATTAGGTCGTTTTCACACCAGGAAAGTCTGATAGTTCACTTGCTTTGGTCCGGACCAAATTTTTTATTTTTATTTTTTATTTTGGTGCGGTTCGCTAACATCTATAAACAAAAGCACGTGTGTTGAGGTCGCTCAGCCATTGGACAGAAATGAGCCGTGTCCAAACACGGAAGGAGGAGAATCATGGTGTTACGTGCTGTTTTCAATCTAGCCTTAGCGATATGGTTTGCTCAGTTTTTACAGTTCGCACAAATGTTTGAGCAGCGTCGTGAGGTTTACACTATTTTACAATCAATTTACAAACGACGAAGTCACAGGGCAAGACGGCTACGGAGGACAGCACTCATGTGCGCATCAAGTTCTGACTCTTGCTCTTCACGCAAAACGTAAGTAAGCCTTGTAAGTTAAGTTTTGTTTCGTTTCGTCAGCCTCGGTTTCCCATAATGCTCGACATACGACGGGAGCTCGTTAAGTACAAAAAGCCATCTTGTGTCGGATCGAGTCCGGTCTGCATTCTCACCTCAAACGAACCGCACCAGAGTTCAAATGGAACCGTGCCAAGACCGAGCTTTTTAGGTGGTCTCGGTTCGCTTGTTTGCTCCGGATCGAGATTTTTGTTTTTTATTCACACCAGCCCAAAAGGTCCGAATCAAAGGAGCAAACGAACTCTGGTTCATTTTAAACGAACCAAACAAGTCAGGTGTGAAAACGACCATAGTCTGTATCTGAACTAAATTGAACTAAAAGATCCAACCAGGACCAAAGCAGGACATGTTAGATGTTATAGAGCAGTGTTATCAAACTTTGATGCCTGTACTACTGCTTGTACACGGGTTACTTCTGAAAGTACACAGCCTCTTTCCAGGAGCTAAATTAAACATACAAAAACGACAGTCTTGTACAGTATATGTTTAATTTAGGTCCTGGAAACCAAGCTTGCATTCAAGAGTTATAGGCCACAAGGTGAACTCCGTTTTCGTTTCATGTCGCTCCGACGTCTCCGAACTCCATAAACTGTAGTTTAAAAAAAAAGAATGAGTCACGCTAAGCTTACAACAAAAAGTTGAAAAAAGTCGCCTCAAAATCCTGTCAATATTTTACGCCGAGACATTTCATGGCAAACTAGATTCTTCAGAGCGGAATAAGAATTTGACGTCAGTAGGCGTCACGTGACCGTGCTGGGCCAATAGAGTAGCTGATTCTTGTCAACAACACTTGTCTACACACTTGTGTAATGGCGGCGCCCACGTTATTGTTTACGATACGGATTCTCCCCAAAAACCTTCTGAAGTAGGTCAAAAGGATTCTAAACAGTGCTTTATTCATAGCACCAAGAACAATGATGCAAATAAACGATAAGGTGAACGTTTTTATGTTGTAATTTCGATAAATAAAAGGATATAATCGTAATTCAATGACCAGGACCATTCATATTCATTCTTTCATTTATTGACTCCTAACTATACACACAGATATATATATATATAACTATACAAACAGCAACAATTAGGAGTCACAGGAGTACCATCAAAAGCACAGGGTAAAGGTGGCTTCATTACAATTGTGGCTGTAAAGTCACTCTCACAAATCAACACAGAAAGTGGTAGAGGGAATACAAAACATTACAGGGTGGCGTCTGTATGCTAAACAACAGATGTAATAAGTCAAAGTCAGTTTTATTTGTCAATTCCTCAGATGCACTGTACATCCATCCATCCATCCATCCATCCATTTTCTTCCACTTATCCGGGGCCGGGTCGCGGGGGCAACAGTCTAAGCAGGGACACCCAGACCTCCTTCACCCCGGACACTTCCTCCAGCTCCTCCGGGGGGACCCCAAAGTGTTCCCAGGCCAGCCGAGAGACATAGTCCCTCCAGCGTCTCCTGGGTCTTCCCCGGGGCCTCCTCCCGGTGGGACATGCTCGGAACACCTCCCGAGGGAGGCGTTCAGAAGGCATCCGGAACAGATGCCCGAGCCACCTCAGTTGGCTCCTCTCGATGTGGAGAAGCAGCGGCTCTACTCCGAGCTCCTCCCATGTGACTGAGCTCCTCACCTTATCTCTAAGGGTGCACCCAGCCACTCTGTGGAGGAGACTCATTTCGGCCGCTTGTATCCAGGATCTTGTCCTTTCGGTCATTACCCAGAGCTCATGACCATAGGTGAGGGTAGGAACGTTGCCTGGTTTACACCAGAACATATCACAAGTGATATATGGTCTGGGAGTACCTACTAAATATCTTGTACCGGAGGTGTGGTTTATGATCGCCAACGGCCGTTTATTGGGCGTTACGAATGTCTATCATTTGGCGTATACGTAGCCCATAGCCAATCATGTCAGTTGTCAGTTCAAACTACAAGCTTCCGTTTGTCACGTAGTACGCGTCACCGTCTTGCCACCCCTCCCCGCTCTCTGATTGGCTCCCAGAATCGGGAGAGCTCGCTTGCCATAGTTGCCAGGCTGTCTTTCAGATCGGAACGAACGAAAGCAGCCTGGGATTTCCCAGGTTAGTAGGAACGTAGATTGACTGGTAAATTGAGAGCTTCGCCTTTCGGCTCAGCTCCCTCTTCACCACAACGGTCGGATACAGTGACCGCATCACTGCCGACTGGACATACAAAGGAATTGAAATTACGTTTCTCACTATCCCACACAGAGACAGGTCAGGACAGAGGACCGATACGGGACAACATATATGCAGGACAGGACAGACATTAAGAAGCAAGACAGGACAACATATAGTAATGAGAAGTATTGTGTTGTAACTAGGGATGTCAACAATTAATCGATTAACGGTTAATTGTCGATTAAGACGTTGGTCGAACAAAATGCATTAATTGTAATTAATCGCTAATCGCGGACACGCGCACCCGCGTGGTCACGAAACAAGGCAACCGCGCACCGCCCGACTCACAGCCGGCCGCAGGCGCCAACGGCACTGCTCAGCAGCCCCGGGTGTACGCGCGAGGCGAGATCGAACCGCGGCGCCCGGAATGGGTGCCGCTGCTGGTTTCGTGCGGCTGGTTTGTGGCTCGGGTCCCGAGTTTCGTGCAGCTGGTTTGTGGCTCGGGCCCCGAGCCACAAACCAGCCGCACGAAACCAGCAGCGGCACGTGGTGGTTTAATCCTGGTTTAGTCCAGGTCTAGACCTGGTTTAGTTCTGGTCTAGACCTGGTTTAGTCCTGGTCTAGTCTCTTAGCCAATCAGGACAGAACACAACGTTACACTATAAAAAAAATTTGAAAAAAAAATTAAAAATCTGAGAACCGCGATAGAGCGAGGGATTACTGTATTTTGTTATTCAGCATCAATACATTTGTCTGCTTTTTACTAAGGAATAATTAATTGAGGAATATACAATATAATAATACTATGATATATTTTTGACTCAGTGTTATGTATACTATAGCTTATATTCTTAAAGACCCTATTGAAACACTAAAATTCAGGTGAAAAACACCACTTCTCAGTTAATCGTTAATCCATCGATAAGGTCAATCAACTATCAATTAATGAATTAATCGATAATTTGCATCCCTAGTTGTAACCTATCCTAAGTGTAACAAAAGTGTAGCAAGTGTGACCAGTGTAATAAATAACTTTTATACCTACAGCAGGGGGGGGGGGGCAATTATTTTTCCCCAGGGTCCAAATGAGAAGCAGAAAATATTGTGGAGGGCCGGGCTAAAAGTGTGAAGTCTACTCTGGTTATTAATTTTATTTCTACGTTGAAATCAGTAAATGTCATTGTTTACAGAAGCTGGTCATTTCTGTGTTATTATTAAGTAATGAGAGAGTGAGGTTTTACAAAAACTGAATTTATTCAGTAAAATAATTCAAAACAATGGTAAACGTGAAACATTTGTAACTCTTTTTCAGTCACATTAACCCCACAATGCATTCACTGCTCCTGAAAAGGATGGGTCAAATGCAGAAGTCAAATTTCTCCCGTGTGTCACTGTGTGTCATTGTGTGTGAGACCAATAAAGGCTTAAGCCTAAACTTAATTCTGAGTTTAACTTTCTTAACTTTGTATTAAGACACCACAATGTCTTTGTTTGCCAAATAATATAATACAAGATATGTCTCAACATTTTTTGTCCAACTGCCAAACTGTGGCACCGTATTACTACACCCTGAAGAAAATAGTTCTTTATAAAATCTATCGGCAAAATTGACAGGGTTTTGTTAACTCTGCAATAGATCATTTCCAAGTCCTTTTCTGCTTGTATAGTCGGCATGTCCCAGTAAGAATACTGTTATAATGAGAACACAGAGTACCATAGTCAGCCATGTGTGAGCTGTAAGATTATTGTAACTGGAGGCACAGCAGTTAAACTAATTGTTTGTCTATAAACACTTGTCCCCTGTGAAGAGTCACCTCAAAGTCACAACTACAGAGAAGCACACTGCAGATGTTTAACTTTATTTATTTATTTACAATAAAACCATCCAACAAGCCCCTGCCTTAAACTTGAACTAGAATTGCAGTCAGTGGGTACAATTACTTGGCCAATAAAATCCAGATAACTACAATAATCAGGTAACTCTATAATTAGATGCCACTTTTTGCTGTCTTGATATGCCCAAGAGAAATGTGACCATCAAAAACACCTAGAGACATGTTTCACGTGGATTTTTATAGTAAGTGTTGTATTTGAAAAACAAAGTAATTTGGAATGGAATGGAAGCTTTATTTGTCATTGTAAACATTGAAAAGACTTGGAAATGGACGGGTCCATGGACCTTAAAGAAGCCGACATGGGGCGCTAACGTCCCCCTCTTTCATCAGTGATACAAGAACAACAACAATAACAACAGACAAAGACATAATACAGTGGAATTGTTTACACAAGGTAGCTTTTTGTTACGGGAGGGGGAAAAGTACAAGAATGAAAATACAGAAAATATGTGACAGCTGAGGCGGAAAGATATGTAAGAAGGGCAGAGTGTTTTTATAAATACGTGTTCATCATGTTCTAGCCAACTGATAAACATGTCCTTTTGATTATGGTGAGCTGTGATTCTCACAGGTGTGGGAGTGTCCAAATGCAGCAGACAGTCAAAACAAAAGATCCTGAGAGAATTTCTGGGAGATAATTAAAGGGGAGAATGAACATAACCGATACATTTTAACTTTAGAACTCAGGTGAACGGACAGTTAGTCAGAAACCTGGTACCGCAAGGCCCCTCAACTTTCAAGTCACCAGGCAGGGCCATGAGACCGTGGTGAGAGATGATAGGTGACCATTTTGTCCGATAGATCAAGAACATCCCCTGGCCCAATCAGATGTCCTGCTATCAAAAATCCAAATAAGTCTAGGAACAGAGATGCCAGACAGACGGAGATCCACTCGTGCAAGTGTCCCATCGTGTGTCCAGCAGCATAAGTTCTGTCCGGATATGTGGGCTCTCCCGAACCCACATTCCTTCGTGAAAAAAAGTGAATAACTGGCTGGTTAGTTTCAGGGGGACCTGGGTTCAAATCCCCCCTGGGCCTGGCTTGCTACCATGTGTCTCCATGATAAGGTTAGCCAATGATAACATTTTTATGAGCATAAGCTGAAAAGTAGCTCCTTTACTTATTATTCTTTTTACATTTACTTGTCTGTGTTTTGGAGTTGTAAAAAATTACCACAATTTAAAATGCAAATGTTCCATGGTGTGGCATTAAACAGCTTGACTTAACATATATTCAATTGCAGGTGGTTTTATACAGTAGATCAAAAATACCTAGAGAAACAGACATTCTGACTTCTCCACAGATCTCACCTGCAATTTCATCTGGTTTGTTCTCCATGAAGATAGAAAGGTTTAATACCACTCTGTGAAACATTCCAGACAAATCAATAACATCTAATCATGGAGAAAAGCATTTGACACACCCTCCACCAGAAAAAGTTACACAACGCACCTTTAACATCTTGCGATTTTGCTTTGAAATTTTGAAAACTTGATTAAGAGCTTGCAAAATGGTACAAATTCCAAAACAAGTTGAATGATTTGTTTGTAGGAACTGACAGCTCTGAGGCAGTTTAACCTCAGCCTCTTGTTTAAAATGATGACTTGATCTTGCGCAGAGCTCTCCCTGCAGTCGAATCTCTCAAACATGTAGTAAACGACGTGTCCAAACTGCAGCAGCCCCGTGTTAATGAGGATCCGGCTTCAAAGGCATCACACTCTGTCAGGCGTCCAGCCAATTTAACTTCTCTTGATCTCCTCCTCGCAACTCGACGTATGTGTGGGCTCCTGTCTGCAAACGCGTATGTGTGTTTATATCTTGACAAACTTGCTTCTTGCTTCTTACCGTGAGTGGGCTCACCTCTATATGCATCTGATCTGATTTAGTACTGATATAATAAAGGTGAAGTATGTAACTTTTTTATTGGGGTTGTCAAACATTTGCTTTTCTGTCTTTATGTCACTGGTTTTCCTCAGACATAACTTGTGAATCTTGCATTTACTCAATTACAGTAGTTTTTATGCCTTGACTAACATTCTTACATAATCACCCGTTCATACAGTATATCTGATCTGAAACTTACTTCAAAATAGTATGATCCTAGTAGAAGTTAAAGGTCCCATGGCGTGAAATTTTCACTTTCTGAGGTTTTTGAACGTTAATGTGAGCTCCCTACCCTGTTTAGGCCCCCCCCCCCCATGGTTAAAAGTTGCGAAATGTCTAAACTGAGCATTTGCGATCCTTTTCTGCGTTACAAAAAATCGGAGCTCAAACGGGCGATTTTGAACAAGGCACCTTATTGACGTCAGATCGAAAAAAGAAATGCAAATGCAGTTCCACCCCCGTCTGTCTGAACTCAGCGTCTCTGTAAATCACGTCCAGAGAGTTTGGACTGCGAATGCGCTAGGCAATGCGAAATGCGTTTTTTTATTTGCCTGGAGGCACGTCCGAGTGTTTCTAGGCTCGGAAGTCCTTTATCTGAGCCTCTGGACCTTTGAACAGCAGTGGTTTGATTTTATTTTATGTGAAAATGTGTTTATTTTTCAATGGAACGCTTCAAATCTCTCCACCCCGTGCAAAAACAAGGAAATGGATCAGCTGAGGGCTCAGAGCGGAGAGTTTGGCCACGCCCCCACCCTCTACTATAGGCCAGCTCTTTTCTCCTCATTTGCATTCAAGCAACAACGCCCATTATGGAGTGTTCAGAGAGAGAAAAATTACTCTTTCTCATCTTATCTCTGTTTCTCATGCACTGAGTGTTGATTTTGAAGAAGGATTCATTTAGAGTATTAGGGAACCATTAAGGAGCCATATAAAAGCATCAAGAAGTACCATGTCATGGGATCTTTAAAGGTCATTAAAGATACATTGTGCAACTTTCTTTCTTTTCTGCTACCTGTTAATATATTGTGCATTTACTCAATTATGAGTGCTTTTATACCTTGACAAAGATTCATTCTTACTGTGAGTGGGCTTGCTGCTTCATAGATCAAATAAATATGTATTCGTTTTATTACCATACTATGCCATACCATGGAACATTCCAGACAAAGCAATAACATCTCCATGGAGAAAAGCAATGGGCGAAAAGTTACATAATACACATTTAAAGTAAGTAAAGTGAATTGACTTTCCTCGTGAACGTACTATGAATCTCCTTTTTGGTGAGTTACGGTTGAATTATCACATTTATATTTGACTTCTGTAACTGTAGTCCGATACAGACAAAGCATAGGTATATCATTAAAAATAAAAATAGAACACATAAAGGCATCAAATAAAATTAACAGATTATTTATGAAATGCTCAGATAACCCGGGCTAATACTACAATGTCACTTGAGCTCAAAGTGCTGGCTGGGGCATGACTGGCAGGTTTTGAACAGACTTTAATACAACACACTGCAGTCGGTAATTAAAAGTCCCAGAAGAATAATTGTAGCTAATGTGAGTCTCAAATTAATTTCCTGTCGACTATGATTCAATATTTTCTTCAAATGGTTTTCAGATTTAGTTTTACAAGATCGCGGATACAAGTGGCCGAAATGAGTTTCCTCCGCAGAGTGGCTGGGCGCACCCTTAGAGATAGGGTGAGGAGCTCGGAGTAGAGCCGCTGCTTCTCCACGTGGAGAGGAGCAGCTGAGGTGGCTCGGACGTCTATTCCGGACGGTCGGGAGGTGTTCCGGGCACATCCCACCGGGAGGAGGCCCCGGGGAAGACCCAGGACACGCTGGAGGGACTATGTCTCTCGGCTGGGCTGGGAACGCCTTGGGGTCCCCCCGGAGGAGCTGGAGGAAGTGTCCGGGGTGAAGGAGGTCTGGGAGTCCCTGCTTGGACTGTTGCCCCCGCGACCCGGCCCCGGATAAGCGGAAGAAAATGGATGGATGGATGGATGGGTTTTTAGAATAGAGCAATCATGTCTTTTCCAACCACTTGTTCTGGCCTCTGTTTTATTCTTTTAAATACATTGCAATTCTGCTTATTATCACCAGAAATCAAACTTTAGACTCAAGAATGTTTCACTAGATTGGCAAAAGGATTAAAATTGGTTGTGTTATGGGTCAAATGCAAAAGGCAAACTTTCCTACAGCAACTTAAAGGAATATTAACGTTTTTTACAATCTGAACCTTATTTCTGTAATAAAACAAGTTGTTTTACTCACCCATAGCACTTTGGTGTCATTTGGAGCAGTTTCGTAGATGTTGTGGTGTAGCGATATCCGTTAACGTGAGTGCTTGGGGCAGGCGATTGCAGTCACCAAATAACACAAACTTTATCAGTTTTCAAATTACAGAAGCTCAATGTCTCAATGGTCTCTAATCTGAGATTTAGCCATAGTTTGGAGTAGATGAGGAGGCCAGTGGGCATGTGCTCAGTCACAGCTGATTTGCAGATAAGAAGACGCTCATAACTTTTCTGTTACGAGTGACACATGCCATGGGACCTTTAAGGAGCCATATAAAAGCATCAAGAAGTACCGTGCCATGGGACCTTTAAAGGTCTCATGGCATGAAACTTTCACTTTCTGAGGTTTTTGAACGTTAATGTGAGCTCCCCTACCCTGTTTAGGCCCCCCGCCCCATGGTTAAAAGTTGCGAAATGTCTAAATTGAGCATTTGCGATCCTTTTCTGCGTTACAAAAAATCGGAGCTCAAACGGGCGAGTTTGAACAAGGCACCTTATTGACGTCAGATCGAAAAAAGAAATGCAAATGCAGTTCCACCCCCGTCTGTCTGTACTCAGCGTCTCTGTAAATCACGCCCAGAGAGTTTGGACTGCGAATGCGCTAGGCAATGTGAAATGCGTTTTTTTATTTGCCTGGAGGCACGTCCGAGTGTTTCTAGGCTCAGAAGTCCTTTATCTGAGCCTCTGGACCTTTGAACAGCAGTGGTTTAATTTTATTTTCTGTGGAAATGTGTTTATTTTTCAATGGAACGCTTCAAATCTCTTCTCCACGCAAAAACGCGGAAATGGATCAGAGAGCGCACAGCTGAGAGCGGAGAGCGGAGAGTTTGGCCACGCCCCCACCCTCTACTATAGGCCATCTCTTTTCTCCTCATTTGCATTCAAGCAACAACGCCCATAATGGACTGTTCAGAGAGAGAAAAATTATTCTTTCTCATCTTATCTGAGTGTTGATTTTGAAGAAGGATTCATTTACAGTATTAGGGAACCATTAAGGAGCCATATAAAAGCATCAAGAAGTACCATGTCATGGGATCTTTAAATAAAAATTGACACAATTTTAGTTTTGCTAAATATAGAATCATCCAAGAAAATGAATAACATCTCTATGGAGACCGCCAGTTGACCAGCCCCTCAGATAAGGTGCACATTTTAAAGGGATATGCCACCCCCAGGGCAAATTTGGGCATCTCCCCACAGTCCAGAGACTAAAATAAGTGGTGGAAAGCGTTTTCCTGCTCACCCAGCCATTGTCAGAGTCTGTCGCCACTGACCGCCGCGGTATCTGCAGCTCCTCCGCCTTAGACTGGAGTCTAACGTCGCCAGAGAAAGATTTCGGCCAAAAGGAATTAATTTGCTCGATGCGTTTCCCAATTACTTTATGTGTAGTGCGCATTCATATCGAGTGCAAATAAATGTGCAAATCAACACGGAGAGCTTGCCTTGGTCATTTTGGGTGGGAACTATTTTCCAGTGCGGAAGAATACAGTCGAATCACGCAGCACGCTGCCAGGGGAATCCCAGTTACGCACCGGGAAGGGAGTTCCCCTGTTGCACAACATGGTGCGTGATTCGGCTGTATTCTTCCGCACTGGAAAATAGTTCCCACCCAAAATGACCAAGTCAAGCTCTTCGTGTTGATTTGCACATTTATTTGCACTCGATATGAATGCGCACTACACATAAAGTAATTGGGAAACGCATCGAGCAAATTAATTCCTTTTGGCCGAAATCTTTCTCTGGCGACGTTAGACTCCAGTCTAAGGCGGAGGAGCTGCAGATACCGCTGCGGTCAGTGGCGACAGGCTCGGACAATGGCTGGGTGAGCAGGAAAACGCTTTCCACCACTTATTTTAGTCTCTGGATTGTGGGGAGATGCCCAAATTTGACCTGGTGGTGGCATATCCCTTTAAGTTAAGAAATGTGAAATACCATTATATGAAGTAGATCAAACTTTATTTATAGAGGCCTTTACAACACTCTATGTGCCCACAGTGTGTTCTAATAGCATCACACAATGGAGACAAGATCTCAGGGGACACATTTGTCACAAGATCGTGTACACATGAGACTTTTTTTTTTCAATGAGTTTACGTTTGGATTTTACAACTTCTCTCTTTCTTGAGAAGTTGTTCCAAAAAGCAATGAGAGCAAAAATATGAAATAAAGGAAATAATGGTGAGGCACAAATTGTAAACTGAACCGTACTATTTAATTTTAAAGAATAATGTCAAAATCTCATCTTGTCTGGTTCTTGGTGACCCAGTCTCGTGGGGACCCAGTCTCATCTTGTGGGAGTTGTGTCTCATCCCATCCCTATGAAATACAAATATAAATAATACTATATCTCAATGATCTAAAAAGACAATGACCGGTTCCTACTTTTTCCAAAACACTTGCCTGTCCCAGTCTGTGTCTGTCTCTGGTTTAAGCTGCTCACATTTCCATGAGGACTGCACTTGCTTCTCATGAAGAACTCTTTGAAATTGGATGTTCTGTTTGCAGAGAAGTGTTTGCATCTGAGAGACCTGGAATCCACTGATGCACTTCTATCAAAAGGCAATAGATTTTCCTCATGCTTTTGTAATGGCTGGGCCCTGAAGGGACAATACAATACAACCACTACCGGGCGTCCACTGTAATGATGTTATACAATACAGCTTTGTGTGAGCAGCACTGCCTTTTTACAGCTGCAAAGATGGAAAAACCTGGACTGACCACAAACTGTCATTGTAGAGGAAATAGCTCTTCTGAGTGGATTTTGGACTGGCAAAACATACATGTTTGATTGCTATTTTGTATTATTCCCTTCAAAAATAAAAAATATATGCAAAAACAAAACAAAACAGATTTAGTCCATTTATCCAGATTATGATTATTGACAACATAAAACATAGAAAATTTAATTCATTACCTTCCATATTTCTGAAAATATGTGAACAAAATCATCTTAAAAACCCAACTTATTAAAAAGATACTCAAAGGTGCACACATGCTGGTTTTCATGGAGATGGTCTTGCTTCACCTGGAATGTTCATCAGTATGATATTACACCTGTCTATCTTACATTTAAGATAAAAGATAAATTAATTCAAGATAAAAAATAATAATCGAAATGGAAAAAAAAATTATAATAATAATACATTGAAATGTGGACATTAGTGGGCTTGCCTCTCCGCAGATCTAACCTATAATTTGGCCTGGTGGCTGTACCTGCTTGTCTCCATGAAGATAAATAAGTTACATTTCCATTGAGACAAACAAGTCTTGCCCCCAGACCAAGTTATAGTCAGATCTGTGGAGAGGCGAGAAGTTTATGAAGCATAGAAAATCAAATTCATAAGCCTGTCACAAGAATTATTATAATGACATTGTCATTCTATAAATGATCGATGGAAGAGTCATTTAGGGGGTCAGTATTTATCGTGGGTATATTCTTGTCCTGATGGGGAAGTTTTAGCCTTATCCTGAACTATGACCAGACTTGAGCTGTGGAGGGTTGAATAAATCACTTCTAGGACCCATAGATTCAAAATAACCAAAACTAAATAACCATGTCTGTGCTTGCATCTGCATTCATTAAATGCAGCTTAACAATAACAATACTGGAGATTTAGAATCGTTTTTTGTGAAGTTTTTATCTCAGTGGCATTTAATTAGTCTCAGTATTATAATTTCATTTTCATTTTTTTTCATTTATTTATTTATTTCATTCGTTTAAAACAAAACAAAATAACCGATGCAACATAATTGCATGTATACAATTTTAACTTAAATATGAATGAAAAGGGAACAGAAAGAAGCATAAGCTTATAATATCTGCCCCTTATCAACTCAAAATTATATTACAACAAAATATATATAACAATAATAATAATGATGATAATAATAATAATTATAATAATACAACAATCTTTTTACTGCACAGTACTACTATATCTTTTCATTAATTCCACTTTCACTTTTTTCTTGAAAACTTGAATAGACTTTGATGATTTAATTTCATGCTCAAGATTGTTCCATAGACTGACTCCTTGGATTGAGACACATCTTTCCTTTGGTTTTGTTCTGAATACTGGTTTAGAAAAAATATCAGTTCCTCTTAATTTATAACTAGTTTCTCTCTTTTTGAATCTATTTTGCAAGCTGATTGGTAATAATATTTGATGAGCTTTGTACATAATTTTGAGTAAGTTATATTCTACCAATTCTTTAAATTTTAATGTTTTTAATTGTACAAATATAGGGTTTGTGTGGGCTCTGTATCCACTTCCATTTACCACACGGAGAGCACGTTTCTGTAAAAGGAAGACCGGTTCGATGAGGGTTCTACAGGCACTTCCCCACACTTCAATACAATAAGTCAAATATGGAACAACCAGTGAGTTATACAAAAGAAACATGGCATTTTTACTAAGACAGTCCTTCACTTTGTGTAATACAGCTATTGTTTGTGATTTAACTTGCTCTATGTGTGATTTCCATGTCAAATGTTCATCATTATAACACCTAAAAACTTGATCTCACTTGTCCTTTCAATCTCCAGTCCTTGTATGACCAATCTTGCATCATTCCTTTTGCAACTAAAAATCATAAACTTTGTCTTACTGATATTTATAGATAGTTTGTTGGCTTTGAACCATATCAGAATTTTCTGAAACTCTCTCTCTACTATTTGTAAAACCTCATTTATATTTTTTTCTTGAGTAAAATAGAGTAGTATTATCTGCAAACAAAATACATTTGAGTAAACTAGAAACAGAGATAATATCATTAACATAAATAAGGAAAAGTATTGGTCCAAGAACCGATCCTTGGGGTACTCCACATAATGTAAGATAATACTTATTTATTGTAATCGATTTCCACATACTGATATCGGTCTTTTAAGTAGCTCGTGACCCACTGTTGTGCTACCTCTCTTATGCCATATTTATATAATTTTTGCAATAGTATCTCATGATCCAGAGTGTCAAATGCTTTTTGAAGGTCTACGAAAATGCTAACCAAAAACTGTTTATTGTCCACGGCATTGGTTATTTCTTCTGTCAGTTCCATTATTGCTGTAGCAGTTGAATGTTTTGAGCGAAATCCATATTGGCTGTTGATGTCTATATTGGATGTTATTGTCTATATTCTGTTGAGCATTATATCACACTTCTAAATGTATATTGTAACCTGTTCATTACTCACATATTGTTATCATAATTTACTTACACTGTTTGTTCAGCACCAGCTGATCACTTTTTCCACCTGGGATATCTGATGTAGTGTTGGTGATGTGGCTGTCCTCGCTGAGTAGATGAGCAGTCCCAAGGTGAGGGCTGAGATGAGAAAGGACAAGGCAAGAGTGTGTTGTATTGAACACAGCAGGAGGACCAGCCACTGCACACACTCCAATATGGCCGACGCAGACTGGAGCTCTTTAAAATAGTGCACCGCCGCTGAGAGGGGCTGAAAATAGCCCGTGAGATCATTTCTGTGTAAATGTTTCATGGGAGAAGCAGTTGGAGACACAGGAGGAGGGGGGAGGACGAGAGAAGACTATATGTGCATCATTACTGCAGGTTTCAGTTCATGGCAGAGATGTGGTGGAATGAGTGGCCCTGGATTGAACACAGGAATATGAAACTTAAATGAAAAATGGTGATGGGAGTGATGGGGTGAGATTGCTTTTTGCTGCCCGTTCATTGTGCTGGCTTTTCACCTTGTGCAGGACGTTGCCACAGGGGCCACTATGAAATGACCATTATAAACATATTTAAACAGCATTTTAGCATTTGTTCTGATGTGGCTGTTGTTCTTACGCCTCGGTGTATAGCAGTAGCCTGTAATACTTTGTGGTTGTAGGAAACGGCTTTGATTGTTATAGTAGTAAAAGTATAAATAGAACCTACTGCCATGATACAGCTAGGAAAGTATAGTACAGTTAATAAGAAGAGATGTAATAGAGCTTGGGGTTGGCCATGTTTCTCGACAGATAAGCCTTGACGTCCAGAGGTGTATCAGCAAAAACAATATATCGAAGTGCACAAAGAGCTTTGGAACAACCAAGAAGTTGCTGGTCACTACTGATCACTACAGGTCATGACATGAATCCCACTAAGTGTCAGAGTCAGACTTTTGAATGGACATTTATTTTAGTATAGTCTCTATTGGGCATTAGGCTAACTCAGTGCTTCTCAAATAGTGGGGCGGGCCCCCCTGGGGGGGCGTGGCGTGATGCCAGGGGGGGCGCGTATGAACCTGGGAAACATGTTTTTTTGCTGTACTGTACTAGAACTAAGTGTAATTGCACATCAACAACAGTAGTTGGCAGTGGCGTTCTCACATGCGATTGACGCACAGTCTCATCATTAACAGAACATCCTCTGTCACAGAAAAAACACGTATATTCCACTGAGTCGTCCTTTTGAGTTGTCCTTTAGTCCGACAGAAGCTGACACATCAGTGGCACAAGGAGAGAGCGTTTTTTTTTTCAGTGCTTTTAGCTTATGCAAATGAGGTGGTTTTAAGTTTCATTTCTGTAAAACGTAAACAAATGTGCGCAAAGCATTAAAAACACATTAATATTTGAGTCCTCAGTGCAGTCTTTGTTGTAAGTTTCTTTTTTTTGTTTATAATGTTAATAAAAGGATACAATGGTGTTCTCATAACAAGTTTCTAGACAAATAATACTATTTATAGTCGCGCGGAGGAAGGGGGGCGTGAAATGTTTTCTTCTTCCTAGGGGGGGCGTCACAGAAAATAATTGAGAAGCACTGGGCTAACTGGACATCGTCTCATATGTGATGACAACACATTATACATGAATTACTACAAAATTTATTAATTTTTTTGAGGTAAGTTATTTTAAATAACATTGTAATTGTGTACAGGTTTTGTGAATAGCTCTCACCTCTAATTGAAACCTGTTTGTAGTGTAACTTGACAATCTGATCTTCCTCTTCATCACAGCAGAAGAAGGCTCCAGGCTCAGGCACAGCTTCCTTTGTTGTGATTATGAAATGCCCTACTTTTCTCTGTAATTTCACTGAGTATTTCTGCACAAAACATGAGCTCTTCTGGTGTCGTGCCATGCAAAAAAGGAAATGTACAAGAATGTACCCAAAGCCCATATTACCCAGGTGTGCGTAAACTATAACACAGTTCATGCTGTTTTTGAAAATACATACAGTAAAACACATGATCTGAAAATTGTTTAACATCAAAGCTTGGGTCTGGATTTTTTAACTGTGAAAGGAGGAAGTAGATATTTGAAACAAAACCCTTTGTCACAATGCAATTTTACAATCTTACAGTACTCTATGGGAGGAAAAACTACTTTATTTATCTTTATTGTTCTGCTTTATAGTCCTTCTGACATGAATAAATGAATTGAGTTTGTGTATACTTTTTCATTGGGATGTGCGTCAAATTGGTTGAAATTACAGTTTCAGAAATGACTTTGTAGTCATTGTAGTCGAAATTAACACTGCATTAGAGGGGCACTATGTTAACTTTTTGGTGAAGGATCTGCTCCCTGGTTTTCTTAATGAAAATTGTTATTGCATTAAAGGTCCCATGGCATGAAATTTTCAATTTCTGAGGTTTTTGAACTTTTATTTTATATATTTTTATTATTATTATTTATATATATTTATCTTTTATTATTTCAAGGTACATAATAACACATACTTTAGGTACATAATAATACATATTTTAACACCACAATAACATTCGCAAAGCACTCAGAAGACACATCGGGGGATGTGGGCACGGGATCAGAAGTCCAACCGAGGGGAGCCAGGTTTTTGAACGTTAATGTGAGCTCCCCTACCCTGTTTAGGCCCCCTCCCCCATGGCTAAAAGTTACAAAATGTGTAAATTGAGCATTTGCGATCCTTTTCTGCCTTTGAAAAAAAGAAAAAAGACAGCCCAAACGGGTGATTCTGAACAAGGGAAGTTTCTGACGTCACGAAAAAATGCAAATGCAGTTCCACCCCCCGTCTGTATGTTTACCCAGCGTCTCTGGAACTCATGGCCATAGAGTTTGGACCGCAAACGAGCTACGCAATGCGAGATGCGTTTTTTTATTTGCCTGGAGGCACATGAGAGTGTTTCCAGGTGGTTTAATTTTATTTTCTGTGGAAATGTGTTTATTTTTCAATGGAAATCGTCTCATATCTTTCTCTGCGCTTAAACGTGGAAGTGGGGCCAGCGCACATCGCACCGCTAAAGAGGAAAGAGCGGAGAGTTTGGCCACGCCCCCACCCGCTGCACTGGCCTGTCTCTGTCCTCCTCATTTGTGTTCAAGCAACAACTTCCATAATGGAGTGTTTGAGAGGGATGTTTTTGGCTCTGGTTGTGTTCACAAGGCTTTCTCATGCACTGAGTTTTGATTTTGAAGAAGGATTCATTTACAGTATTAGGGAACCATTAAGGCGCCATATAAAAGCATCAAGAAGTACCATGTTATGGGATCTTTAATAGGAATGTTCCACAGTATGACATTAAAGGACACCTAATATGCAAAATCAACTTTTCAGAGCTTTTAATCATGTTTAATCATGTAGCTCTTTCCCCTTCTCATTTACCCTTTGTAGTTTGAAGTTGTAATAGGAGTGATTTGTGCACGTTTGGGTAATCTTTAATCATTTATTTTCAAGACGCCATGTTGCCGATCAGGCCCTGTGTTCACCACCACCAGCATACACACACACACTGCTCTGCTCTGTACACTTTTATTTTCAGTCAGTGATATGCGATTCAGCGTCGCATAGGCCCTTTTTGTACGAATGAAAAAATATCAGATGCTCACCAGTGTGATGTGCAGCTATCCACTGGACTTGCCGGTGTTACGGATCTGTTGGTGGTGATATGTCAACATGGAGTGATTTAATAAATGTAATATGTCATTTTCAGTGCTGTATCTGTGTTTACTTTGAGTGCCTTTCACTTTATTAAATCATCCCAGTGGTATCTATGAGGCTAAGCGCATGTGTGCTCATATGTCTGAGTGTAGCGACTGTGATGTATTGACTCCAATGGAGACACGAGAAACTGTCCGTATGTGACACAACCTCTCACTACTTTCCTTTAATGCGGACACTGCATCTTTCTAAAGTGGTAGTCTTTACTTAAAGCCCCAGTGTGTAGGATTCGTGGCGCATAGGTGGATAGTCGCTATTGCACTTCCTGTTTTAGCCAAGGCAGACCTCGAGGGTCACCCGGGTGCACCGTAGCGCAGACAGCTCGCGTACCGGGGCAAGAACCGCGCGCCACTACTGTATACATAAAACGCGGTCCCCTCCGTTCACTTTTTTTTTCTTTTCGCATGAACACACACATTCCCGATCATGTATCATGACAATCTACACATCAAATGAAACCTTACAGTCTCCTCTTTTTGACTATGCAATTCATTTCCCGGCACAACAATCTCTCCCCGAGCACATGGGGCTTTTATACGGAAAAGCACAAAACGGAAAAGCACAAAGCTTACCTTTGAAGGCTCTGCCCAGGTCAAACTCAGCATTTCACCATAAGCTTGGTCTGAAACCTGTCCGTAAGGATCCAGCGAATAAAATCCAGTAAAACAATTTAGTCCAAAACACGTGTTAGATCCATTACGACGTGTGATCCGGCAACATGCTTGTGGTGTTTACCTAAAACCACGAGCCTTGCTGAAGGCGAATGCGGAGCCCAAATGTCCTTCTGCGGCTCTCGTATTCAAAATGGCTGCCTCTGCATGGGGAAGATCCCCCTTTTTTATGTGACTATGTCTAAGTCCAAAAGAATACTTTGATTTCATGATGGAAGTGAAATGGCTTGGAAAACAATGTATTTTTGAATGGGTATCTTCAATTTCGGTAATTAACGGGTAAAAATCTTACACACTGTCCCTTTAAATAGTTTTAGATGACTATTGTGATTTAAAATGTGTAAATAATAACATAATGATTCACAAGTGTTGTACATTTTAACTATATAACAGGCTCAAGCAAAATATGTAATCTTTAAACTTATCTATGCTTAATTACTTACAACTTAACAATGGAGTCATGCCGATGGCTCCATGTGAAGTTACATTTCAGATTTATGGAGAGGCAACCCAACTCACTGTAAGACTGCGTGTCTTTCAACATATTTTGAGCTGTCAAAACAACAAAAATAAAATATATAAAATAAATATGCAAAATAGATTTGTTTATTGCCTTACTGTGGAAAATCCCAGGTGACACAATAGCTTCTTCAGGCAGACAGGCAGGGGTGCTCCTCTCACCTTTAAGACTTTCACCTCTGTCCCACCCTGCCCCACTTTCTCTACAGCTAAAACAGCTCTGGTTCCTGTGATTCTTTTGCCTCAGAGATTGACAATGCTACACCATTCCCTGAATTATTACACAAATAATTCATGTGTAGATCATTGTGAAGTAACTGTGCTTGTTATGTCTTATACAGGCCACCGGCACATTTAAAAGCAATGGCTGTAGAAAGCATTCACTACAACTATCTAGATGTTATACTCTATTTGGGCGGTGAGAGACAGGTTTGTCTATTGATTACATTGTGCTTGGCTATGAAATGTCCAAAAGGTACATTCACAAATGTTGAACCTGATCATTTGACTAGGCCCCAGAAGTTGCTTACAACAAAAGTCTGCATTTGAACTTCATTTTAGCTGCCCCCATCTGTATTCAATGTGATTGACCTACAGAATTTTGTGATGTTTTCTGAAACAGTTCATTAAAGGAAAAGTAACGTTTTTTTTACAATTTGAGCCTTATTTCGGTAATAAAACAAGTAGTTTTACTCACCCATATCACTTTGGTGTCATATGGAGCATTTCCGGAGATGTTTTAGATTAGCGTTAGGCTAACGCCGTTAGCCTAGCGCGACTTATAGCCATAGCTCGGGGCATTCCCCGAGCATGTAATATCGGGCTCCAAATAACACTATCGGGCTCCAAATAACACAAACTTTAGCACTTTTCAAATCATAGAAGCTCGATGTCTTTAGTCTACGATTTCGTTTGAATCAAAAGTGGCCTGTAATCCGAGATTTATCCATAGTTTACAGCTATGCGTTCCATGTTTGGGTCCCGGGAGCTGAGAGCACACTCCGCGCATGCGCACTGGCGTCCTCATCTACTCGAAACTATGGCTAAATCTCGGATTACAGGCCACTTTTGACCAAACGAAATCGTAGACTAAAGACATCGAGCTTCTATGATTTGAAAAGTGCTAAAGTTTGTGTTATTTGGAGCCCGCACGGGGCATATTACATGCTCGGGGAATGCCCCGAGCTATGGCTATAAGTCGCGCTAGGTTAACGGCGTTAGCCTAACGCTAATCTAAAACATCTCCGGAAATGCTCCATATGACACCAAAGTGATATGGGTGAGTAAAACAACTTGTTTTATTACCGAAATAAGGCTCAAATTGTAAAAAACGTTACTTTTCCTTTAAGTCTGATGTTGATGGTGGAATCTAAATCCAAGTTTCCACTGGAAATGACTATCTGTCCTGCTTAGATTTTTAAAACTGCTTTGCTGTCTCATCCTATACATCAGCATTAACCTTGAGCACAGATGTGGGCTGACAGCTGCGGCGCGTTCTGATTGGCTGATTGGGCTGAGTGCTGATTTAAAGCCCATTAGCTCTGGCTGCTAGTGTTAGCCGCACTAAAACAATATGAGAGGATAAGGCCACTGCCTAACACTGCCTGCATATAGATCTCCATTAACACACTCCATTTTCCTGATTGGACTGTCATACGGAGGCACGTGACACGCCCACACAAGAAAAACTGCCCGCGCTTTTATCACCAAATTGAGTGGTCGGGGTCAAACTTGTGCCATGCCACAACGGACGGCCCGGATAGTGGCACGTTTGACTTGAGAATGCGTAAAAAGTGAATTAATCATGGTCCTAGCTGCGAATGGTGCTTGCTATATGTCTTGATTAGTGCTTAAAAGCCTCTTGCACGCACTCACCAACCTGTCCGTGTCCAACGTTAGCAGATGATTTATTAATGCGCAGTTAATGTGTAATAAAGTGGGGGTTAGATGAGCCGTTTACGCTACACTAGCAACAGGATACAGCTACAGGGGTAATAAAATGGCCACTTTAGGCAGGTTCTTCTTATAGGTCTTCCACCATCAACCCAATAATTTGCACTATGAGCTAAATTTCAAAGTTGAGTATAGCAAAAATAGCAAAACTTTTGTCTAGTTGACAAATTGAATTTCTCCTTTTGCCATGGATTCTACCTGGACGACTGAGGGATTCTACACACAAGGTTGAGTATATAGTTATTAACAGGAAAACGCTTTAAAAACGAAAATGGCGGAAACTTCCAAATATATGTCATATTTCTGCACTTCAGTCTGACACTTACATTTCATTGCTTACATTTCCATCAACCATTTCTTAAGAGTGTTCCTCTGACAAAGTTTTACAATTATAACATTCAACTTGTTAACAGTGTGGAAGGTTATAAAAAATATCTTCTAAAATCTTATCGTATTGATCCAAGCCATATTAGGATTATTTGCCATGTCATCTTCACTCTGACCATAAATCTCCCACTATCTATCTTCATCCCAGTCCAAACTCACTGATGAAACACATGGTACATATGGCCTTATTTTAAAGGAGTAGTAAAATTTTTTACAATCTGAACCTTATTTCGTTAATAAAACAACGTGAGCAACTCACCCATAGCACTTTGGTGTTATTTGGAGCATGTCCGGAGAATTTGTAGTTTAGCGATATCCGTAACGTGAGTGCTCGGGGCGTATGGTTGCTGTCACCAAATAACACAAACTTTAGCACTTTTCAAATCAGAAGATCAATGCGTCACTCTACAGTTTCGCTTGGTCAAAAGTGGCCTGAAACCCGATACCCAGCTATAGTTTCATTAGATTACGTCATCATGACTATGGGCATAACAAACCAATTCAATGCAAACAAACAATAATTGTATGTTGGCTACTTATTCGGGGCGTTGTTTATCTGCGAATCAGCTGTGAATGCGCGCTGTCCTCGATGATGACGTAATCTAATGAAACTATAGCTGGGTATCGGGTTTCAGGCCGTTTTTGACCAAGCGAAACTGTAGAGTGACGCATTGATCTTCTGATTTGAAAAGTGCTAAAGTTTGTGTTATTTGGTGACAGCAACCATATGCCCCGAGCACTCACGTTACGGATATCGCTACACTACAAATTCTCCGGACATGCTCCAAATGACACCAAAGTGCTATGGGTGAGTTGCTCACGTTGTTTTATTAACGAAATAAGGTTCAGATTGTAAAAAACGTTACTACTCCTTTAACATGCACTATGTATGGTAAAAAATGTATTTGGTCGAAAACGTTTCGCAGCTCATCTGAGTTGCTACGTCAGATCTGACTGTGTAACTTTTCTGATAGGTACTTGTCTCCATGGAGATGACCTTACAGTACCTATAATGTTCCACAGCATTGCATTATTTCTATCTCCACCTAGCCAATGTATAAGTCCGACTTGTGGAGAAACGAGCTTGCTCACGGTAAGAATGTTTTTCAATGTTTTTTTGAGCAATAAAAACACCCGAACACAATTGAATAAATACAAATATAAATACACAGAGAAATGCTATATTGTGGAACATCCTCCACAGAGACAGGCAGATGGCCAACCCTTCTACCAGAAAAAGTTACATGATGCACCTTTATTCTCTATTTCACTATTAATCAAAAGTGCACAGTCCAAGAAACTATGAATTTGTTGTTGGTGTGTTTTGCCCAAATGAAGGCCTGTTTCCTGTTCTCTAATGGCTGCTGTGGATAGAACAGTGAGTGTGTTTGTGCTGGATAAATGTGCCCATCTCAGCACATTGCAGCTCCTCTGTGACTTCCTAATGGGACTCAGGTGTGAGACAGGACCTCTCCACTGGGACCAGCATTAGGCTGGAATGTGGGCTGCTTTTCCAATGAATCCTGTAATTAAAGCCAAAGATGGTCATTTGTATCAGAGATTTTGTCTTGGCAACACTTTAATTTATCTTTTTGTCACCGAACTATGACACCAGTTCTCACAATTGACAAAATAATCCTTAGTGTTATAATGATACAAATACACACCATGGGGTGGATATCAACCCATGGTGTGTATTTGACTCAATGGTATGTGAGGAATCAAGGGTTTTCAGATTTGAGTTATTTGGTAACTGGAAAAATCTATGCATGGGTTTCAGACTTATGTTATAGACAAGACAAGACACGCTTTATTCATCCCCGTAGGGAAATTATTTCTCTGCATTTGACCCATCCTTCAGGAGCAGAATTCAAAAGATTGAATATTTGAATTACTATGGCAACAGTTAACTAGTGGTGTTGGTGATTGTGGTATAGAGTAATGTGGTAGTAGTAGTGGTAGTGGTAGTAGGTGATGGTGGTACTAGTAAGTAATAATATTGGTAAGTTTACTGGTAAGGTACTTCTTTCACCTCTGATCTAAAACATAAAATGACAAATCTTATTTCTGAATAATGATTGTAAAAAGGACTTTTAAATATTAGAAATTATCATCTCAAAATTACTGAATGACTCAGATCTGTGCTCGTTCATTATCTAAAACTAATTCCAAGGTGCTTTTCCCTTTTCCCTATGGGCTATAGATCACTCCTCTTTACTTAATTAGACAAGCACTTTTTTTATAAATGCACTTAAAATGGACCAAAGTATCTCTGCCAATGAAGCTGAGTAACTCTCATAAGAAAACACTGAGGCAAAGAGCTATTGTGGAAGAAGTGTATTGTCTAAATACCAAACACTTCTCAGTCATCAATCATTGTAGTTGTACCCACAACAATGAGCGCCACAGGAGGGGGCACAGGAGGGGCACAGGGGGATTGGGCAGTGGTGTGTGATGGGCGGTTCTATTGTTCCTTCTATATTAAAGAGGCTTTAGGGGCCAAACACTGGACTCTGCTGTTAAATGAAGTCACAGAGGTCATTTTGAGATGGTTTGACATGTACAAAGTAGGCATGTAACAATGTCAAATTTTACTGTTACAGTTATTGTGAGAAGAACGTTCTCGGATTTTACAATTACAATCGCGGCGGCAGGGAGGCCCAGACTACCCTCTCCACACACACTTCCTCCAGCTCTGATCCCGAGGCGTTCCCAGGACAAAGTACATTTTTTTATTTACAAATATAAGGCTCTGTGAATTGAAAATTCCTTCAAATCAATAGTGGCAAGAGATGTTACAGGATATAATATCTTTTCATATAAAATAGAACTTTGTCACTTCACAACAAAATTGATCATTCATTACAATTTCCACTCAGCAGCATGTAAATCATGTAAACTTAATTCTTCTCATCTCATGCCTCTCTGGAGACGAGGATCTACTGCTTCAAGTCAGTAATAAACAGGAAGGCGCTGTCGTCCTCCTGATCAGAGTCCCTTGCTTCGCGCAGCCCGAGACAGACACGTCCCCTGCCAGACACGTCCGGCAGACCAGATCTCTGCCCTGACATGCCCGCCTGATCCGGCGTGTCTTCACGATCCTCTGATACAGGTCCCAAGACCGCTCAGACCACTCCGGAGGCACTGATCAAGAGTCATCTGCTTTTCAGCATTCCCTCGACTCGCCATCTTGCTCCTCTCGCCACTACACACTACACACGCTAATCTCTTCCTCTCTTCCGGGTCTCCGATCAGCAGATAATAATACAAAAGATCGCTACCTACAGGTTGGGAGGTGTGAATTACACCTTAAAAGTTGCTCCAGGTCGTATCCTAGCGGCCCCCACTGAAAAACGTCTTTGACGTCTATAGACGTCACAGCACTCAACGTTTGGATTCGACATGACGTCAGTCGACGTCTCCAGCACTCAATGAGTTAATGAAATCCTCCTTATCAGTTTCCATCAATAGGCATAAAACAATAAAAGACATTAGGTATGACATTCTGGTCACTGCTGGAGGACTGCTGAGTTACTGCTCAGTAACTCGAACACAAGCATACAATTAAAATACACAAATGCTTGGATCACAGCTGAGGCGAGCATTAGCCTAGAGAATACCTTGAATATACTCCTCACGAGAACTCACAGGAAGGATCTTTGATGAGGTCCTTCCTTCAATTACCTCCACCAGTGGGTAGGGTTGCCAACCGTCCCTTGAAAAACGGAATCGTCCCGTATTCAGAAACAAAAGTACGCTTCCCGTATTGAGCTGAAAAGGGACGCACTTTGTCCCGTATTACCATGTGAATCAAAAATACTGTCTAAAACAGGGTGTCCAATACATCGGTCACCATCTACCAGTCGATCTGTGTCGGGTCTTGGTCTGGAGATGATTGTGATCATATTTCATTACGGCCGCTGCCTTTAGCAATCAACTTGTACTGTGTTTTTTGCACTGCTGCCCATGCGCTCGTCTGAAACACGTGGAAACCACGCACACCGCCAGCTCTCTCTCCTCCCTGCTCATAGCGCAAGCTCCCTCCTCAATGGGCTCTGATTAGAAGTGCAAACTAAGTGCAAAGCAAAAACGAATCTAAATTTATGTTACAGCGTCCGCACAGAGCACGTCTACAGCACAGAGCAGGTCTACAGCACAGAGCAGGTCTACAGCACAGAGCAGGTCTACAGCACAGAACAGGTCTACAGCACAGAGCACGTCTACAGCACAGAGCAGGTCTACAGCACAGAGCAGGTCTACAGCACAGAGCACGTCTACAGCACAGAGCAGGTCTACAGCACAGAGCAGGTCTACAGCACAGAGCACATCTACAGCACAGAGCACGTCTACAGCACAGAGCAGGTGTACAGCACAGAGCAGGTGTACAGCACAGAGCAGGTCTACAGCACAGAGCAGGTCTACAGCGACATGTGGTTGAATTTTGCCTAATAAAAGTGCACAAATGCATCTGTTTGTCACGACATCCATTTGGTAAATGTGCAGAGGCTGGTAAATACCACTACAAAACCAGTAAGAGAATGTAACTCCAGTCAGAAAAACAGGTTTAAAAAAAAAAAAACTCAAAGAAGGGGTCCTCAAACTGTGGGTGAGGGTCCAAAAACGAGGCACAGAGTGTTTAAGTGCAGTACAGTTTGCTTGGCTTATTTTAAGATTAAAATTAACATTCATCAGATAAAATGTAGATAGATTTATGAAAACTTATTTATGTGAGTCAGCCTTTTCCCACATGAAGATCATTAAGTACTGTTCCACCATGACTATGATCAATTGAAGTGAGCTTGAGTCTGGCTGTCAGCAGCGACTGTCCAGACTACACATCCCGAGCTGATTCCATCTAGTGCAAGTCAAATTTTGTGAGAAGGTCGTGCAAAGTGGGATCATCAAGAGGGAAAGGGAATTTTCCCCCCCAAAATGGGTGGTTGACATCTTAGTTTTTATTGGCTGGAATGATCCCAGATCTCAGAGCATCTACAGTTCAAACATTTTCCAGGGGGCCATGCCCCCGGACCCCCCTAGCTTTTCAGTGACTTTTTTCATTACTGGTCACTTTCATCCCTGTTTATATTAATTTATGCAGTTTTAAGTTAAGCAGGACAGATATTTATTTTATTCTGTTAATTTTGTTATTTTGTATTAAAAATAAATTGCTGATAATTATTTATTTTCCCTGTGTTCATGTCACTCAAATATGCATCTAATTCAATTCCGATTTGAGTCAAATAGTTTAAAAATCGCTTCACACATACAAAAAAATGGCTAAAAAGATTCACTACACCACGAAGGGTGAAGGCAATCGGGCCGGCCGGTCCTGCCAATGAGGTGTCCCTTATTTATTTTTCAGGGCCAGTGCCAGCTCCTCTGCAGGTGAAAGATTTTGAGGGGGGCTCCCACCTCCTGTGGCTTGGTAGCTACTGTTCATTTTAAATTAAATGAAGGTACCATTTCAACAGTATTACTAATTTCACTGAATAATAATATTAATATTAGCCTACTTACCACTCTGCAAAATGTTTTTATGCTTTGTCTTTACCTGCAAAACATTCCTCTTCACATTATTCCTGCTCAAAGACAAGATAACACAATTTAACGTATTAGTTGGTGCAAATACTTTTACACAGTAAAAATAAATTACAACTGACAAGACTGCTCTACAAATATGAATATAAAGATTTTATGACATCAACTACTTTCCTTGATTATCGAACTCGGTCTTCCACGTGACATACCGTAGCGAGCCCTCTCCCCCACGGACTTGTCTTGATACCGATGGTAAAAACATACTCAACATTCAGCACTGTTCAGAACTTAACTTACGCATTTAAGTGGTCGGCGATCTTCTGCTACGCCATGTCTCTCGCCTTGGTTATTGCAAGTGTGTTGCAGAGTTCCAAAAGCAACTTCTGTTCTGATGTGCTGAAATAATCAGCCCGAATCTTCGACATGATTGCATTTTCGACAGTCGCTTGTTCTGGACTTCTTACGTCCCCTGTGCACGCGCCTAGGCCAGGACAGGATAGGCCTGGCTGAAGTTAGCGCTGCTGAGGCACAGCTAAACTGCGTTAGTGGAACTATTTCAGGGTTAAGTCTAAGGTGATGCTTCTTCATTCGAGGCTTAACCACTTATGCGCTGCTATGTTTAGCGCATTAGTTGATGGAATACCCCCCTGCTAAACTGGGCAGTATCTGGAGGACTAAAGGGGTGAGTGAGGGAGGAGGAGGGGCAGGGTCTGTAGGACTAAAGGAGAGAGTGACAGAAGAAGAGGGGCAGGGTCTGGAGGTATAAAGAGCATTGTGATTGGTCTAATGGATATCCACACTTCAAACACCGCCCTGGCAACAGGTGTTTGTATCAGAAACACCTGGCTATAATAGGAGCAGTATTGCGGGACTGTCACTGAATAATAGAGCATTTTGTTCTTTAAGATGCTTTTTTGGAAACTCAAGAATCACTCCACACCTGGAAACTTGTGTAGCTCTGAGACCTTTGACTCTTTTGCAAGAGCTGAGATCAAACCCTTGAGCAGCACATTGGATTGTGCCTCAGCAGCTGATGAGCCCGGACTACAGTGGCTCCACTCGGGAGAAGAGGAGCAGAAGGCCCTGGTACATATAGCATTTCAATTCTCTCACACTCTCTCTCTCACACTCACTCTCTCACACAGACGGAGACACAATGTTATTTACTCTGACTGGCCGTGTCCATGGTGAGCGACTGTCTGTTTTGGGTGACATTTCACAGGGGTCAAAGGTCGCTAGCGTGTAAACAAAGTGCATAAATGTGTGTGTGGAGATTGGAGCAGGTGGGGAGTATGAGGCTCACTGCGGTATGCACACAAACTGATTGGTTTTGTCCACCGGGGCTCGCTCTTCAGTCAGTGCCAATTAGCCTGCTAACATTTAGAGCCACGCCATGGGCTCAGCTACATATGAGAATATGGCTGAGGCTGCAGGCATGAGGGCGCAGCCTTTCACAGTCAAACTATTGAATATGTGATTATAATTTCGATTTAAAGTGCAAATTCAACAAGGATTCCGTCAGGTATCATTGGGTTTCAGAGTAATGGAAAAAATAAGCCAGATGTGCAATGCAATGTTCTATCTCTGGGAAAGGTCCTCAATATGGTGCCTATTAACAAGAAGCTAAAACCCATAAATATGTGGTTACCTCATCAATCTAAAACCAGTGGTTAAGGCCAAAAGGCTGGCATATGGCTGCTTGTGTATGAATGTGGTGTGGGAGGGAGTGGTGGTGGTCAGAGGGGGGAACTTTATTTCTTTAATAGATTTTCATTGTTGTGAATGGCGTATACCTGTAATGTGCTTCACAGACATGTCGAAGCCTCTCACAGCACTGCACTGTAGTCAATATTCACTCTATACTTACCATGGTGGTAAGATACATCTGTAGCCACAGCTGCCTTGGGACAGACTGATGTAAGCAAGGCTTCCAATCTGCGCCTTTGGCCTTTCCGACCACCACTAACACTCACATTCATGCAGACACGGTGTGCACAATTATTAGGCAAGTGGGTATTTTGATTATCATGATTTTTAAGCATGTTCTCTGACTCCAAGTTTTACAAACTTGAATTCTTATTAGATTTAAACATATTTGGTGATGTTTATTTGTCTAACGAGAGGGTGTGGACTAAGGAGCTCAACAGCCTCAAAGTGTACAATTATCAGGCAGAACAAAATGGGCCAAAAAACAATTTAACTGACTGAAATGTCAAAAATTGTCTTTCAGAGGGATGCAGCACTCTTGAAATTGCAAAGATATTGGGGTGTGATCACAGAACCATCAAACGTTTTGTTGCAAATAGTCAACAGTGTTTCAAGAAATGTGTTGAGAAAAAAAAGACACAAATTAGCTGCAAGAGATTTGTGAAGAATCAAACAAGAAGAATCAAACAGGAACCCATTATCCTCCAACGTTGTCAATTACGGAACTGCAACCTACCTGGAGTGCCCAGAAGTACAAGGTGTACTTCATGTACAAGGTGTACCTTGGCCGTGAACAACTAAAATTAAGCTGAAACATCAAGACTGGGCCAAGAAATATCTGGAGATGGATTTTTCAAAGGTTTTATGGACTGATGAGATGAGAGTGACTATTGACAGAGCAGATGGATGGGCCCGTGGCTGGATCAGTAATGGGCTCCATTTTGACTGGCTGGTATTGTTACAGATGAGCTTGTTGGACCTTTTCAGGTTGAAGATGAACTCAAACTGAACTCCAAAACCTACTGCCAGTTTTTAGAAGACACTTTCTTCAAGTTGTGGTACAGGAAAAAGTCGGCATCTTTCAAGAGGACCATGATTTTTATGCAGGACAATGCTCCATCACTGCTTGGCTCGCCAGTAAAGGCCTTAAAGATGAAAAAATAATGACATGACCCCCTTCCTCACCAGACTTAAAATCTATTGAGAACTTAAGTTGAGATTTACGGTGAAGGAAAACAGTACACCTCTGAACAGTGCGAGGCTGTGATTGCTTCTGCAGAAAAAGTTGATCAACAGATGAAGAAAATGACAGACTCCCATGAATTGAAGGTTTATGGCCATTATTTATATTTATTTATTATTATGCGTGAAAAGTCCCTCAGTCGTCCAGGTAGAATCCATGATCAAAGGAGAAGTTCAATTTGTCAACTGGACAAAGTTTGTTTGGTTGGAAACGTTTCGCCGCTCATCCGAGAGGCTTCGTCAGCTCTATTATTATATTTATTATATTTATTTATTTATTTATTTATTTCAGGGACAGTGCACATTAATAAACATTTGCATGTAAATATGCCAGAATTAGCCTGAGGGCTATTTTTCATCTGTTGTCCCGGACAGGTGTAACATGTCAAACCTACAGGAAGTAAAATAGAATAAAATAGAATAAAAACAGGGTTAATATTTACACTCTAAAATCCTTCTTACATACAGTCACATACAGCTCCATGCAATTCTATACAGACATAAAACCACATTCCGCCACATACATTCATTTCCAGCCACAAACACTATATACCGTTAAGAGCATCACATACACATACATACAGACTCATACAATCAAAATCAAACAACAGTAACACACAAGAGGCAGGATAGCGACAGGGGCATCGGGAGGTGGATGTTAGTAGTGACAGGACTGACTCTCAATTAACCATTTCTTTAAGTGTAATTTAAATGAGGTGTAAGTGGGGAGGTTTCTGATTGTGGTGGGGGTGGTGTTCCAGTCATGGGCAGCTTGCACAGAGAAGGAGGTTTGGCCAAAGAGACTTTTTCTGAGGGGGATGATACAGTCCCCTCTCAATGCCCCTCTGGTTCTGCTGTGTTCTGACGTCCTGATGTGAAGAAACTGTGTGAGTGGAGGAGATGACAAGCCATGAATGATTTTATATGTGAGACACGGATGAGCAAATTTGACCAGGTTTTCCCAGTTAAGTAGATTGTGTTTTTGCAGGATTGGACAGTGGTGACAGTGGGGTTTCCGGTCCAGAGTTTTGATGGTGCGTTTATAAAGAGAGTGGATGGGTTTTAAAGCTGTAGCAGTTGAGTGAGACCAGACAGTTAGACAGTAAGTGATGTGAGACAGTATCATGGAGTGCATAAACATTTTAGCTGACTGTATGGACATCTGAGGTCGAATATGTCCAAAGTTGCTGAGATTGAATTTGATACGATTACTGACCATATTTATGTGGGATTTGAAAGAGAGTTTTGAATCAAGGATGACACCGAGATATTTATACGCATGGACCACCTGGAGCTATTGAGAAGGGTCACTGATTTTTTTTTTTAATGCCATAAAATTTATATTTATATATATATATATATATATATATATATATATATATACAAATTCTGAGTTATTATTCTGACAGATGAAAATAAACCACCAAGATAGAAAAAATGTTCATTTTGTTGCGTAATAATTCTGCACATTAAAATTTGCCCAATAATTGTGCACATAAACATTTTCTCATTAGAAAGACAAAACTTCAGTTTTACTTTTGTAAATATTCACGTTTGAGGTTAATTAACATTTTGGATTGATCGAGAGCGCTGCATTTGTTCAATTACAAAATTAATCCTCATAAATCCAGCTTGCTTAATAATTGTGCACACAGTGTATATTGGCTTTAGGCACATGAAGTGTCTTGCCTAAAGGTACAGAATAACAAAACTTGGTCCAAACAGGAATCAATTCTCCGACCTTCGGGTTGGTGAATGAATGCTCTAACCACTGAGCCAATGAATAAACAATGTGTTTATCTGATTGGGTAAGCCACTTGTCAATCATGCTCTGGGAGGTGAGTTTAGGGTCCAGACACACCTGTTTAGCATTGGAAACGCGTCTTTTGCAATCAACCACTGCACTGAAGATACTTTATTTATCCTACTGGAAATTTCAAGTGCAAAGAATAAAGTTGTTTTTTTTTGTATCTCCTCTCTCCCCCTCCACCTGGTCTGCTGTTTGCCCTTCCTACACCAACAATGTGTGTTTTACCTGTGTCTCAAAGCCACCGCTTGCATTAATTAGCTTCCATTCATTGAGCGAAGGACACAGGCGCTTCAATAGGTCTTCAACGATTGTCTTGGCTTTTCATTTATCCGCCTGGCTTTTCAATGGCAGCTGATGCAGTATTGACTTGGAGAGAAAAAGGAAGAGCAAATGCTGGAGTTGTACACAGTTCTGAGTGTTGCTCTATACCCAAGGACACACGACGCGAGTCCAATGAATGCCAATGCACAGCTATTGAAATTCAATATCAAGTAGTGTGTGCAAAAGCATGTGGCACAGAACAGATTGAGAGCTGAACGCACTGTGCTCTTGTACCACGGGTGAATGCAGAGCGCAGTAATGAATTGGTAATGTCAAGGACTCGTGGGGCTGTCACTCAGACAAGGACAGGATCTGACCATAGATATCCACATGAACAAGGCTGCAAATTAAACTGCACGCTATTGTGTAGTATTGTGTTATTGTGTTTCACTGTTTTCAAACTGCAGCATGTACAAATCAAACAATTATCAATATCATAATGCAATAAAGATAATACAAACAATTATTAGTCAGTTGAAAATTATTATTGTATTATTATTTTTCTTTTTAAATTATATTCTGCCTTTTCCTTAGTATCAAAATTAAGTTTAAAATATTTGTGCAAGTAAAATATGCTCACTTTCATCCATCTATCTATTTTCTTCCGCTTATCCGGGGCCAGGTCGTGGGGCCAACAGTCTAAGCAGGGACTCCCAGACTTCCTTCACCCTGGACACTTCCTCCAGCTCCTCCGGGGGGACCCCAAGGCGTTCCCAGGCCAGCCGGGAGACCTAGTCCCTCCAGAGTGTCCTGGGTCTTCCCCGGGGCCTCCTCCCGGTGGGAGATGCCCGGAACACCTCTCGAGGGAGGCGACCAGGAGGCGTCCGGAACAGACGCCCGAGCCACCTCAGCTGGCTCCTCTCAACGTGGAGAAGCAGCAGCTCTACTCCGAGCCCCTCCCGTGTGACTGAGCCCCTCTCCCTATCTCTAAGGGTGCACCCAGCCACTCTGTGGATGAAACTCATTTCGGCCGCTTGTATCCGCGATCTTGTCCTTTCGGTTATTACCCAAAGCTCATGACCATAGGTGAGGGTAGGAATGTAGATTGACCGATAAATTGAGAGCTTCGCCTTTTGGCTCAGTTCCCTCTTCACCACAGCGACCACATCACTGCCGATGCTGCACCGATCCAGCTGTCAATCTCACGCTCCATCCTCCCCTCACTCGTGAACAAGACCCCGAGATACTTGAACTCCTCCATCTGAGGCAAAGACTCTCCATCTACCCGGAGAGGGCAAGCCACCTTTTTCCGGTCGAGAACCATGGCCTCGGATTTGGAAGAGCTGATCCTCATCCCAACCACTTCACATTCGGCTGCAAATTGCCCCAGTGCACGCTGGAGGTCCCGGTTCGATGAAGCCATCAGGACAACATCATCTGCAAACAGCAGAGATGAGATCCTGTGGTTCCCAAACTTGATCCCCTCCAGCCCCTTACTGCACCTAGAAATTATAATGAAACAGAACCAGTGCATGTTGGACTCCTGGCGGAGTTCAACATGCACCGGAAACAGGTCCGACTTACTACCGCCAATGCGAACACAGCTCCTGCTCCGATCATACAGGGACCGAACAGCCCTTATCAAAGGGCCCCGAACCCCGTACTCCCAGAGCACTCTCCGCAGGACCCCAAGAGGGACATGGTCGAATGCCTTCTCCAGATCCACAAAGCACATGTGGACTGGTTGGGCAAACTCCCATTCACCCTCGAGCACCTGATGGAGAGTATAGAGCTGATCCAGTGGACCAGAGGGACTACCACCCCGGTCTGCCAGTCCAGAGGTACTGTGCCCGACCGCCACGCGATGTTGCAGAGACGTGTCAGCCAAGACAGTCCTACAACATCCAGAGACTTAAGATACTCAGGACGAATCTCATCTACCCCTTGCCACCGAGGAGCTTTCCAACCACCTCAATAACTTCAGCCAGGGTGATGAGTGAGTCCACCTCTGAGGCCCCAGTCTCTGCTTCCTCCTCGGAAGACGTGACGGTGGGATTGAGGAGATCCTCAAAGTATTCCTTCCACCGTCCGATAACATCCCCAGTCGAGGTCAACAGCTCCCCACCCGCACTGTAAACAGTGTTGGTGAAGGACTGCTTCCCCCTCCTGAGGTGCCAGACAGTTTGCCAGAATTTCCTTGAGGCCGTCTGATAGTCCTCCTCAATGGCCTCTCTGAACTCCTTCCCATCCTGAATGTTTGCCTCTACAACTGCCCGGGCTGCAGCACGCTTGGCCGACCAGTACCCGTCAGCTGCCGCCGTGACAGGCACCACAGACTTTACAACCACAGCTACAAGTGGCTGCATCGACAATAGAGGCCGAGAACAAAGCCCACTCGGACTCTATGTCCCCAGCCTCTCCCGGAATCTGGGAGAAGCTCTCCCAAAGGTCTGAGTTGAAGGTGCCCCTGACAGAGGGATCTGCCAGATGTTCCCAACAGACCTTGGGCCTGCCAGGTCTTTCCGGCTTCCTCCTCCACCAGCAGACCCAACTCACAACCAGGTGGTGATCAGTTGACAGCTCTGCCCCTCTCTTCACCCGAGTGTCCAAGACACGCGGCCGGAAGTCAGATGACACGACAGCAAAGTTGATCATCGACCTCCTCCTGATCACCGTCCTAGGGTGTCCTGGTGCCACGTGCACTGGTGGACACCCTTGTGCTCGAACATGGTGTTCATTATGGACAAACTGTGGCTAGCACAGAAGTCCAATAACAGAACACCGCTTGGGTTCAGATCAGGGAGGCATCAGGGAGGTGTCATATTGGACTATGTTTATTTTGATGGTACTGGTTTGGGACACTAGGATTTCTCTTAAGAAATTTCAGAGAATTTCAGAGTAGGACATGGAGGAGTTCTGACTTTGCCTAGGATGTTCCACACATACTTAAAAGTGTTTACATCTGTATCTTGCATGTATTCACTTGTGTTTGTTGGCAGCACTTGCTTGTGTTCACAGAGATACAGTAGGGAAGCTTAAAGCAGACCTATTCATCAAAATCGACTTGTAACCATGTTATTGTTGTTTTCCCTTCTCATTTACCCTTTCAGAGTTGTATTTGGAGTGATTCACCACCACCGGCATTCTCCCATTGCTCTCTACTTCTTTCTCCAATTTTATTTTCTTAATCATTGATATGTGCAGGATTCTGCCGCATCACGTACTCATTTTGGCACAAATGAAAAAAATCCACGGATCATCTTCTCCTATTGGGCACAAAGTCATTTTAAATTAATATTGTGATGTAAAATGTGCAAATTAATCCATTAATCCATCCACGGGTGTCAGAGATTATTATTATATAGCAGACACAGGCACAATAGGTCTTCTTTAAGGTAATACTGTGGAACATTCCAGAAAAAGAAATTACATCTATATGGAAACAAGCAGGTGTTGACACTCCACCAGAAAAACTCCACCAGAAAAGTGACAGCTTTATTATTCCATATGTTTACCCATGAGTGTTCAAAATAGACTGGTACATTTCGTAAAAGCTTGTGAAGTATAGTCTAGACGCAACCTTTATTTTTACCTGGGTCAGTCTCATAACAACAGTTACGTCAAATTACTGCCACTGTCCTAATATCCTCTCAGCGAGGGGAAAAAGAAACACTAACTAAATGCTATGACTGTGGCCGATTCTTCACAAAATGTGTGCTTGTCACTCACACCGCTCCTGCGTTTGACCCCCCTCTGTGTTCAGTACCCACCCCAGTCTGTTCTTTTTCCTCATTACTTTCAATTGCATCCGATTGCATCACATTATCAGGATTATTTTGTTTACCCAGGAAGATTTTGATGCTGTTTTTAAAGAGCCAGGAATAGCCGTTGCTGTGGTAACTGATAACATGGAACCCAATTTGAGAGAAAGAAAATGAGAACAACAAAACACACACACATATTTGATACGTTACATTCCCAAAGCCTGCGTTATTAAGGAGCATCCCAAAGAAACAGTCAGACTCACAGCTCAGTACGGTTCATTGACTCAGCTATTATTTATATGAGGAAGTGTGCGAGCTGCCAGGAACTTTCACATATTCTAGTACGAGAGAGAAAGTTCTGTTCAGGGATATATTGAATGACGATATCAGAATTAGAATAGTTTTATTGCTGTTGTCAGTGAACAGAATTCACAAACTAGGAACTTGCTAGTCCTGATGCGACATCAAACAGCGAATAGTAATCATAAAGATAAACTATGATTCAATAAAAATAAGGCCTTGCATTAAAATAAGGTCAAATAGGTTTTGAATATATACAAAATATGCAGTGTATATAGATATAAAGTAGTTTCAATGTTATTTGTCTCAGAGGGTGGTTAAAACTATATGCGTGCCTTCTGACATACTTTTTTTTCTTTTGATTTGCTGTGCCATTTTGAGGACTTTTAACCAAAAGCCACAGATATGATCACGATCAATTCTCTTTCAACTTATTGTTCAATGAATGAATGATGGAACTATACTTTTTGGCGGTCAGTATTCATCTAGGGTACATTTTCTTTGTAATAGTGGCGGGGTTTTTTTTCTGTACGAAGACAAGATTTGAGTTGTAGAGGGTTGAATAAAGATTATATTCTTATAGAATTTATATGGCTCATTATAGATACAAACTACTACATTGTTCCATTTTATTTAAAGTAGCTTTGTGTGTGTGTGTGTAAGACATGAGGACCAGACTGGGACCAGACCGGGACTAGACTGGAACTAGACCAGGACCAGACCGGGACCAAACCGAGACTAGACCGGGACCAGAACGGGATTAGACCAGGACTAAATGTGGACTAAACCAGGTCTAAACCAGGACTAAACCAGGTTTAAAAAAGGCCTAAAACAGGTCTAAACCTGGACTAAGCCAGGACTAAACCTGGACTAAACCAGGACTAGACCAGGTCTAAACCAGGACTAAACCAGAACTAGACCAGGTCTAAACCACGATTAAACCACCGCATGCGGCTCTTTGCCTGGTTTCGTGCGGCTCTTGCGTTCATGTCGAGGTTTGATGTGCATGTTCGCTTCGTGGCTCGGACTGCGTCGTTTGCCGTGGCACAGTCCGGACACTGCTGGTGGTCTCGTGCTCGCAGCCCCGGGTGGGACGCGCGGCCTCACGGTGGTCATGCTGCTCTATCACGGATTTGACCACGATGAGCGGGTACACGTGTCTGCGCACGCAAAAAGTGAGTGACTGTTTCTGTGTCCTTTGTCACTGCCACACATGGATCCACCTTTATATATCTTACTGAGTCTTATAAACATTTACTTTTCTCAACAATGCAACTGGGTTTGTGAAGTTATGACATCAAGGTTAGATGGAGTCAAACTTCGACTTAGACTTAGACAAACTTTATTGATCCACAAGGGAAATTGTTTTCGCATCACCATGGAAACTAGAGCTGCAAACACAAACCGTCTACATTGTCACCTTACTTTTGTCTGCTATTTAACGTGTAATAGATTGTAGATTTGGTGTTAAACTCTGTCTCCACTGGAGTGTTTTATCCTCTGTCAGAGCCTGATGAAGACAAATAGCTGTTCCTCTGCTGGAGGATCCTGGACTGGGATAGAACTGCAGCTCTAGAGGTCAAAAGAAACAGGCTTCACTACACTTTACTCCACATTTATAAGCTTCAAGGAGGAGTTAGAAAGTTCAAGTTCAAGTTTTTCAAGGTTATCCTGTGCCGTTTTTTTTTTTTTTTTTTACTGGACAACTTGAATTGTAAACATTGCTTTTAATGTTGTGGCATGGGAAGTATTTTTAGAGTGGTCACCTATATAGAATAATGATCAGGAAAATGTACTTGGACAAAGGACAGTTATTCACAGTGTATTGCTTTGGTCATTTTCACTCATGCAAATCTGGTTATGAATTCAAATTTGTGCATTACTAGATGTTTTACTTTTTTAGCAGCCACCAGTAATCTGTTGTGGTACAGGAGGTCTTCATTTATATAATACATAAATATTCAAATATTAATTCCTTGTGTACTCTACTGTCTTTCTGCTTTTTTCTGTTACGTCTCAGATGGCTGGTTCTGCTTTGGTCCTGTTCTTGTTGAGTTCAGTTTAGTTTGATGTAAAGTCAGTGCAATGGAACATTATTTAGTAATTTTTTATTAAATAATTCTGTGGATAACCTCCAAATATGCTGAACAGTCAGTCTGAACTTCCAAAATGTGCTCAGACCATTCCCCGTCCAGGCCTTCCTCTTGTGCCCAGACTGTGGTCTGTCTCCTGTGTGAAAGTGATCATCTCCTGTCTCCTGTGTGACACTGGTCTCTCTCCTGTGTGACACTGGTCTCTCTCCTGTGTGACACTGGTCTCTCTCCTGTCTCCTGTGTGACACTGGTCTCTCTCCTGTGTGACACTGGTCTCTCTCCTGTCTCCTGTGTGACACTGGTCTCTCTCCTGTGTGACACTGGTCTCTCTGCTGTGTGACACTGGTCTCTCTCCTGTCTCCTGTGTGACACTGGTCTCTCTCCTGTGTGACACTGGTCTCTCTCCTGTGTGACACTGGTCTCTCTGCTGTGTGACACTGGTCTCTCTCCTGTCTCCTGTGTGACACTGGTCTCTCTGCTGTGTGACACTGGTCTCTCTCCTGGTCTCTCTCCTGTGTGACACTGGTCTCTCTGCTGTGTGACACTGGTCTCTCTGCTGTGTGACACTGGTCTCTCTCCTCTCTCCTGTGTGACACTGGTCTGTCTCCTGTGTGACACTGGTCTGTCTCCTGTCTCCTGTGTGACACTGGTCTCTCTCCTGTGTGACACTGGTCTCTCTCCTCTCTCTTGTGTGACACTGGTCTCTCTCCTGTGTGACACTGGTCTCTCTCCTGTCTCCTGTGTGACACTGGTCTCTCTCCTGTGTGACACTGGTCTCTCTCCTGTGTGACACTGGTCTCTCTCCTGTCTCCTGTGTGACACTGGTCTCTCTCCTGTGTGACACTGGTCTCTCTCCTGTGTGACACTGGTCTCTCTCCTGTGTGACACTGGTCTCTCTCCTGTCTCCTGTGTGACACTGGTCTCTCTGCTGTGTGACACTGGTCTCTCTCCTGTCTCCTGTGTGACACTGGTCTCTCTGCTGTGTGACACTGGTCTCTCTCCTGGTCTCTCTCCTGTGTGACACTGGTCTCTCTGCTGTGTGACACTGGTCTCTCTCCTGTGTGACACTGGTCTCTCTCCTCTCTCCTGTGTGACACTGGTCTGTCTCCTGTGTGACACTGGTCTGTCTCCTGTCTCCTGTGTGACACTGGTCTCTCTCCTGTGTGACACTGGTCTCTCTCCTCTCTCTTGTGTGACACTGGTCTCTCTCCTGTGTGACACTGGTCTGTCTCCTGTCTCCTGTGTGACACTGGTCTCTCTCCTGTGTGACACTGGTCTCTCTCCTGTGTGACACTGGTCTCTCTCCTGTGTGACACTGGTCTCTCTCCTGTGTGACACTGGTCTCTCTCCTGTCTCCTGTGTGACACTGGTCTCTCTCCTGTGTGACACTGGTCTGTCTCCTGTCTCCTGTGTGACACTGGTCTCTCTCCTGTGTGACACTGGTCTCTCTCCTCTCTCCTGTGTGACACTGGTCTCTCTCCTGTGTGACACTGGTCTCTCTCCTGTCTCCTGTGTGACACTGGTCTCTCTCCTGTGTGACACTGGTCTCTCTCCTGTGTGACACTGGTCTCTCTCCTGTGTGACACTGGTCTCTCTCCTGTCTCCTGTGTGACACTGGTCTCTCTCCTGTGTGACACTGGTCTCTCTCCTGTGTGACACTGGTCTCTCTCCTGTGTGACACTGGTCTCTCTCCTGTCTCCTGTGTGACACTGGTCTCTCTCCTGTGTGACACTGGTCTCTCTCCTGTGTGACACTGGTCTCTCTCCTGTCTCCTGTGTGACACTGGTCTCTCTCCTGTGTGACACTGGTCTCTCTCCTGTGTGACACTGGTCTCTCTCCTGTCTCCTGTGTGACACTGGTCTCTCTCCTGTGTGACACTGGTCTCTCTCCTGTGTGACACTGGTCTCTCTCCTGTGTGACACTGGTCTCTCTCCTGTGTGACACTGGTCTCTCTCCTGTCTCCTGTGTGACACTGGTCTCTCTCCTGTGTGACACTGGTCTCTCTGCTGTGTGACACTGGTCTCTCTCCTGTGTGACACTGGTCTCTCTCCTGTGTGACACTGGTCTCTCTCCTGTCTCCTGTGTGACACTGGTTTCTCTCCTGTGTGACACTGGTCTCTCTCCTGTGTGACACTGGTCTGTCTCCTGTCTCCTGTGTGACACTGGTCTCTCTCCTGTGTGACACTGGTCTCTCTCCTGTCTCCTGTGTGACACTGGTCTCTCTCCTGTGTGACACTGGTCTCTCTCCTGTGTGACACTGGTCTCTCTCCTGTGTGACACTGGTCTCTCTCCTGTCTCCTGTGTGACACTGGTCTCTCTCCTGTGTGACACTGGTCTCTCTCCTGTGTGACACTGGTCTCTCTCCTGTGTGACACTGGTCTCTCTGCTGTGTGACACTGGTCTCTCTCCTGTGTGACACTGGTCTCTCTCCTGTGTGACACTGGTCCGTCTCCTGTCTCCTGTGTGACACTGGTCTCTCTCCTGTGTGACACTGGTCTCTCCTGTCTCCTGTGTGACACTGGTCTCTCCTGTCTCCTGTGTGACACTGGTCTCTCTCCTGTGTGACACTGGTCTCTCTCCTGTGTGACACTGGTCTCTCTCCTGTCTCCTGTGTGACACTGGTCTCTCTCCTGTGTGACACTGGTCTCTCTGCTGTGTGACACTGGTCTCTCTCCTGTGTGACACTGGTCTCTCCTGTCTCCTGTGTGACACTGGTCCGTCTCCTGTCTCCTGTGTGACACTGGTCTCTCTCCTGTGTGACACTGGTCTCTCTCCTGTGTGACACTGGTCTCTCTCCTGTGTGACACTGGTCTCTCTCCTGGTCTCTCTCCTGTGTGACACTGGTCTTTTTCCTGTCCCTGTGTAGATATTGACGAGTGTGCAGAGGGTAAACACTACTGCAGAGAGAACACCATGTGTGTGAACACACCCGGCTCCTTCATGTGCATCTGCCACACTGGATACATTCGCATCGACGACTACTCCTGCACAGGTAAGAGGAGCAGCTACCTTATCTTTATAGGGAGACATGTTTAAAGCGGTCATATGATGGAAAATCCACTTTTATGAGCAGTTCTAACAGTGTTCTCTTATCAGTAACTTCCTCATAATTTTTGTTTGAGTATGAATCCCAAAAACATGCTCCATAGGTTAAAAAAAAGAAAGGAGGAGAGGAGCCTGTTTTCAGCACAAATGAGCTACATCAGGGAATCAAAACAAATTTGTCTCTAATCCTTTCTTGCACATTTTTTGGTAAATTGACACTCTTGTTTCTTTCATTAACCTGTTTTAGATCAAACAAAATGCAAAAACAATGAAGTAGGTTAATAAAAGAACTAACACAGGAAAAATCAAATAACCTGTTTTAACCCAGCTGATGCTCTCTGATAACTCTATTATTATTATTATATTACATATTAGGAAACACTTCTGTTGGTATTAGGAGAGTCTGTACCCACTTTACTCTCAAATTAATGCCCCAATACACTTTTTTCTTTTCTGTTCTGTGTCACAAACTGATTCACTTTTTTCAATTACTATCTAGTTCATTATTAATGGAGGCAAAGGTGCTGAAGTGTCTTGCACAAAAACAGCAACATTTTTGTGACTTATTCAGATTTTATAATGACCATTTCTATTATTTTCTGTTTGTTATTATAACTAGTTTTAACGCGTTAATTAGATTAATTAATTACCGTATTGGCCCGAATATAAGACGACCCTGATTATAAGACGACCCCCTCTTTTTCAAGACTCAAGTTTGAAAAAAGACTTTTTGAACACCAAATTTTATTTTTATACAGAAAATAATTACAGTACATCTGAAACAAATGATTATAACAATATATTCGAGAGAAAAAGCATGTTATTTTGCCTCATTCAAATCATGCAAAAACTGTCTATCACATCTTAATATCTGAACATTTAAATATGTAAACTAAAGTGCAATCACATTTGTAAATGAATGGCTTCTGGTTTTTGAAATGTAAATAAACCAATCTACTGTGATAAAACAACAAAATTGCATTAACCATCAAAGTGAAGTCTAAGTGAAGTCAGCTGCGATCTGACGAGATGGGAGGGAGCAGAGGAGAGACTGGTGTGTGTGTGTGTCTGTGAGTGAAGCGACAGTCCGCGCTGTTCTCAACTCCGCCCCCGCCCCTCTCTGCCTGTGTCTCTCTGTCGCTTTCTCTGAACGGGGAAAGAGAGAAAACGGCGCAATTATTTTTTCCCCCTCCCGCGATCTTGGAGCCTCTGATCACCAAAAAAAGTCGCTAGATTTGTCCCTAGTCGCTTTTGTCTAATTTTCTCGCTAGGGGGGGTCCAGAAAGTAGCTAAAAATAGCGACAAAGTCGCTAAGTTGGCAACACTGCCGCTAGCAGCATTCGCTTTAAAGATATCTGGCGCGATCTAGCGTTGGAATGTCTAGACCTCGAATCTAAGACGACCCCCGCTTTTTCAGTGTTCTTTCAATGGAAATAACATCGTCTTATATTCGGGCCAATACGGTACACTGCAAATTAATCTCAATGGGATTTCCCTGGTTAAATAAAGTTATAATAATAAAATTAACTCGTTATAAAAATTAACGCAATTAATTATGAGTGGCAGTTTAATGCGCGTGCATTTTAAATTTGGTGTGCAGAGAGCAAAACGCTGCCAGCGCCTTTGAGCGGCAAGTTTATTTATAAAAAGAACATAGATTGGACTATCAACAAGAATGCCGTGATTTGTAGCGTTTGCCAAAAAGAGTTTTCTGATCCACCCTGACAGATCATTTGAACGATAAACACGTCCGGACAAGTTCCATTGTTACCGGTGATAGTGCGCACTTCACCAAACCACCAAACCAACAAACCACGCTCGCAGAATTTGGGAAACGAATGAGGAAAGCGACTGCAGAAAAACTGACAAACTCAATCGCAAAGTGGGTTTGTTTGTTCGCTTGCTCACTCACATTCTCTCTCTCTCTCTCTCTCTCTCTCTCTCACACTCTTAAAATGTGATTAATTAGATTAATTAATTATAAATTCTGTAATTAGATACATTTTGAATCGCCTGACAGCACTACTTATAACATAATGTGATTTAAGAGCGGTCCAAATAATTTTCCTTGTGAATCAATAACATTTGTCTACGTCTAAGCCTAAGTCTAACATACAGTACATAGAGTGAGTACTATCGACCTATAGCCATCAACCTGAGCTCCCAGCAGTCCCTTATCAGAATCACACAAGTCCAGTAGGTAAAATGTAAAAGAGTGCAGTTTTCTACGTGTTCATGTCCTCTTGACTTCACTTCACTCTCAGCCCTCTGCAGAGTGAGCTGGCAGCCTGCACAGTTCCTCATGGGTGGCTTGGTTAATGTGCATTATTTGAGATGACTGTCAGTGTGATTTGCGGTGATTAAAATGAAAAGCACGCCTGCCTCAGTCGATAGCGCTCTCAGCTCTATCAAAGGAGCTGCTGCTGCTGTCGGCCTGTTTACACTGTGGACATTACCCAACATATTTCTCACTGATGAATCCTTAAATTGTGTGGAGTCTGTTCCTCCACTGAACATGTGAATATTGTCATTACATTAAAGGTCCCATGGCATGAAATGTTCACTTTCTGAGGTTTTTGAACGTTAATGTGAGCTCCCCTACCCTGTTTAAAGCCCCCCTCATGGCTAAACATTGTGAAATGTGTAAACTGAGTAATAGTGATCCTTTTCTGTATTTAAGAAAAAGACAGCCCAAACGGGCGAGTTTGAACAAACTCCCCTTATGACGGCATAAGGGGTAAAGGTTTCCACCCCCTCTGTCTGGATGTCCACCCCCTGTCTCTGGAAATCCCACCCAGAGAATTTGACTGAAGCATGGCAACTGCTCTGTCCCTGGATGTGATGATGAAGAAAGCTCCTTCATTCAAGCCTCTGAAACACCAGTGGTTTAATTTTATTTTCTGTGGAAATGCTTTGAAGCAAGAGCGCTAGCCACTCAGCTACCGTGCCGCCAAGTACTGGTGTATTCCTCTCAATAGTAAAGGACCATAGTCAGCTCTGTACATTTGGCCAGCATTTTGCAGAGAGTACACGTTGAGGCAGACAGGCTCCAGTCCAGGATGGTCCTCCATATATGTGAGTTTGTAGTCGTAGTCTTCTAGTAACCTAATTAGAATTAGAAATAGTGTCATTTTTAGGCATAAATACCGTATTGGCCCGAATATAAGACGATGTTTTTTGCATTGAAACAACACTGAAAAAGCGGGGGTCGTCCTAGATTCGAGGTCTAGACATTCCAACGCTAGATGGCGCCAGATATCTTTAAAGCGAATGCTGCTAGCGGCAGTGTTGCCAATTTAGCGACTTTGTCGCTATTTTTAGCTACTTTCTGGACCCCCCTAGCGAGAAAATTAGACAAAAGCGACTAGCGACAAATCTAGCGAGTTTTTTTGGTGATCAGAGGCTCCAAGATCGCGGGAGGGGGAAAAAATAATTGCGCCGTTTTCTCTCTTTCCCCGTTCAGAGAAAGAGACAGAGAGACACAGGCAGAGAGGGGCGGGGGCGGAGTTGAGAACAGCGCGGACTGTCGCTTCACTCACAGGCACAGACACACACACCAGTCTCTCCTCTTGTTTTATCACAGTAGATTGGTTTATTTACATTTCAAAAACCAGAAGCCATTCATTTACAAATGTGATTGCACTTTAGTTTACATATTTAAATGTTCAGATATTAAGATGTGATAGACAGTTTTTGCATGATTTGAATGAGGCAAAATAACATGCTTTTTCTCTCGAATATATTGTTATAATCATTTGTTTCAGATGTACTGTAATTATTTTCTGTATAAAAAATAAATTTGGTGTTCAAAAAGTCTTTTTCAAACTTGAGTCTTGAAAAAGAGGGGGTCGTCTTATAATCAGGGTCGTCTTATATTCGGGCCAATACGGTAGTTGTCAAATGAAGATACAAAGTTGTTTTGAATTTAGAGTGTTACCTGAGGTATCCAAGCAGCAAATGTTCTCAGCATCTGAGGGCATGGTAGCACAATTTCCACAGTGGCACCTATCCAAAAGATATAGGCAGAACAGTAATAAATCTTCAGTTAAATATAAGGTAATACAGACAGATGTGATGATGGTAAATGTTCAAAGTCATGGGTTAACATGACGTCAATAAATGTGAGCATAGAGAACGTTATCATTAATAGTCATAGTCACTTTATCAGTATAGTCATAGAATAGATTAGAATGCCTTCTATTGTTACTGTACATATGGTACAATGAGATTAAAAGCAGCCCATTCTCCAGTGCAGACATGTATGGAGATTATTTACATACATTTATAACATAGTGCAAGAAAAGATAACAAAAGGGGGGTAGGTGCACATTTCTGAGGTGCAACATACATAATATGTGTAATATGTAAATATTATTCACATGCACTTAAGTATCCTGGCTTTGTATTTGCGCACATGTTCGAACATTGTTGTTCGTGGTAAACAGGTTACACACATGTACAGGGAATGCTTTAATGTAACAACACATCGGTATACTAGTGTTTTTCATGTAAACCGGGATATCAAAACACTGTGTCCCAAATTTGATCAAAACCAGGATAAGCCTTATATTCGCGATATTAAGTGCATGTAAACATAGTCACATAGTCAGGTTATTAGGCTCCGGGAAGTTATTACCCTGCCACCGTTGATAAATTCTGTATTTAATAGCATGACGGGTTTCTTTCTCAGAGCAACAAGCTAACAGAGGCTATGCTGACTACATGATAACCGTAACAGTATACATAAACAAGCTAAAAAAAAGTATTGTTTCCAGACATAATATTTCAAACTAACCATTCGGTGACGTCATGCTGAAACCGCTGATTTGCAACTTCTTCTCGTTCGGGAGCAGACTCGGGCTCGTACTGAAAACTTTTCACTGAAAAGTTTATTACAATCGCTTGTCCACTTCTCCATTTCACACACGGAAACCAGCGCCAAACCCGGAAACAGTGACCGTGTGTGGCCACACCGCCACCCGCCTGCACTGGCCCGTCTCCGTCCTCCTCATTTGCATTCAAGCGACATGCCCAGAATGGACCTTGAAAACCAAAATAATCCATAGGGCTGCCTCCTAGAGGCTCTATCATACACCAAGGCTTGATCTGGAGAAGAAGGCTTCATATAAGTATTAGGGAACCACTAAGGTGCCATATAAAAGCATCAAGAAGTACCATGTCATGGGATCTTTAAGTTTATTACCATAGAGACAAGCAGGTGGGACAGGCTGTCTACTAAAAAAGTTCATTAATGTGTATTTAAAGAAATGTATATAGAATACATATATTGTATATAGAATATATATATTGTAAGAAATGTATCTTATGTCTTGAATTGGATGAAAATGAGACCTAATATATTGACATAAGGTCTATATTTATTATTGTATTGTTTTAGTGCGCTCACCTTCACACTTGCTGGAGGAAATTATATTTTACTTTTAAGCGATAAGGTCTAGGAAAAAAAATAGCATTTGACTGACACGCAGTTTCATAATATTTACAAAATAAATGAAGTCTGGTATAAGGACTGAATTACAATTGAAAGCCTGTCAGCTTTCATTATTATAGCTTTAGTTGCGTCTTGGAAGAGCAGTGTGTTCAGTCGTCTCTTCAATTAGTATTTCTCATAATGTCTTCCACAAAGTCTTTCTGCTCCGCACCTTCCAAAAAAGCTTCTTTTACTTATTTATTCCTCCCTCACACTGGATCATGATGAATGTACTGAGATTGCCCAAACTGGGAGTCTAGACAAGAATGAGTCAGTGTCGTCTCACATCTGGCTCTCCAGAAACAAGAGCCAACAAACTACAGTATTCAACAGAGCTCTGCTAACTTGAATTGCGGACATTTTCTGAAATGTTAAGCAGTAGCAGTAGTGGTAGTAGTTGTAGTTGTAGTTGTAGATAGATGTAGTAATAGTAGTGCACCCTTCCTTCTGATATTCGTTATGTATTTGGTACCACTTTAATAACTACACTTTAATTAGCCTTAATAAAGATTGAAGTCAAAATATGTCGACTGTGTGTTGTTTGCATCAAATTATTAAGTGAATTATTATAACTCATTCACTGCCGGCCTGTTTTCAGAATTCAACCCCCCAGAGTGCCAGAGATTTTAGGGCATTTTCACTGATTTTACAAGACCCACAGAGTTCTTTGACTATATAAACATGGCACACATCAAAATAAAGTGTTGACTCTCTTCTTTCACCTGGTAAAAAAAATCATGCTTCTAACATTTTCAGTTCTCAAGTAATTGATAGTAGAACATAGGGTAGTTTCAGCAAAAACACTGTTTTTTGACCACAGAGTGGAGAAAATGAGCGTTTTGTGCAAAGAGGGATTTCTAGCAGATCAGTGATTTTGACGTCAATACTTTATTGATTGATATTGATTTAGTGACACCTCAAACATCTAAAACAACAGAGAAAGAGAATTTTGATGACAAAGTACATTTTTTATTTACAAATATAAGAATATAAGGCTCTGTGAATTGAAAATTCCTTCAAATCAATAGTGGCAAGAAATGCTTACAGGATATAATAATATCTTTTCATAGAAAATAGAACTTTGTCACTTCACAACAATATTGAGGCTCAGAGTACAGACCCGTAATAAAACTAATATACACACACACACACATACATATACTGTATAAGTACATACACACAAGCCCATGCATAAACCTTCACATACACACGCGCGCGCACACGCACACACGCACATAACTTCATTCATTACAATTACCACACAGCAGCATCATGTAAACTTAATTCTTCTCATCTCATGCCTCTCTGGAGACGAGTATCTACTGCTTCAAGTCAGTAATCAACTGATCTGAGTTCCCCGCTTCGCGCAGCGCGATCCCGAGCACGTTGTCTGCCTCGGGCAGAGCGGATCTCTGCCCTGACATCCCTGCCTGATCTGGCACGTCTCCGCGATCCTATGATCCGGGATCCTGGGTCCCAAGACCTCTCAGACTGCTCTGGAGGCACTGATCAAGAGTCATCTGCTTTTCCGTATTCCCTCCAATCGCCATCTTGCTTCTTTCGCCACAGCACAGTACACACGGTAATCTCTTCCAGGTCTCCGATCGGCAGATAATAATACAAAAGATCACTACCTACTGGTTGGGAGGTGTGAATTACACCTTAAAAGTTGCTCCAGGTCGTATCCTAGCGGCCCCGCTGAAAAACGTCTTTGACGTCTATAGACGTCACGGCGCTCAACGTTTGGATTCGACATGACGTCAGTCGACGTCTCCGGCAGTGAATGAATAAGACTAATTATAGTGTAGTTTTCATAAAATTATTTTGTGCATTATTCAATGTTTTGTCCTTTCAATTACATTAACCTTAAATTACAAATCAGATGTTACATCTAGACAGTTACTTTTACTTCATTACTAATTTAATCAGATAGCTTTATACTTAAGTCATTTCTTGGACCATAACTTTGTACTTGTAACCCTAACCCTAACATTATTTTGAAGGAGTGCTCTTACTTCAGCAGGTTTTAGCTATACTTTCTATCCACTGAAGCACATGTAGAAATGTACACTGCTCCGCCCACATCCTCCCATGATCTCTGACAGATCTTCTTGCTTCTCCGGTTGTGTGCATGTTATGTGCCCCCCCCATGCCGGTAATTAAAAAAGCCATTAGTGCCAATGCAAACGTACGCAGCAGTGAGCAGAGTTCTCCTGTGGAGTTATTGGAGGGTGAATTATAGCTGTAAGACATGGCAACACAACACGCTCCACAAGAGAAGTGCTATTCCCCGCTCCATCTCAGCCCCCTATAGAGCCGCTATGCTTCCTCTGTCAGAAACATCCAAATATACAGTGCAGTTACAGATGGAGAAAGAACGGCAAGAATTTGACATTGGGCTGAAGATATCTTAGGCAGCAGCCATAAGGTCTTTAATAGCATGACTGTGTTGGGGAAAATGTCTGATTGCGATTTTCAGACAAACTTTACAATTGTGTTTATATTTGCAATTTATGTTTTAATAGGATTCTGTTCAAAGTTAATATTTTACACATCCAGAAGACTTGGCAAAAAGACAAAATACAAGAATCACATTTCAGAACATGTTTGTACAGATCTGAACTACAGGATAGCAGCAGTGGCGGCTGATGGTATAATTTTTTGGGGGGGCGCCTAGGCCAAAATTATAAATATATATTATAAATATATAGGCTATATAGTATTCTAACTAATGCCAGAAATAGGCAGTCATTTTGGTCACTATTGGCTGAACTTTATCTATCAGAGCACAATGCACAGCCAAGCGAAAGTACAGTGCCGTGAAAAAGTATTTGCCCCCTTCCTGATTTCTGTGTTTTTTGCATATTTATCACTCAAAACATTGTCAGATCATCAAACCAATTTTAATATCACACAGAAACAACCCAAGGAAAGACAAAATTCAGTTTTTGAATGATGATTCCATTTATTAGTGCACAAAAAAAATCTAAACCTATCTGGCCCTATGTGAAAAAGTAATTGCCCCCCCTTGTTAAATCACAAACTAACTGTGACTAACCACAGTTTTGAGAAAACTTAGTTCAGTTCTACATGCCACACCCACACCTGATTGTCACCACCTGTGTTGAATCAAGAAATCACTTAAATAGTTCCTGTCAAACAAAGTGAAGTTGGCTACAACATCTCAAGAACAAACACATCATGCCACGATCCAAAGAAATTCAAGAACAAATGAGAAAAAAAGTGATAGAAGTCTATAATTCAGGAAAAGGTTACAAAGCCATTCCCAAAGCTCTGGGGCTCCAGCGAACCACTGTCAGAGCCATTATTCAAAAATGGAGGAAACTGGGAACAGTTGCAACCCTTCCCAGGAGTGGTCGACCAACTAAGATTACTCCAAGAGTGCGACGACGGCTCATTCAGGAAGTCACAAAAGAACCTAGACGCACATCGAAAGAACTACAGGCCTCGTTGGCCTCAGTTAAGGTCAGTGTTCATGACTCCACCATTAGAAAAACACTGGCCAAAAATGGCATCCATGGAAGAGTTCCCAGGAGAAAACCACTGCTTTCACAAAAGAACACAAAGGCTCGTCTCACCTTTGCCAAAAAGCACCTTGATGACCCTCAAGACTTTTGGAGAAACATTTTGTGGACCGATGAGTCTAAAATTGAACTTTTTGGAAGGTCTGCAGCCCGTTTCATCTGGCGTAAAAATGGCACAGCATTTGATAAAAAGAACATGGTGCCCACAGTAAAGCATGGTGGTGGCAGTGTGATGGTCTGGGCCTGCTTTGCTGCCTCAGGACCAGGACAACTTGCTGTGATTGACGGAAAAATGAATTCTGCTGTTTACCAGAAGATCCTGAAGGAGAATGTCCGGCCATCAGTTCGTGCCCTCAAACTCAAGCGCTCTTGGATCATGCAACAGGACAATGATCCAAAACACACCAGCAAGTCCACCTCTGAATGGCTCAAAGAAAACAAAATTAAGGTTTTGGAGTGGCCAAGTCAAAGTCCGGATTTAAATCCGATTGAGATGCTGTGGTGTGACCTTAAACGGGCAGTTCATACAAGAAAACCCTCCAATATGGCAGAATTGAAACAATTCTGCATAGAAGAGTGGGCCAAAATCCCTCCCCAGCGGTGTGAAAGACTCATCACCAATTATCGCAAACGTTTGGTTACAGTTATTGCTGTCAAAGGAGGCTCAACTGGCTATTAGATTAAGGGGGCAATTACTTTTTCACATAGGGCCAGATAGGTTTAGATTTTTTTTGTGCACTAATAAATGGAATCATCATTCAAAAACTGAATTTTGTCTTTCCTTGGGTTGTTTCTGTGTGATATTAAAATTGGTTTGATGATCTGACAATGTTTTGAGTGATAAATATGCAAAAAACACAGAAATCAGGAAGGGGGCAAATACTTTTTCACGGCACTGTATACTCAACAACACAACCTGATCCACCGCTCACACCCAGCCCCACCAACACAACCTGATCCACTGCTCACAACCAGCCCCACCAACACAACCTGATCCACTGCTCACAACCAGCCCCACCAACACAACCTGATCCAGCGCTCACAACCAGCCCCACCAACACAACCTGATCCAGCGCTCACAACCAGCCCCACCAACACAACCTAATCCACCGCTCACAACCATCCCCCAGCGCTCACAACCAGCCCCACCAACACAACCTAATCCACCGCTCACAACCATCCCCCAGCGCTCACAACCAGCCCCACCAACACAACCTGATCCAGTGCTCACAACCAGCCCCACCAACACAACCTGATCCACCGCTCACAACCATCCCCACCAACACAACCTGATCCACCGCGCACAACCATCCCCCACCGCTCACAACCAGCTCCACCAACACAACCATCCCCACCAACACAACCTGATCCACTGCTCACAACCAGCCCCACCAACGCTCAGCAAAACTGATAACAGGCTTCATTCACAACATGAACACACGGCATCAGCACCGCTCTAACTATCAACACTATATCACTATTAAACTATCAACACTATGACACAACCAGACCCACCAACACAACCTGATCCACCGCTCACAACCATCCCCCACCGCTCACAACCAGCCCCACCAACACAACCTGATCCACCGCTCACAACCATCCCCCAGCGCTCACAACCAGCCCCAACAACACAACCTGATCCACCGCTCACAACCAGACCCACCAACACAACCTGATCCACCGCTCACAACCATCCCCCACCGCTCACAACCAGCCCCACCAACACAACCTGATCCACCGCTCACAACCATCCCCCACCGCTCACAACCAGCCCCACCAACAAACCTGATCCAGCGCTCACAACCAGCCCCACCAACACAACCTGATCCACTGCTCACAACCATCCCCCACAGCTCACAACCAGCCCCACCAACACAACCTGATCCACCGCTCACAACCAGCCCCACCAACACAACCTAATCCACCGCTCACAACCAGCCCCACCGCTCACAACCATCCCCAACAACACAACCTGATCCAGCGCTCACAACCAGCCCCACCAACACAACCTGATCCACCGCTCACAACCATCCCCCAGCGCTCACAACCAGCCCCACCAACACAACCTGATCCACCGCTCACAACCATCCCCCAGCGCTCACAACCAGCCCCACCAACACAACCTGATCCACTGCGCACAACCATCCCCCACCGCTCACAACCAGCCCCAACAACACAACCTGATCCACCGCTCACAACCATCTCCCACCGCTCACAACCAGCCCCACCAACACAACCTGATCCACTGCTCACAACCAGCCCCACCAACGTCAGCAAAACTGATAATAGGTTGCATTCACAACATGAACACACGGCATCAGCACCGCTCTAACTATCAACACTATATCACTATTAAACTATCAACACTATGACACTATTTACCTGTGAGCCTCTTTCCTCAGATTTGCCCCAAACTAACAACAACAAGCCTCTTACCTTTGCCAGAGGACTGAAGCAGAATGTGTCCTCTCTACGTTGTCCTGTTGGTTCTGTCTCAAAAAGTATATTATTGTCCAATATGAAGAGATCAAACTTGTCCAAGTCCCGGTCCAGTCAGGTCTGCGATGCGAGGTCTGGGAGCCGAATGCACAAGCTGGTTATAAAATTTGTCTTAATCCTACTTCCCACTTAAATCTGAAAGTTATGACTACACTTAAACCCTCTGCGTGCTACACCCAGGTGGAACTTTTCCGCACAGAAACGAGCAGGCAAAGGCTGACAGAGCAGCCAATGCACTCATTTCGGCTTAATACTTCTTATCGACCCTGACAGAAGAGTCCTGCTGAAGAGAAGACATATTACTCCCTAAAAACTGTTCCTCGGATGTGCTTTGACTTGAAGTTGAACTCGCCATAACTGTATAGCGCATAACACTGTTGTTATCTATTCATGAGCCTATACAGGGGGTCCTCGGGTTACGACGTAGATCCGTTCTTAAGACGCGTCGTAACCCGAATTTCGTCGTAAACCGGATTTTGCCTTTGATCTTCCAACCAAAGCACCAATAACCTTTCCATCTCAATAATTAGACCACTACGCTGCTTGGTTATCACTGCCGCTTTCATAGGAGCAGATCAGAGCCCACATCAGGTACTTGTGCGTGCACACGAGGCCGTCTTCTTCTCCCTACAACCACAACAGAGCGTATTCTTCCGCCGTGCGCCGCGCGCCGTTCGCGTTTGTTTACATCTCTTACCACGCTAAACCGCGTAAGACGGAATGACGTGTAATATATATATATTTTTTTAATGGGGGCGCGTTCGTAACCACGAAACGTCGTAACCCGAGACCGTCGTAACCCGAGGACCCCCTGTAGTAGTAACATGGCTCCAGTAGAGTTTTGGGGCTGGGCGGGAGAGAGCCACCAGCTGAATCACAGTAGGTCTGAATCACAGTAGGTCAGGTGTGTGAAAAACGTTTTGAAGACCAGTCACTTGATTTGAGTTCGCCCCGAGCTACAACCCAAGATGTACTTCAGAGCTGCATGTAAAGTAATGGGCAGAAGCAATGTAAACTTCAGGCTCTCCCATAGAACTCCATTAAGTCGCTCCAACTCGACGAACTCAGAAGCCAAACACATGAACCAAATAAAGTGATATGAGTAAATTGACATGATAAAAATATATCTATGCAGATACACATTCAATTATAAACTAAATATTAAACATATAGCCATATAGCTCCGGGTGCAGTCATGTGCTGCCCACTGCTCCTAATAAAAGGATGGGTCAAATGCAGAGGACAAATTTCCCTTCGGGGATAATAAAAGGATAATAAATAAATAAATAAATGAATTTTAAAAAATCTAGGTCAAGTTAGGGAGTGTATTGACCAGCCGCCACTGCAGGATAGTCTGTTTATACAGAATAAGACAGGAGATTTGGTCATTTGTGGTGTGTTGATCGTTCAGCTGAGATGCTTATGGAAGTCAAAGGCATGCGTACATTATGCTTGCCAAAAAATGGCTACCCAGACATTAACTGATGCTCAAACTAATATTGAAAATGGTATAAATACTGGAAAAAGTCACATAAATAAGACTGAATCTAATATTTACTGAATAGTTTTAGAATAGTGTTGATCTAATGTAAAACAGGATGGTAAATAGACCTGCACAATATATTCTGATCAAAGAAAAAATTACAATTATTTATATATAAATTTATATTTATACGGCTGGCTAGCTCAACTGGTAAGTCACAGGACTTTCACCTGGGGGACCTGCGTTCAAATCCTCCCAGGCAATGAGCAAGCCAGTGTGGAATCACGGTACTGCCCCCCGGGCGCCAGAAAGACGAGCTGCCCACTGCAGCCCACTTGGGTCACTGTGTGTGAGATCAATAAAGTCTTAATCTTAATCTTGAAGTCCTCTGCAAAGAATATATCCTAGGAAAATCTTGGAGTTTAGGCCTCTACAAACATTGTGAAATACATGGGATTCTTGTATTAATTTGTCCGATCATATTTCTCTTCTCAAATGTGAACAATTACATTGTGCACTCTGAACAGAACGCGACTTTTCAAACATAAATCTCAAATCTAATAACAAGTGCAGTGCTTGTCAGGAGAAAATGCAACTCGATATTTTTAAGTTGTGACACAACAGAGTTCTGAAACTCTTAAATCATTCAGTATCATGCAGGGCACACTGAAAGAACTGAAACATTTTGTGCACATTTAAAATCAATCTGTAAATCCCACTTGGCAATATCCAGTCTCCATAACGACATTAAGCCACAGTATATGTATTATATTTTCCCCTGCTTCTGCGCTCCTGCCTCACACCCCTTTAATCTTATACGCTGCAGGCCCGTTATACTGTTGTACTCATTTGTCTTTGGTCAAATTCCCAGTGGAGATGAATACCTCTAAAACCCCATGGATTAAAAACGTGCCGCACTGTTATGTGTTGTGTCCTATTAAAGTGGTCCCCATAAGTCTCTGTGGAGGGATACGCAGCCCTGCATTCACTTCTACAAGTCCATTTGGTGTGATTACACCAGGCCCGTGCGCAGGTCTCATGTAATGGACTTTTCACTGCAGTAGTAATCTGCCATATGAGCTATTGGGTATTACAAATATGAAGGAAATACTGCTTCTGTCCCATGTACAAAGTACGAACGAGTAGCCAAGCCAGTGAAATATTAGTAGTACCAGAGCGCATAGTGAAGTACGCAAACTTCTTCAGCTGGACACCATGGAAATGTTCATTCTTTTCCTGGAATGTTCCACAGTATGGTATTAAACGTACCCTACAGTTATGTATTGTTTTTATTGCTCGAAAACTTTGCGTCGTCTTCTTGTGTCTATGGAGTTAGATTTGTGGAACATGGCGGTCAAGTCAAATAAAGTCTCCATGGTGATAAGCAGGTGGAGGCCCCTTCACCAGAAAAATACTTAGTGCACATGTATTTAACAGGGCGTGCAATCCAGAGAAGACTTCATCTATTTTATTTTATTTTTGTTTGTTTATTTCATTCATAAAGTAGTGTGATAGCAATACACAAGATTGAATATTGTTAAATGTTTCAAACGTGCTTTGTAAATACCTAATGATATGAAATAAACTCAAGGGTCTAGAAAAAGTCTTAGCAGCATTTTGGATGGAAATTTGAAAATGTATTTGCCTAAACATAAATGATCTCATCTTGGCTGTATGTCTGTGCCATACAGTTCAAAGGAGTGCATGAGTGAATTCAAGAATATATTTATAAGAAATAGTGTTGGTAATATAAGTAAACAATGTGAATGAATTGTTTTGATTGAGTTGTTTTAATTGAATGACTTACTTTCTACTTGTGTTTATGCAACCACTTTTTGTACAACTCAGTATGACTAAATAAAGGGTTCCATAGTTCTCCATAGTTCTAGCTCACATCCAGCCTCCTGCTTCTTAACGACCATCAGAGATCTGCTTATAGCCTTGGTGTTATTCCGCTGGTGAAGAAATCTCACAGCTGTACACAGAGTATCACCTCCCCCTAGGGACACTATGCTGCAAAGATGTATATGACCCTTTATAGTCTTCAATAGCCTCCTCCAATTAAAGAAACGCACTATCAGCACAAATAAAGCTATGGTATAGATCGGGCTGCTCATAACAAGGAAAAACGCACTGGGACTATAAGACAACTGTCTTCAATATTGCTTTCACAACATTTTTAGCTTTGCAATGTTCCATTCATTTAAAGTTGTGAAACATTCAAAACAAGAAAAATGTCTACATTTTTATTAAAGATCCCATGACATGGTACTTCTTGATGCTTTTATATGGCTCCTTAATGGTTCCCTAATACTGTAAATGAATCCTTCTTCAAAATCAACACTCAGTGCATGAGAAACAGAGATAAGATGAGAAAGAGTAATTTTTCTCTCTCTGAACACTCCATAATGGGCGTTGTTGCTTGAATGCAAATGAGGAGAAAAGAGATGGCCTATAGTAGAGGGTGGGGGCGTGGCCAAACTCTCCGCTCTCGCTCTGAGCTCTCAGCTGATCCATTTCCGTGTTTTTGCATGGGGGAGAGAGTTGAAGCGTTCCATTGAAAAATAAACACATTTCCACAGAAAATAAAATTAAACCACTGCTGTTCAAAGGTCCAGAGGCTCAGATAAAGGACTTCCGAGCCTAGAAACACTCGGACGTGCCTCCAGCCAAATAAAAAAACGCATTTTGCATTGCCTAGCGCATTCGCAGTCCAAACTCTCTGGGCGTGATTTACAGAGATGCTGAGTACAGACAGACGGGGGTGGAACTGCATTAGCATTTCTTTTTTCGATCTGACGTCAATAAGGTGCCTTGTTCAAAATCGCCCGTTTGAGCTCCGATTTTTTGTAACGCAGAAAAGGATCGCAAATGCTCAGTTTAGACATTTCGCAACTTTTAACCATGTGGGGGGGCCTAAACAGGGTAGGGGAGCTCACATTAACGTTCAAAAACCTCAAAAATTTCATGCCATGGGACCTTTAAAGGACTCATATTGCGCTATTTCCTTATGTGTGTTGTAATGTTTTTTACTGATCAAAAACATACCCGGAGTTGTGTTTTGTTTCATTCACACGTTTAACACAAATGCTGTATATTTTGGCTGAGTTCTCTCAAACAGAAAACCCACCTTGTGATGTCATGTGGAATAACTGGAAAATTTTGATAATTTCCTCCCTAGAATTGCCAATCTCAACTGAACTAAAGTTAAAAGGAGCTGTTAGCTTGAAAACTATTGCTTCATGACATCACAAGGTGTTATGAGCATTAAAGGGACAGTGTGTAAGATTTTTACCTGTTAATTACTGAAATTGAAGATACCCATTCAAAAATACATTGTTTTCCAAGCCTTTTCACTTCCATCATGAAATCAAAGTATTCTTTTGGACTTAGATATAGTCACATAAAAGGGGGATCTTCCCCATATAGAGGCAGCCATTTTGAATACGAGAGCCGCAGAAGGACATTTGGGCTCATCCTTTGCCTCGGCTCCGGCTAACAGCTGCTTAGCCGCGCTGCAGATGGCTCCCCCCTTCCCCCCTCCCCTTCCCCTTCTCTCCTTCGTTCCTCTGCTCCCATATGCAGCCAGGAGCGAAGGAGAGAAGGGGAAGGGGAGGGGGGGAGGGGGGAGCATGCTGCCGGATCACACATCGTAATGGATATAACACGTATTTTGGACTAAATTGTTTTACTGGATTTTATTCGCTGGATCCTTATGGACAGATTGAGACCAAGTTTATGATGAAATACAGAGTTTGACCTGTGCAAAGCCTTCAAAGGTAAGCTAAGTAAGCTAAGTTTTGTGCTTTTCTGTATAAAAGCCCCATGTGCTCGGGGAGTGATTGTTTTGCAGGGAAATGAATTGCATAGTCAAAAAGAGGAGACTGTAAGGTTTCATTTGATGTGTAGATTGTCATGAATCATGATCGGGATTGTGTGTTTTCATGCGAAAAGAAAAAAAAAAAGTGAACGGGGGACCGTTTTATGTATACAGCGGTGCGCGGTTCGTGCGCGGGCACGCGCGATGTCGGCGGTACGTCGCGTCCGGGTGACCCTCGAGGTCTGCCGTAGCCAAAAGAGGAAGTGGAATAGCTAGTAACCACCTATGCGCCACGAATCCTACACACTGTCCCTTTAAAATTCAAACATGTGAATGAAACGGGTCACATAAACATGTGATAGATCACATAACTTGGCTCACAAGAATCCTTTAAATGAAAAAGAAAACTGTTTCTTTTCTGATTTAGATTTCCTTTTCCATTTTAGTCTCTGTGTGAAAATAAGAACTATAATTAAATAAGATTGTGGAGAAAATCTCTTGTCATGGCAATGCATAATACTTTGCACACAGTGAGAAAATAAGTGAGAATAAAGATAATACCAGCAAAAATAAATAATAATAATAATAATAAAAAATAATAAATATAAAAAATATAAATAATAAATAAATAAAAAACAGCAATAATAATTATAACAAATCTAAAAAATACATCATTATACACACAGAAAAATAAAATAAATCTTGAATCACCTGACATATTATATCTGAAATATGTACCACATACTGTATAGATATATTTCTCTAAAACAGAGGGTAGGCATTAGTGAGCGTAGATGTTTTGTACCATATGGCATTAGCTAATATTATGTAACATGACTTAAGTGTATATTGTGTAGCAGCAGACGGCTGTGTTGTGTATTGTGCTGCTTGGGCCTGGTGCTGCTCTAGAGGATTTACCCGACTGTAGTAACGTAGTAAGACACTGAGGCTGTTTTTGGCTCAGAAACTCTCATGATGCTCCATAGTTACTTGAAAGATAAATACTTTTAGAACAGTTTAGTAGTTTTTTAGCCCATTTTGGCCTTACCTGGCCAGCCAAATGATATCTCTCTGTATTTGCTATACAGCAAGATACCATTTGGACACCCTCGCTCCACCCTCGCTCCCCCTGTTAACAACGGACTCCGCGATTCTGATTCGTTCAAAGATGGTGACGTCAGTGCACCCGCCTTTGCCCGCAACGTCCCTTCCATTCAGCTGTAAAATTGGTCTTAAATGACCTAAAACACATCGATTCCTTAAAACCACAGCAGCTGACAGCCCTAGAGGCCTTTCTTTTCAAAAAAGATGTTTTTGCATTGCTTCCTACCGGCTTGGTTCACGTCGCTGTCCGTTAACTGTTCTCTGATTGGTTCACTTAGCTGTCTGTCTAAGCGCAACGGCAGCGCATTCTGGACCAAGCGTTACCAGACTCGCCCCTGGTACAGCGATGAGTCATGGATTCTTCCAGGCAAATTTTAGCCCAATTTTTTGTGGTAAATACAGTACATGCTTTTTACAGTCTGGTATCAGTTGGGTGGTTATTGTCATGATAGGCACAGATAACACGGTACATTTGTGTGTGAGAGCAAACAGACCGTGCCCAGGCACAGCGCCGTTGGGGCTTTGGCCTGGTTGGTTTCGTTTAGAGCCTGGAGAGGAGAGATGATGTCTCCTGTTGCCTGCCTCCTCATGCTGATGGACTTATTTTCTCCACTAAAGCGATAGCTCTTCTGCCACATGTGATGATGTCATTGGGCATGGCTCAGGTTGTGCAGGTGTGAGTGAGAATGTGACTGTAAGAGTGAGAGTGTGACTGTAAGAGTGAGAGTGTGACTGTAAGACTGAGAGTGTGACTGTAAGAGTGAGAGTGTGACTGTAAGAGTGAGAGTGTGACTGTAAGAGTGAGAGTGTGTGAAAGAGGGAGAGTGTGAGTGAGAGCCAATTGAGCCTGAGCATGTGCTGTTTACAGGGCCTAGTGTGAGCACCCTTAAAGAGTATTGGTATCAGAACTCAAAACGCTGGATTGATGGAAACACAGCAAGGCCAGTTACGTCGCCCGGATTGGCATCACCGGGGCCCCACCCTGGAGCCAGGCCTGGGGTGGGTGCTTGACAGGGAGCGTCTGGTGGCTGGGCCTTCCCCCACGGGGCCCGGCTGGGCACAGCCAGAAGGCGCGACATGGGGCCGTCCTCCTGTGAACCCACCACCCGCAGGATGATTCATAGGGGGCGAGTGCAGGGAGATCTGGAGGGCAGATCTGCTTAGACTGTTGTCCTGCGACCCGAACCCGGATAAGTGCAAGGAAATGGATGGATGGATGATGATTCTCTTTTCCATGGTTCTGTATTGTTTTAGCCCAGCCCTGGTTTAGTCCTTATTTAGTTCTGCTTTAACCCTGGTCCTGCCTCAGTCCTGCTTCAGTATTCTTAAAGACCTTCTATTCTTCAGCATCCTGAACTCCAGATGCCATTCAATTGATGGATTTTTTATTGTTAATTGTTATTGCAGTGGTCCCAAGCCTCCATAGTTTTCCAGGTTTATTTCCTGTTCTACCTTTTACAGTGTCCAGTTTAACCTATCAAACATCATATTCACCAAATATTATTCCAAGCTGCTTCTAGATGTAAAGACTTTAGACATCTCTGCTCCTTTTCTCCAGTAGCCCCATTACCCCTTTACTCCAGGATACAGCTCGGGCTCATCTTTTGCCCTTGGTGGTGAAGGTCATCTCTCCTCACTCTTTCTTCTCTTCTCTCCGTCTCGTCCCCATAGAGCCCACGGTGCTGCTCGCTAGCTCAGATTAGCGGCTAATCCATGAAAGGTAGTGGACTGCTGCTCTCTCCCTTTGAATTTTATTAGGAGCGCGTGGTGTGTCTGGAGCTACTGTGTGTGCCTGTGCTCTGATCCTGATAAGCAGACTCAGACTGCTCCAGAGACAGAGGAGAGGAGGAAGGGAGGAGGAGGAGAGACCTAGTTGAGGAGCAGGGGCGACCATAGGCATGTCAAGAATATTTGGCTCATCCATAATTGTCATTATTCAGGTCAGAATATTGGAGCTGTAGCCCCGTAGCTGGAGCTGTAGCATCGACTAGTTGCTGTAGTCGATGAATCAGTCAGTGGTGTCTTAATCGACTAATAATTTGATTTAAATTATACAGATTTACATGCAGATTCATGAGCAGGTCACAGATACTGGAAAGTTTTAAGAGCTTTTGCCACATAAGAATTTCTGCAGTCAACTACAGTCATACAGTATAGAACTGTATAAACGAGGGCCCAGCTGATCTGGATTTTTGAGGGCTGATGCTGATATGAACGAGGTTAGAGGTGCCGATATAGCCGCTCATATATATCTACTGTTATTCTGCCTCTTAACATATTTAACTCATTGAATGCCGGCCTGTTTTCAGAATAGAAACCCCCAGACTGCCAGAGCTTTTAGAGGATTTTCTCTGATTTTACAAGACCCACAGAATACTGAGTTCTTTGACTATATAAACGTGGCACACATCAAAATAAAGTGTAGACTCTCTTCTTTTACCTGGACAAAAAAATAGGTTTCTAATTTTTTTCGGTTCTCAAGTAATTGATAGTAGAACATAGGGTAGTTTCAGCAAAAACACTTTTTTACCACAAAGTGGAGAAAATGAGAAGGATTTCACCTTTGCATACACACAGCTATACCTACACGCACACACACACACACAACTTCATTCATTACAATTACCACACAGCAGCATCATGTAAACTTAATTCTTCTTACCTCATGCCTCTCTGGAGACGAGGATCTACTGCTCCCAGTCCCAGCCACTCATCAGATGAATCAGCGTCTGGTTCACTGATCAGAGTGCCTAACCCCGGACCCCTGCATCGCACAGAACAGATCTCTGCCCCGACATCCCTGCCTGATCCGGCGTGTCTCCACGTTCCTATGATCCGGGATCCTGGGTCCCAAGACCGCTCCGACCGCTTCGGAGGCACTGATCAAGAGCCATCTGCTTTTCCACGTTCCCTCGACTCGCCATCTTGCTTCTCTCCCCACTACACACGCTAATCTCTTCCTCTCTTCCGGGTCTCCGATCGGCAGATAATAATACAAAAGATCGCTACCTACAGGTTGGGAGGTGTGAATTACACCTTAAAAGTTGCTCCAGGTCGTATCCTAGCGACACCCGCTGAAAAACGTCATTGACGTCAATAGACATCACGGCACTCAACGTTTGGATTCGACATGACGTCAGTCGACATCTCCGGCAGTGAATGAGTTAAGGACAATGAAGTATTTTTGTATATTGATCAGGGACTAAATGATGCTAAGGGTAATATGTGCTTTTCATTAAATTCTCAAGATAATGCATTGTTTGTACGATAACTTTATAATTTAAAATATATGTAGGCTTCAGAGCTTAGCAACAAGGCAAAGTGAACTTTTTCATCATAATGTAATGAATCAAAATACTATATATAAACTATGAGGAATGAATGAAAAAGTAAGCTGTTCAATCAAAACAGACTTGACTGAATGCAAATACAAAAATAAACAGTATACTCAAAAACTACAAGAAGGTTCTCTTGGGCTTGAACAAAAGCCACAGTATGTAACTTTTACCAAAATAAGAAGCATATTCTGTTTTTTGTTTTGTTTGGTTATTGTGGTTGGTTTATTGTACTGAGAATGTTGCATCTCCACAAACCATTTGGCCAGGAATAGTGGTGCCTCCTGCTTGTTCCCATGGAAATTTTGTTCCTTTGGTTATTATCTTACACAGTGTGGCATAAAATGTTCCAGAGTATGGTTTTGTTTCGACCTCCAGAAAGCTACACACTAGCTTTAAGTATATAAATATAGCATTTCAGTATAGGCACAGTGTCCTTACATGTATCTCAAAGCAGAATTGAAGGCTGGGTCAAATGCAGAGGGCAAACCTTGCAGGAGCGATATGGAGTGTACTTTAACCCTTCTCACATTGGAGATGAAGTCCCCAGTGACACATCATTGATTGTTTTTGTGTCTGTCCTGAGCCTCTGCAGTCTGAGCTGCTCTCAGTCACAAGCACTGGAATACCAAACAGAAGGAGCAAAGAGCCACCCGGGCTGTTTAGCATGTGGGTGGTGCTGGGGTTCGCCCTCACATCCTCACAGTGAGAAGGTTCTCAGTCAGATTCTTGAGTGGAGTTTTTCTCTGTGTGGAGTTTGGATGTTTTATTTGTTGCTGGGTTTCAGATGACATAACAACATCTGGGCTCTAGTCAATAGAATAGAAATGATCAGTTTCAATATTTGTTCATTTCCTTTTTGGATAAATACAAAAAAGACATTGGGCATTCTTCTCCCGGTCTCTGTCCCTGTTCCCACAAGGAGACTGTGTTTGTGCATCTGCAGCAGGTCTCCTTAAGTGTCCTTCACTCCATCTGTTCGCACACACCACTGCTCCCATACACTTCTGCTATGTCTCTCCATTGGGTCTGTCCACAGAGGGGGTAAAAGGGAGGCTATGATGGTGGGGATTCAGGATGTGAGGCATTCTGGGCACCATCTTGGACCCTTTCATGGCGGTTGTTGAAAAAGTCGTTTGAAAAGTTTGTGAGTTTTTGAAGGAGAGGCTTGTGGCTTAATCCGTTAATTTGCACATTTTGCACCCGTCAAATACGATAAGAAGCCTAATGAAATTCCTTCGCGGTAAGAATTTCTGACAAAAATAACTTGAATTGCTTTTCTTGAAATATTGGCACGCTGCACAAATTAGAATATTATGGAAAACTGATTCAAATATGGATTTAATTCACTGGATATTATTATGTTTGTGTTTTGATTGACAGGCAAATGGGTTAAGCATTCAAACTTCACCTGAAATACAGACTATTGTTTTTAGTAAAACTTGTCTAGTGTTTCTTAAAACTTACAATAGTTTAAGTCTTTCCATGCTTTATTAAGGCTAATTTAAGGTGTAGTTATTACAAAAGGTTACCAAAAATGATGACTTTATTTTAAGCAATGTATCATAATGTTATGCTATTTTCTGTGAAGAATCCCTCAGTTGTCCAGGTAGAATCCATGGTAAAGGGAGAAATTCAGTTTGGATAACGTTTATTTGGTCAAATACGTTTCGTAACTTGGAAGCTTCACTTTGTTGGGTCTTTCGTAGAGTGCTGGTGGACACTGCTTATAACTAGCTGCAGGGAGGAGCTGACTACAAAGAAATTACAGTCATACCTCATCTTACGAAAGATGTGGCAGATGTGCACATTGTGCTAACACGACAAACACAAAAACTTTCAACAATCCACATTAATAATTAATTATTAATAAATAAATAAATAAATAAATTATTAGTTTATTCTTTTTATAAATCCTATGCACTTTTTTCTTTGTGAAAGGGTATTGTTTGTTATGATGGTAGCTACCTTCAAAATGGCAAATGTTTGAACATCATTTTTTGTTTTAGAAAAAATCCTATGCACTTTTTTTGTTATTGGTTTGGTTTATCTGTTTTGTTATTCAATAAATTCACTCATGAGTTGCTCAGAGTTCTGTATCAACTGAAGACACTACCCAGATACACAGCCACTGATATTTAAGTTATCCTCTTTTTTTTGGTACATTTTCACTGAAATATACTCAACAAAAATATAAACGCAACACTTTTGTTTTTGCTCCCATTTTTCCTGAGATGGTCCCAAAGATCCAAAATTCACTCCAGATACACAACACTACCATTTCTCTCAAACATTGTTCACAAATCTGTCCAAATGTGTGACAGCGAACACCTCTGCCCCGCCGAGACAATCCACCCCACCTCACAGGTGCGCCACATCAAGATGCCGATCCGACATCATGACCAGTACACAGGTGCGCCCCAGACTGCCCACAATAAAAGGCCACCCCGAAATGTGCATTTTTTTTTTTTGCTTTAGTGGGGGTCTGGGGACTCAGAACCAGTCAGTATCTGGTGTGACCACCATTTGCCTCATGCAGTGCAACACATCTTCTTCGCATAGAGTTTATCAGATTGTCAGTTGTGGCCTGTGGAATGTTGGTCCACTCCTCTTCAATGGCTGTGCGAAGTTGCTGGATATTAGTGGGAGCTGGTACACGCTGTCGTATACGCCGGTCAAGCACATCCCAAACATGCTCAATGGGTGACATGTCCGGTGAGTATGCTGGCCATGCAAGAACTGGGACATTTTCAGCTTCCAAGAATTGTGTACAGATCCTTGCAACATGGGGCCGTGCATTATCTTGCTGAAACATGAGGTGATGTTCATGGATGTATGGCACAACAATGGGCCTCAGGATCTCATCACGGTATCTCTGTGCATTCAAAATGCCATCAATAAAATGCACCTGTGTTCTTCGTCCATAACAGCCTTTGAAGAGGAGTGGACCAACATTCCACAGGCCACAATTGACAATCTGATAAACTCTATGCGAAGAAGATGTGTTGCACTGCATGAGGCAAATGGTGGTCACACCAGATACTGACTGGTTCTGAGTCCCCAGACCCCCAATAAAGCAAAAAAAAAATGCACATTTCGGGGTGGCCTTTTATTGTGGGCAGTCTGGGGCACACCTGTGCACTGGTCATGATGTCGGATCGGCATCTTGATGTGGCGCACCTGTGAGGTGGGGTGGATTGTCTCGGCGGGGCAGAGGTGCTCGCTGTCACACATTTGGACAGATTTGTGAACAATGTTTGAGAGAAATGGTAGTGTTGTGTATCTGGAGTGAATTTTGGATCTTTGGGTCCATCTCAGGAAAAATGGGAGCAAAAACAAAAGTGTTGCGTTTATATTTTTGTTGAGTGTATGTCGAATATATTGCAATGCATCGCAATAATTCAAGTATCATGATGCATCGTGATAGTATCGCATCGCGGCATATGAATCGTGATTCGAATTGAATCGTGACTTCTTTAGTGAAGGAACATGTGACCAGATGGTATTTAGTCACACCTGGCACTAATCGGGTGAACCTGATGACGCTGTAGAAGTGAAACCCGTTGTTTGCTCTAAGCTCAATAAAGGAATAAGAGTAAAGTCAAGTGAGTGTGCGGTAAATTTCTTCTTTTCTGATGCTATTTGGACGTGTCAAGATAAAGCGTAGAGTCCTTCCTCACCAGAGCTGTGTGGTAACCATTCTGACCTCACAGCTAGAGGGTCCCAGGTGTGTGTGATTTTTCTGTGAGGAGTTTGCATATTCTCCTTGTTTCTTCTAAACCAAAACATGCATAAAAATCAAAAATGCCCCCAGATAGGTACTTCTGAGCAGCCCTAGCTCTGTTTCTGGAGAAGTCCCCTGGCGCTTTGCTGTCAAATAATGCTCAGATCACATTTCTGTATGGTGACAGTATGAATGCCTCTGATTCTTCTGCCATCCTCATGTTTTCTATTATGTTTTCCCATTGCCAAATAGCAGCATTTACAGTGTGTCTCCTTGTATTGAAATACACTTGAATACTTTTATCCTGTGTATTTTTGCTGTCTTGATGTGTCTGAAATAGTTTGGATCACACATTCTAAATGATCCTGCTAATGAACCCAAGCGCAGAGTAATCCGTTGGTTAATAGATAATACAGTAACACATTGTTAGCACTTACGGCACCTCATTAGGCTGTTTAGAGCTGCACACATCTTTGTTTTTCTCTGACATTTATCATTTTGTCAAATGTCAAACATGTTTCACATGTTGGAAACAGCAGCACAGACTCATTTAAACTGGAGATAAAGGGCCCATAATATGCTTTTTTCTGATCTATGTTACAATGTGGTTTCCTCATCACAAACAGATCTGGAGTTGTGCTTTGTTTCATTCACACTCAAATCCTCCATACAACTTCAGCAGAATCATTTGGATCATTTTAGAATCGCTACAACTTAACTAAAGGTAAAAGCTAGGTGTTAACTTGAAAACTACCACCTCATGACATCACAAGGTGGAACAGAGCATTTGGAGCTTTGGAGTAGACAAACTGATAATAAACAGTTACTCAAACATGTGTGAATGAAACAAAACACAACTCCAGGTCTGTTTTTGAGGAGGTAATAACATTATAACATGTCCATTTTGCATAATATAGGACCTTTAATATAGTCTTCCTGAAACATTTCAGGCATGACATCATTATATACCAATAATACAATTTGAGACATTTGTGTGCCGTCTACATCTAATTGTAAAGCTTTTGGAGTGTAAAGCTAGTGCGCTGTTATCATGCTAGTTGTTTTTAACATTACCATGGCAGCAAAACTCTACTCTGGCCTCTGACAATTGCGAAAAGCGCTCATAAAGTCAGTGGTGAGTAACTGCAGATGGAAAAGAATGTAGCAGGAGCTAAATCTGATCCAGTTCGTGTGTTTTAAGAGGAATGCGTTTGAGCACGGTTCCTGAGAAATGAACATCGATCTCATTAGGATTCTAGTGACGCATTAGCAAAGTGATGAAGAGGTTTGGACAGTCCAAAACAAACTACTTCTGTTTTTCACATTTTTAAGCCTATTACTTATTATTTCTTAATTGTCAATTGATGTAATATGTGGAGCACAAGGGTTTGGGGACCTATAAATATGTTTTACGGCCTTGGAAATGCTATCTAAATGCATGACACAGTAGCATGTTGTGTTTTATACCCCTGAAGTCTTTGGTTTGTTTAGTCTTTTTTGCTTGAATGATTCTACAGTAACGTTAAAGATCCCATGACATGGTACTTTTTGATGCTTTTATATGGCTCCTTAATGGTTTCCTAATACTGTAAATGAATCCTTCTTCAAAATCAACACACAGTGCATGAGAAACAGAGATAAGATGAGAAAGAGTCATAAATATCTCTCTCAAACACTTTATTCTGGGCGTTGTTGCTTGAATGCAAATGAGGAGAAAAGAGCTGGCCTATAGTAGAGGGTGGGGGCGTGGCCAAACTCTCCGCTTTCGGCTCTGAGCGCTCAGCTGATCCATTTCCGTATTTTTGCACGGGGGGAGAGATTTGAAGCGTTCCATTGAAAAATAAACACATTTCCACAGAAAATAAAATTAAACCACTGCTGTTCAAAGGTCCAGAGGCTCAGATAAAGGACTTCCGAGCCTAGAAACACTCGGACGTGCCTCCAGGCAAATAAAAAAACGCATTTCGCATTGCCTAGCGCATTCGCAGTCCAAACTCTCTGGGCGTGATTTACAGAGACGCTGAGTACAGACAGACGGGGGTGGAACTGCATTTGCATTTCTTTTTTCGATCTGACGTCAATCAGGTGCCTTGTTCAAAATCGCCCGTTTGAGCTCCGATATTTTGTAACGCAGAAAAGGATTGCAAATGCTCAGTTTAGACATTTCGCAACTTTTAACCATGGGGGGGGGGGCCTAAACAGGGTAGGGGAGCTCACATTAACGTTCAAAAACCTCAGAAAGTGAAAATTTCATGCCATGGGACCTTTAAGGGGTGTTGGTAGAGCTTTTACACTGTTACATGCAGATTCAACAAAAAATATATATGTGCATTAGGAATGGTACAAGATCTCCATTTCTACATGATCATGCACACAAGAGAAAAATGATTGAATGTGTGTTTAGATTCAGATCGGACAAAAAAGGGTTACATGTTGCTGAGTTACATCTCTTACAGTTCCAAAAAGCAGTTCTAGAATGCAAACAAAACTATGAAATGAGATAAAGAATAAAATTGTGAGGCCGAAATTGCTAACTGAACTGTGAAATGTATATATTAGGAATTAAAATCTCGTCTCGTTTTTGTGGACCCAATCTTGTATCTTGTCTTGTCTCGTGCAAATTTAGTCTCATCCCATCCCTAATGTCCACGCATTAAATGCAAATGGTGCTATAAATCACAAAAAACACAGTGTAAAAACCCTCAGCTTAGTGATGCCATGTTCTGTTGCATCTTTAGCCCTTGCTCTGCCCCTGTTATGTGCTCTTGTTATTACAATGTGTGTCTCTCATTGATTCATAGTAACATGCTCCGTTATCCGTCATGCTTTTATAGTTTTATATTCTTGGCGTTAGAGTCCCGGCTGGTCCACAGTCATTCGTCTTGGTCATGGTGCGTTTGTGAAGCTTGTGTCTGGATTATGTAGAACTAACTCTTAGAAACTCACAGCTCATTTTCAAAGAGGACGCTTTACTAATGCTTTTATCACAATGTAAAACGTGTCCCTGAGCAGCTATACAACAAAGGATCTGTGCAAAGCTAAAGGACAATATTTTTTAATTTACACTTTATTTTCTCATTGTCTTTTTATTGAATAGTTTCTAGAATGTCTCAATAGGGCTACGACCATTTGTTTTGATGCCAGTGGTTGTCAAATTCCGCTATAGGGACTACTGATAGTACACTATGGCTGGCTCTTAGTCTCAGATCTAATTCATCCCAAAGGAGTTCTATCCGGTTGCGCTCAGGACTCTTTGCAAGCCAGTCAAGTTCATCCACACCAAACTCTGTCTTTATGGACCTTGATTTGTGCACTGGTGCAGTCATGCTGGAAGAGGAAGGCGCCATCTCCAAAATGTTCCCACAAAGGTGCATGGAATTGTCAAAAAAATCTCTTGATATGCTGAAGCATCGAGAGAACATGTCTCCACTGCTCTAGAGTCCAGTGGCGGTGTTCTTTACATCACTGCATCAACCGTTTGCATTGCACTTGGTGATGTATGGTTTGGATGCAGCTGCTCGGCCTTGGAAACCCATTCCATGAAGCTCTCTACTCACCATTCTCTAGGCAGTTTCACGAGTAGACTTGTTGCACAGGTGGAGTCCTCTCACAGTACCACGCTGGAGTTCACTGAGCTCCTGAGAGCGACCCATTCTTTCACAAATGTTTGTAGAAACAGTCTGCAGGCCCAGGTGCTGGATTTATACACCTGAGAAGTGATCAGAACTCCTGATTTGATGAATACTTTTGGCAATATATTGTATATTTAAAAATGTATAGATGAAGGATAAAAATATTTCTATTTTTGTAGCTGTTATTTTATAATGTTGATTCAAAGTTTCTGCAGTTACTAAAACAAAACTAAAAGGTGTGGTAAAAAGGTGTCTGTAAGCCACTTTCTTACCTTTCTTTACTTTGAGTTATAGACTTTATTAATATGTGTTTTAGGCCTGGTTTAGACCTGGTTTAGATCTGGTTAAGACCTGATTTAGACCTGGTTTGCACCTGGTTTAGACTTTACACTCAGTACTTTTCTTGAGTTAGGCCTGATCTCATTTAGACTTAGATAATCCTGGTTTTGTTCTACTTTTTAAAATTGTGATTTTAACCTGAAATAGTCAATTTCAGCGCATATTTATTATGTGCGGCTCTTGGATAAGTCCTGGTTTAGTTCTGAGTTAGACCTGTTTTTTTATTTTAAAGGTCCCATGACATGGTACTTCTTGTTGCTTTTATATGGCGCCTTAATTGTTCTCTAATACTGTAAATGAATCCTTCTTCAAAATCAACACTCAGTGCATGAGAAAGACACATGTACACAGTCAGAGTCAGAATATTTCTCTCTGAACAACTCATTCTGGGCCTTGTTGCTTGAGGCAAATGAGAAGGACACAGATAGGTTAGAGGAGCGGGTGGGGGGGGCCAAATGCGCCGCTGTTTCCTGGATTAGCGCTGCGTCTGTGCGCTGTCTCCCACTTCCGCATTTTAAGCGCGGAGGAAGAAAGGAGAGGAATTTCAATGAAAAAAACACATTTTCACAGAAAATAAAATCAAACCACTGCTGTTTCAGAGGTCCAGAGGGTCGGGTAAAGGACTTCCGAGCCTAGAAACACTTGCACGTGCCTACAGGGTAGGGGAGCTCACATTAACGTTCAAAAACCTCAGAAAATGAAAATTTCATGCCATGGGACCTTTAAGAGTCTACCCTTGTCCAGAGAGCAAAAGAAAGTATTAATAAATGTCACCAATACCAGCTACTTGTTCTGCCTTGTAGAAATCTGCCAGAAGAAATCTAAAAACATATGCAAATATTTTTTTTTAATTTTTTGCTTGCAGTAGCATTAAATGTCAGCTCTCATTGAGGCCATTCCACTTCTTAATTTGTGCAAATAAAAACAACAAATTACAAGTGAAATCATTTGTGTGACAGATTGTTTAGGAGTCGCTCATTTTGCACTCAGCTGTGTTTGATTAACGTCTCCACACACCTGTTTAACTCTGAATGTGCTGCTTTAATAATTATTGTCTAACAAAAGAAAAAGGACACTAGTTTACCACATCAGTGTCACACTTCACACGCCCCTTTTGTTGCTAGTCATTTCATAGTCATACTGAAACGATTTGAAGTTGAGATAAGGGAAATCCTACCTTTATTTTATATGCATTTGGATTCTTCATATGACTTGAAATTTCCATGAATTGCTTTTGTAAGAAATCTATGTTGGTATACAGAAAAGTTGAAAATTAAAAAAGTTATTGTGTTTATAAAATTGTATAAGATATAAATTCAAATATTTTGGCTTTGTCTGTCTTTTGGATCCAGAAATGATCCAAGAAACATGGTTATTGTCTTTTCCACTGTTATTTAAAAATAGTTGTAGTACTAGTTTTCATTAGTCACAGTAGTAGTCACAGTAGTTGTAGCAGCAGTAGTAGTAGTAATATGGAGACTAAAGCCCTATTCGGACGGGATTAGTTTTATGGGGTGACATGGGGTGAAGTAATAATTACCAGGGAATTTAGTCCTGTCTGTGTCTGTCCTGTGAAGCGCCATGTCCGTAAACATAACGGAGTATGTCTGTGAAATTTACAGCGAGTTTCACCTTCTGTAAAACGGTCTGGGGGAATTACCATAGGTAATATTAATCCCATGCGAATGCGACTCTCGGTAAAGATGTATATAATATTTCGTCACATCCGTTTAAACTAATAATTTACCGCAATTTTCAAACACAGAGGAGCTTGAAGCGCTTTGTTTTGCCAGCAAACAAAATGATCTACCGGTACTCTCAAACAAACGCACACATCGACCAATGAAAAAGACCAAGAGGTATAAATCAGTCGTCAGAGGCATGAAACTTCTGCTTGTTTTAGGTCATGTATGCTCTATTAGTCCTGATTATGGGCAATAATTTGCATAGTTCGCTAATATTACACATAGGCTAATCATGATGTGCACGGCAACGAATACGTGACGGCAGAGCGTAAACAAACTCCTCCCATGTCAAATGAATATGGATTTATTACGGAATTACGGACATTTCTTGTCCTGTGTGAATGGGGTCATTTATATTACAGAGGTCCTGTGATAAACCGACATTACTCTACATCCCCCTGTAAAACTAATCTCGTCCGAATAGGGCTTAATATATTTTGGTGTGTGTTTGCAGAGCACGACGAGTGTGTGAGTGGACTTCATAACTGTGATGAGAACGCCCTCTGCTTCAACATGGTGGGAGGACACAGCTGCTCCTGTAAACCTGGATACACCGGCAATGGCACTGTCTGTAAAGGTAACAACAAAACACACACACACAATTCACACAGCAGTCTGACCTGGGAATGTTCCTGCATTTTGCCACAGCAGGGTCATGTGTGAACAAAGCCTGAACTGATGTCCCTGTATGTTTTGAGGGGGTAGCAGCATTACAACATAGAACAGAAAAAAATACTTTCAGACAAGGCTTATAAAACTTAAAGGAGAATTAATGTTTTTTACAATCTGAGCCTTATTTCTGTAATAAAACAAGTTGTTTTACTCACCCATAGCACTTTGGTGTCATATGGAGCACTTCCAGAGATGTTTTAGATTTGCGATAGCCGTAGCGCGAGTTCTAGCCGTATATATGCCCCGAGCGGTCTCCAAATAACACAAACTTTAGCACTTTTCAAATCATAGAAGCTCAATGTCTTAGTCTACGATTTCGTTTGAGTCAAAAGTGGCCTGTAATCCGAGATTTATCCATAGTTTCGAGTAGATGAGGAGGCCAGTGCGCATGTGCGGAGTCACAGTCACACCCAAACACAAAGCTGTAAATTATGGATAAATCTCGGATTACAGGCCACTTTTGACTCAAACGAAAGCGTAGACATTGAGATTCTATGATTTGAAAAGTGCTAAATTTTGTGTTATTTGGAGACTGCACGGGGCATATAGCTACGGCTAGAACTCGCGCTACGGCTATCGCAAATCTAAAACATCTCTGGAAGTGCTCCATATGACACCAAAGTGCTATGGGTGAGTAAAACAACTTGTTTGATTACCGAAATAAGGCTCAGATTGTAAAAAACATTAATTCTCTTTTAAATGGAAAAATGTTAACAGCACTACCACGTGTGAACCAATGTAAATGAGCAGTAAGGGAATCTATCCATGCAGAGGAAACATGATTTATTGAAAAATGTCCCACGGTAAATGAGAAAGTACTTGAGTGGGTGCTTAATTCATTAAACACAGCCATTTACCATAAAGACGTAATTTTGTTGATAGCACATTTGCATATTGTGCAAACACTCTCCATGAAATCATCACTCTTCCTCCTCGTGTTTACCCATTCAAATCTATCTCACTGTTTGTTTGACATTTACTAAGGGTCTACTACCCATGTATAACACACATCACTGAATTAACCCTGCACAGACACATTCATCACTGGAAATAATAGTCTGAGATCTTGTAATGAATCACTTCACCAAATTAGCCTGGATTGTGTATGCAAATAAACACATATGCTAGCAGTGCTGGTTTAATTGCTCAGCTAATGCTCGTTAATCTTGAGAACTAACGTGGCTCTGCTCTGGTCTCTGAAGCCATGTGCGACGGACTGTGCCAGAACGGGGGCTCCTGTATCTCACCCAACAAGTGCACCTGTCAGCAGGGCTTCACCGGGGACAGGTGCGAGACAGGTAAGGACTGTTTGTTTCGGGGAGCAAGTGGGGCATTTAAAACTGTACACAACTACACAATTTTTGGTCTCTTAAAGAACACATGTTATGCATTCTTGTGGATTTAATTCTCTTTGAAACATGCATGTCGCCTTGGGCCAATATTTTATTCTCTGAAGTCAAATAATGTCCGCCTTTGGAAGACATAGTCATGCTAATAGAGCCGTGTGTTCTTTGTGAAGAGAGTTTGAGGGCAGAATGAGTCCAGTGATGGTTTCTGTACAAGTTTTATCTATGATGCAACTTAAAGGAGAATTAACGTTTTTTCCAATCTGAGCCTTATTTCAGTAATAAAACAAGTTGTTTTACTCACCCATAGCACTTTGGTGTCATATGGAGCACTTCCGGAGATGTTTTAGATTTGCGATAGCCGTAGCGTGAGTTCTAGCCGTAGCTATATGCCCCGAGCATGTAATATATGCCCTGTGCGGTCTCCAAATAACACAAACTTCTATGATTTGAAAAGTGCTCAAGTTTTGAGCGGGGTCGTGCGTGAGACTGTAATTTCCGAGGGGGGGGGGGGGGGGGGGGTGTGAGTGAACAATTTTTCCCGGGGGGGGGCTTGAATTGCGTGAGAAATGCCGAATTGTGTGTTGAGAGCCCTGTTTGTCTAAAGAGCAAACTTAAACTACAAAGCAACTAATGACAGTTATATAAATGAAGTTTTTACCTGATGGTTCTCAGTTTGTTTTATCATCACAGTTTTGTCATTCCTCGTGTTCACTCGCTGTCCTTATCACTGACAGAGTGCAGTGCGCGCTTAGACACTCGCTGAGAGGGACGGGGAGGAGGGAGCGGGGCGGGGGGGAGCGGGGGAGTTTTTTTTCCGCTGAAAACGCGCGGTGCCTGCATAAACTGAGCCACACAGACCGATTTTCTGGGCACCAAAAAAAAAAAAATCAGCGTGAGAAATGCCATGTGTGGCGTGTGAGCGTGTGAACACTCTCAATGCGTGAGACTTGAGAGCCCTGTTTGTGTTATTTGGAGACCGCACGGGGCATATATTACATGCTCGGGGCATATAGTTGAGGTAAGATCTTAAGCCCGAGCCCGATCCGACCCGAAATTCGGGTCGGGCCTAAAATGTCAATCATTGCTTCGGGTCGGGTCGGGCCGGGCTTCTCTCTCGCTGACTTTTTAAAAAATAAATATATGTTTATAAAAATGTATACTAAAACGATGTGTGGATACTAAACTAAGGAATACTTGTTTTAAAATAAATAATTTGGATAAAACAGAGAATGCGCTGTAATGTAATTGCTATTTAACTACTAAACAGGAGCCGCAGAGCCAGAGCTCTGTGCATGTGAACGCCGCCCTCTTAATAATCTTCCCCTCCGCAAGTCCGCATCTATTTTGACCTGGTATCCCCAATATGGAGGAGCAAGAAGTTAAGGATAAACTAAAGACAGGAGAACTGAAAAGACAAACACTCTCTCTGTCTCTGTCTATTATCCACCCGTCATTGTTCTTCTTTGTCTCTCTGCTTCTCTCTCTTAAAGTGCTGCGCTAGATTCTTAAGGACGTACTGCTGCTGTGGTTTATGGCCCAATTTTCAACCCGTCAAAATGACGGACGGCCTTAAATTTTTCCCGTCAACTCTTTAAAAAATCCGTCAATGATGGAAAATTGTCGGTTAATGTACCCTCTGCAGAAACAAATATAAAAGATGTAAATGTTTATACAGTCTTGTTTAACTTAGATTTTGTTACAAAAGACAGGCTTTAATTTGTTATCATAAATCACCCCTCCTCCTCCCGAGTCCTCACAAATAAAATATGAAATTTCGGGTTTGCTTCGGGCTCGGGCCTGGAAATCAAGTTAATTGGTCGGGTTCGGGCCGGGTCGGGCTTTAATACCTGCGGGCCGGGTCGGGTCGGGCTGGATTTTTTAGGCCCGATCTTACCTCTAGCATATAGCTACAGCTAGAACTCGCGCTACGGCTATCACAAATCTAAAACATCTCTGGAAGTGCTCCATATGACACCAAAGTGCTATGGGTGAGTAAAACAACTTGTTTTATTACCGAAATAAGGCTCAGATTGTAAAAAACGTTAATTCTCCTTTAAAGGGATATGCCACCCCCAGGTCAAATTTGGGCATCTCCCCACAGTCCAGAGACTAAAATAAGTGGTGGAAAGCGTTTTCCTGCTCACCCAGCCATTGTCCGAGTCTGTCGCCACTGACCGCCGCGGTATCTGGTGCTCCTCCGCCTTAGACTGGAGTCTAACGTCGCCAGAGAAAGATTTCGGCCAAAAGGAATTAATTTGCTCGATGCGTTTCCCAATTACTTTCTGTGTAGTGCGCATTCATATCGAGTGCAAATAAATGTGCAAATCAACACGGAGAGCTTGCCTTGGTCATTTTGGGTGGGAACTATTTTCCAGTGCGTAAGAATACAGTCGTATCACGCACCACGTTGTGCAACAGGGGAACTCCCTTCCCGGTGCGTAACAGGGATTCCCCTGGTAGCGTGCTGCGTGATACGGCTGTATTCTTACGCACTGGAAAATAGTTCCCACCCAAAATGACCAAGGCAAGCTCTCCGTGTTGATTTGCACATTTATTTGCACTCGATATGAATGCGCACTACACACAAAGTAATTGGGAAACGCATCGAGCAAATTAATTCCTTTTGGCCGAAATCTTTCTCTGGCTACGTTAGACTCCAGTCTAAGGCGGAGGAGCACCAGTTACCGCGGCGGTCAGTGGCGACAGACTCGGACAATGGCTGGGTGAGCAGGAAAACGCTTTCCACCACTTATTTTAGTCTCTGGACTGTGGGGAGATGCCCAAATTTGACCTGGGGGTGGCATATCCCTTTAACAGACACTATGTGAATGGAGCATTTGTGAGTGCTCAGAGAAGACGACTTTGGATTAATGTATTAAGCGTGAATGAAACAAAATATAACTCAAGATATATTTTGTATGAAGGGACAACCTTAAAACATAGTTTAAGGTAAAAGTAAAGTACTACATTTTGTCGTAAAATGTGTTCTTTAAAGTATTTCTGTTGGTTGGTTATGATTAAAATAACCACACTTTTAAGAGTGTCAATAAAGCATGATCAAAGTCTTACTTCATAGTGACCAAATAGTTTATCAATTGCTTAACTACTTAATTAGTACCTTAAGAGATTGTTCATTATGATTTAGGTCTTTGCTCATGCTTTAATATGGTGTAATTATCATAAAGTGGTCCCATTGTGTTCTCTTTAAAGTGGATTGTAAAAGCACAGTCCCTGGTGTTAAACACAGTAATTACTTGCCTGTGCTTGTGTGAAACGCTCTGCTCTGACTCAAATCTAAAGTGTGAACTCTCCCATGTAATGAGGAGAGGTGTCGTGCGATGGGCCTGATGCACAATTTCAAGCCAAATTATACTTTGTAAAGCCCATAGTAAGGCTGTAGTAGCTGTTAGAGTTTTAGTAGTAGTAGTAGTTGTAGTAGTAATAGTTGAGGCCCTTCCTGTTGTATTCACCTGATTCCCCTGGACACTGCTGTGATGCTGCAGGGCACAGGATCTGCTGACCCTCCCTGACCAGTCCTTCTGTTAAACTGACCTGAGACCCTTGAGTGAGACACACAGGGCACTGAAACCCACAGAAATGTTATATATATGTTAATATAGTAAACCTGGTGGTGGTGGTTAGAGGAGATTCTTCAGTCTTCCCCAGAACAGCAGGTGCAGTAGCATTAGTAGCAGCAGTAGTAGAAGTAATAGTTAGTAGTAGCAGTGATAGCAGTAGTTGTAGTAGTTGTGGCGTCAAAAATGAATAAACCATAGCTTATATTGAAATAAACTCTATTTGAACTGCAAAAGACTCCTGGGCCCCACATTTTGAGAAGCACTGGACTATGTAATAAGAGATAAGGGATGTAACAGTTTTTCATTTGTGAAATGTGCTTGTGTTTAGAGCACAGGCCGAGCACATAACTGCACCCTCCTGTGCACACTGTAGCTATAAAAACCCAAGGCTACTGCCCCATCCAGTCTACTCCTGCACCTCCAAACATTAAGACAGCCAAGACTGAAAATATAGGAGAAAATCATAGCTACATTTGTGCTATGTCATTTTTATAAGAGCGCAGTCTTGTCATAACCATTCCAACCGCAGTGGAGTGTGTCCTTCACAAAGTACAAAGTGGAGTTTTAAAAGCAAGGCTCACGCAAAGGAAGACTGGCTGTAAACGACACAGTGTTTTCAAATGGAATCGAAGTCACAATTTGAGTTGGTGCAATTATCTTTTTTTTTAATAAAATCTTGTAGCTGTAGTTTAGACTCCTACAAACATGTTCTAAAATACAGTACATGGGATTCTTGGATTGGTTTATCACTTTATGTTTTCAGTCTTCTCTTGCAGAATGCTGCCTGAGTTGTTTCAAAAGGTTAATCCAAGACAAAACCAAGGCTACCAAGTTTAACCAATGACAAAATCAATGACAAAATCTACACCAGAACTAAACCAAGACTAAGCCAAAGACTACACTGCCTTATCCCAAACTAGCAGATCTAACCCAGGACCAAAGCAGAACTGTTCCAGGACTGATGCTCATATTAAATTTATAATAAAACCATTCAGGGACTTGGACTGAATCTGGTTTTGATCAAGACTAAACCAGGACTAAACCAGGGCTAAACCAGGACTAAACCAGGGCTAAACCAGGAATAAACCAGGGCTAAATCAGGACTAAACCAGGACTAAACCAGGAATAAACCAGGAATAAACCAGTGCTAAACCAAGAATAAACCAGGACTAAACCAGGACTAAACCAGGACTAAACCAGGGCTAAACCAGGAATAAACCAGGAATAAACCAGTGCTAAACCAAGAATAAACCAGGACTAAACCAGGACTAAACCAGGGCTAAACCAGGAATAAACCAGGAATAAACCAGTGCTAAACCAAGAATAAACCAGGACTAAACCAGGACTAAATCAGGACTAAACCAAGACTAAACCAGGTCTAAACCAGGACTAAACCAGGGCTAAACCAGGACTAAACCAGGACTAAACCAGGGCTAAATCAGGACTAAACCAGGAATAAACCAGGACTAAATCAGGACTAAACCAAGACTAAACCAGGGCTAAACCAGGACTAAACCAGGACTTAACCAGGAATAAATCAGGACTAAACCAGGGCTAATTCAGGACTAAACCAGGAATAAACCAGGGCTAAATCAGGACTAAACCAGGAATAAACCAGGACTAAATCAGGACTAAACCAAGACTAAACCAGGCCTAAACCAGGGCTAAACCAGGAATAAATCAGGACTAAACCAGGAATAAACCAGGAATAAACCAGGAATAAACCAGGGCTAAATTAGGACTAAACCAGGATTAAACCAGGACTAAACCAGGACTAAACCAGGAATAAACCAGGGCTAAATCAGGACTAAACCAGGACTAAACCAGGGCTAAACCAGGGCTAAACCAGGAATAAACCAGGATTAAACCAGGACTAAACCAGGGCTAAACCAGGACTAAACCAGGACTAAACCAGGGCTAAACAAGGGCTAAATCAGGACTAAACCAGGACTAAACCAGGTCTAAACCAGGACTAAACCAGGACTAAACCAGCAATAAACCAGGTCTAAATCAGGACTAAACCAGGACTAAACCAGGGCTAAACCAGGACCAAACCAGGACTAAACCAGGAATAAACCAGGGCTAAATCAGGACTAAACTAGGACTAAACCAGGAATAAACCAGGGCTAAACCAGGACTAAACCAGGAATAAACCAGGGCTAAACAAGGGCTAAATCAGGACTAAACCAGGACTAAACCAGGTCTAAACCAGGGATAAACCAGGAATAACCAGAACTAAATGTGGTCTGGACCTGAACTAACCTGACACACCTTTTTCATAATAATATCTGAACCTCTTGGGGATTGTCCTTGAAAAGCCAAGCTAGAGCTAATAGGAAGTCTCTCTCTTTTTCTCTCCCCCTCTCTATCTCTCTCCTCTCCGTTCCCTCTCTCCATCTCCTCATTGGTTCACATATTGATTGCACATAAAGGACCCTTTTTTACGAGGCGTCCTTTTTACTGCCTGTCTTAAAGTAAACGAATTTCCTGACACTGCTGAACAGAGGATGCTGAGGGATGGCCAGTGGAGGTGAGAGAGAGAGAGAGAGAAGGGGGAGGGATGGAGAGGATGGAGGAGAGCCAAGTGAGTTAGAGAGAGTGATAAAGAAATAGAGAAGGATAGTGGAGGGGGAGGAAAAGAACAAAGAAAGAGAGAGAGAGAAATGTATAGAGAAACAGTCAAAGGAGAGAGAGAATAACTTTGAGAGAAGAGCTAGATGGAAGGAGGGATGAGAGAGGTGAAAAAGAAGAGGATATAGATAAAGAAAATAAAGAGGAGAAATTAAAGAGAGAGAAAGTAAAGAAAAGGATAGCGAGAGGAGAGAGAGACGGAAGGGAGGAGAAAGAAATAGAAGAGAGGCAGAGAATGTGTTAACAGAGTGGACCAGAATGACCTCCATCTTGGAGCAGAGGTCTGAGGAGCAGTTCATCACACACATGATGAGGCTCTCCAGCTCAGACAGGGCCCAGTGACATCACAAGAGGAAAGATGACATTTTGGAGGTGACTCTATTTAAAGCAACAGTGTGTTGCTTTTTTAGCCAAATAGATGGACAAAATCAAAGCATGCTTTTTCTCATTTTGATCGTTTTTATTGCACTGAACAACATAGAAAAACATGTGTCCTCGTTATTCTCGGGCTGGCATCTTTACAAACCTGACTCTGCTTGTTTCCATGGAAATTAGGGATGCAAATTATCGATTAATTCATTAATCTATAGTTGATTGACCTTATTGATCGACTTAGTGTTTCAATAGGGTCTTTAAGAATATAAGCTATAGTATACATAACACTGAGTCAAAAATATATCATAGTATTATTATACAGTGAACCCTCGTTTATCGCGGGGGTTAGGTTCCAGAAATAGCCCGCAATAAGTGAAATCCGCGAAGTAGGACAATTTTATATTTTACAATTATTCTACATGTTTTAAGGCTGAAAACGCTTCACCAGACACATTATACACCTTTCTGAGACTGGTATTAACATTTTTCTCTTGTTTAAACACTCAAACTTTTGTAGATTTTCATTAAAATATATTAATAGTGGGGGGGGGGGGCACGTGACACGCGGACACGTGCGCGCTGACACGTGCGCGCGGACACGTGTGTTTGTTTTGGTACCACATATCCATGCCATGTGCGAAAGTCGAGTGGAAAGCGACCTGGATATCATTTTGGGCAAGACTCAAGCCAATGCTAACAGTGCCAAACCGCTAACAGACGCCTCTGAGCACCAGTCCTCACCACAAGACCAGGTAAGACCAACCTGCGCTCACAAGAGTTGGTTGCATTTCACCCCGGCTCCAAAATCAGACCGCTATCAATGCGTCGCCAATACTCCACAGCTCTCTAGGACGGGGTCGGGTTCGTGAGGGGAAAAGACCCACTGTCTCCTCTGTGCGCGCGAGTGTCCTCTCCCCGCTGCGGCTCCCCCGGACGCCGCGCGGCCAGGCGCCAGGCCCGTCCATGTTGATTCTTGGCTCTTCCATTTGTCCGGCTCGCACTCAGTCTCTTCCATGGCTCGTGCAAGTAAACAAAGGCCACACCTCCTGTCACCCAGGCGCTCTCGTGAAGGACATCTGAGACTCTGTCCCTACCATCCCTGGTCTAGACCTGGTTTAGTCCTGGTTTAGACCTGGTTTAGTCCTGGTTTAGACCTGCTTTAGACCTGGTTTAGTCCTGGTCTAGTCTCTTAGCTAATCAGGGCGCAGGACAGAATGTTACACTGTAAAAAAAAGTTACACTATAAAAAAAAAAAAAAAAATGCAAAAAAAAATTGGAAAAAAAAATCCGCGAAACAGCGAGGCCGCGAAGAGTGAACCGCGATACAGCGAGGGTTCACTGTATTGTATATTCCTCAATTAATTATTCCTTAGTAAAAAGCAGACAAATGTATTGATGCTGAATAACAAAATCAGTAATCTCTCGCTCTATCGCGGTTCACTGTTCGCGGCCTCGCTGTTTCGGAGATTTAAATTTATTTTTATTTTTATAGTGTAACATTTTTTTATAGTGTAACATTGTGTTCTGCGTCCTGATTGGCTAAGAGACTAGACCAGGACTAAACGTGGACTAAACCAGGTCTAGACCAGAACTAAACCAGGTCTAGACCAGGTCTTAACCAGGTCTAAACCTGGACTGGACCTGCACTAAACCAGGACTGGACCAGGTCTAGACCTGGACTAAACCAGGATTAAACCACCACGTGCGGCTGGTTTGTGGCTCGGGCTGAGAGTACACAGTCCGGGCACCGCGGATCGATTTCGTGCTCACAGCCCCGGTGTACGCGCGGCCTCGCACCAGTGGTGCACGTGTCGCGCACTTCTCCAAGGGGTTGGTGCGCGTTGCGTCCCGGGACGTGGCAGTGCCGTTGAATGAGCGCAGACTGCCCAGGACTAGACCAGGTCTAAACCAGAATTGCGGCTCTTTGCCTTGTTTCGTGACCACGGGTGCGCGTGCCTGCGATTAGCGATTAGTTACAATTAATGCATTTTATTCGGCCAACGTCTTGATCGACAATTAATTGTAAGTCGATTAATTGTTGACATCCCTAATGGAAATGTATCTTATGTAACTTCTATTCTCAGATAGAGGCAGGACCTAAAAATCCTGTAACAATTATAGTATTTTGCTAGGAAAAATCTAAATCTAAATTCATTATTACATGTTTAAAATATGTCTGTTGCAGCCTGATATTTTAGCATTAAATTATTATCAATATTCGAAATGCCCTCTAGCCTGGCTTCACTGTGGGGACATTGTATTTACTGCAGCAGGACACTATGATGCCCCACTGGACTTTAACTGTGACACAATCTTCTCCCACTGAAAGACCTCTTAATTATTTCAATGATTCTTCAGTTTTTGGAGCTGCTCGTGTCTATTTCAGCTCTGAGACCAATTAGAGCACATCGCTCCAAAGCACCGCCTGGGTGTGTTTAGTGAGTTGTGTTTAGTGGCTGCAGTGAGGACAGGCTTCGGCCCAGTGATGCTTTTGCTGATACTACTGCTTAATTTACCTTTTTTTAAACTTCTTTCCAAATGAGATGTTCTCAATTAGAGGTATAGTTCAGTTAGAAACACTTTATTTACAGTCTGAAGGAGACCTGGCATGGCCCACATAGCAGTGAGGTAAATGGTAAAATGGTCTCACTTCCAGGGTACTTTAAAACCTTCGGAGCAGTGGACAAACTCTACCAAGCTCTACCAACTGAGCTATTTTGAGTATGTTTTTTCTAGTATTTCTTTCTAGACCAGCTTCTAATAAAGAGCCCAGCAATGTATGATTATTATGTTTGTGCTATTGTACTATTTTATATGTATGTGTTCTGCAAGGACATATCGGCGCCTTATGAACTGTGAACCAGAAATTTCACAGCTGATTTCTAGCTTTGGTTTTGTTCCTTATTCATCAAACAAGAGACAGTTCCCTTTCAAAAGTGTATGTTTAACCTCAAACCGTGTCAGATATGTCAATAATGTACTAATAATCTCCCATAACATATGGTTACCAGTGTGTAGGGTTAGGATCACCACCTCTTACACTTACAGTTATCACCACAGATCCATGCTTATCAATCAGTCAATCAATCAAACATTATTTATAAAGCGCTTTTCATACAAAAGTGCAACACAAAGCGCCTTACAGTGATTAAGGATTATATGAAATGACTGTGATCCTTTTTAACATAAGATGTGCTGTCATTAGGTCCTGCATTTTGCAAAATTGACTTTTAACCATGTTACCTCTTCAAAAACAGACCTGGAGTTGTGTTTTGTTTCATTCACATGTGTTTGAGTAACACTTAATTATTATTATTCTGTCTACATCTCCAAAGCTCAAAATGCTCTGTTCCACCTTGTGATGTCATATAGTGGTAGTTTTCAAGTTAACAGCTTCTTTTACCTCCTTTTACATTTTGTTCAATAAAGAATGATCATTCCAGAGCTGAAATAATTCAGATTATTTCAGATTCAGAATTCAGATGAAGGTGTGTGGAGTTTAAAAACACAGTGGAGCACTTCCTTTATTACCACATGACATCACAACGTCGAAGAGAGTGTTTTCTGTTTGAGAGAAGAACTCCACATAATTCTGCAGGGTTTGTGTGTTAAACATGTGTGAATGAAACAAAACACAACTCCAGGTCTGTTTGTGATGCATAGATCTGAAAATAGTCTAATATGGGTCTTTTAAAAAAAGAAAACTGTAAACACCTCCATTATTCAGGCTCAGACACTTTATTAAATCTGGGACTGTGCATATTTTTTATGACAACACCATTCATCCATCTTCTTCCACTTTTTCCATTTCTGGGTCGCGGGGCAGCAGATCACAATGCACCAGCCCTCATGAATCCTCCATGGGAGGACAGCCCACGTCACAACTGGCCTTGTTGCTTCTGTCATGGGGGCTACCAGTGTCCACAGACACTGGGCGCGAGGTGGGTTAAGTGTCTTGCCCAAGGACACAACGGCAGCACTCATCTGTGGGAGCTGGGATCACAACAGATCATCCCGTCGAGAGTGGAATTCAAAAAGCCAACCCCTGAATCTGTAGGCAAACGCTCTACCATCTGAGCTACTGCCACCCCAGTCATGTCAGTGACGGCTCCCCCTGCCATGTGGGAGTGGTATTGCGTGGTCGAACCCTCCCCTTTGGGCTCAGGGGACCTCAGGCTTCTGCTGGAGCCTGCAGCACTGTTTGGAGACTCCATAGTGTTGAGTGACAGATGGCCAGAGACATGAGAGCTTGTGTTGTGTTGGAAATGACTCTCGGTTACAGGGAGACTGCACTGTACAAACACACATGACTTTTACACACAGGTTTTTAATCTTTACTAAATGAAAACATCTTAACTGTAAAATCTACTGACTTGATTGCATTGAGTTAGATACTTCTGTAATCATGTTGGATCTATTAGTACAGTAGAGCTGGGCGATATGACCAAAAATTGATATGACGGTATTTTTCAAAATTATATCGGTGTCATGGTATTTGACAGTAGTTTTTTTCATGTACTCAGTGGTACCATGTCTTTGTCTAAGTGAACAGTAATAGCGTTGGTATCGTTCCACCGTTTGCTTTTCTTGTCGTAGGCAGTCCCCTTAGCTAACGCGTCTTTGAGTGACGTCTGAGTGGCGTTTTATGTTGCAGTGCCAACTTCCACACAACTGACAGGGCTCCTCTTTCCGGTATAAGTTCCTTTGTATCTGTAACACTTTCTCCATCCATGTTGTTCACCACTCAACAGGCACTGATCTTCCACCGCTCTCACGCCACTGCAACAGTCCCCCTCTCAAACAATGTCCTGCGGCACGATGTTCCGCCGCTCTGTGTTCCCGACGTTTTGTACGCACACACTCACCAGTTGTTATGTTACTGTATTTGAGTTGCATTTGTACTTAGTCTATGTTTATTTTGCTAAATTGCACCATCTAGTGGCCACTTTAATCTAATCGTGTAGTAAGAGAATTTAGCCGTTTCCCAATTCAGCGAGTGCACGGTTCTGAGCGTCCTTGGAGGGGGATGTGCGTCATATCCGGCGCGACAACCACCGTTCCATTCGGTTTTTGTCCCCTGCACAGTTAAGACATGGTCTGAACAGCACAGTTGTTTCCATGGAAATCGGGGTGTGGACCAAGCGTGCAAACATACACGCTTCGCACACTTAAAAGCCCCAACATGCACAGCGCGGCCGGATATATGAAACTGCACATGTGCGAACACAGAGCCCACATCGCGTACTTCCGCACACATTGGGTACCGACACTCCGTCTTCAACAAAATGGCCGCTCCTTTTTTCTGGTGTTTCTTTATGGTGTTTGTCCCCCCCCGAACACGTGCTCACGTGTTCAGTGCATGATTATTATGCAGATTATTATGCAGATTACAGCGTAAGTATGGCTAATTTCGCTAATTTCAACACGCTAATTTCACAAAGCTAATCTCCTTGTTGGCTGCCTATCGTTACGTTGTTAGCTAAGTCTATTGACTGTAACTTTATTGTTAGACTCGGACATAGACTGACTTTGTTAATCCACAAGGGAAATTGTTTTGGGGTTGGTGTTTGTTGGTGTTCACATTTTTGTAAATACTAGCTAGCACTGATATTGATACACATCTGTATATATTTATTGTTACAGTTTCACAAAAAAACATTTGGATCCATTAAACTTCATCAAGGATATCTGCTGCCTGTGAAGTTTCTTCCGGATCTATGTTTAGCTGTTTGGATAAGTTAGCAGAGCATCTAGCCAGGCCATTTACACCAGAATTGGGATATATGAAAAATTAATGTAATAAAAAAACAACAACACCGGTATTCGGTATGAAGCGGTATACCGCCCAGCCCTATCTACTAGTAGTTTTTTTTTGGATTATAGTTTAGAAAAAAAAATACCAAAAATACGCATTCTTAGGGGTTGCCTCTCCACAGATCTGACCTGCGATTTTGCCTGGTGATGGCACCTACTTGTCTCCATGGAGATAGACATGTTTATCTGTATAGCTAGCTGATCATTTTATGTTCAGTAGGCTATGTGTAAAATATATCTTGAAAATACACAACTAACCTTGTTGTGCTTATATGTAATACATTTAAATGTAATTTTACATATTATTGAAGTACTCAGACTCACTAAACACAGTCTTCCTCACAGCCTGCAGCCCCCACACGACTGCTCCTTATTCCTGTTTGTCCTTGTGTTACAGTGAAAAGCGCTATATAAAACCGATGTATTGATTGATTGCATTTATATAGCGCCTTTCATGACACCCAAAGCATTTTACAGTTCATTCACTCCTTGGTGGTGGTAAGCTACTATTGTAGCCACAGCTGCCCTGGGGCAGACTGACAGAAGCGAGGCTGCCAATCTGTGCCATCGGCTCCTCTGACCATCACCAACACTCACGCACACTCCACTTTCATACTAGGCAATGTGGATGAAGTGTCTTGCCTAAGGACACAATGACCGTTTTATTTTTTTTTGCGACTGGCGCCCCCCTGTGGCACCTGGAATTCCCAGTGGTCTCCCATCCAAGTACTACCCAGGCTTAGCTTCTGAGATCTGATGAGATCAGGCTTTGACAAGCCGGTATGGCCACTATGTATTATTAATTATTAATTATTGTATTTTGCCATGCAGAATATGATGTTGAACCCATTGTTAAAGACATATGGGAACATATGGCTAAAACTGTCAAATCTGCTCCTCCTCAGATTCATATTTTGAATGAATAATCTCCATTTTTTGCAAGTAGATGTGAGTGTATTTTTTACAGTGTGGCTGTGTAGGGAGATGGAGTTGTCTGATCTGATTGACACTGGAGGAAGAGGAGGGTGAGAGGAGGTGAAGCGTGTAGCAGATACAGAGACATCAGGCGGGGCAGAGTGACAGGCTCCGCTGGTACTGTGGAGCGCTTCTGTGGAGCAGCCGGAGCTTTTGTAGGGCAGTGTGCAGAGGTATAGCAGTGCCGAGTGCAGAGGTGAGCAGCATATTTCATTTGAATGCAAAAGCAGGCCACTGTCGGAATGATGAACACGGAAAAGCTTTCACAGAGCCGGAGAGACAGAGACAGAGCCCACTTTGAGAACCTCCAGTGCTCACAGGGGTCTCAGGGGAATCCTGCTACTGCTCCTCCTTCTGGAGACTGACACTGCCATCAGGAAGGGGCTGTCGTCATGGAGAAGTCACAATTCATGGAGAAAAGAAAGAGGAATGTCAGGGACGAATATTTTTTAAAAAATGAATATTTGGTTGGGAATTACTATATTTTATTACTTAAATACAGATCTGCCAGTACTGTCAGAAATTGCCTATACAAATAATAGCATAATAGTCCTTCGCCAGTGATAAGTTTAATACCATAGTTCAGAGTATTCCAGGTAAAGAGTTAACATGTCCATGGAGAAGAGAGTATAACAGTCATATTTATACACTGAAATGGGTTCTTTCTTTCCTGTATTGTATTAACTTGTGTGTTTTTGTCTGTTTTGTGTTATTACCATTGGCGGGGCCTTATGGGGAGCCAGGGCAGACCGCACTGACAGGCCTGACACTGTGTGAATAATGCAGCGCCACAGAGTCACTCCAGTCATGGAGATAAACACCACTGGTGTCCCAATACACACCACACACAACATGGGGCAGTAAGACCACTGTGATGGACATTGCCACACACTATTGGACTCACACTCACATGTATTAAGTAATGCTGCCCTGTCTATTTTTAGGATCTCTGCTTCTTTTTCAGTTTTCAGTCAATTTCATTGATTTCTGATCTTTTCCCTTGCCCCACACCCTTCCCTCTTGTCACCAAAGAAAAAGACACCGTATGTTATCTATCCAATTGTTTTCTGTCATTACATGTTGTGTATAATTGTATTGATTGTATTGCATCTTTTCTGCTCTGCATCTCCCAGTCGGCGGAGCGCGCAAGTGCAGCGGCCCCTCCCCTAGCCACTCTATACTGTCCTGCCTGGTTAGTGGGGAAACTAAATTTCGAATTCATTCTATGTACATGTACAAATGATTGTTTTTCGACAATAAAGCAACTATGACCTATGACCATGGACACATGCAGCTCTGTATACACCTTCAGGTTATTCAGCCAAATGCTTCTACCTCATTATGATTTTGACAAGTGAGTGTCATATAAGATTGGGTAATGTTAGTGATGTAGATAATTGTGCAAGGAGAGGTTGTGGGTGAGATTCTTGTGAAGATGCGTGATGGGTGGAGTCTGCAGCATGTCTTCTTCTATTTCTATTAAGGATGGGCAATATTGAAAAAAAAAAGTGTTTTGTTTTGTTTTTTTATGAAAATGTTTAGATTATATTATCAATGGCAATCCATCAGAAATGTGCTGAAACATGCATGTCCTTATTTTGGTTGCTATTCAAGTAAGAGCTGCTACCAGAAAAGTTCCATAGTTCCCCTTTAAGACTTTGAAATAGAACCGTGCACAGTTGTGAATAAAGACGGCCATCTGACTGTGAGACAGTCTGGTACAGCTTTGTTTGAATTTCATTTCGACACAAGACTAAAAGCACAGAGCAAACCAGTCAGAAATGTGGGCTACGCCTGATCATTTTTTTTACTTTGAGAAAAAGTAAGGTGGGTTTTGGGTTCAGTTCTTGAACTGATGTCTTTTTACCCATACAAGTACCTGTTTAAGGTGCACTCTGGTTTTTCTGGTGAAGGGTACACCCACCTGGTGTCTTCATTAGAGACAGAGACAGATAAAGCTTCATTTGAACACACTGCAAAGATAACGTCACTACACTGCTCTCCTAGAAGTTCATGGTAAAAAGGGGCTGTGGGTGAATTTGTAGCAAATGGAAATAACTTCATTTGGGGAAAACAATCAAAATGGGCCTTGCATATCAGCCATGAAAATAAAACATCAGGCGATCTCTACACAGTATAAAATTAAACTGATCAGATTACCATGTTACAGGTAAGGTCTGTGGAGGATGTTAGTAGCAATGAAATAAATAGAATAATACAACGTTTGCTTTACTTCAGAATATTCCAGGCAAATAAATAATATCTCCATTGAGATAGGCAGATGGTCTGACCCCTACCACAAAATTTACGTAGTGCACCTTTAAGAATGTCAGAGTTACACCCTGTACAGTTCTGATTAGAGTCAGTTCTGACTGTTTGAATGTGATTTCATGTGAGGAGTAAAAGTGCGAGCCAATCAGAGCGATGTGGTACACTTGTTCATACACCTTTACATCTGTCCATACACCTGTCTATACACCTTTACATCTGTTCATACACCTGTCTATACAGGTTTACATCTGTTCATACACCTGTCTATACACGTTTACATCTGTTCATACACCTGTCTATACACCTTTACATCTGTTCATACACCTGTCTATACATGTTTACATCTGTTCATACACCTGTCTATACACCTTTACATCTGTTCATACACCTGTCTATACACCTTTACATCTGTTCATACACCTGTCTATACACCTTTACATCTGTTCATACACCTGTCTATACACGTTTACATCTGTTCATACACCTGTCTATACACCTTTACATCTGTTCATACACCTGTCTATACACCTTTACATCTGTTCATACACCTGTCTATACACCTTTACATCTGTTCATACACCTGTCTATACACCTTTACATCTGTTCATACCCCTGTCTATACACGTTTACATCTGTTCATACACCTGTCTATACACCGTTCATTCACGTGTTCATACACCTGTACATCTGTTCATACACCTGTCTATTAGGGGTGGGTATTGGCAAAGAAGTCACGATTCAATTCGAATCACGATTCATATATCACGATGCGATACTATCACGATGCATCACGATACTTGAATTATTGTGATGCATTGCAATATATAGAAGTGACTTTATTGATCTCACACTGGAGAAATTCTTCTCTGCATTTTAACCCATCCTATATATATATATACATATATTAGGAGCAGTGGGCAGCACACATTAGGGCGCCCGGGGACCATCTCCATGATCTTCTTGCTTTGGCTTGGTCAGGACCTAAGCTGGAGGTACCTATGGTGCATGTTTTGGGTTATATATAATATATTCGACATACTTCAGTGAAAATGTGCCAAAAAAAAGAGGATAACTTAAATATCAGTGGCTGTGTATCTGGGTAGTGTCTTCAATTGATACAGAACTCTGAGCAACTCAATTCATAACTGAATTTATTGAATAACAAAAACAAATAAACCAAACCAATAACAAAAAAGTGCATAGGATTTTTTCTAAAACAAAAAATGATGTTCAAACATTTGCCATTTTGGAGGTAGCCACCATCATAACAAACAATACCCTTTCACAAAGAAAAAAGTGCATAGGATTTTTTTTTTTTTTAACTTATAATTAATTAATTAATTAATTAATTAATTAATAATCGATTTTTGGCATCAGTATATTGTGAAAGTTAGTATCGCGAAGCATTGTCATGACGATTGTTTTGCACACCCCTACTGTCTATACATGTTTACATCTGTTCATACACCTGTCTATACACGTTTACATCTGTTCATACACCTGTCTATACACGTTTACATCTGTTCATACACCTGTCTATACACGTTTACATCTGTTCATACACCTGTCTATACACGTTTACATCTGTTCATACACCTGTCTATACACGTTTACATCTGTTCATACACCTGTACACCTGTTCGTTTCAGTATCACTCTGAGTCTAGTGGCCTGAGCATTAGTCATTTTCAGAATTGCATATTGTTTCCAGACTTCTTACAACTTGATGAGTAAAATGTGTTGACCTTTGGGGAAAAACTTGAAAATGTGAGCTTTTGTTGTTGAACTTGATGATAATGTGCTTGTGCAGGCTCAGAGCAGAGCTGTGTGGGTAAAGACCCTATTGGCTGTGCATCCTTGAGAGGAATAAGTGCACCTAACATGAGTGAACACAGGCCTGTTTGAGCCTGTGGCTCTGTATCGACTGCTCTCCTCCATAACAGCCATACTTAGAGGTGCAGCTGTATATTTCCACCTCATTATCTCACAGTTTTAGTGCTGCTTTTAAATGGACCAATGGTACAGGCTAAAACATTATTTAGATTTATAAGGGACAGTTTAGGCAAGTTCTGTCTATGCTAAAGGAATACAAACCTAGCAAATGTTTTGTTTAAACGAGTTATAATGGTATACCGTCATCATCATTAACCTAAGTTCAAGTTTGGCTTGATTCATGCATCTTTGAGCAATTACTTATTCCTTAAGCTTTTATAGACTTGAGTGCTCACCTACCCCTCGTCCGCAGACCCATACTTATTACCAATTTTCTGAACTCAATATGTATAATTTCATAGTCATAAAAAAAGAAAATGAAATGCAAAATGTTTAATAATGATCTCTCAGGGTGCATCTTATTTTCACTGTCTTAAAAATAAGAAAAACAGAACTAGTTCATGTGGAACAGTCTGCAGTGGTCCAAAGTTTTTTTTAAGATTTAAGATTTAAGTCTTTATTTGGTCTCACACACAATGACACACAGTGACACACGGGAGAAATTTGACTTCTGCATTTGACCCATCCTTTTTCAGGAGCAGTGAGCAGCCATCTTTCGGCGCTCGGGGGGCAGTACCGTGAAGGGTCACCTTTACTTTTATCAATATCTCCAGTGATTATTAGAAGTACAGTGGAACCTCACCTTACGAAAGATCCTACAAACGAATAATCCAAGTTACAAAACGCCTTCACGTTAAATTTTGGTCTCTAAATACGAAAGAAAATTCAAGTTACGAAACGCGAAATCTCAAAAATTCAAATAATGCGCGCTCAGATGTGCGCTCAGCCGTACACATTATACGCTTTTCTCAGACTGGATTTAAACTTTTCTCACATTTGTCTCTCGTTTAAACACTCAAACTTTCATAGATTTTCAACAAAATTTATTAATAGTGAAGTGTGGGGGAAAGGGGGAGGGCGGACACGTTTGTGATAGCGCAGCATGACCCGGCGCGGGGCTGCGAGCACGAGACCCGTGCTCGAACCGTGCCTCCTCGAGACCACGTCTAAACCAGGATTAAACCACCGCGGCTCTTGCATGCGTTCGTTCATGCGCTCGGACTGCGTGCGGTCCCGAGTGGAGGGGATGTGCCTCCTCTCGGAACCGCACGCAGTCGCTGCTCGCCTCAGCCGTGACTCGTGAGGTACACCGGTGCTGCTGCTAATAGCAGAGCTAGCACGAAACCAGGAAATAGACCCACACGCGGCGCTTTAATCCTGGTTTATACCTGGTCTAGTCCTGGTTTAGTCCAGGTCTAGACCTGGTCCAGTCGTGGTTTAGTCCAGGTTTAGTCCTGGTCCAGTCCAGGTTTAGACCTTGTTTAGACCTGGTCTAGACCTGGTTTATTCCACGTTTAGTCCTGGGTCTACAGTCTCTTAGCCAATCAGGAAGCAGAACACAATGTTACACTATAAAAAAAAGTTACACTATAAAAAAAACCTTGGAACGGGGCCTTGGAATGAATCAGGCTTTTTACATTCAAATAGCTACTCAACTTACGAAAAATTCATGTTACGAAACCACTTCTGGAACGAATTAATTTCGTAAGGTGAGGTTCCACTGTACCATAGTGCACCTTCAACAGATCATTAGTTGTACAAAATGTATAACAAAATGTATAGCAACTTCAACTATTTAGTTGACACAGGAACTTTTTTCTAATTGAGCTGTGAGCTCAGAGCTGATCCATTTCCTTGTTTTTGCACGGGGGAGAGATTTGAAGCGTTCCATTGAAAAATAAACACATTTCCACATAAAATAAAATTAAACCACTGCTGTTCAAAGGTCCAGAGGCTCAGATAAAGGACTTCCGAGCCTAGAAACACTCGGACGTGCCTCCAGGCAAATAAAAAAACGCATTTCGCATTGCCTAGCGCATTCGCAGTCCAAACTCTCTGGGCGTGATTTACAGAGACGCTGAGTACAGACAGACGGGGGTGGAACTGCATTTGCATTTCTTTTTTCGATCTGACGTCAATAAGGTGCCTTGTTCAAAATCGCCCGTTTGAGCTCCGATTTTTTGTAACGCAGAAAAGGATCGCAAATGCTCAGTTTAGACATTTCACAACTTTTAACCATGGGGGGGGGCCTAAACAGGGTAGGGGAGCTCACATTAACGTTCAAAAACCTCAGAAAGTGAAAATTTCATGCCATGGGACCTTTAACAATGAAAAATAATCTATGAATGTTTTATTTCTTTTGGGTAAGGGGTTGGAAGTGTGGTACAACGTGTTTGTAGTGTTGAGGTTCATATATTTTCTTCAATGTCCCAGTTTTATTAAATCAATTCAATTCGAAATGGGATCCAACATCTGACCTTGGCTCTGAGAAAATCATGAATATTTCTGTCATATCTCCTGCCCCTCTTGTATAACCGCATTTCCCATTTCAACAATTACAACTGTGCTCCCCCTCAGCACCTGTCCCTGTCCCTGTCACTGCCCCCGTCACCGAGTGCTGTCTTCTGTTCGTCTCAAACCGCCTTATTCAATACTAACCCACGACTTGCTCTGCCACTCCCACCAGCCCTAGGACACAGCCAGTGAATATTTAAAACCTTATTAATTTCACATCTACTGACAGCTCCCATGATGCATTGCTCTGCCTCTCTTTCTCTCTCCCTCTCGTGCTCTTTTTACCCACGATGCCCTGGGGCTTGTTCCTGGTCTAAGCTCAAGCGGCTTGTTTAAGCTGTATTCATTATTTATTCAGATGTGGCCTTACAAAGCACTCTCTCCATCACCTGTAATTACCAGCTCTTAATTAGGCTTCAGAGAATGGCCCGAGCAGCTGAGCGCTGCATTACAGAGGCTGGGGAGGGCTACAGACAAGGTTACAAATCAGCTCAAGGAACTATGTGATTTTTCACATTTTGTTTATTTGAAATTGCAATATTGATCCAAAATGGATAAATAATGGACACTGATGTCTTGTGCAAAACATTAGAACTGAGATCCTTCTTCACGGTGAAATGGTACTGTAGCATGCATTTGCATTTGTGGTGTTTAGGGCTGTCCCTAACGATTATTTTTCTCCCGATTAATCTATCAACTATTTTTTTCGAATAGTCACGATTATTTTTTAAAGTAATGTTTTTTGGGTTGGCGGGTATTACAAACAGGCTTGACACGCTTTTATGAACAGTAAAAAATATTTATTTATTCATTCTCAAACTTAAAAGTTTTGCAGTTTAATCTTCAAGAAATGAAGGCATGCCCAAATAAAAATAAAAGGCAAATCAAATAATTGATAAGAATAAATAACTTTATACACAAATTTCAATTATGTTAGTTAGTAAGAACACTGACTCACATGAGTGCAAACTGAATACAAAGTTTGTATTACAAACAGAACTTGAGGTTTTTTTTCCCCAACAGGGTATATAACTGCTCTTTTATTTTCCCCAACAGGGTATGTAACTGCTCTTTCTAAGCATTAAAATGAAGAAATGTGAGAATGTCTACGTGGTCAGGTGTCAGGCTTGCTCTTTTTTTACTAACAATGTTCCCAGCTGGTCCTTCTGTTGCTAATATAGACCCAGGTCGTAATGTACGACATAATTATGAGTATTATTATATTATTAGAATAGTATTACTATTTATTTAGACCTGCAGTCGGCACAGACAGTGTTGAATAGCGCAAGGTGCACTGTGCACCGGGGAGGAGAACGGACATGAGACCTCTCTGAATCAGGCGCGCATTCCTCTCACTACACATCTCCCGCTGTTGGCAGGAATATGCGCTCTTCTTTTGTCTTAATTTACTTTTTTACTTTGTATACAAGCTCTTCTACAAACATCCCGACCACTGTCACCCTCAGGTGTTGAATATTCAGTCTATAACGGGCAAATTACGAATCATTGCTTTATCTCCGTGTCGTTGCTATGCACGCCGCCAGCATAGCGACAGGCTATACAAGAAATCAAAGTGCACAGTGCACCTTGCGCTATTCAACACTGTCTGTGCCGACTGCAGGTCTAAATAAATAGTAATACTATTCTAATCAAAGAAAGGGAAACGTAATTACGTTTCCATTTCTTTGATGAAATATTTACCCCGCGTCTCGATCTGAAAAACCTCATTCACTTCCTCAATACATCTCCTACAGAAACAAACACTTAGTTAGACTTACGACTGTCCAGCTTGTTTTCTGTCATCATCCAGCAGCACACCAGGATGTCGCCGCTTCATGTGCTCATGCATAGTTGTGGTGCTGCTATGGTACGCCAACTCCTTCTTGCAAATGCGGCACACGACGAAGTCTTCGTGTGCCTTCTCTTTAAAATATCTCCACACTTTAGATGTCTTTGTCCGTTTATTGGGCTGATCTTCATCATCTTCGGGCACCCTCGGGCGTGCAGCCATTGTTACCGCTTCTGTTCCAGCACATCTACCGCTCGCGCAAATCACTTTTTTTTTTTTTTTTTTTTTTTGCAAATCACGTAAACGACGGTATGTTGCACACGCCGACTTATTTACGTCTTCGACGTAATCGATTACGTCGAATAGTCGGGACAGCCCTAGTGGTGTTATTGTTGAATAAATGGCCATGTGACATTTTTGAACCCTATATGTCTGACCTGGAGGCAGATTTGAGTATACACAGCAGTGGATGGAGATAGGGGATGGGTGAGAACAGATTATTTTAGAGCACTCAAGCATCTAATGTAACAATACAGGATTATATCACAATACAACTCTGAGTAAGATAAGATTGATTCTTGATTGATTCTTCTGTTGGAGACCAGGAGCGGCTGCGAACACTCAATGACTCTTTAGTGGGGGGAAAAAACAGCAACAAAATCCTGGATTTGTTATATTGACCTGTGAATGAAAATCTCCAAATGTCAGGGATTACACACACGCAAACCAGAGCTAAAGACTGCTCCCCATTTAACTCTGTTGTGTCAGGAGGAAGTTATTTTTTGTTAAATCTGTCTACCTTATTCTCAGCTCTTTGACACTTAGCCAGTGTTCTATTCTTCTAGAAAAGGTTTTTCAGACAAAAAGTGACGTTTGAACAACAGTAGAATCAGTCTTCCTCACAGGTTTATGTGTGATCAGATGTTTTCTAGCATGATGACAGCGGTGTGCAGGAATCTTAATTGTTATTCAGGTTTTTCACTCAACATGAATGGACTGTGAAATGAAGGATCTGCCTCCCTCCACAATATTATTTTGTTGAGAATATCATATTACAAGTTTTTGATCTTTTTTCCAGTATTTTTTTTTTTTTATCTTTTTGCTGCAGTTTTTAGAAAAGACACACTGAGCTTGAAAATTAGAATTGTCTGGTAAAATTTGTCATTTTGCTGATTCATATTTTACTACTGCATTGGGCAGGGCTTATGTTCTGTTTTAGTTTGTGAACTGACTTCTTGAGTTTGGTGGAATGTCATGAGCATTAAAAGGAGACAGGCTTTCTGTGGGGTTATGTCGCTGTCGAGGATTGAGGGCAGCCGTAGTAACACATCTTTAACCTATCCAAGGGCTTGCGAGTAATGAAAAATTTGCACAATTTCCATAGAACTTAACAATTCAATCAAAATATTCTATCTTTTGAATGTTGAAAAGTCCTCAAAATGTTGCTTATACAGCAAACACAAACTCATAGATCTGTGTATCCAGGTTTAAACCACAGATCGAAAGCTAAAACTGCACCACTATATTAAAATACATTATAATACGTGTGAGGGATTAGCACATGTGACAGGGACAGAGCCAAGGACACACCAAAGAGAAATGATGAGAAAATACAGACACCTGTCCAAAATGAAAGAGGAAGGCGTTTGTGCAGATTTAAACCTGAGATGGACAGAATACAGGCTCCAGGGTGGGAGAGGAAAGAGGGGGAGCAGAGCTGTAACAAGCCCAGAAGGGTGCACTTCCTCCCCCACTGCCCCCTCAGAGAGCTCCCTGAAATGAGACTGCCCTGGCTCCTCCTGCCACTCACTTTAATGAACAGGAGATGGAGCTGTGTGCTGCGCTCCTGCTCTTTTAGGCTTTAGCACTGAATTTGTTGTTGAGGTAACATTTGTGTGTCATTCACTTTTGTAGTTTTCATACGGAAATAAAATAGCCAATTTCTAACTTTTCTGGTGAAGGGCACATCACCTGCTTTTCTCCATGGAGAATTTTTTTTTCCTTTGTATGGAATGCATTACAGTATGGTATTGCACCTTTTTATCATCATGAAGACCAAACCAGACCAAGTTACAGGTCAGATCTGTGGAGAGGTGACCCCGCTCACAGTCTGAATGCCTCTTTTTCTAGGCATTTTGAGCGATAAAACCACCTGTAATTGAATACATGTAAAAAAGAACTGTTTAAAAGTTGCATCTTGCGTCTTTAAATGATTAAAGAATGTCGTCCCATATTTTGAAGCTTTAAAAATTTTGAGTTTCAAGATGCTTTTCAGAGAGTATGGACTCTCCATGGTCTGACTTTGCCTGAAATGTTCCAGAGTATGGCATTAAATTTAAACCTGTCACCTGTCAAACATATAATCTATAAAAATAGATGGTATAGCAAAAAGAGAGCAAGAGACAGGTGTCAAATGAGACATAATTTAAAAATAAAAATAATAAATGTTTATGTACAAGTCAAAATAAAATAGAAAAATAAGTAGTAAGGTATAAAATACAGTGGTCCCTCGTTTATCGCGGGGGTTAGGTTCCAGAAACAACCCACAATAAGTGAAATCCGCGAAGTAGGACAACTTTATATTTTACAATTATTATACATGTTTTAAGGCTGTAAACATCTGTAAACGGCGTCCCACCCGGGGCTGCGAGCACGAGACCGAGGCAGTGTCCGGACCGTGCCTCCCCCTTGGGAGGGGAAGCGAACACGCACATCAAACCTCGTCATGAACGCAAGAGCCAGACAAAACATTACAACATTACATAGCATTACAAAAAGCAATCAAAACAAGGCAAAGAGCCACATGCGGTGGCTTAATTCTGGTTTAGACCTGGTCTAGTCCTGGTTTAGACCTGGTTGAGGCCGGATCTAGAAGTGGGCAGGGGTGGGCAATGCCCACCCAAAATGTTCTCCTGCCCACCCAACTGGTCAGCTGTATTTGATGTAATTTCAACCTGCCTATCACGTTTTCTTGTTTGCTCCGCCAAAATTCCACGACTTCTGATTCGCCAAGCCGCTTATCCGAGCACAAAGCGCTCATTTTGCCGCTAGTGGTCTGCTTCGCGTCCCGCTGTCTGCATGAACACGCTGCACGGTGCTCCTCCGCTCCGGGCTTTGTGTGCAGCTCTGCCCGTGGAATCCAATCGCAAACCCACAGTATTCCACAGTATTCCTCAGTATTCCTCTGTATTCCTCTTTTCCCTCGCGCCGCTCCATCGCGACCCCGGGGTCCGTCCTCACGTGCAGCCGCGGAGCAGGCTCTACGGGGCGAGTTGTACAACCCACATACTGGTGAAGTGTGGGTAAATCACGTTTCCTGTTCAAGGAAACATGATTGAAGTCTCCAGAAATCAATAATAAAGCCTCTGGCTGTCTAGACTGCAGCCCAGTGACCACAGTGTGTATTCTGTTACAGACCACCTCTTCATCCGCTGAGGGGGGGGGGGGGGGTGGCACGACAGAGTGTCTCTGTCGTGCCATCTTAAAGCCTAGCACAGATGCACTGTTGTCCGGATAGTTTGTATGAAGCCAGGTCTCCATGAAGCACATGAACCTGCTGACAACGTACTCCCTCTGGCTCTGAACAAGCGCACACAGTTCGTCCATCTTATTTCCCAGTGACCTTACGTTTCCCATCAGAACTGAGGGAACTTGAATTTCATGAATTTCCAGAACTGAGGGAACTTGAATTTCCTTCTCCGCTGTTTCATTCTCACTCCAGCGCGGCATCTTCTGCACGTCCTCTTCCATAATTCCACAGCAATGTCAGGCTTAACTCCAAACAGCACTGGGGACTTGGAGAGTGAAAGAAGGTGTTCTCTAGAATACACAATGGGCAGTCTGGACTGCTGAGCCACACAGCATAGATCAAGATCAAATGCCCAAAATGCAGTCTACCTAAGAACAAAGCCCCCGCATGGGTAAAAATCGTAGGGGAAAGTTTAAATCCTTTTCGAACAGATACTAAAACAGACCAGGTAGACCATTGCCCATGCATAATCCCATGTTAGACTTTACCAAACAAAGTTGGTCTAAAGCATATAGCATTACAAAAAGCAATCATAATCTAACAGCAGATGGTTCTATATGGTTCAATTATAAAAATTGTTATAGCAAAGAAACCAGTCAGGGCAAAGGCTGTAATTCTCCATCTTGGAGACCTCTACAAGAATGGTTGCATGGTAGAATTCAAGCATTTAAAAGAGCATTGCAAGCTGTCAAATCAAGATTTTTTATAAATACCTGCAGCTCAGACACAATCTCTATTCTGCTTTGAAATCCACTCCAAATAATATAACTTTGTTTTTTGTTTTTAAAAAGGTGCTCCAGCAGCCTTTTATAAGAAAGAAAGAAAAGAAAGCTATGCCTTTATTAGTCCCACAGTGGGGAAATTCCATTTCTGCATTTAACCCATCCTGTTATTAGGAGCAGTGAGCAGCACATTACTGCGCCCGGGGACCATCTCCATGATCTTCTTGCTTCGGTTTGGTCAGGACCTCAGCTGGAGGATTTACCTATGGTGCATGTTTTGGGTAATATAATCCGAAAGGCCAATGCTCCTAATCTCTGCAGCCTTAGGGCTGTCTGGGAAAGAGACTTTAGAACAAGAACAATGGCAAATCATCATTTCTAACTGGCTTCTCACATCTCGAGAAATTCAAATACAATTAATTAATTACAAAATCTTAAATAGGTGTTACTGGACTCCAAGCAGAATGGCTAGACTGAACCTAAAAGACAATGATAAATGTTGGCAATGCAATCAAGCTACTGGCACTATGTTGCATATGTTATATGAATGTGACAAAGTCGAGCTCTCTGGGACACAATAACTAGACTTATTAACACTGTTGAATGTGACATGGAGCACAAACCCTGGACTTTGCTTACCTGGAATTATCCACACAAAACAACTACCATATGGACACACTCTTTGGTGTAGAATAGCTCTTCTATGTCGGATGATAAGTCAAGAATGGAAATCTACTAATCAATCATCTTTCGATAAATTGCTGGATGCTAAAAACTGCAAACTATGAAAGGGTGACTTATAGACTACAGCAGAGGACACAGCAAGACTTGTTCTTCAAGATATGGAAACAATTCCTTGATTATGGAAAACAACTAAGGGCTATTACTAAACTAAAACACATGTGGACATTGAGGGATGACAATATCCTGAGATATAAAATATTGTATGTTGGAGTGTTTGTATTATACACAAATATTTTATTGTATACACGAATTAATATGTAGGTATGTATGTGCCTATACAGGTACACACGTATGCTGTATGCATAGTAGTAGAATCTGACTGCAGCTTCAGTGCTCTCACTAAGAGGAGCTTGGATCATCACAAATGTGTATTGATTTCCCATGTCATGTACTGTATTTTAGACTGGTGTGTCCTGATATATAAAGCTGGACGTAGTTGTTAAAACAAATATTTTCTTAGATAGTCCCATGGCATTTCTGGATCAAATTTTCACCTTACGAAATTAATTTGAGAAGTGGTTTGAACGTGAAAAATGTGAGCTCCCCTACCCTGTTTCAATGGAAAAAGCCCCCCCCCCCCCCCAAGTTTTTTTTTTTATAGTGTAAGTTGTGTAAATGTGCTAAACTGCGCATTTCAATCCTTTTCTGTGTTACAAAAAATCGGAGCTCAAACGGGCGAGTTTGAACATAGGCACCTTATTGACGTCAGATCGAAAATAACAGTGAAGTGTGGGGGGAGGGGGAAAATGCAGTTCCACGTCTGATAGCGCAACATGACCCGGCGTCGGAGCTGATAGCAGGTCACGCCCAGAGAGTCTTGGACTGGACCAGGACAATGCGGGCTCCTCCTGTTTTAGTCCAGGTTTGGTCCTGGTTTAGGCACGTCCGAGTGTTTCTAGGCTCTTGCATGGGTCTCCTTTATGCGCTCAGACTGCGTGCAGTCCCCTCCTCAGCAGTGGTTTAATTTTATTTTCTGTGGAAATGTGTTTAGTTTTTCAATCCAGGAACGCTTCAAATCTCTCCCCCGTGCAAAAACAAGGAAATGGATCAGCTGCGCTATCACACATGCTCTGAGCGGAGAGTTTCTCCCACACCCCTTCCCCCTACTATTCTCCATCTAATAATTTTGTCCTGAAAATCTATGCATTCAAGCAGCAACGCCCAGAATAAAGAGTTTGAGAGAGATATTTATGACTCTTTCTCATCTTATCTCTGTTTCTCATGCACTGAGTGTTGATTTTGAAGAAGGATTCATTTACAGTATTAGGGAACCATTAAGGAGCCATATAAAAGCATCAAGAAGTACCATGTCATGGGATCTTTAAGACAAATATTTTCTTAGATAGTACTTCTGGTGAACATTTCTGGATCAAATAGTATAGAACATAACAATAAACTAACTTTAATTCAGAAAACTATATTTGTTGAGATGCACATAGTAGAGGAGCACATGCAAACTCCATTCTTTATTATAATTATAGTTTCCAGGTCCACCATGTGTTTGGGGCTGTGCTGGCTGGCCAAAATAAAGCATGACATGTGGTTTTGCCTATTATGATTGAAAGGCAAACGGAATGTTTGTATATTCACCTGCCCCACATCCCTTTACTTAATTGCATGTTTTAAAATAAAGACTGCAAGTGATACAGGTATAGTTCTGAAAATGTCACATAGCCATAAAAATAAAACACTCCGCTGCTTACTACGGTGAAATTTCACAATGTTTTGAACAGGTCAATATTGTAGTTTACAACAAACAAAACATAAAATCATCATCATACAAGGAAAAAAAAAAATCGACTTTCAGATGAATGGTGCTTTCATCATTTTGAATTTGAGATGCGACAAAGAGCACGTTTGAATCTGTGTCCCGGGGAGATGGGGGTTCACATGCGTTTGAGTGTGAGTGTGTGAAACAGAGCTCCTTTCACACACACACTGTGTCCTGAGGGGGCAGATCAGGTGGGCCACATACGCTTCCCTAATGAGCCCAAAGTGAGAAGCACGTTTCAGCACAAAAAGAAACCATATTCACAAAGAAAATGTAGAACAAGAGGCATACTGGCATTGCATGATAACGTCTATTTTAGTCCATTTGTTTAGTTCAGTGGTACTGAAGTGCATGGATTCTGTGCATGACATTCTTCTCTTCTGTTTAATAATGAAAATAAGATTATGACTTCTCTGTTGATTAAGCAAATAAATTAGTTTTGGAACTTGAAATTCTGTTCTTTATAGTTTAAAATTTTGACTATGCACTATGTAACATCTGTGGTGGAGGGTGGCCTGTCTGAGAGAAAAACTATTTCTTTTGTCTGGAATGTTCTCCGCAGATCTGACTAATAACTTAACTTGGCCTGGTTGTGCCACATGCTCCATGGAGAGATAGAAGTTGAATGCCATACTGTGGAGGATACACCATATTGCCAAAAGTATTCGCTCAATTGCTTTGACTCGCATATGAAGTTAAGTGACATCCCATTTTTAATCCATAGGGTTTAATATAACATCGGTCCATCCTTTGCAGCTATAACAGCTTCAACTCTTCTGGGAAGGCTTTCCACAAGGTTTAGGAGTGTGTTTATGGGAATTTTCCAGAAGAGCATTTGTGAGGTCACACTGGCCTGGCTCTCAGTCTCCGCTCTAATTCATCCCAAAGGCATTCTATCGGGTTGAGGTCAGGACTCTGTGCAGGCCAGTCAAGTTCATCCACACCAAACTCTCTCATCCATGTCTTTATGGACCTTGCTTTGTGCACTGGTGCACAGTCATGTTGGAAGAGGAAGGGGCCATCTCCAAACTGTTCCCACAAAGTTGGGAACATGGATTTGTCCAAAATCTCTTGTTATGCTGAAGCATTCAGAGTTCCTTTCACTGGAACTAAGGGGCCAAGCCCAGCTCCTGAAAAACAACCCACACCATAATCCCACCTCCACCAAACTTTACACTTGGCACAATGCAGTCAGACAAGTACCGTTCTTCTGGCAACCGCCAAACCCAGACTCGTCCATCAGATAGCCAGATGGAGAAGAGCAGTTCATCACTCCAGAGAACACCTCTCCACTGCTCTAGAGTCCAGTGGTGGCGTGCTTTACACCACTGCATCCAACGCTTTGCATTGCACTTGGTGATGTATGGTTTGGATGCAGCTGCTAGTCCATGGAAACCCATTCCATGAAGCTCTCTATGCACTGTTCTTGAGTTAAGACCACATGAAGTTTGGAGGTCTGTAGCGATTGACTCTGCAGAAAGTTGGCGACTTTTGCGCACTATGTGCCTCAGCTTCCGCTTATCTTGCCCTGTCAGTTTACGTGGCCTACCACTTTGTGGCTTAGTTGCTGTCGTTCCCAGTTGCTTCCACTTTGTTATAATTCCACTGACAGTTGACTGTGGAATATTCAGGAGCAAGGATAAAAGGAGAAATTCAATTTGTCAACTGGACAAACTTTGTCCAGTTGACAAATTGAATTTCTCCTTTTATCATGGATTCTACCTGGACGACTGAGGGTTTCTTCACATTCAGGAGCGAGGAAATTTTCATGAGTTGCACTGGTGACATCCTCTCACAGTACCACGCTGGAGTTCACTGAGCTTCTGAGAGTGACCCATTCTTTAACAAATGTTTGTAGAAACAGTCTGCAGGCCCAGGTGCTTCATTTTATACACCTGTGGCCAAAGAAGTGATTGGAACTCCTGATTTTGATTATTTGGATGGGTGAATGAATACTTTTGGCAATATAATGTATATTCTTCTAATAAGCTGAAGAGCTGAAGTATGCATAATTATGTATAGAAATGTATATAGATTGCAGTAAGTAAAAAATCTGGATTTGAAAACAGAAAATGCACTTGATTAGAGTGGTTTAGTCTGATTGGAACTATTTTGCTGTGTTTAATAAAAAGTGTATTGATTCAAGTTGGATATGATGTGGACTTGACCAGTGTGGTGGTTTTGAAATAGATTACGGGTAATCTGAGGGACATTTGATGAACGCCTACTCTGCTGCACTGATTTTATTAAAAGGCTTTGGCTCATTAGGCCATAGATCTTAATCCCATTACACAGACGCTGCCGGGGCCGAAGCACCCGCCTGTCACTGAGGCTGGGGTGTGGGTGGGTCTGGTTGGGGTTGGGTGCTCTTGAAAGGTCATTGCACTCAGCCATTTTCACAATGAGAGCAAAGGATTCTGTATCATAAAACAGCCATCATGGCCATCGTCAGCACTTTAATAAGAGAATATTTAGCCCCACTCAAATAACTGACTCCTTCACTCCTTCTCTTCTCTCACTCTCTTTTTCCTCTCCTCACTCTTCCCTCTTCTTTCTGCTTCACTCCATAGTCTGTATATATAAATGGACATAGCTAATGCGCTATTCGCCACGTTCCAAATAGGCTCCTTCTGACCCATTGACTTACATTGGAATATTGTGGCCGCGGTCTCTGTAGCTGCTGCAGTGAGCCTCGCCCTTTTGGTGTTAAAATGTTGGTAATGTCCCGCTCTATTTCTCTATTTTTCTGTTGTATGTTAATCAGTTACAATTTCTAATATTCATTTGAGTGGAGCTGAACGCTGTGGGTGCGGTCACACTCCTTTAGTCCACTTCTTTATACATTCTGTGCTTCTCTCTCTGCCTCTTTTACTCTCTTCCCCCTCCTTCTCACGCTTCCTCTTCTCTCTTTCTGTCTCTTTCTTCCCCTCTCCACTCTCCCTTCCTCCCTATGTCTATGTCTTTCTCACCCCCTTCATGTCCTCTCTCCTTTTTCTCCTATTTTTCCCCCTCCTTTTGTCTCTCTCCTCTCACTCCCCCCACTCTCTCTCTTTTTCCTTCCTCTCTTTCTCTCACCCTCCTTCTCCCTCGTCCTCTTTGTCTCTCCTTCCCTCTCTCTCCATCTCTTTCTTTCTCTCAACTCCCTGTCCCTCTTTCTCCCTCCCCCTCTGTCTCTCTCTTGTCTGTTACTCGCACTGTTGGTTTCATTAAATGTTGGTTCAAAACTTACAATAGTTGGTTTGTCCTTGTGCGGTGGAGATGAGCAATGTGTAAATGTACTGGAGCACAGAAGACAGACCAGTGTGGAAATACGTTTATATAAATACGTTTATTCTTGTTCTGCTCTGTACCCATTCTGTACCCACTCTGTACCCGCTCTTTACCTGCTCTGTACCCAGTTTGTACCCGGCAAACCCACAGTATTTTTCTGTATTCTTATGCAGAGGGATCAGTCTGGTCCTCACGCCCTTTGTCACATCTGAAGCGAAGGAATTACGCTCTTTTATTCTGCAGAAATCCACCATGTTTTTCAGTCCCCTGTGATTTTTTTTTTTTTCTCCTTTTTTCTTCATCAGCAGCCATGTATGCCCCTGACTGGCTAATTCACCTGTCAATCATGGCCATCTCAACCGATTCACCGGTGAGCGCACTTACATCTTTGTAAAGTACTGAGGAAGTGTTTATTGTGGAAACTGGATCCCAGGTCCCCATTTTGTGAATCTGTTGTGAATGAGCTGAGCTCAGAGTGAGAGCTGTGAGCGATGAGCTCTGGAGCAGGTGTAAGGATGAGAGTTTATGGGAAAACAAACAGCTCATCCATTTAGAGATTCAGTGTCTTCTGTAAATCCACGTTTTTGTTTCTATATGGTCTTCTAAAGTTCAAGATCAAAAGATCAAAGTCAGCTTTATTGTCAATTCTGCCATATGTGTTCAACATACAGTGAATCGAAATTTTGTTTCTCTCTCAGGTAGTGCAAAAAGACAGTGTACAAAATACAATATATAGACGAAACACAACAAAAACTATCTAAGACAGAAAATCTAAACTAAAATCTAAGATCTAAAAACCTGAAAGCAGTGCAACATAATAAATTATGTCACATAATTTCTCTGTCAATACATATAAGCAAAAGAGATTTTGTGTATTTATTGTTTTAATTTTTCCACAATAATATCAGAAAGTGGTGCCATTATTCAACCTCAAAGCTACTAATAATGGTATGGTTCAACATTTGTGGATTTTTCTTTCAAAAACAGTGAATCTGTTTGAGTTATTTAGGCCCCCTGCCCTCCATCTGGAATTATGACTTATTACAAATTCTGAACATATTATGTCATTTTGAGGATGGCTAACCATTCAAAAGGTACAAGTATTCTGAACTTGTTCATTTCTATGGCAACAGTGCTAGATTTATGTCACTTTGAAATCCATGGGAAAAATATAATAATAATAATAATAATTCATAGCATTTATATAGCTCCTTTCATGACACCCAAAGCGCTTTACGGTTCATTGTTCATTCACTCCACACTTAGTGGTGGTAAGCTACTTTCTGTAGCCACAGCTGCCCTGGGGCAGACTGACGGAAACGAGGCTGCCAATCTACGCCATCGGCCCCTCCGACCACCTCCAACACTCACGCACACTCCACTTTCATACTAGACAAAGTGGGTGAAGTGTCTTGCCAAAGGACACGATGACAGATTTTTGCGAGTGGCGCCCCCCTGTGGCACCTGGAATTCCCACATCCAAGTACTGACCAGGCCCTGCCCTGCTGAGCTTCTGAGATCTGACAAGATCAGGCTTTGACAAGCAGGTATGGCCATTATTGGGAGGACTTTGCTGGACTTATTGTCCATTGTAGATTCATAAAATGCAGTGAAACATCCTCAAAATGTTTCCTATCAGAGGAAGCTAAGATCCAAGAATAGGCATAGTAATGACATTTGAAGTTGTGCTTGTTATGAGATGAATTCATTTCCCTCATTTAGTTATTGATATAGATGTCCTCGTGCTTCAGCGCCATGTCAGATCGATGCAGCATCAGGAGCACACTCAGACGTGCTCCTGGGCTTTATCTATTACACATCCATCAGTGTGAGACATCTCCATAGGAATGTCCCCAGCACACTGGTCTAATCTCCCTCCTGTCTCCTCTCTGCACAGATCACAATATAACGGGGAATAGAAAAGTACCTGTTTACTTGTGGATAGCAGTGGATTTACTTCAGATGAATCATGTGTCCAAATGCTTTTCATTTGACCTGGTATTTCTGCAAAACACGTTGGAGTAAAGTCTGCATCAACTGTCTTCATGAACCACTGTATGCATATAATAGTTTTAAAAAAGGAAATAAATAATAGAACTGTCAATCAGTCTGCTTTATATCAGTTTTGATCAATGATATCTCTTTAAATTTTTGTTCACGCCTGGAGAGCGACGCCTGATGTAGACTTGGGTTGGTTCTGTTTTAGTCCTGGTTTAGTACAGGTTTAGTTCAGAGTTTTAGTATTAGTTTAACTTTAATCCTACGTTTGAGTACATATCCACATATGTTTTGAGTACATGTTTTTTATTGATTTATGTAGTATTAGGTTTCAGATGATATCCCAACATTCAATAGGCCAATCATATTTAATACAGATGGTGACAGCTTAAATTAATATAGTTAAAATGCAGATGTCTATTGTACTATCCAATCCAATCCAACTTTATTTCTATATTTTATAAACATTTTATAAACAGAGACAGTTTCCAAAGTGCTGCACATAAGATCAATAGAACTGAATAAAAACATTACTAAAATAGCAATAAATAAAGTGATAATAATAAAATAACAAAAAACAAAAGCAATTTATAAAAAACACAGAGGAGCACACAACTCACGCGGTATTAAAAGCCAGAGAGTAAAAGTGGGTTTTAAGACGAGACTTAAAACTCTCCAGTGTGGGGGCTGTTTTGACATGAGGGGGCAGAGCGTTCCATAACTTAGGTCCAACCACAGAGAAAGCCCTGGGACCCCGAGTTTTAAGTCTAGTCTTAGGGCCCACGAGCTGGAGCTGTCCCTCTGACCTCAGAGCACCGGTCTGTAGATTTGGATGAGGTCAGAGATGTATTTTGGGGCCAGTCCATTCAAAGCTTTAAAAACAAACAATAAAATCTTAAAATCAATCCTAAAACGAACAGGAAGCTAGTGCAAAGACACAAGAATAGGGGAGATGTGCTCATATTTCTTCCGTCCTGTTAAAAGGCCCGCAGCAGCATTCTGGATTAACTGCAGTCAATAAAGTGCGTTTTGATTCATTCCGGAATAAAGTGTGTTGCAGTAGTCCAGACGAGAAGAAATAAAAGCATGCATGACGCGCTCAAAATCTGAAAAGGATAAAAAAGATTTAATTTTGGCTAAAAGACGAAGGTGATAAAAACTAGATTTCACGACCGCATTAACTTGTTAATCAAGTTTAAAATCAGACGCCAAGGATGGTGGCTGTTGATTTTGTGTGCTGTCTGAGAGGACCCAAGTCGGACAAAGAGCTGGCACTGCCACCGGGGACTGCCACCGGGCACTGCCACCGGGCACTGCCACCGGGCCCACACATCATCACCTCAGTCTTGGTCTCATTGAGGTTCAAGAAACCAAACCTTGACGTCATTAAGGCACTCAAGCAGGGGTGTCAGGGGGCTGCTGTTGCTTTTTTTCAAGGGCAGATAAATCTGTGTGTCGTCTGCATACAGTGAGTTCTTGGGTCTAGTCAATTAAAGAAACGTATGACTTTATCTTTTTAAATATTCATGGCAAAGTACAATGTAATCAATGGGGAATGGGGACTCTGTGACTCTAAATAGAACTTTTTCTGTTAAATCATATTTTTGATAAGGAAAAATATAGGTCTTTCAATAATAACCCTCCTCTTCGTCCTCTTCCTCCTCACAGATATCGATGAGTGTGTGGATGGCTTTGTGGAGTGTGACAGTAAATCCACGTGTGTTAACCTGCCCGGATGGTACCACTGCGAATGCCGCGACGGTTACCACGACAATGGCCTCTTCTCCGCCAACGGGGAGTCGTGTGTCGGTGAGTGCCTCCGAGTCCGCGCCATCTATCTCTATTATGTGTGTTACAGTACAGTACAATACAGAGGAGGAGAAGGAGGTCAAGGAGGAAAAACAGAGACGAGCTAAAGGGTGGAGTTGGAGAGAGACATGTACTCATTTTCTCGACGCAAGATCCTCTTTAAAGATCCCATGACATGGTACTTCTTGATGCTTTTATATGGCTCCCTAATACTGTAAATGAATCCTTCTTCAAAATCAACACTCAGTGCATGAGAAACAGAGATAAGATGAGAAAGAGTATTTTTTTCTCTCTGAACAGGCCGTAATGGGCGTTGTTGCTTGAATGCAAATGAGGAGAAAAGAGATGGCCAATAGTAGAGGGTGGGGGCGTGGCCAAACTCTCCGCTCTCCGCTGTGAGCTCTCAGCTGATCCATTTCCGTGTTTTTGCACGGGGGGAGAGATTTGAAGTGTTCCATTGAAAAATAAACACATTTCCACAGAAAATAAAATTAAACCACTGCTGTTCAAAGGTCCAGAGGCTCAGATAAAGGACTTCCGAGCCTAGAAACACTCGGACGTTTGAGCTCCGATTTTTTCTAACGCAGAAAAGGATCGCAAATGCTCAGTTTAGACATTTCGCAACTTTTAACCATGGGGGGGGGGGGGGCTAAACAGGGTAGGGGAGCTCACATTAACGTTCAAAAACCTCAGAAAGTGAAAATTTCATGCCATGGGACCTTTAATGAACCAAATAAACAGCTGTTGATTCCCTAAATAGGTTTTGAAATGTCTTTAAAGAAGATGCATTCTGTGTTTTGGGGTGTTTAGTATGAAACTATAAAATATGTACATTATTATTTAATGTGTGTAGAATCCCTCAGTCATCCAGGCAATCCATGGCAAAAGGAGAAATTCAATTTATTTATTTGGTCGAATACGTTTTGCAGCTCATCCAAGCTGCTTCTTCAGTTCTGGTCAGACACTGGTATATCTGACACTGCCTATATCTGCCTGAAGGGAAGAGCTAACTACAATGAAATTACTTTGAAAGGTCGGCCTATTAAACATCCAGTGGGAGTGGAGTGTGGGTCTTGTTAGCAGAACCATTCAGGACCATAATGGGTGTTTTCACACCTCTGGACCTGACCTGCTGCACTATTGTTTTCTTTGTTTGTTTTGATTTAGGTTTAAGGAGAGAGTTCTAGATGGGAGACAAGTGATGTCTGAGACCTTCATTTCTGTTCAAGGAAGGGTTCTCTTTCTTGACAAAAATAGCCTCTTTAACTCCTCTCTCAAACCAGTTCTTTTCTCTGTCCAAGATCTGAACCTCACGTATTCGACAAAGTAAACTTTTGTCCAGTTGACAAAATGAATTTCTCCTTTTGCCACCCATAATGAAAAAAAAAAATGCTCTAGATATATGTGTTTAATGTCATACCATTGAACATTCCAGGGAAAGCAATAACATCTCCATGGAAACAAGCAAGTGACGGACCCTCTAACAGAAGACGTTATTGATCTCACACAGGAGAAATTCACTTGCCACATTAGCTCCAGGCAGTTTAGTGCAAAAGAAAGTTAGAACAAAAAAGTGCATGCAGACAAGATAAGTAATAATAATTTTAAAAAGTAAAGTAAATAAGTAAAAAAATGCACGTTTAGACTATATAGTGCTGTACATCTCCACCTAGAAGCCACGGGCCATTCATTTGAGGACAGTGAGGTTCAGATCTTAGCCAGGGAAAAGAACTGGTTTGAGAGGGGAGTTAAAGAGGCAATTTTTGTCAAAAAAGAGAATCCTTCTTTAAACAGAAATGGGGGAGTCAGACATAACTTTTCTCCATCTATAATTCCATTCTCAAACCGAGGTCAGGTCCAGATGTGTGAAAACACCCATTAGGGTTTGAATGGGTATGCTAAACTAGACGCCAGAGAGAAACTGGAAATACAAAAGACAGAAACTCAAAACAAAGAGGTGGGATAGTTTCAGAATAATTTCAGTATAGTTAGCTCCTCCCTGCAGCTAGATATAAGCAGTGTCCTTCAGCACTCTAACCAGAACTGACGAAGCAACTTGGATGAGCTGCGAAACGTTTTCGACCAAATAAACTTTGTCCAGTTGACAAATTGAATTTCTCCTTTTATCATGGATTCTACCTGGATGACTAAGGGATTCTTCACACTATATAGTGGAGTTATACAGTCTGATGGCGGTGGGGATGAAGGATCTGCGGTAGCGCTCCTTCTTGCACTGGGGGTGCCTCAGTCGGCTGCTGAAGGAGCTGCTCAGCTCCTCTACAGTCCGGTGCAGAGGGTGGGAGGTGTCGTCTATGATGGACGTAAGTTTGGCCAGCACCCTCCTCTCAGCCACCTCCTCTACAGAGTCCAGAGGACAGCCCAGGACAGAGCTGGTCCTCTTAACCAGCTTGTTGAGTCTCTTCCTGTCCCGCTCAGTGCTGCTCGGGGCCCAGCAGACGACAGCGTAGAGGAGAGCAGAGGCCACCACAGAGTCATAAAAAGTCTTGAGCAGAGGTCTGCACACTCCAAAGGACCTCAGTCTCCTCAGGAGGTGGAGGCAACTTTGGCCCTTCTTGTACAGGGCGTCGGTGTTGTGGGACCAGTACAGTTTATTGTTGAGGTGAACACCCAGGTACTTGAAAAGACTATTTATTCTGCAAACAATAAAAAGTTGTATCTTTAGACGGCGCAAGAATTCACAAGTGCCCCATCATTAAGTTAACCATGGGAACCTTTTGAATATAGACTTAGACTTAAACAAACTTTATTGATCTGCAAGGGAAATATGTGCTTTATGCTAACATTTCTGCATTTGCCTGTACCTGACAAAGATAAAGATTGCTTCGACATCTTTCAAACTATCACTGAACATCGAAAGTTGAATTATTATTATCTAAAAATATCAAATAAACTATATATTATTTTTATTCCCTATTCAAATAAAAATTCTTAGGGTCACTTCACACCATTTCACACTTCCCCTGCATCCATCCATCCTCCATTCCGATCACTGCATTTTTCCTGTTTGAAGCCCTGGCTCTTTCCTTTCCATCTGTTCATCTCTCTCCTCTTCCTCTGTATTGTCCTATGGTGAAGTGTGGACTGTCAGAATCCCCCCGTCCTTCTCTTCTGCTGTACGCTATCAACACACACACACACACACACACACACACACACACACACACACACACACACACACACACACACACACACACACACACACACACACACACACTTTGACCCCATCTCACCTGTCAAATCAGTGGACACAACCCTCCAAACATCCCCTGTTTAAGCTCAGAGCTGTAATTTGACCAAAAGTGGGTTTCTAGGTTGAGGGCCCACACAGTATGGAAGGAGATGCTGTCATGCTATGTTTTGAGTATTTTTAGCTGTGCCGCTGTTTTGAAGGATGCAGGAAAGTGATAAAGATAGATTTGGGTTCTTTGTGGACAAAAGTTCGACGTTCGGCTTTAAAATAACACACGAAACAAACAAAACAAAGCAAAACACAACTCCAGGTATGTTTATGATGAAGTAACAACATTGGCTTAAAGCTCACAGGGGTCTGTTTTTTTTGTACGCTTTACCTTTACTAATCACTTGAATTTAAGTAATTTAGAGGAGAATTAACGTTTTTTACAATCTGAGCCTTATTTCGGTAATAAAACAAGTTGTTTTACTCACCCATAGCACTTTGGTGTCATTTGGAGCATTTCCGGAGATGTTTTAGATTAGCGATATGCGTAACGTGATATAATATACAGTATGCCCCGAGCGGTCTCCAAATAACACAAACTTTAGCACTTTTCAAATCATAGAAGCTCAATGTCTTAGTCTACACTTTCGTTTGAGTCAAAAGTGGCCTGTAATCCGAGATTTAATCTTCCCTCACTCACTCTGCCAAACACCTCCTGGTCAAAATGACAGTACTTCCTATTTTAGATTATGGTGACATCATCTACAGATCTGCCTCCAAATCCCTTTTGCACAAATTGGACATCATCTACCACACCGCCATCCGATTTGTTACTGGAGCTCCCTTTCACACTCACCACTTCACACTATACACTCTGGTAAAATGGCCCTCACTTCACTCCCGCAGACAGATCCATTGGCTCCTCTTTATTTACAAAACTCTCATTGGCAAAACTCCACAATATCTTCGCTCACTTCTCCAAATTCACAATTCAATCCGTACATTACGCTCCAGCAGTTTGATTAATCTGGTCATCCCTAAAACCCGTACTTTCTTCGGTCGCCTGTCTTTCCAGTTCGCCGCTGCGAGCGACTGGAATAGTTTGCAGCGCAAAACGAGACCCGTGCCTCCTCTAGACCTCCTCTAGACCTGCAGGTCTAGACCACCGCGGCTCTTGCATGCGTTCGTGGGTCTCGTTCATGCGCTCAGACTGCGTGCAGTCCCCTCCTCGCTGCTCCCCTCAGCTGTGACTCGAAACGAAATCAGGAAATAGACCCGTGCGCGGCACTTTAATCCACCTGGTCTAGTCTTGGCCTAGTCCTGGTTTAGTCCAGGTTTAGTCCAGATTTAGTCCTGATTTAGTCCAGGTTTAGTCCTGGTCCAGTCCTGGTTTAGTCCAGGTCTAGACCTGCTGGCAGCCCCGCGCCGGGTCATGCTGCGCTATCACACGTGTCAGAGCGCAGTTTTCTCCCCCCTCCCCCTTCCCGCCACACTTCACTATTAATAATTTTGTTGAAAATCTATGAAAGTTTGAGTGTTTAAACAAGAGAGAAATGTGAGAAAAGTTTAAATCCAGTCTGAGAAAAGCGTATAATGTGTTTGCATTTTTGAGATTTCGCGTTTCGTAACTTGAATTTTCTTTCGTATCTAGAGACCAAAATTTACCGTGAAGGCGTTTCGTAACTTGAAATTTTCATTTGTTGGGTCATTCGTAAGGTGAGGTACCACTGTATATATATACAGTGGTACCTCACCTTACGAAATTAATTCGTTCCAGAAGTGGTTTCGTAACGTGAAAAATTCGTAAGTTGAGTAGCTATTTCAATGGAAAAAGCCTGATCCGTTCCAAGGTTGTTGTTTTTTTAGAGTGTAACATTTTTTTATAGTGTAATGTTGTGTTCTGCGTCCTGACAGGCTAAGAGACTAGACCAGGACTAAACGAACGTGGAATAAACCAGGTCTAGACCAGAACTAAACCTGGATTGGACCTGTTATTATTATAACATGGTAGTACCGTTGGATGAGTGCGTTGCTCGTGTCTGCGCTCCTTGCCAGCCCCGCGGGGCGGGGCGAGCTCTGCTTCTATCCAGTGTTGCCAACTTAGCGACTTTGTCGCTATTTTTAGCTACTTTCTGGACCCCCCTAGCGAGAAAATTAGACAAAAGCGACTAGCGACAAATCTAGCGACTTTTTTTGGTGATCAGAGGCTCCAAGATCGCGGGAGGGGGAAAAAATAATTGCGCTGTTTTCTCTCTTTCCCCGTTCAGAGAAAGAGACAGAGAGGGACCAGGAGGTGCAGTGGAAGAGAGACACAGGCAGAGAGGGGCGGGGGCGGAGTTGAGAACAGCGTGGACTGTCGCTTCACTCACAGGCAGACAGACACACTCACCAGTCTCTCCTCTGCTCCCTCCCATCTCGTCAGATCGCCTCGGAGTCTGGTCATTCTTCTGCCATAGGCTCTGATTCTCAATAAGTGTATGCCTATGCGCTCTGATTTGTTTTCTTTTTCTTTTTGGCGACACAAAGTCACAAGTAGCACTGCTTAAAAAGCTAGTTGTACAGCACAGAAAAGTTTTTAAAAAAGCTAGTTCTTTAGCACCAAAAAAAAAAAAAAAAAAAGCTAGAGTTTGCCCACTATAGTACAAAAAAATAAAAAAGCTCTCATGTTTGGATTGGACCGCTCGCTCGTCTAGCTACTTTTAACTACTTCTGGGCGGGCCAATAGCTACTTCCGATGCTGGGGAGTTGGCAACACTGCTTCTATCTGACCTCCAGAGCCGGGAGGCTGACACTATGAGCTAACAGGCCGAGAAAGGAGCTCTATTGGCCGGCAAGACCGCGGGGTCTCGCTCGGGGTGGGCTCTGGTTCTATGTGACTTCCAGAGCCGTGGGGCTGAGACTGTGAGCTGTGAGCCGCGCGGGCGGGCCGAGCCGCGCGTGCTCGTGGCCCTGAGGAGGAGGCACGGCCTCTCCATCCCGCAGCCTCGGTGTAGCGCGGCCTTGCGCCGTATGGACGTTTTGATCCTTCGATGTCAGCTCTTCCTATCATTGTGAAGCAGAATTCACCAAGTGTTGGATTGTTCACTCACTAATTGAACGTGAGCGGGGTTTAGACCGTCGTGAGACAGGTGAGTTTTACCACACTGATCATGTGTTGTTGTGTCACGTTCGGCGAGCCGTGCCCCCCCAACACATTCCATTGAAAATCTATGAAAGTTCGAGTGTTCAAACGAGAGAGAAATGCGAGAGAAACTCCAGTCTGAGAAAAGTGTAGAATGTGTGGTGAGGCATTTACAGCCCTAAAACATGTAGAACAATTGCAAAATACAAAGTTGTCCTACCTCGTGGTCCTCTCCCACCGCGGGCCACCTCTGGAACCTAACCCCGTGTGTGTTGATAAAGTGTATTTACGTTTCGGGGCGTGCATCTGAGCGCGCATTAATTGAATTTTTGAGATTTGTTGTTTTTAAAGTGCTTTATAAATAAAGTTGGATTGGATTGGAGATTTCGCGTTTTGTAACTTGAAATTTCATTCGTATCTAGAGACCAAAATTTGACGTGAAGGCGTTTCGTAACTTGAAAATTTCGTTTGTTGGGTCATTCGTAAGGCGAGGTACCACTGTATACTCACACACACACACACACACACACACACACACACACACACACACACACACACACACACACACACACACACACACACACAAAAAAATATATATATATATAATTCTTTTTTTGCTCCTACATGAACTGCCTACCTCTTTGCACTTCCTTGTGGAAATTGGCATATTTGTTGCAGTAGTTTTTGGAGGCTTATTTTTCCTGTACAGATACAGTATTGAGATATATATTGTATATCGAGATACAATAAAATATATCAAGATATATTTTTTGCTACATATCGCCCAGCCCTAGTTGTAAGTCTCCCATATTATGTGCAGAGACGAGTTAAGACTCGTTGATCGATCCCTGACAGTGATTGGATATTGGAGCTGTCAATCATTTGTCAGCCACAGCTCCCACAGAGAAGACTGGTAATTGGCAGATGTGTCTGTTGCCTTATATTTTTGCATGTTTTCAAATTGACCTTAGGGGGATTTAGTGTCTTAGTGCCAAACATTTGATTCTGGTTTGATGAGTCGTCTTTTTCTCTCAATTAGTGAAAGAATAACTCTCCTCTTCCTCTTGTAGCTCAGACATACTGTATATTCCTTCTCCCCTCTGCCACCTGCATGCCTCTATGGAAATGTTACTGAATTGCCGAGAATGCTCCACGATATGGCATTAAACTTATCTTTGTTCAGGAGCACCTATTGTAATTGGTAAGTAATACTTGCTCTAAAAACAAATCAAACATAAACTGGGTTGGCTCTCCATAGTTCTGACCTATCTCTTATCCCAGTGGTAAATGTTATGTTACACTGTGGAACATTCCAGGCAAAGCAATAACATCTCCATGGAGACAAGCAGGCGGTACACTCTCCACCAGAAAAGTGATTTAGTGGCCCTTTAACATAAGCTCTTCAGCCTCTCCTCCATCCTTAATTGCTTCTTCTCGACTATTAATTCTGTATTTCTCATTTCAGATATTAACGAGTGCAAGACGGGCCGTAACACCTGTGCCAATGACACGGTGTGCTTTAACCTGGAGGGGGGTTACGACTGCCGCTGCCCCCACGGACACAACTGCACCGGAGACTGTATCCATGACAATAAAGTCAAACACAGCGGCCAGATCTGGGTCCTGGAGAGCGACCGCTGCTCCGTCTGCTCCTGCCAGGTAAGGAAATACATAGCATTACTTAAAGGTGTACTTTAGACACCTACTTGTCTTCCAGGAAATTATACTTCTTTGTCTGGAATGTTGCGCAGTATAACATTAAAATGACTGATCTGTATGAAGTTAAGAAGGTGCCACCATCAGGCGAAGTTGCACATTCGGTCTGTTCAGAGGAAAGCCCACTCAAAGTATTTGTAATTGAATAAATGCAGGATGGCACAGATGACCCTCTGCCAGATAAGTTGCATAATGTTTAAATTATTACTAATACTTCTAATGATATTGGGTATTTACCTACTCAAATGAGACTACACTGTGTCAGATGTATTTCCCTGTAATGACGTTGTCTTAAAGGTGCGTTGTGTAACTTTCTGGTGGAGGGCCAAACCAGACCAAGTTACAGGTCAGATCTGTGGAGAGGAGATCCCACTCAGTCAGAATGGCTGTTTCTCTAGGTATTTTTCAGCTATAAAACCACCTGTAACTGAATGGATGTAAGGTAGAGCTGTTTAATGTCACACTGTGGAACATTTCAGGCAGATCAGTGACATATCCATAGAAACAAGCAGGTGGAGGACCCCTAACACAAAAAGTTACACAGTGCACCTTTAAAGATCCCATGACATGGTACTTCTTGATGCTTTTATATGGCTCCTTAATGGTTCCCTAATACTGTAAATGAATCCTTCTTCAAAATCAACACTTAATGCATGAGAAACAGAGATAAGATGAGAAAGAGTAATTTTTCTCTCTCTGAACAGTCCATTATGGGCGTTGTTGCTTGAATGCAAATGAGGAGAAAAGAGCTGGCCTATAGTACAGGGTGGGGGCGTGGCCAAACTCTCCGCTCTCGGCTCTGAGCTCTCAGCTGATCCATTTCCGTGTTTTTGCACGGGGGGAGAGATTTGAAGCGTTCCATTGAAAAATAAACACATTTCCACAGAAAATAAAATTAAACCACTGCTGTTCAAAGGTCCAGAGGCTCAGATAAAGGACTTCCAAGCCTAGAAACACTCGGACGTGCCTCCAGGCAAATAAAAAAACGCATTTCGCATTGCCTAGCGCATTCGCAGTCCAAACTCTCTGGGCGTGATTTACAGAGACGCTGAGTACAGACAGACGGGGGTGGAACTGCATTTGCATTTCTTTTTTCAATCTGACGTCAATAAGGTGCCTTGTTCAAAATCGCCCGTTTGAGCTCCGATTTTTTGTAACGCAGAAAAGGATCGCAAATGCTCAGTTTAGACATTTCGCAACTTTTAACCATGGGGGGCGGCCTAAACAGGGTAGGGGAGCTCACATTAACGTTCAAAAACCTCAGAAAGTGAAAATTTCATGCCATGGGACCTTTAAATATCATCTAATTCAGATAGTTGGTGTCTGTTTACAGCAAAGATTCAACAGAAAATCACTGGTTGAGATCATGGCTTGATTTGACTACTACCACTACTGTGTGTAGAATCCCTCAGTCGTCCAGGTAGAATCCACGGCAAAAGGAGGAATTCAATTTGTCAAATGGACAAAAGTTTATTTGGTCGAATACGTTTTGCAGACCAGAACTGAAGAACCAGCTTGGATGTGCTGCGAAACGTATTCGACCAAATACATTTTTGTCCTGCTAACAAATTGAATTTCTTCTTTTGCCATACTACCACTAATATTACTACTACTACTGCTACCGCCACTGCCACTGATTCTAGACTAGTACTAGTACTGCTAGTACTACTACGAATGCCACTACTGCTACTACTACTACTGCTACTACTTCTACTACTACTACTGCTGCTACCTTTACTGCCAATACCAATAATATACACAAATGAGAACTTCGCACTTCAATTTCTTCAAACGGGTGCGTTGGAGGAGAGGGAGCAGTCCCAGAACATACGAGACGAGTCAGGGACAGAATGGTGGAGACGGTCTGTAGTCTGAATAGAGATGCTAAATATTCGAATAACAAAAGGAACAAATGAGGAGATAGTTTTCAGAGCTATTTCAGAGCAGTGAGCTTCTCATAGGGCTAAATAGGGATGCTAAACGAGACGCCAGGGAAACAAAAGATACAAATTAGCTGAGATAGTTTCAGAAGGATTTCAGTGTAGTGAGCTCCTCCCTGCAGCTAGATATAAACAGGGACTAACCAGCACTAGAACCAGAACTGAAGAAGTCTCTCGGATGACCGACGAAACGTGTTCAACCAAACAAACTTTGTCCAGTTGACAAATTGAACTTCTCCTTTTATCATACGAGAAGAACATTTTGCCTGATGAAGGCCTAGTGCCGAAACGTCTCAATAAATTTTACATTTTGCAAGTAAGACGGAGTGCGGGATTATTTTCTTCTCACTGCCAATACCAATACTACTACTACTACTACTACTACTACTACTACTACCACTACTGCTACTATTTCTACTACTACTACACTTGAGGACAAAATTATTAGCCCCCCCTATGAAATTTTAAGTTTTCCCCAAGATTTTTTTAAATTTCTGTGTCGAAAATAAAATAATGTAAGCACCCAAAATAAAACTAGGATGTCTAAAAAAGCTGTGTTATTATTATTATTATTTTTTTGCTCTGGTTAAAAGCACTTTTGAAATACTTTTAAAACAATGACTATTTTGTAGGGGGGGGGGGGCTAATAATTTTGTCCTCAACTGTACTTCTATTACTACTACTGTTACTATGAACCCTTCTCCTGGTGCTTCTCTCACACAGAAAAGGATCTGATTTACATCCAAGGACAATCTCGTTTCACTGTAGCAAGGAACAAATTAAATGTGGATGTTTTTATTTTTGAAAATGATTACATTTTTGAGCCCTTCATGTACAGCATGTTGACATAGCAAATACAGAGCAGCCACTTGTTAGCTTTTACAACTGACCTCAATAACGAGTCTAGCAAAAATTCACTTATAAATTCACTTATAAGGTCTTACAATTACACTACAAACAAGTTTTTCACACCCCAAACTGGGCATAAGAGCACTTTCATACTGACAGATATTATCTCATATTACGTAACATGTTTTCAGACAGAATACATGATCAAGGTGTGAAAAGTGATTAGTCATCAACACAGGTGCTCATGCTGCTCCAGTCGGTTAGACACAGATAAGACCTCCCAGTATCAAAACCAACAGTCTACACGCAGAATAACATGTAAACAAAGGCAATTTAAAGATCCCATGACATGGTACTTCTTGATGCTTTTATATGGCTCCTTAATGGTTCCCTAATACTGTAAATGAATCCTTCTTCAAAATCAACACTGCATGAGAAACAGAGATAAGATGAGAAAGAGTCATAAATATCTCTCTCAAACACTTTATTCTGGGCGTTGTTGCTTGAATGCAAATGAGGAGAAAAGAGCTGGCCTATAGTAGAGGGTGGGGGGCGTGGCCAAACTCTCCGCTCTCGGCTCTGAGCTATCAGCTGATCCATTTCCGTGTTTTTGCACGGGGGGAGAGATTTGAAGCGTTCCACTGAAAAATAAACACATTTCCACAGAAAATAAAATTAAACCACTGCTGTTCAAAGGTCCAGAGGCTCAGATAAAGGACTTCCGAGCCTAGAAACACTCGGACGTGCCTCCAGGCAAATAAAAAAAAACGCATTTCGCATTGCCTAGCGCATTCGCAGTCCAAACTCTCTGGGCGTGATTTACAGAGACGCTGAGTACAGACAGACGGGGGTGGAACTGCATTTGCATTTCTTTTTTCGATCTGACGTCAATAAGGTGCCTTGTTCAAAATCGCCCGTTTGAGCTCCGATTTTTTGTAACGCAGAAAAGGATCGCAAATGCTCAGTTTAGACATTTCGCAACTTTTAACCATGGGGGGGGGGGGGCTAAACAGGGTAGGGGAGCTCACATTAACGTTCAAAAACCTCAGAAAGTGAAAATTGCCATGGGACCTTTAATATACTTAGCTATTTCAAATATATTTGGATATAGAGAATAAAGAATAATTCCCACACCCTCAACCACCACAACCTTTCAAGCCTCAAATGCAGGACAATGCAGGAGTACTCAAACATGCATGAACGAAAATACAACAACAAAATACTAAAATATACTGTATAATACGCCCCTATTGAAATAAAGCTTTTTCACGTGGCATGCTCCCTTTAATAAACATGGAACAGTAATGTCCAGTTGTGCCATACCACAAACCCCAACTATGACATCATATAATATAAAGAAAAAGATTAGGGTGCCACTTTTTTGTGTTACTTTTTGTACATTTTAAAGGTCTGTCCTGTAACTTTGCCCTGTTCTTGACTTTCACTTGCCTCATAATGGGGGCGTTATTTGAAAATTACAGTTCTTTGCATGTGTGATTAGGTGTATTGTAACCTTTCATTCAGGGCTCTCCATTGCTCTGTAATCACAAGACTTCTGCAGAGCCCCAGAGCCTTTTAAAGACGGGGTCAATGGAAAAATAGAAATAATATGCACTTACCCCAATAACTGCTCAATTATTGTGAGGCCCATCATATAATTAAATCACATGTGTCCGTGTTTGTGTGGGATTAGATCACAATTACTCCTGTATGTCTGTGAAGTTGTCGGTATATATTTAAGTTGAATGTAAGCATAATATAAACTACTGACAGTGAGGTTTGAAAAATGCACTATAGATTCCATAAAGAAAATGTTGCTTGTAATATTAAAAAGAATATTATTTATTACTTTCTATATTCTTCTATATTTTATTTTTACTCATACATATACATTTCTATAATTAAGCCTTTCTCTTTGTTAGTACTTTATATTGTGATGTGTGAGCTGTGTCAAATTATTTTCCCTTGGGGGTCAATAAAGTAAGTATTTCAAACATAACTGTGTAAAATGCCATTCTATTTAAAGAAAATTCAGTATTTATCATAATTGAGGTATTGAAATCGTATCAAGCTTTTTACTTAGAATTAATCACTATCAATTATTCACTGATAGTGTTGTTACGATACTAAAAGGAATAGACTTGATACTCAATACAATCTTTAGACAATAGAATGTGATTTTCCACATTAAATGGTAGTACAGGGGGTCCTCGGGTTACGACGTTGATCCGTTCTTAAAGGTCCCATGGCATGAAATTTTCACTTTCTGAGGTTTTTGAACGTTAATGTGAGCTCCCCTACCCTGTTTAGGCCCCCCTTCATGGTTAAAAGTTGTGAAATGTCTAAACTGAGCATTTGCGATCCTTTTCTGCGTTACAAAAAATCGGAGCTCAAACGGGCGATTTTGAACAAGGCACCTTATTGATGTCAGATCGAAAAAAGAAATACAAATGCAGTTCCACCCCCGTCTGTCTGAACTCAGCGTCTCTGTAAATCACGCCCAGAGAGTTTGGACTGCGAATGCGCTAGGCAATGCGAAATGCGTTTTTTTATTTGCCTGGAGGCACGTCCGAGTGTTTCTAGGCTCGGAAGTCCTTTATCTGAGCCTCTGGACCTTTGAACAGCAGTGGTTTAATTTTATCTTATGTGGAAATGTGTTTATTTTTCAATGGAACGCTTCAAATCTCTCCCCCCGTGCAAAAACACGGAAATGGATCAGCTGAGCGCTCAGAGCCGAGAGCGGAGAGTTTGGCCACGCCCCCACCCTCTACTATAGGCCAGCTCTTTTCTCCTCATTTGCATTCAAGCAACAAGTCCCATTATGGAGTGTTCAGAGAGAGAAAAATTACTCTTTCTCATCTTATCTCAGTTTCTCATGCACTGTGTTGATTTTGAAGAAGGATTCATTTACAGTATTAGGAAACCATTAAGGAGCCATATAAAAGCATCAAGAAGTACCATGTCATGGGATCTTTAAGACGCGTTGTAACCCGAATTTCATCGTAAGTCCGAATTTGATTTTGATCTTCCAACCAAAGCACCGATAACCTTTCCATCTCAATAATTAGACCACTACGCTGCTTGGTTATCACTGTCGCTTTCATAGGAGCAGATCAGAGCCCACATCAGGTACTTCCGCCCACACGAGGCCGTCTTCTTCGCCCTACAACCACAACAAAGCGTATTCTTCCACCGTGCGCGCGCGCCGTTCGCGTTTGTTTACGTCGCTTACCACGCTAAACCGCGTAAGACGGAATGACGCGTAATTTTTATTTTTATTTTTTTTTTATGGGGGCGTTCGTAACCACGAAACGGCGTAAGTCGAGACCGTTGTAACCCGAGGACCCCCTGTATTGTCTTTTCTATTCTCATGTGGTCTTACTGTATATGTGTGTCATCCCTCAGCTGTCCAGGTATTTTCCATAGGTTCTGATACAGCTCAAGATCATTTTAAAGGAAAATTTACGTTTTTTTTTACAATCTGAGCCTTCTTTCGGCAATAAAACAAGTAGTTTTACTCACCCATAGCAGTTTGGTGTCAATTGGAGCAGTATCGCAGAACTTATGTTGAGCCGTTCTGTTCTACTAATGATCCCGTATCCGTTAGCGTGAGTGCTCGGGGCATTACTTTGCGGTGTCCAAATAACACAAACTTTAGCACTTTTCAAATCACAGAAGATCGCTGTGTCAGGGTAGACTTTTAGTGGATTCCAAAACGGCCTGAAACCCGATATCCAGCTATAGTTTCATTTGATGACGTCATCAGAGAGGACAGTGCGCATGCGTGAACTCAGCTGTTTTGTAAACATTGCTAGTCCGAAAGAAGCTAACAGCGCTCTGAACTTTACTTTTCTGTTGCGATATCGGGTTTCAGGCCGTTTTGGAATCTACTAAAAGTCTACCCTGACACAGCGATCTTCTGTGATTTGAAAAGTGCTAAAGTTTGTGTTATTTGGACACCGCAAATCAGTGCCCCGAGCACTCACGCTAACGGATACGGGATCATGAGTAGAACAGAACGGCTCAAAATAAGTTCTGCGATACTGCTCCAATTGACACCAAACTGCTATGGGTGAGTAAAACTACTTGTTTTATTGCCGAAAGAAGGCTCAGATTGTAAAAAAAAAACGTTACTTTTCCTTTAAAGCAATTCAGGAAAGCTTCATTTGTTTCCTGTGATTTTTTTTTTTTTAATCCTTTATTTATCCCTATAGGGAAATTATCCTCTGCATTTCACCCATCCTTCAGTGGCCAGCACATGGGGCACCTGTGACATTGGTCAGGACCTCAGCTGGAGGATTTTTTACCCGTGGAGCATGTTTTTGTGTTTTGGGTTTGGGTGAATGTGACTTTTTTGAGTATCTAGTTTCAATACTAGTTTTAGTATGGATTAGTATCTGATTTTCAAGTTTGACAGCCCTAAATTAGGGGTTTGTAAAAAGAATATGCTGAAATGTTGATATATTGTATCATTTAATGTGATGATACAGTATCAGTATCGTGGGCTGCAGTATCGTTGTAAACAATAAGTTATTTTTTGGTATATTTTACTAAATTATTTTATGATAGCGCTACAGTTTTGAGGAAGAGGAAACTCATTTATGTGGCACATTTGACATTTTCTCTGTTAGGATGATTAAAATGTTTGTGTTTCATATTCACTTTGCACAAGAAGTGGTTTAAAGATCCCATGACATGGTACTTCTTGATGCTTTTATAAGGCTCCTTAATGGTTCCCTAATCCTGTAAATGAATCCTTCTTCAAAATCAACACTCAGTGCATGAGAAACAGAGATAAGATGAGAAAGAGTATTTTTTTTCTCTCTGAACAGGCCATAATGGGCGTTGTTGCTTGAATGCAAATGAGGAGAAAAGAGATGGCCAATAGTAGAGGGTGGGGGCGTGGCCAAACTCTCCGCTCTTGGCTCTGAGCTCTCAGCTGATCCATTTGCGTGTTTTTGCACGGGGGGAGAGATTTGAAGCGTTCCATTGAAAAATAAACACATTTCTACAGAAAATAAAATTAAACCACTGCTGTTCAAAGGTCCAGAGGCTCAGATAAAGGACTTCCGAGCCTAGAAACACTCGGACGTGCCTCCAGGCAAATAAAAAAACGCATTTCGCATTGCCTAGCGCATTCGCAGTCCAAACTCTCTGGGCCAGATTTACAGAGACGCTGAGTTCAGACAGACGAGGGTGGAACTGCATTTGCATTTCTTTTTTCGATCTGACATCAATAAGGTGCCTTGTTCAAAATCGCCCGTTTGAGCTCCGATTTTTTGTAACGCAGAAAAGGATCGCAAATGCTCAGTTTAGACATTTCGCAACTTTTAACCATGGGGGGGGGGGGGGCCTAAACAGGGTAGGGGAGCTCACATTAACGTTCAAAAACCTCAGAAAGTGAAAATTTCATGCCATGGGACCTTTAACAAAGACTTTTAGTATCACAGGTATGATTTAGCCTTCATTTATTTTTTATTGACTTGATTTGTGAAGTCTATCGTATCAAATTGTATTGAATCAAAATCTCACTGTACTGAGATATGTATCGTACTGTGGCATATGTATCGAGGTACAGTATGTATCTTATCAGCTAGCTCTAATCACTATAGCTAAACATCTACATAAGGACGTCATGATTTGAGTGATTTCAATGACGAGACAAAATGACACAACCCTCCCATTGAGATAAACAGGTTTATCTTGTGCCATTATAAAGTCAGACCCTGCCCCTGCCCCTGTCCCTGTCCCTGTCGCTGGTCCTGAAAGACAGCGCCTGGCAGTACAAATGAAGGACCATTATGGAGGTATTAGTGTCTGTGGTGAGATTTGATTACAAAGGCCCCGGCTCAAATGGATCCTTAATTAAAGGCGTCATATTAATTGATTTGAGAGATTGGAGTGCTGCCTGTCACCATTAGGCGTGTGCTGTCACAGTAAACATGTTTTTGTTTTGCAGACTCAAACACAGCTGGAGATGAGAGACGGGAAAGGTCATATATTAGAGCCAATTAGGTTCAAATGGAGTTAATCCAGAGTACATAGTGTTTTGGTGTAGCAGCAGTAGTAGTAGTTATTAGGTAGTAGTAGGTGTAGGTAGTAGTAGTTGAAGTTATTAGTACAGTGGTACCTCACCTTACGAAATTAATTCGTTCCAGAAGTTTCGTAACGTGAATTTTTCGTAAGTTGAGTAGCTATTTCAATGGAAAAAGCCTGATTCGTTCCAAGGCCCCGATCCAAGTTTTTTTTTTTATAGTGTAACTTTTTTTTATAGTGTAGTGTGTTCTGCGTAGAGACTGTAGACCCAGGACTAAACGTGGACTATACTAGGTCTAGGACTAGACCAGGTGGATTAAAGCGCCGCGCGTGGGTCTATTTCCTGGTTTCGTTTCGAGTCACGGCTGAGGCGAGCAGCGAGGGGGACCGCACGCAGTCTGAGCGCATGAACGAGACCCGTGCTCAAACCGTGCCTCCTCTAGACCTCCTCTAGACCAGGTCTAGACCACCGCGGCTCTTGTTTGCGTTCGTTCATGCGCTCAGACTGCGTGCGGTCCCCCTCGCTGCTCGCCTCACCCGTGACTCGAAACGAAACAAGGAAATAGACCCACGCGCTGCACTTTAATCCACCTGGTCTAGTCCTGGTTTAGTCCAGGTTTAGTCCTGGTTTAGTCCAGGTTTAGTCCTGGTCCAGTCCTGGTTTAGTCCAGGTCTAGACCTGCTGGCAGCCCCGTGCCGGGTCATGCTGCGCTATAACACATGTCTGCGCGCAGTTTTCTCCCCCCTCCCCCTTCCCCCCACACTTCACTTTTAATACATTTTGTTGAAAATCTATGAAAGTTTGAGTGTTTAAACGAGAGACAAATGTGAGAAAAGTTTAAATCCAGTCTGAGAAAAGTGTATAATGTGTGTGGCTGAGCGCGCATTATTTTTTAAATTATTTTTGAGATTTCGTGTTTCGTAACTTGAATTTTCTTTCGTATCTAGAGACCAAAATTTAACGTGAAGGCGTTTCGTAACTTGGAATTTTCGTTTGTTGGGTCTTTCGTAAGGTGAGGTACCACTGTAGTTGTTAGTAGCAGTTAACAGTAGTGGTAGTAGTTGTCGTAGTAGTAGTAGCAGTGGTAGTAATGTTAGAAGTGATTGTAGTGGTGGTGGCAGTTAGTAACAGGAGCAGAATCATATTGTGGTTTTGTCGCCAAATTGTCTTAATGGAGAGATTTAAAGGTGTACTGTGGAACATTCCATGCATATAATATAATGCTTTTTGTTTTCACGAAACAAAAGTAATACTAGCATTATGTAACTTTTGTGGAGGGCGTCCTGCCTTCTTGTCTCCATGGAGCTGTTTTTTTCCTTCTCTTAATGTTCTACAGTATGACATTACACTTGTTTATCTCCATGGAGACAGTTGTATAACAGAGCTTCTATCAGAAATGACCCTCTTCAACAGCGTAAGATCATCTCATGGGGTAATGCAAAACAAATTGAATAAAGTTGCGCAGTTGACCTTTAAAGGAGAATTAACATTTTTTACAATCTGAGCCTTATTTTGGTAATAAAACAAGTTGTTTTACTCACCCATAGCGCTTTGGTGTCATATGGAGCACTTCCAGAGATGTTTTAGATTAGCGATAGCCGTATTGCTAATACAGTATATGCCCCGAGCATGTAATATATGCCCCGAGCGGTCTCCAAATAACACAAACTTTAGCACTTTTCAAATCATAGAACCTCGATGTCTTAGTCTACACTTTTGTTTGAGTCAAAAGTGGCCTGTAATCCGAGATTTATCCATAATTTACAGCTTTGCGTTTCATGTTTGGGTCCCGGGAGCTGAGAGCGAAATAAACTGTGCCTCCGCACATGCGCACTGGCGTCCTCATCTACTCGAAACTATGGATAAATCTCAGATTACAGGGTTTTTCATCTTTTTTTCTTAGCTCCATAATTCCATATATCTTGCTGCATATACAGTATTTGATGTGTTCTGTATCTAAAATATAGAAAGTGGTAAAAATAAAGAAGAAAACACTGAAGCTGTGTTCAAACTTTTGGCTGGTAGTATATGATATATTTTATACTTTACACAAGGTACTTTTGCTGACACAAAAGTACCTTATAGCATTAGTACAGAGGATGAAAGTGATGAAAGTACTTTTTTTTTTCTGACAGAGAAAAATACCATCATTTCCGGACTATTGAGCACACCTGAATATAAGCCGCATTAACTAAATTTTCAAAGAATACATTTTTTTTACATCTATAGGCCGCACCTGTCTATAAGCCACAGGTGTCCACGTCTTCAAGAGCGTTTTCAAATTCAGGCCATCTGTTTTTATTGCCTCTGAAATCTTTTGTCGTCTTTTTGCATTGAGTCAGTTCGTCATGCTGCCGTGGCCAACGTCTCACCATCGACTCATCGATGCCGAGCTCACGTGCAGCAGCTCTATTTCCTTCTTCCACAGCCAGATCGATTGCCTTTAACTTCAAAGCTGCATCATCTGCATTTCTTCGTGTGGTTTCCATCAAAACAAAATCAAACTAGCATCTTCCTTGGTGCGTCGTCTCTTCATCTGTCTGTCTCACTTCATGCTCTACTGCGCGTGTCTCCTGCAGAAAGAGCTGCTGTCCTGTCTGGGATCATGTCAGTGTCTCGTAGGATTTCAGCAGATTTCAGGCTTCTCCTGGGGGGTTGGGATAGGTGCCAGTGGATCAGGCATGAGTGGATGTCCGGCTACTGAAGTTTGAGACATTTCTTCTTGTCATTTACGCACTCACCTGCATTTAACGCATACGGGTCATTAAGACGTATCCCACTCACTAATGTTCATTTAGCATCAGAACTTATTTTATCACACGGAGATAAACTGTTTTAGTGCTGACAACAGCGCTCGCTCGTGTTGTAACTTCATGTTTACCGCACAGACAGCGGCACTTTCTGCACTCAGGCTGCACATCCGCATAAACAATAATCCATCCATATATTAGCTGCATCATTGTAAAAGCTGCAGGGCTCAAAGTGTGAGAAAAAAGTAGCAGCTTATAGTCCAGAAATTACGGTACCTTAATTAGATTTTTGATCAATATTTTTCTAGTTTATTTGAAGGTAAATACTGGTGTTTCTGCAACAGAGACAAAAGTGCTCAAGGCTTGGATCAAATCTACTTTGTGCTTACTCCTCAAATGTATTCACAGATGCATTGTACTGCTCCTGCCTGAGTCCGCATTATCATATTTCTATATTTTATGATTTTGTACCAGACACTTCATCTTGGGAATAGCTGAAATGTAATGAAACTTATTGATATATTCTATACTTGTGGATGGAGGTGGTAGTATTTTAAAGGTGCTCTAAGTAACATTGGTCCAGGGCATGCAAAGTGCCTGTCTCCATGGAGATGCGATTGCTTTGCTGGGAAAATTCCATGGTATTGCATTAAAATATTGCTATCATATTGTTTATGGCTGTTTATTGTTCAAAAATACCTTTATAAACATATATTCTTATTCTTATATCACCTCTCCACTGATCTGACCAGTAACTTGCTACTATGATAAGCTTTGAGCTGCAGAGGGTTGAATAAATAACTTCATAGACTCATTCACTTCTTAACCTTTTACAGGGCCTGATCTCAGATTAAATGCATTATATTCTACTAATTCTGGGGCCTTCAAGAGGTGATCACAACCCTGCTTTGGCCCCGGCCCTACTGTATGGTTAAGAATCACATTCATTCACTCATGTATTTACTACAACTCATGTTCCTTAACAATAACTATCCGGTGCACTGTACTGTACTATGAATACCATAATGTCATGTTCATTATTATAGTCCGTGTTCTTCAGTAATATATGTGCCTGGCCACGGAAAAAACGGACAAAAGTCGTCCCAGAGGCATTTTGAGTTATTCACAGATTCTGCAAGTGTAGATTCTAAGCTTTCCAACAATGCCTTACACATAGAAATCTGAGAACATGTGAAGAATTTGTGGCCATCTGAAAGCAGCACATCTGAGAACAACAAGCTGAGAAAAGCCGTGTTAAAGATTCTCTAACTCCAGGCCTTCTTGGCTCATTTGCATGTGTAACCCTGTTGGAATTTAGTAGTAAACATTTAAAATAGTTTTGAATAAGTAGGTTGATAGCAGAATAAATAGCTTAAAAGGTATTTAAGTTAATGGCAATAAACAGTATAAGTTAAAGTAGGTTAAAATTAATTGGCCAGCAATAAGGTCATTTTTGGTGTCACTTTAAGAGAAATAGATGTTGGGTAGCATGCATGATTTCTTTAATAATAATAATTGTTAATATTTTACTATGTTTGAGTATTGGTTACCATGTTATAATTTCGCCTGAAAGTATAGGAAAGGATGTCTGTATTATTGTTTTGAATTTATTTATTTTCTGTGCCATCTGTGATAAGCTAATCACAAGCAAGTTGAAAGGTCAGGCAGGAAGTAATGCGGAGTGGGAATGTGGGTCTGAGGTGGGAGATGCACTTGGAAGAAGTCACGCCTTCAGCTTGTCCCAAGTCTTAGTAATTAAATTGATTCACGGAAGGTGAATTTGATGCTTTATTGCCAGATAAGTTAAGTTTTCGGTCTGAAGACTCGGTGTAGCTTAAATGGTGATGGTTAGCTGCCTGTTGAGTGGACAATTCAACGCGAGGTAGAGTGGACCGTGTAGCTGAGTCGTCAATCCAGTGGCTTGTTAATGGACTTTGCGAGTAAGCTAGCGACCTGCCAGCTACATCGGAGAGGACCATTCGAGTGACCGCAACGAGAGCATGAAGGACACCCACAGCTTTTAGTAACGTTGCCCGAGGGAGATCGGAACGACGCTAACTGGATTTCACTGCTGATGCCTACGACTTCTCAATGCAAGAAGTCGTAGGCACAAGACATCCAGTACAAAAGTAGTTCATTTAAGAGTTTAGTCACATTATATTAATAAGAAACATTTCATGTGTACAGTGCCTTTTAATAGCCAGAATACTGTAGTAAAAGGTGTAACCACACTAGTATAACTGTGTAATAAGAACTCAGGTTAGTCTCTCTCACATAAATATAACAAACACTATAGAGGTGCTACACATGACATTAAGCTAAGCCCTCCCATTCAGCTAAGACTATCACTGTGATGTGGTGTTTCACGGCAGGTCAGAATTAGAAGGTACTTTGTTAAAATGGAAATGCTTTTGTAACAAATGTCCATATAATCATTCAATAATTCAATAATACACAGGATAATATGTTAAGTCAAAGTCACCTGTATTGTCAGTTTAATACAATACAAAATATATGTGTGTAGAATCCCTCAGTCGTCCAGGTAGAATCCATGGCAAAAGGAGAAATTCAATTTGTCAACTGGACAAATGTTTATTTGGTCGAATATGTTTAACAGCTCATCCATGCTACTTCTTCAGTTCTGGCTAGAGTGCTGGTGGACACTGCTTATATCTAGCTGCTGGGAGGAACTAACTACAATGAAATTACTATGAAACTATCACACCTATTTGTTTACAGTTTCTGTTCCTTAGGTAAGCCTATTCAATATTCAATAGGGGGGGGGGGGGTCTGGTTAGCCATAATGGGTGTTTTCACACCTCTAAACCTGACCTGGCTAACCCTATTGTTTTCTTTGTTTGTTTTGATTTAGGTTTGAGGATAGAGTTACAAATGGGAGACAAAGTGTGTTTGAGACCTCCATTTCTGTTCAAGGAAGGATTCTCTTTCTTGACAAAAATAGCCTCTTTAACTCCTCAAACCAGTTCTTTTCTCTGGATAAGATCTGTACCTCACTGTCCTCAAATGAGTGGCCCGTGGCTCCTAGGTGGAGATGTACGGCAGATGAAGGTCCACTCTGGCTCTCTCGTCTGTGTTGGTACATCCTCTTGTGAAGTGGCTGTTTTGTTTCTCCAATGTAGCGCTCACTGCAGTCTTCACTACACTGAATGGAGTAGACCACATTGCTTTGTTTGTGGCTCGGTGTTTTGTCCTTTGGGTGGACCAGTTTTTGTCTTAAAGTGTTTGAGGCAAACAGGCGAAAACAAAACAGCGTTAATCGTCACATGATTGGCAGGGAGCGCTAGCGTGGGTAATTATGGTAATTTACAAAGACAAAATATATGCTTTTAAAGCAGCCAATGCTGTTATCTGAAACATGGAGTGGCTTCTTCATGGTCTCAACTAGGACATTCTGCAAAAAAACCCAAAAATCACAAATTTTGAAAAAAAACTGCTTCAAACTGCTTTCTCATTTTCACAAATTCTGACTTGTAGCAGGTTTTGTTGTGGCGGGTCACATATCACACTTCAAAATATGCTGTTGTGACAGGCCTGTGAATGCCATACGGTGGAATATTCTTGGCAAAGCAAAAATATATCAAAGGAGACAAGCATATGGCATATCCTCAGCCAGAAAAGTTACATAGTGTAGCATTAAATCACTGAAATAGCCCCATATGACTGAAATGAAGTGAAAGCAGAACAGCATCAGTATTCATCAAACATATGTTATTTTGCAGCGCCTGTGACTCGCCATAAAACACAGCAGAACAGTGTGTAGGGTTCACTCTATTATTTATGCCACATACAAGTTTAATGACGCTGTAAATCATAAGGCCCTGTCTATATGCATGTTTACATTAAGTCAAACACAAAGCTATAGCCTGGAATGTTCCATAGTATGACATTAATTGCATCAGTTTTGCATTTATTTAATTAAACCTGATTTCTTACTAATGAAATACTAACAAAATACCTTGAAATACATGCATTGTTACTGTGAGCAGGGTCGCCTCTCCACAGATCTGACTGGTGATGTTCCTTGCTTATCCATGGAGACAGAGACACTATATTTCTCAGACATTCTTCCCCACTCCCTCGTCTTATTTGTCTGCCTGTGTGAGTGACAAGTGGAGTTAACCGATCATGGTCAAGTGTGAACTTTCAGAAGCAGCTGATGACTTTATTCCGTGTAAAAATGTGAAATCTACACGAATCCTGATCTGGCTCCATCAACATTTGTCATATTCATTTTAAAGGTTTGCAGCAGTAGATTTAGTGCTAGCTTCAAAATGCATACCTAACATCTTAAAGGTCCCATGGCATGAAATTTTCACTTTCTGAGGTTTTTGAACGTTAATGTGAGCTCCCCTACCCTGTTTAGCCCCCCCCCCCCCCCCCCCCCATGGTTAAAAGTTGCGAAATGTCTAAACTGAGCATTTGCGATCCTTTTCTGCGTTACAAATAATCGGAGCTCAAACGGGCGATTTTGAACAAGGCACCTTATTGACGTCAGATCGAAAAAAGAAATGCAAATGCAGTTCCACCCCTGTCTGTCTGAACTCAGCGTCTCTGTAAATCACGCCGAGAGAGTTTGGACTGCGAATGCGCTAGGCAATGCGAAATGCGTTTTTTTATTTGCCTGGAGGCACGTCCGAGTGTTTCTAGGCTCGGAAGTCCTTTATCTGAGCCTCTGGACCTTTGAACAGCAGTGGTTTAATTTTATTTTATGTGGAAATGTGTTTATTTTTCAATGGAACGCTTCAAATCTCTCCCCCCGTGCAAAAACAAGGAAATGGATCAGCTGAGAGCTCAGAGCCGAGAGCGGAGAGTTTGGCCACGCCCCCACCCTCTACTATAGGCCAGCTCTTTTCTCCTCATTTGCATTCAAGCAACAACGCCCATTATGGAGTGTTCAGAGAGAGAAAAATTACTCTTTCTCATCTTATCTCTGTTTCTCATGCACTGAGTGTTGATTTTGAAAACGGATTCATTTACAGTATTAGGGAACCATTAAGGAGCCATATAAAAGCATCAAGAAGTATCATGTCATGGGATCTTTAAAGGAGAATTAACGTTTTTTACAATCTGAGCCTTATTTCGGTAATAAAACAAAGTTGTTTTACTCACCCATAGCGCTTTGGTGTCATATGGAGCACTTCCGGAGATGGTTTAGATTAGTGATAGCCCTAGCGCTAATATATGCCCCGAGTGGTCTCCTAATAACACAAACTTTAGCACTTTTCAAATCATAGAAGCTCGATGTCTTAGTCTACGCTTTCGTTTGAGTTTGAGTGGCCTGTAATCCGAGATTTATCCATAGTTTCGAGTAGATGAGGAGGACAGTGCGCATGTGCGGAGTCACATCTTATTTCGCTCTCAGCTCCCGGGACCCAAACATGAAACGCAAAGCTGTAAATTATGGATAAATCTCGAATTACAGGCCACTTTTGACTCAAACGAAAGCGTAGACTAAGACATCGAGGTTCTATGATTTGAAAAGTGCTAAAGTTTGCGTTATTTGGAGACCGCTCGGGGCATATATTACATGCTCGGGGCATATATATTAGCGATACGGCTATCGCTAATCTAAAACATCTCTGGAAGTGCTCCATATGACACCAAAGTGCTATGGGTGAGTAAAACAACTTGTTTTATTACCGAAATAAGGCTCAGATTGTAAAAAAAAATGTTAATTCTCCTTTAATTATTTACATTGGTAAGTTTAAAAGCTTGTTCCATAACTTCCAGAGCACAGTAAAGCTAAGGCTTTATACTTAGATGGCCATTACCTACAGTATGATATACCTGTACTGGGGCAAGACCAATCTTGCTCAACTATCTGGACAAACTCGTGTTCAGCCTCTTTAATGTCTCTTCTCCCCTCTCCCTCTGCAGGCGGGTCAGGTGATGTGCAGGAGGATGGTGTGTGACTGTGATAACCCAAACGCAGACCTGTTCTGTTGCCCTGAGTGTGACCCTCGCCTCAGCAGCCAGTGTCTGCACCAGAGCGGCCTGCTCACCTACAGCAGCGGAGACACGTGGGTGGACAACTGCCAGCAGTGCCAGTGCCTGGTATTGAAACACTTTCACTTTCTCCTGATCATGTACTTTTCATTCACGAGAGGGTGTTCTACAAAATCCACTTTTTGGAGCTTTCTCTCATGTTCTAATGTTATTCCCCTCATCAAAAACATGCCTGAAGAGGTTTTAGATGTCATCCATGCATGTTTAAGTATCTATCAATCTCTCCTAGGCTTTATTCAAACCCTCCTTATGGTTTGCTGTAAGATTCTGTCCAATGCTCCGCCCACAAACCTACACCATACCCCACAGAAGTGTAATATGTCCTCTTTACAGTGCATATGGCTCATACCTCTCATTTTACCCCAGTCCAGTGATAGCTTAGGGGTAAAGGAAAGTACAAAAATACAGGAAGTAGCGCTGAGTTCTAAAACGGAATACCGCTACCTGCGTCATGAACATGGGAGGTTCCATCCAAAATGCAGAGACCATTTACGAGTAAAGAGCACATTTCTGGCCATTTAAACATTGATTCAACACAGTAAAGGTATTTAAATATTTAACGTTAGACTAAACAGTTGAACTACGCCCACAGCCACTGGTTAAACTGGGCACTGCCTGGGGGACTGAAGGGACTGTAATAGGCAGGAGCAGCCAGACTAACTCTTATGAAAATGCTCTGATCCAAACACGGGTTGTTTGGACTGAAACTGAGTGATTATGTTTTAGTTCCATTTGGTTCCCTGCTCTTCTTTTCCCCCACATGTAGTACTAACTGTGTACAGTTATACTGTGTGTGAGGGAATACATCTGTCATCATTTTATTACTGCAAAAAAGAACCTCGTAGTCACACATAATAATAATAATAATAATACGTGAAAAGTCCCTCAGTCGTCCAGGTAGAATCCATGATCAAAGGAGAAGTTCAATTTGTCAACTGGACAAAGTTTGTTTGGTTGAAAACGTTTCGCCGCTCATCCGAGAGGCTTCGTCAGCTCTGGTTATTGTACTGGTTAGACCCTGCTTATATCTAGCTGCCGGGAGGCGTGTCTGACAATGACAAAAGCTCTGAAAACGACCCCCCTAATCTGTCTCTTTGTTTTTCAAATTTCTCTGACGGCTGTTTCGACCCCCTATTCAACGTCTAACGACCCTCTCCACCCCTCTGCCCTGGCTCTGTTTGACTGGTCTAAGAATCCCATTATAAATGGGAGACAGGTTATATCTCACTCCCCCATTTCTGTTTAATGACGGATTCTCTTTTTTGACAAAAATAGCCTCTTTAACTCCCCTCTCAAACCAGTTCTTTTCCCTGGCTAAGATCTGAACCTCACTGTCCTCAAAAGAATGGCCCGTGGCTTCTAGGTGAAGATGTACCGCAGAAGCCGGTCCACTCTGGCACGCCCGTCTGTGTTGGTACATCCTCTTGTGAAGTGGCTGTTTTGTTTCCCCAATGTAGCGCTCACTGCAGTCTTCACTACACTGAATGGAGTAGACCACATTGCTTTGTTTGTGGCTCGGTGTTCTGTCCTTTGGGTGGACCAGTTTTTGTCTTAAAGTGTTTGTGGGTTTGAAATAAACTGGAATTTCATATTGTCTGAAAATCCTCTGTAGTTTTTCCGAAACGCCGGCCAGGTACGGAATCGCTACCCCTTTCCTCCTGGGTTCGGATTCTCTGTTGTCTTGTTTATTGTCCTTGTCTCTCTTGGTTTTGAAGAGAGAACCAAACTTTCTCCTGACCAAATCTGCCAACTGCTGGAAATTTGTCTAAATACCACCTATTTCCAGTTCAGAGGGAACTTTTACAGGCAAATTCATGGCTGTGCGATGGGCTCACCGGTCTCCCCTATCATGGCTAATTTATACATGGAACAATTTGAACAGAGTGCCTTAGCTTCATATCCAGGCACTCCTCCCACACACTGGTTTCGTTATGTTGATGATAATTTTACAAAAATCAAAATTCAAGATTTGGAACCTTTCACTGCACATATCAATTCTGTAGATCCGAACATCAAATTCACCCGTGAAGATGCCAAGGATAACACATTGGCATTCTTAGATTGTGCAGTAACGATAGGAGGAGACCGGGGACTCCAAGTAGAAGTCTTCAGGAAGCCCACACACACAGACCAATACCTGCTTTTTGATTCACACCACCCACTGCAGCACAAACTGGGTGTTATTCGGACATTACAACACAGGGCCCAAGTGGTTCCCACAAGCACAGAGGGTAAGGAGAAAGAAGAACAACATGTGCAGGAAGCCCTCTCTGTTTGTGGATATCCTAAATGGGCTGTCAACAAAACCAAGAGAGACAAGGGCAATAAACAAGACAACAGAGAATCCGAACCCAGGAGGAAAGGGGTAGCGATTCCGTACCTGGCCGGCGTTTCGGAAAAACTACAGAGGATTTTCAGACAATATGAAATTCCAGTTTATTTCAAACCCACAAACACTTTAAGACAAAAACTGGTCCACCCAAAGGACAGAACACCGAGCCACAAACAAAGCAATGTGGTCTACTCCATTCAGTGTAGTGAAGACTGCAGTGAGCGCTACATTGGGGAAACAAAACAGCCACTTCACAAGAGGATGTACCAACACAGACGGGCGTGCCAGAGTGGACCGGCTTCTGCGGTACATCTTCACCTAGAAGCCACGGGCCATTCTTTTGAGGACAGTGAGGTTCAGATCTTAGCCAGGGAAAAGAACTGGTTTGAGAGGGGAGTTAAAGAGGCTATTTTTGTCAAAAAAGAGAATCCGTCATTAAACAGAAATGGGGGAGTGAGATATAACCTGTCTCCCATTTATAATGGGATTCTTAGACCAGTCAAACAGAGCCAGGGCAGAGGGGTGGAGAGGGTCGTTAGACGTTGAATAGGGGGTCGAAACAGCCGTCAGAGAAATTTGAAAAACAAAGAGACAGATTAGGGGGGTCGTTTTCAGAGCTTTTGTCATTGTCAGACACGCCTCCCGGCAGCTAGATATAAGCAGGGTCTAAACAGTACAATAACCAGAGCTGACGAAGCCTCTCGGATGAGCGGCGAAACGTTTTCAACCAAACAAACTTTGTCCAGTTGACAAATTGAACTTCTCCTTTGATCAATAATAATAATAATACATTTTATTTATATAGCGCTTTTCAAGACACTCAAAGACGCTTCACAAATCAAAAATAAAGACTCATGCAGCCTGTGTTGGTGTAGTGTCTTGCCCAAGGATTCAGCATGTATGTGTTAAACCATCAACCTTTTGGTAACAGGGTGTTTGCTTTGCCTACTTTCGCCAAGCTTTACTGAACCAGTATTAAGCTAACACGCCTAACATTTTACTTTACCAATTTACATCTTTACATATTCAGTCTTTTATTCAACACTATTTGAACTGGTTGCCGCGGTGCCCACGCCTGAAATGTTCCTTGTTCAATAGGAAGTCAAGGAGAGGAGTTTGTGAAAAGAAAGGTTGCGGTTTTCATTAAATCGCTAAAAAATAGAAGAGCTAACAGGATTGTGAAGAATTGAAAATCTCTGTGTCGTAGAGAAGAAGGATTTGTCCAAGGTGAGAAAAATGAAAATGAGAAAAAAAAGTACGATGTATGTGACAGAGACGAAATGGAGTACAATTTCAGACACTGGCTAAAAAGTATTTTCTATATTTAAAGGGTCCATATTACACTGGCTTCTGATCTCTGCTCTAATGTCGTTTCTTCATCATAAACAGGTGTGGAGTTGTGTCACACACAAATCCTGTAGATTTAGGCTGAGTTCTTCTCTCAAACAGAAAACTCTCTGTTCCACCTTGTGATTTCATACAGGAAGTGCTCCACTGTGCTTTTGAATTCCATACACCTTCACTGGAATTACTTGGGCAATTTCAGCCCTCTCAATAACACTTCAGCTAACACGTTTAGTGAAAGTGCAGATCTTTGTCATGTTTTTATTTGAGTCAGAGTGCGCTCCGCCCACACGCTGCTGCTGCTGATGTGTCTCCTTCTGTCAGTGATGCACAGACATCCTCACTACACAGCTCCACAAAGATCTAATTGCATCATTACGTTACATCAAACCACTTAGATTTAAAGACACGTGAAGTTAAGTTAACAGTGTACTTCCTTACATTTGTACTGCCCTTTACAAACTTGACAAATCAAATCAAAGCACTACACTGTTCATTCACTTCCCACTCCACGGTGAGCAGGTATTTCTGTAGCCACATCTGCCCTGTAGACTGACAGACACGAGGCTGCCGATCTGTGCTACAGAGCCCTCTGGCCACTTCCACTCACTCACCACATACACGGACAAGGAGTGCTGTGAATAGTGTTGTATTTAGAATGGCTGTTCATACTGTCAGTATTATTGAGTAGTGATTTAACTCATGGTAATACAACCAGCAGCATCACACAGCTGTTGTTATGGTACTAGAGTAGTAGAAGTACTAGACAGGGCAGATGTATTAACTGTATTTTGCTGTATTTAAATGCAACCGCTAGGACTGCACTCCAGATTAGGTGAGGTTTAAGTTTTGTAATAGCCCCATAGCTGACATAGACTGCATATCCCAAAATTGAATTATCCATGGAATTAAGTTAGTCAGGCCACTGTAGTCCTGATTATTAAAAAGCATTTCATTGCAGGGCCCTGGGTCAAATATCTCTGCTTTTTTCTTCTCTTGAAAATTCAATTTTGCAGGGAGCTAAAGCCAGTGACCTGCTGACTCCCATACTCAGTGAAAAAAGACTGCACATATGGTAAAAGTGTATTCATACGATGTACTTTTTTGTAATTTATAATTAAATCTAAAAATCCAGTTTTGAAAATGTTGAATGTAGAAAGGGAATGTGGTGGTTGGTTGGCATTCATAGCTTATAAAATAAACTGTAGCTGTTATGTTTGGTCTGAAAGGTTTTAGTGTGTATTCAAACTCAATTTTATTGTGCGTTTTCATTGAGCAAAATACAAAATACAAAACATGTATTGTTAATGTGAGTGTGGTTGCCAAACCTAACAGAGAGAATAATAATGCCAGACTGTGGAACATTACCTTATGTATGTAAAACTTAAACATATATCTGCAATAACATAACGTGTATTTACTTATTTTATTTTCATGTAAAACATAACATGATGTAGTACTGATTTAAAGATGCACTGTGTAACTTTCCTGGTGGTGGGTCCGCCATCTGCTTGTATCCATGGAGATACTACTGTTTTGACTTCATTATCGCACAGTATGGAAATGACCTTGATAATCACAATGACGACAGTTTCACTCATTCACTGCCCGCCTGTTTTCAGAATTCAAACCCCCAGACTGCCAGAGGTTTTAGAGCATTTTCACTGATTTTACAAGACCCACAGAATACTGAGTTCTTTGACTATATAACCATGGCACACATCAAAATAAATTGTTGACTCTCTTCTTTCACCTGGAAAAAAATGTTTCTAACCATTCCTCAATAGTGACAAGAGATGTCAATAGTGGCAAGAGATGTTACAGGATATAATAATATCTATTCATATAAAATAGAACTTTGTCACTTCACAAAAACAAAACAAAATTGAGGCTCAGAGTACAGACCCATAATAAAAACTAACATATACACACACACACACACACATACATATAGGTACATACACACAGCTATACCTACACACACACACACATGCACACGCGCATGCACACACACACACACATAACTTCATTACAATTACCGCACAGCAGCATCATGTAACTTCTTCTCGCCTCATGCCTCTCTGGAGATGAGTATCTACTGCTCACAGTCAATAATCATCTTCATTGGCGCTGTCGTAGTTCTGATCAGAGTTACTGCTCCACGCAGCCCGAGCCCGACACACCCCCTGCCTCGGGCAGAGCAGATCTCTGGCCTGACATCCCTGCCTGATCCGGCGCGTCTCCACGATCCTGTGGTCCGGGATCCTGGGTCCCAAGACCGATCAGACGGTTCCGGAGGCACTGACCAAGAGTCATCTGCTTTTCCGCGTTCCCTCGACTCGCCATCTTGCTTCTCTCGCCAATACACAGTACACACGCTAATCTCTTCCTCTCTCCCGCATCTCCGATCGGCAGATAATAATACAAATGATCGCTACCTACAGGTTGGGAGTAGGGATGTCAACAATTAATCGACTTACGATTAATTGTCGATCAAGACGTTGGTCGAACAAAATGCTTTAATTGTAATTAATCGCTAATCGCGGACACGCGCACCCGCGTGGTCACGAAACAAGGCAACTGCGCACCGCGCTCACTCAACGGCACTGCACGCGCCTCGCGGGTACACCGGGGCTGCTGAGCACGAGATCGAACCGCGGCGCCCGGAATGCGTAGTCTCAGCCCGAGCCACAAACCAGCCGCACAAAACCAGCAGCGGCACGTGGTGGTTTAATCCTGGTTTAGTCCAGGTCTAGATCTGGTCCAGTCCTGGTTTAGTCCAGGCCCAGTCCAGGTTTAGACCTGGTCTAGACCAGGTTTAGTTCTGGTCTAGACCTGGTTTAGTCCACATTTAGTCCTGGTCTAGTCTCTTAGCCAATCAGGACGCAGAACAGAATGTTACACTATAAAAAAAAATAAAAAATCTGCGAACCGCGATAGAGCGAGGGATGACTGTATTTTGTTATTCAGCATCAATACATTTGTCTGCTTTTTACTAAGGAATAATTAATTGAGGAATATACAATATAATAATACTATGATATATTTTTGACTCAGTGTTATGTTACTATAGCTTATATTCTTAAAGACCCTATTGAAACATTAAAATTCAGGTGAAAAACGCCGCTTATCAGTTAATCGTTAATCGATCGATAAGGTCAATCAACTATAGATTAATGAATTAATCGATAATTAGCATCCCTAGTTGGGAGGTATGAATTACACCTTAAAAGTTGCTCCAGGTCATATCCTAGCGACCCCCGCTGAAGAACGTCTTTGACGTCTATAGACGTCACGGCACTCAATGTTTGGATTCAACATGACGTCAATCGACGTCTCCGGCAGTGAATGAATTAATAGGGATCAGATCTAGGGAGAAGCAAGCCTGCGCATGGTAAGAATTCATGTTTTTTTCTTGTATTTTTGATCTTTAAAACACGTGCAAATGCAAGGGAAATATGTTTAATGCCCTACTGTAAAACTTTCCAGGCTAAGAAATAACATCTCCAAGGGGACAAGCAAGTAGCGTACCCTCCACCTTAGAAGTTACACAGTGCACCTTTAAACGAGATGGTATGGACTCTAATCAATCCATTCTGTCTGGACCCTCCACCAGAAAAGTTCCACAGTGCCACTTGGTGTAGGCGGTGGTAGTTATGGGCTGTAAAGGCAGCTCCTCCATGTGGTGCGTCTGTAAAGAGCAGCTCTGAAAGGGCACAGAGCAGCATGTCCACAGGAGCATGACATGGACGTGAAACTAAGTCTGAATACCTCTGCACACACACACACACACTCGCTCACAAACACAGGCACAAGGCTCACACAGACGCACAAACCCATGCACACAAGGCTCAGAGGGCACACACACAAGGCTTAGCGGGCACAAACACACACAGAAGGCTCAGAGGGTACACACACACAAGACTCAGAGGGCACACACACACATACACAGACACACACACACAGAGCCTGGTACACCTGTAATGTCATGCCACACAAGCACTACCTGGACATAAATCGATTCATCTAAAATTCTGGACAAACATGAATGCGACTGCAATCATCTGACGCACGCACAGAGCTGGCATTTACTGTACATGTGCCCTGAGTCTCCATCTTGTCCGATTGTCCTCAGTTCAGAGGGGCACTGCTTTGACGCCTGAGGTTGTACAGCGGCGTTGCGGTGCATAAAAACTCTGATTATTTCAGGGGAGATGCACAGGCACAAGAGAAATGTCACTAGTTTTAATCTCACGCAGGTTTGGAGATAGGAAATCGCAAAGAAACTGGAAAATGAAGCGCAGAGGAATGAGTTGATTAAGTTTGATTAATTGTGGAGGATGTGCTGTTTGTGGCAGAGGGAAATATCAGCAGACATATGAAAAACCATAGGAGCTCCTCTGAGGCCTGATGGGAATTATCGTTTTGAAAGATTAAATATGCTAATGGTAACATGGACTCCAAATCGTTACAAAAATTACAATACAATCGCAGCTATAATGAGGCCGCAGCAGCCGCTTTCATAATACATACACATTGTATGTGTATTGCAGAATATCATGTACTATATTGATTACTGCATGTGTTACAAAAATGTGATATTATTAGTGCTGTCAATCGATTAAAATATTTAATATATATTTAAAAGATTAATCTCATGAATGTCATAGTTAACTCACAATTGGGGCGGCCGGGTCAAAGAGGCTGCGGGGCTTCTGTCGCTGTCTGTGGTCCTTGTCGGGGTTGGGTATGGATTCGCGGTATGTTTTGGAGTGGACTGGTTTCATGTTGTCCGCCGGGCTTGTGTGGTGAAGTCGTGCGTGTGCACGTGCACAGGCGATCGTGCAGTGCATTGGCCCACCACCTCCAGCTGGAACTTCTCAGTTTTATACAATTTGTCTTCCTTCCTGTTTACAGACGGATCCTGTAGTTTTTCTAACGTTATGAGCAGTGGCCACAGCTTATGAAAAAACTAGTTCATTAGGTCACAAAGAGCGTTAACATTGCGATAAAAAAGGTAACTCGTTAATAGTGGAATATTTTTGACAGCATTAGATATTATCCTGCTGTTATCTTGTATCATGTATCGTATCAAATCATGAGGGGATCTGATTCCAGCTTTATTGCCCAGGGCGTTATGTAGCGTTGAAGTTAATTGATTTGCCATGTTGTCATAGTAACAGCATGCTGCTGTGTAATCATAGCCCTATCTCTATGTCCTCCAATCAAATCCACCTCTGCCTGTATGAGTGTGGGACAGTTACCCGAGGCTACATTAAAGCGAACCCTCCAGCATCCGCCAAACACGCAGCACTCCAGGGGATCCACTTTCACTGTTTACACAGACTACCACCCATTCAGGATAACTTGCAGCATCAGCGCTAAAGCTTGGACATATTCAGAACCTTCCTTTTGTCCATAGGCAGGACAATTGTGGTTCAGTTAATCTGGAAAAAAAAAAGTTTTATATTACATGAAGGTTTAAGGATGTATAAGTTTGATTTCATAATTACGTTTTAATCAAGACAGTTCCTGCAGTTATTTAATTTTAGTGACTTATTTTAAATACAAAACCCATTTAAATGAACATACACATGTAAAATGATATTGGTAAACTTATAACAGCAGTGGCCTAAATCTTCCTTTGCATAGAGGTTGGGGCTGGGTCACGGGGGCAACAGTCTAAGCAGGGACTCCCAGACTTCCTTCATCCCAGACACTTCCTCCAGCTCCTCTGGGGGGACCCCAAAGCATTCCGGGAGACATAGTCCCTCCAGCATGTCCCAAGGCCTCCTCCCAGTGGGACATTCCTCAAACACCTCCCGAGAAAGGCGTCCAGGAGGCATTCGGAACAGATGCCCGAGCCTCTCGGCGTGAAGGAGCTCCTCATCCTATGTCTAAGGGTGTGCCCAGCCACTCTGCGGCAGAAACTCATTTCGGCTGCTTGTATCCTCGATCTTGTCCTTTCAGTCATTACTCAAAGCTCATGACCATAGGTGAGGGTAGGAACATAGATTGACCAATAAATTGAGAGCTTTACCTTTCAGCTCAGCTCCCTCTTCATCACAACGGTCTGGTACAGCGACCGCATCACTCCCCTCACTCGTGAACAAGACCCCGAGATACTTGAACTCCTCCACTTGAGGCAAGGACTCTCCACCCACCTGGAGAGGGCAAGCCACCTTTTTCCAATTGAGAACCATGGCCTCAAATTTGGAGGAGCTGATCCTCATCCCAGTCACTTTACACTTGGCAACAAACCGCCCCATTGCATGTTGGAGGTCCCGGTTCAATGAAGCCATCAGGACAACATCATCTGCAAACAGCAGAGATGAGATCCTGTGGTTCCGAAATCGGATCCCCTCACGTAGACATTACCTAGAAATTCTGTCCATTAATACAATGAACCGAACCAATGACAAAGGGCAGCCCTGGCAGAGTCCAACATGCACTGGAAACAGGTCCAACTTACTACCGGTAATGCGAACACAACTGCTCCGGTCATACAGGGACCGGAGAGCCCCGGACTCCATACTCCCAGAGCACTCCCCACAGGACCTGGTCACAGTCGAATGCCTTCTCCAGATCCACAAAGCACATGTGGACTGGTTGGGCAAACTCCCATGAACCCTCGAGCACCCGATGGAGAGTATAGAGCTGGTCCAGTGTTCCGTGGCCGGGACAAAAACCAGACTCTTCCTCCTGAATCCAAGGTCCGACCATTGGTCGGATTCTCCTCTCCAATACCCTGGAATAGACCTTACTGGGGAGGCCGAGGAGTGTGATTCCCCCGTGGTTGGAACACACCCTCCGGTCCCCCTTCTTAAACAGAGGGACCACCACCCCGGTCTGCCAGTCTACTGTCCCCGAGGTACTGTCCCCGACCGCCACACAATTTTGCAGAGACTTGTCAGCCAAGACAGCCTCACAACATCCAGAGACTTAAGATACTCAACACGGATCTCATCCACCCCCGGAGCCTTGCCACCGCGGAGCTTGCCAACCACCTCAGTGATGAACGAGTCCACCTCCAAGTTCCAGTATGCTAATTCCAGGGAGGCATACAGTGCCACTGCCCCGCCCCCACTGGGACGAGCTGATCACAATCTGGTCCTGTTAACACCTCAATATGTCCCTGCAGTGAAGAGGCAGCCTGTCACCAGTCAAACTGTGAGGAGGTGGAGTGACGAAGCCATCAGTGCCTTCCAGGACTGCTTTGGGACTACGGACTGGAAGGTGCTCTGCTCACCCCATGGGGAAAACATTGACAACATGACAGACTGTATCACATATTACATTAACTTCTGTGAGGATACAGCCGTCCCCACACACACTGTTCACTGTTACCCCAACAACAAGCCCTGGATCACCAGCAAGCTGAAGGCTCTACTCAATAAGAAGAAGTGGGCCTTCAACTCTGGTGATAGGAACGAGTTGAGGAGGGTGCAGCAACAGCTAAAGGTCCAACTGAGGCAGGGGCTGGAGCCTTATGGAAGGGAGTTGGAGGCTAAACTCAAACCCATCTCCTCTGCCCCCACATCTGCACCCACGGAGAAACGCAGCTCTATCTCCTTGTCACCTGGGCAGGTGAGAAGGCAGCTTGAGAAAGGGTGCCAAACAAGTCTCCAGGACCTGACAAAATCCCCATTTCTGTTGTCCCCATTTCTGACCAATTTTATCCCCACCAACAGCAAAGAGGGGGATATATTGTGATTTGTTTAGCTAAAATATAGACACCATGCTTGAAAATGGCCGCAAGACAAAAAAAAAAATTGCGACAACAGTCCCTCAGATTATGACGGACCCCCAATGGACAATGTTACTTGCTCTTTTCACAATTTATTTAAACCAACCATCCCATTCTGTATGTGTCCTTTCTCCTCCCCACAGATCTGACCTGCAACTGAAATAAAATATTTTAAATGCCATTGGTAGTGTTCCAGAGATTCAAGATTCAAGATTTTCAAGATTCAAGATTGTTTATTTGTCATATGCAGAATCAACACAGGGTCAACAATGCAATGAAATGCTTAGGATCAGAGGAACCGTTGACTCGCTAAGATAGTCAGAAGTACTAATAACAGCAGTAATAGTACATGGTAAAAAAGTGTTGCAAAAGTGCTGGGGAAGAAGTAAACAATATAATAAAAATATCTAATAAAATGTAATAAAAATACAAGGTACAATGTACAGAGGTACAGGTAGGATTAAATAAGGTGTAAGTAGAGTATTTCACAGATTGCGCATAATATGGTGTGGTATGGGTGTTGCATGTGGATTTCGTATTGCACATAGTATGGTATAAGTATTGCACATAGGTAATTGCACAGATTATTGCACAGGTAACAGTAGTTTACAGTGAGGTAGTGACAAACATGATACATTCATACAGAACAGCAGCAGTAAACATATTATGCATTACGAAAAGTAGTTTAGTGCAGTATTATTGAGAGTTCAGTATTTAGAGTATTATCCAGAGTTCAGTAGTCTGACAGCTTGGGGGTAATAGCTGTCTTTGAGTCTTTTTGTGCGTGCTGGCAGGCTCCTGTATCGTCTACCAGAGGGTAGCAGACGGAGAGTCCTTGTGCCGGATGAGTATGGTCCTTAGTGATGCTGCGTGCCTTACGCAGACCCCTGCTGTGGTAAATGTCCTGGATGGAGGGGAGACTGCTGCCAGTGATGTCCTCTGCCGCTCGCACCACCCTCTGTAGTGCTCTGCGGCTCTGAGCGGTGCAGTTCCCATACCACACTGTGATGCAGCCCGTCAGCAGGCTCTCCATGGTGCACCTGTAGAAGTTTGTGAGGATGCTGGTGTTCATACCAAACTTCCCTCAACTTCCTCAGGAAGTAGAGTCTTTGTCGGGCTTTCTTAACCACATTGTCTGTATGCAGTGTCCAGGACAGATCCTCAGTGATGTGTACCCCAAGGAACTTAAAACTGCTGACCTGCTCCACCTCAGCGTTGTTGATGAAGATGAGGGGATGCTGGTCTACACGCTGTCTCCTGAAGTCCATGATCATTTCCTTAGTTTTGCTGACATTCAGAGTGAGGTTATTTTCCTGACACCAGCTGGTCAGTGATTTCACCTCGTCTCTGTAGGCACTCTCGTCGTTGTTAGTGATGAGGCCTAAGATGGTGGTGTCGTCCGCAAACTTGAGGATGGTGTTGGAGCTGTGCTTGGCGGTACAGTCATAGGTGAACAGGGAGTACAGGAGAGGGCTGAGAACACAGCCCTGGGGTGCCCCAGTGCTGAGGACACGTGTGGAGGAGAGGTGGCTGCCCATCGTCGCTGCCTGTGGCCTGACAAGCAAGTGGTGGACAATCTACCAGAAAAGTTCCATAAATACATTCAAATACAAAGTGAAAGACAGTAGCATATTACACACATACATAAGTAAGCATTACGAAAAAAAATACCCTAACATGATGAAGACAAAATGCCTGGACTAGTGTGCCGTGCCTCTTCTTTATTGCCCTCCTAATTTACTATGGGCCCGTGGAACAGCGCTGAGCTCCGATGTTTTCACTGATATTAAATCCGCCTGGTGGGCGTGTAAAATTTGGCCTCATGAAGCAGCTCATATTTCATCATTGGATTGAGAGGTGAGAAGCATGACATGACGAAAAGGCCTGGAAGTGGCTCAGGGCACACACAGGAAAGGTGAAATATAATTAGTGCAATTAGCTGCTTACATTTACGCAGGTGAACATTTTTTGCGGGACTTTGAAATGCGTTGGCGTTCCATCTAGCTCATAGCTTATTTCCTTGGACCTGATTTTCCACCTGGTTAGTCCATGGTTAGTCCAGTTCTGATTTTGTCCTGGTTCTCAGCTTATCCACTTCTTTTACAAACTCATCTAAAATTCTGGACAAACATGAATGCATCTGCAATTATCTGACGCACGTACAGAGCTGGCATTTACTGTACATGTGCCCTGAGTCTCCAACTTGTCTGATTGTCCGTAGTTCAAAGGGAATTGATTTGGCGCCTGAGGTTGTACAGCAGGGTTGCAGTGCATAAAAACTCTGATTATTTCAGGGGAGATGCACAGGCACAAGAGAAATGTCACTAGGTTTAATCTCACGCAGGTTTGGAGATTGGCAATTGCAAAGAAACTGGAAAATGATGCACAAAAACATGAGTCTTCTACAAACTTGGATTGGTCTTGGTTTAGCTTTAGACCAAGTTAAAGATCCTATATTCTACAAAATGAAAAAAAAAAATTAATTGAGGTTTTTGTGACTAAATACCAGGTCTACTCCACAGATCTGACCTGGCCTGACTGCACCACCTGCCTGTCTCCATGAGACAAGCAGGTGGTGGACCCTCTCCCAGAAACGTTCCATAGTGCATGTTTAAGTTCAAACAGAGCTGCTTTCTCAATGGCAAACAGCAGCAGGAGAAATCCAGTGTTCCTTAACTCACACAGGCTCTGCCATGAATCCAGAGGCTACTATAAGAGAAAGTGACTAGAACAAGTCCATTAGGAAGCTCCGTTTACCTTTGCAGTAAAAAAAATGCTGACCACGAGAGAAGAAGAGGAGGAATGCACGCCTCATCTCCATTTTTCTCAACCTTAACAACTTTTTCTTGTTGGCGCCGACGTTCCCTGCAGCAAGTGAATGCACTGCGTCAGGAGAAAAGCTCTGCATTTGCATTAGGGGCTGTTTAGGAGCACGGGGAAATGTCGCTGTGAATAGATTACAGCTTCATTACCTAAAAAACTCACTTCTTTGAGATCCCAGCTGTCACTCCTCACCAAGAAATAGATCTACCTGGAGTTTTAGCATTATGCTATGTTTGATCATGTGGGCTTTAAGGTTATTCACAAAGCTGTCTAAATATTTATAGCATTTTTAAACTTTGATGAATTTGTATTATTTGTTCATCAATCTACTCCACATCTCGTGTAGCTGTATTTAAAATTTCATAAACAGATCTGTGTCCCCAGATATGTTGAAATCACATATTGCTTTTACAGAAAACAATTGTTGATGTCTTCTTAGTTACAAAAACATACTAGTAACACCCTGTTTTGTCCCCTGTGTGTGCAGCAGGGTCAGGTGGACTGCTGGCCCCTGCCATGTCCCCCTGTGGACTGTGAGTTCACTCTGGTTCCTGAGGGAGAGTGCTGTCCCCGCTGTGTGACCGACCCGTGCCAGGCTGACACCATCCGCAACGACATCACCAAAACCTGCACCGATGAACACCATATCCAGCGCTTCAGCGGCTCCTCCTGGATCAAGCACGGGACCGAGTGCACCCTGTGCCAGTGCAAGGTAAGAGGTCCTAATAAAACACTAGAACACTGTGAGGTCTATGAGCAGGGACTGAGCGCAGGTGAGGTCCCTACATCACTATAATAATATATCTATAAGAATAATACTATCTATAAGAATAAACAAGAGTTGCATTGCTCTCCCGTATACCACAGAGAAGTACAAATATCTGAAAGTACAAATACCAAATCTTGCCTGCATGCACTTTTCTTTCTTGTTCAAACTTTCTCTGCCTGGAGCTAATGTGCCAAGTAAATATCTCCTGTGTGAGATCAATAAAGTCTTATCTTATCTAAACTGTACTGTGAACGCTTTGATCTGTGCTGCTGTAGACGAGTTTCCATAATATTTGAGCAGTGACCTCTCCGCTGGGGTCAGTGGCTCAGAAGAGGCACTTTTTGCTTTTTGCCATTGTTTATGTACTAAATATTATAAAGAACTGAAACCCTTTAAAAAGAAGAATTTTTTTTTATAGTGTAACATTTTTTTATATAGTGTAACATTGTGTTCTGCGTCCTGATTGGCTAAGAGACTAGACCAGGACTAAACATGGACTAAACCAGGTCTAGACCAGAACTAAACCAGGTCTAGACCAGGTCTAAACCAGGTCTAAACCTGGACTGGTCCTGGACTAAACCAGGATTAACTCACTCCGTGCGGCTCTTGCGTTCGTTTGTGCATGTTCGGTTTGTGGCTCGGGCTGAGAGGATGCGGTTCGGGCGCCGCGGTTCGATCTCGTGCTCGAGCCCCGGTGTACGCGCGGCCTTGCGCCGGTCACGCTGCTCTGTCACGGATTTGTCCATGATGAGGGGTGCACGTGTCGCGCACTTCTCCAAGGGGTTGGTGCGCGTCGCGTCCCGGGACGTGGCAGTGCTCCTCACGCGTCCAGCGGGGCTTCCGGGGCCGTGTCTCCCCCCACGCGTCACTATTAATACATTTTGTTGAAAATCTATGAAAGTTTGAGTGTTTAAACCAGAGAGGAATGTGAGAAAAGGTTAATTCCAGTCTGAGAAAACTGTAGAATGTGTGTGGTGAGGCATTTACAGCCTTAAAACATGTATAATAATTGTAAAATATAAAGTTGTCCTACTTCGCGGATTTCTCTTATTGCGGGTTATTTCTGGAACCTAACCCCCTCGATAAACGAGGGATTACTGTACAGTGGTACCTCACCTTACGAAATTAATTCGTTCCAGAAGTGGTTTCGTAACGTGAATTTTTCGTAAGTTGAGTAGCTATTTCAATGGAAAAAGCCTGATTCGTTCCAAGGCCCCGATCCAAGTTTTTTTTTTATAGTGTAACTTTTTTTATAGTGTAACATTGTGTTCTGCGTAGAGACTGTAGACCCAGGACTAAACGTGGACTATACCAGGTGTAGACCAAGGTCTAAACCTGGACTAAACCTGGACTAAACCAGGACTAGACCAGGTGGATTAAAGCGCCGCGTGCGGGTCTATTTCCTGGTTTCGTTTCGAGTCATGGCTGAGGCGAGCAGCGAGGGGGACCGCACGCAGTCTGAGCGCATGAACGAGACCCGTGCTCAAACCGTGCCTCCTCTAGACCTCCTCTAGACCAGGTCTAGACCACCGCGGCTCTTGCATGCGTTCGTTCATGCACTCAGACTGCGTGCGGTCCCCCTCGCTGCTCGCCTCAGCAGTGACTCGAAACGAAACCAGGAAATAGACCCGCGCGCGGCGCTTTAATCCACCTGGTCTAGTCCTGGTTTAGTCCAGGTCTAGACCTGCTGTCAGCTCCGCGCCGGGTCATGCTGCGCTATCACACGTGTCCGTGCGCAGTTTTCTCCCCCTTCCCCCCACACTTCACTATTAATACATTTTGTTGAAAATCTATGAAAGTTTGAGTGTTTAAACGAGAGACAAATGTGAGAAAAGTTTAAATTCAGTCTGAGAAAAGCGTATAATGTGTGTGGCTGAGCGCGCATTATTTGAATTTTTAAGATTTCGCGTTTCATAACTTGAATTTTCTTTCGTATCTAGAGACCAAAATTTAACGTGAAGGCGTTTCGTAACTTGGAATTTTCGTTTGTTGGGTCTTTCGTAAGGTGAGGTACCACTGTACATGGACAATGCAAATGTGTATGCCTAAGCACCTAGCTTTGGCCAGGCCAGATTTGGGATCCACTTTGAGAAACCATCTTTTTTTTTTACCCTAAAAGAAAATTCTTGAAATGTGAACAGCCCATTTTACACCTCTCGCTACAGCCTTCGTTAAACTACGCTGTTATTCATTCATGACTCATAATGAAGCTGCGGCATTAGCAAACTGCTCATGAAGACACCTGGAAGAGCTCTCATCCGCCCTGAACATTAGCATAATGGCACTTGATCATCTGGACTGTCTATTATGCTTTTATGCTAAGTCACTAACACTGATCCAGTCAATGTGTGTTTCACTGGTGACGGACAGAGGTGTGTTTGTCCACTTTGCATTTCTCAAGGTTCTATTTAGGGAATGATATCGTTAACTAATTATATTGTTATCAACCTCTGTGCCACATACTCACTGTCCTCCTCTGTGTAGGTCTGAATCTTAAATGCTATTTTTATCACAGTTATATCATTCACTTAAGTGCAGGTATTTCTTCTAAAGCTGCAGTTTTTTGTGCCAATAAAAATTTTGTTAAAACCGAGCGAGTCATTAATCTAGTATTATTGTCTCTGGGAATTGCGAGTACGTTCCTTTGCCAAATCTGGAACATTTTATGCTTCATTTGAGCATCATTTATTTCTTTCATTTTGAGTTTATTGGTGATTAGAAATTCCCAACCCGATTTATTATACCCCAGTTAACTCCAATCGTGTCATTTGTTCTGTTATCGAATCAAAATGAGACTTGGGGCTGGCAAATGATTCAATAAAGATAGAGTAATACCGCCTCTGTGCCCTGTTAGCTATACCACAATTACTCAGTCCAAAAGAGAATTGTAGGGTCTAAATAAATCTGTGATGTTAAAGGAAACGTATTATTGTGCAAATTCAACTTTTCAGAGTTTGTGTTATGTTTTTCCTCCTCTTTTATGCTCTCAAAGATGTAATTAGCGTGATTCAGGCTTGTTTGAGTCATATTTTTTCCTCCTGTATTTAAGATATCGTAGCTCAAAAAACTCCCACACACCCACAGCTTTGTATTGTTTTCTCATTTTATTTTCTTCATCTGTGATACACTTAGGATTCGGTAGCGTTATGTAGTCATTTTGGTACAGAAGAGAAAAATAATAAAACCTTCCTCACTAGGACTGCAATTTAAAATGAATCAAATATAAATCAAATACAGGGGGTCCTCGGGTTACGACGGTCTCGACTTACGCCGTTTCGTGGTTACGAACGCGCCCCCATAAAAAAATAAATACAGTGGTACCTCACCTTACGAATGACCCAACAAACGAAAATTTCAAGTTACGAAACGCCTTCACGGTAAATTTTGGTCTCTAGATACGAAAGAAAATTCAAGTTACGAAACGCGGAATCTCAAAAGTTCAAATAATGCGCGCTCAGCCACACACATTATACGCTTTTCTCAGACTGAATTTAAACTTTTCTCACATTTGTCTCTAGTTTAAACACTCAAACTTTCATAGATTTTCAACAAAATTATTAATAGTGAAGACACGTGTGTGATAGCGCACATGACCCGGCGCGGAGCTGACAGCAGGTCTAGACCAAGGTCTAAACCTGGACTGGACCAGGACTAAACCAGGACTAAACCAGGACTAAACCAGGACTAGACCAGGTGGATTAAAGCAGCGAGGAGGGGACTGCACGCAGTCTGAGCGCATGAACGCATGAACGAGACCCATGCAAGAGCCGCGGTGGTCTAGACCTCCTCTAGACCTGGTCAGGTCTAGAGGAGGTCTAGAGGAGCTGCGGTGGTCTGGACTAAACCAGGAAAAACCAGGAGGAGCCGCGGTGGTCTGAACTAAACCAGGACTAAACCTGGACTAAACCAGGAGGAGCCCGCGGCTCTTGCATGGGTCTCGTTCATGCGCTCAGACTGTGTGCAGTCCCCTCCTCGCTGCTTCAATCCACCTGGTCTAGTCCTGGTTTAGTCCAGGTTTAGTCCTGGTTTAGTCCAGGTTTAGTCCTGGTCCAGTCCAGGTTTAGACCTTGGTCTAGACCTGCTATCAGCTCCGCGCCGGGTCATGCTGCGCTATCACATGTGTCAGAGCGCAGTTTTCTCCCCCCTCCCGCTTCCCCCCCACACTTCACTGTCAATACATTTTGTTGAAAATCTATGAAAGTTTGAGTGTTTAAACAGAGACAAATGTGAGAAACACGCAGAACACAATGTTACACTATAAAAAAAGTTACACTATAAAAAAAAAAACTTGGATCGGGGCCTTGGAACGAATCAGGCTTTTCCCATTGAAATAGCTACTCAACTTACGAATTTTTCACGTTACGAAACCACTTCTGGAACGAATTAATTTCGTAAGGTGAGGTACCACTGTATATATTACGCGGCATTCCGTCTTACGTGGTTTAGCGTGGTAAGCGACGTAAACAAACGCGAACGGCGCGCGGCGCACGGCGGAAGAATACGTTTTGTTGTGGTTGTAGGGCGGAGAAGACGGCCTCGTGTGCGTGCCCAATGTGGGCGGAAGTACCTGATGTGGGCGGCTCTGATCTGCTCCTATGAAAGCGACAGTGATAACCAAGCAGCGTAGTGGTCTAATTATTGAGATGGAAATGTTATTGGTGCTTTGGTTGGAAGATCAAAATCAAATTTCGACTTATGACGAAATTCGGGTTACGACGCGTCTTAAGAACGGATCAGCGTCGTAACCCGAGGACCCCCGTACCATACTTTTTCGGACTATAAGCCGCTACTTTTTTCTCACACTTCGGACCCTGCGGCTTATAGTCAGGTGAGGCTTATGTATGGATTAATTCTTTATCAAGACAGCGAATGTAGCACGTAAACCTAGCTCTAGCCGGGATATTTCTTCTTACGATGTTAAAAATGTGCACAGTTTGAAATAAACTGTGTTTGTTTGCGACAACTTAAGTAAAGTTGCCTGGAAGAATCCATGACTCATCGCTGTACCAGCGAGTGAGTCTGGTAACGCTTGGTCCAAAATGCGCTGCAGTTGCGCGTAGACAGACAGCTAAGTGAACCAATCAGAGATTGCGCCATCTTGATTCAAAACTGAGGAGGAACTTCCGCTGCCTAAGAGTGACTTTGCGGGCAAAGGCGGGTGCACTGACGTCACCAT